>JBAMCL010000727.1:0-667500 GCA_037075165.1 Hirtodrosophila histrioides | reverse complement strand
ACAAGCTGCAAGCGAACATTTCAATTCCATTTGGCAGCTCATTTTGTAACCCTAGACAGCCCAAAAATAAATATGAAGTACGCGTTCGCAGCTTGTATCTTGAAGATGCGTGTGTGTTTCTGTTGTTATTGTTGTTGTCATAACTGAAAACGAAATTGTAGGCATGTGATAGGGCAATACTTTTCTACGAAAGCTTCTTTATTGAACTTTTTAATTGGCTAAGCACCCAAAAAACAGAAACAGAAACTGTCTATGCTCAAAACTGTCAACTGTCAACTGTCGCACACTTCACAGGCCATTTGGAATGTTTATTCAACTGTCGGGGCACAATCATAATAATATTTATTTCTTTTTCGTCGTTTATACAAAACTTTACAAAAATTGAAAACTTTAATTGCCTCGTTTATTTGTAAATCGTTTAGAAAAGCCATTAGGAAATATTTTTCGATAGTATTTCGAGTACTTTTTTTAATGGAGAGACAGACAACAGCCTTGTGGCTCATCAATACATTGTTAACAACATATGATAGGGTTTAAGGTTTAAGTTATGTATTTTAAATGAATTTCAAACGATTTCAATGTGTTTTTGATGAGACACGAACTGTGATATGGGTTTGTTATTACAGACCTACCCAAAAATAAAAAGATAGGAGGGGAAAGACAAAAAAAAATACAAAACAAATTGCATTTTGAACTCAAAAGCACGTTGCGCAAACCGCACAATGTTCACAATTTATTCATATTCATATAAGAAAGAAAAAAGTAGAAATAACGTTTAGTATTACATGACAAAATTCAATTTTGATGACGTTATAATACGAGTATAACAACAATATTAAAACAACCACAAAAATGAGTTGATTTTGAAGAATTCTACAACATTTTCGCTTTGCGGTTTTTGTTATTTTGCGCATATATTATAGACGAGTGGGTTTTTAAATAGTGTTATTATACTATGTTCCCGACGGGAGAATAGTGTCTTGGGTTTGCGAATGAACGCAGTTTTTTTCCACACCCTTGAAGCTAGAGCAACCAAACTTGGTACACATGTTGGTGCATATCCTTAATTTATAAAGTGTCAAGATCGCCCCCCGTAATTTGGGGAAAATCTGTATCTTCCAAGTTTTTAAAGCTATAGTCACCAAATTTGGCATACACACTTATGTTGAGATTCCTGATATATCTGCATCAAAAATTTGTTGACCCCGCAAATCGGCACATGCTATCCCCAAAACACGTTTTTCACAGGGGTATATCTCCTACAGTTTAATAGCTAGAGTCACTAAATTTGGTATAGAGACTAATGTTCATCGCCTGGACAATTTTTCATCAAAACAATTTTGACCCCTCCACCCCCTCCCTCCACAAATGGGCAAAATCTATATATCCCACACCTCTACAGGTAGAGTCATCAAATTTGACATACAGACTACTGTTTTTTTCGCGTCTCTTTCCGAACCCACAATAGTCCAATTTTAAAGACGACTGTGAACATAGTATTCTGCAGTCGGGTGCAACGTTCTTACTTATTTTTAGATAGGGTGAGATAGTTGGCATTCAAAAAGAATCTCAGCTAGTCTAGACAGTAGCGTTTTTAAGCTCCTTAATTCCCATCATATAAAACCTATCTCAACTATGCAACGTTGCTAATATACTTATCACAAGAATCTCTTAACGTTTTTTTTTCCTCCGCAACTTATTTCATATTCCAAAGCTGCTTAGCCAGTTCCTTAGTTCTTGTTCTTGTCTTCATGTTTGCATTGTCAAAAAATGGTTATTTCACGCCCCGCCTCCGTCCTTCAGTTGGCTGTCGCCTTGGGGTGTTGTTGGTGGGCCCTCCTCCTCCCCGACTCTTCTCGGTTGCCGGGTGGCCCAATGCAAAACGTGTTTCACGTTTCGGCAATATGCAAATTGACAGAGCGCTATCTCTCCAAAAACTGAATCCCAATCCCGTTGATAAAGACGCCGCTGTTCCGCGTCATAATAAAAATCGTAAATAAATAAGCCAAATAAATGGAGAAGCAAAAATTGAAATAAAAACAACAACAACAAAAATACTTCACGCTACAATGCTAAACAGGCACAACGGTTTTACGAAAACCGGTAAAGAATTTTGAAAGCAACCCAAAATTTAAAGCTCCTCCAAATTGCCTTTTTGACTTCACGAGTTTTGAATTTTGGGTGCTTCTTCTATCCCTGTCTTTCTCCCTACCTGACAATTACCGTCTGATGTCAGCGTTTAAGCAAATATTTTGTTATTTAACCGTGTAATTACATATACACTCAAGCCCCGGGTATTGACAGTCTGTCAAACTGTTTGTCAACCAAGCAAAAGAGATGTTAACTTTTGTAAAGAATACAGATATTCTTTTAGGAGATATCGATATCCTATTCGGAACGCTTCTAGCGAAGTTGGAGTAGAAGCGGTTAAATTCTTCTCACAGAAGTAACAGTTCTGTTAGAAGACTTTAACATAACAGATTATGTTAAGTATAACAGCTCGCTAAAGCATTAACATTTCTTTCTTCGCTGTGTCTGGGTTTCCTGGAACATCTCAACTTTTATAAAGCTTTTATACTAATGATTGAAGAAACATTTTGAAGCGCAGTAGTGTCTTCTTAGAATTCATCAAAGATCGGTTAAAGTAGAATGAAATTAATCCAATGTTTGCACTATTTATGACATTAATTTAATTAAAGGCGAACATCTTAAATAATAGACATAATCCGCTCGTAAGTATTACAATTACATGATTATCGCCTCCCAGGTTGGGCATCAAAAAATATGCGTTTAAGCCTTCTACGCAAAATTCTGCGATCCGCCACAGCTTTTGATAACGGGTTGTTATGGCATGACATCCTTACAGCATGGTTCTTGGAAATTATATTGATAACCTCCATAACTGAAGGAATATTTACGTCTCTCCTGATAAAGGTGTTCCTCACAAGAGGGGGATTCCCGAGCAATGATCTCAACAAAATTTAGTTTTGCTTGTAATGACATTATGTGTGTATATGGCCACTCCATATATCCAGATGGGCATAATCATTACTTTGAGAGCAGTACTTTGGAGCGTAAGGGAAGCTTGGATGATACCTACAACAGCCACTGAAGTTTCTTGAATCGTGATTGGAGAGAGTGTCTAAGCACTCTGGAAAGTTATAGCTAAACTACACGTTTTGTTACTAATAACAATTATTGAAAAACTTCCTTTAAGAATCCATATTGAATATATTTTTGATATTTTTAATAAGAGTGTACAACAAATTCGATGTGTTAACAATATATTCCTTTCCGCCTCATTTTATTTTTACTGCTCCAGCAAATATAAACCAGTCAATAGCAATAAAAATGTGCCAGCAACAACAAATAACGAAGTAAGTACAACAAATACTAAGTAATATTTATAATTTTATGCAGCACCGTGTATACAATACATACGTATTGTTATTTAAGTACAAGTCAAGAGAGAGAGAGAGAGAGAGAGAGTCTGGAACCTGAACCCAAGGTTAGGATCGGTGATCAGTGATCAGTGATCAGGCTTTGAGCGCGCTTTGAATGCAAATGCAAAGCATTTGTTTAATGTCGACTTTAATTTATGTGTCTTTTTGCTTAATTGTTAATGGCTTGAGTGCTATTTTGACGACTAGTCATGTGTTGTTAGCATTTATTTCGCATCATCATCATAATCAGAATTAGCTTCATCATCATCATCATCATCATGAATATCAACGTCATACGATCAAAGAGCAGAGAGCGGAGAGCGGAGATCGGATAGCTAGACAGCAAAGAGAGAACGTGTTCACAGCTAATTAATCAAGATGTCAGAGAACAGTTAGCTCTCACCCATGACTAGTTTTGAACAGCTAGTATTTTATGAGTCAGATACTCAAAACTGGGCTCTGACATCATGTGGCAACCCATTTGGCTCTGAATATTGCAATAAAAACTTTGCACTTTTTAGGGTTTTGAGTTATTTCTTGTCTTTTGCAACATTTATCGACTGATAAGTTGAAGAAACAACACTATCTGCAGTAGATAGATAGCCTGTCCAGTTCTTTGATTAGAACGGAAAGTGTTGACAGTGGCATAACGAGATATATAAACTCATAAACCACTTGAACTAAGTTACCTTTTCCGCTTGCCAGATAACGTTCAAAGAAATTGCATGGACATTCCATTATTAGACTGAAATTGTCATAGTTTCTTGCAGGCCTGTGCACACTATCTAATAATTACGTGAGATATCTCTCGTTGATACTTTGCCTTTGATATATTGCGCATTTAGTGTTAGCAGCGGTTAAAGAAAGTTCACAGTGTTGTAAACGCTGAGAGCATTGATTAAGTTAATTACCCAATATTTTACGACACTGGTCAAAAGGACAGAAAACAGCCAATAATCGCTGAAGACAGTTATTTTTCCATGATCGCACTAGTGTTAGCAGCGGTTTATTAAAGTTCACAGTGTTGTAAACGCTGAAAGCATTGTTTGAATTCATTAGCCAACATTTTACAACACTGGTCAAAAGGACAAAAACGACCCTTCATTGCTGACGTCAGTTATTTAACCATGATCACACTTGGTGACTTCAAAAGTAGCGCAATTTTGCATGTAAATAACAGATAGTGTGGAACAGACCTTAAGGGGTCTCAAGGTGTACTCGCATATTGTATATAAGAAAAGTGGAACGAGCTCATAACACTGGCCCAAATGTACGCCCAAGAATGCCATATTCGTGGAGGAGCAAAGCCCTGAGCAAGGTAAGCCCCAAACCCCTTGGCGTTGTTTTAACTTGGGGCTTGGCTTTTGGATCATTTTTGTGTCTTGGTCTTGACTCGTCTTGGCTCACATTTCACAGCTGAGCTGCGTTGAACCGAGCCGAGTCGAGCCGTACTGAACCAAACAGAACCGAGGGAGCTAAGAATTTTTGGCATTTCTGTTTTGTTGTTACGCTTTTTGATTTCGATCGATGGTCGGACGACGCTTAGGGCATACTTTATATATGTGTAGTATATATATGTAAGTATATGTAAGTTTGTTCATACGATTACAAGTACTCAGTCTGAGTACGTGGAAAGCGTATGCAAAAATATATAAAAAAGGGGCCAACAATTTACAAGTAGCTCACAAATGCGCATTGTTCTTGTTCGCTGCTCAATTTTATACACTTACAATGGTTAATATAAACTATGGCATTAGGTTTGTAACGTATGAAGGAAAGCAGCTTTCACTCTTCAAATGTTTAAGCCCGAAGATAAACCGATCTCAGTTACAGAGCTAATCAAATGAACTATTGCTCAGTATATGAATGAACTATATTGTATAGCTTGAAATCTATTAGTTGAGTTTGAATATAAAATTTGTAGAATGTCAAAGAAAAGGACTGTTTTTCTTTTAAATCAAGAATAGTTTTAGACTTTCGCCCATCAACCTTGAGACTCCCATTTTCCGCCCATTGAGGGTGGATTTTCGAAAAACGGTGTCGGAAATATGTGTCAAATGAATTTTTGGGTAGTTCTTTGAAAATGAGTTTGAAACCGATTGAATTGTAAACAAAAAAGTTGCATACAACAGTTTTCTGCAATTTCCACGCTTGTAGGTGGAATTTTCCAAAAATGCCATCTTAGTGTGCACTTTCATCATAGATGGAAGCTACTGTGAAGATTTCAGCGTCGTAGCTCTTACAGCTTGGACTGTGCGATGATTGACATTCAGTCAATCAGTCAGTCAGTAGAACTCTTTTATATATATATAGATTTATGCTAAATGATAAAAGTTAAGGGCATTTACGCTGCGGTTAAAGTGCTGTTATAGCCGTTAGTGCTGGTAGTGTTGGGTAGTGTGGGCATTAAAATCAATGCCCCCGGCGGAAGGCCTGAGGATGGAAATGGGGGCCCATATCATCAACACCTACCTAGGCAGCTGCACAAACACAAAAGCCAACAACAACAACAACAACTGTGAAGGCAAAAGCAGCGGCATTTTTACGGCTTCATCTTTTCTTTCTTTTGGGCTTTTAGTTGCAGCAAAAAAAAGAGAGAAAAAGCAAAAAGTTGAAGATGAAGAAAAATGAGGCATATACCAGGAAAATAATTACAGCAACGAATGTGAAATTCTAGCAACGCTCGCCGCGGTGTAAAGCGGAAACAAAGTGCGCAAAATGTAATTAATTGCCCGAGGCGGCAGCGGCAGCGGCAGCAGCAGCGGCAGCGGCCTCCCCAGTTGAGCCAGCGGCCCATGCGGCGTATGCTTAATGCGAATGCGAATTCGAATGCCAAGTCGTCGTCCGCGTCCGCGTCTGCGTCGGCGCACAATGTATAGTATTCTGCCTCCAACTCTCACGATGTGACCGAGGAGTCTGTCTCTCGATTTGTACACCCTGTATCCATAAAACAGGGCAACAGGGTATGCTTCAGCTATGCAGAAGAAGACCACTGCGAGCCTGTGAAAAATATTCATTGTTAATTAGTATCAAAGGCTGTCCCGACATAGCTTTGTCCTTACGCCGAACTCTTACGCAAATTTCAAGTCAATCGGATCATAAATACCGAAGTAATTCAAGAAACAATTTTCGTACTGCTTGCTTGCACAGCCGCTGAACTGCTTGCCGCATATTTCAGTTCTGTGTACAGGGTGTTTCTGAAGTCGAGTACAATCGACTTGAACCCTCTAACTCAACTGTTGGTTATTTTGTTTGTTGACTTTTTGCAACTAATAATAAGCTAAATATTTTGATTGGGCCCGCGGCCGAGGCTGCAACAACAACAACATCAGTGAGACGGCATCGCAATTTATTCGCAGACGTTATTAAATTCGTTTGTTGTTTTTTCGAGCAGCTCCAGATTGCCAGCAATTTGCCAAAATTAAAGCCAGAGTCAAGGCTGAGTATTAGTTTTTGTTTTATGTGTGTTTTTTGCCTCTTTGATGAATGCCCCCATCGCCAACAGACGGAACAAGCTGATAAGCTATTGCTATTTTCTTCAAAGAAGTCCAAGTAGCGCCAAGAAACCAGCAAACATTTAAACCACTTCCGTTAAAGGCTATATTCTTCCCGGTCTATTCGCCAAATTCAGTTTAGGTTCTCATTTTCTTACTTATGAATATACTGGTTCTAAAAATAAGAAATTTTAAAATAAGTTTTTATCATATATTTGCAATTCTGTGTTGTTAGTTTGAACTCGATCCCTTATTTATTCCAATCAATTCAAGAAACTTGAAATTTTGTTCATTGTGATAAATTACTTCCTCTTTAAGAGAAGTATAAATCAACAAAATCAAAACCGTAAGTTTTATTTTGGGAAACTATGAATCATTAGCTTGGCTACTTTCTATGATTCAGCTTTCATATGCAAGAACAGTTTAAAGAAGAGCTGAAGAATTGTTTGCATAAAACGGGTGGAAGTAACATTTATAGGTTCTTTAATAAGCAAAGAGTCAGAACGTTTCTAATTGCGTTCAAATATTGCGGAATTGAATTGCTGTTCTGATTTTCGCAAATCGATTAAATATTTGGTTTGCAAAGAGTTGTCTATTGAAACATAACTGCATTTTGGAATATCATACGAAAGGAGAACAGCAAAATTAAAAAAAAATTATTTAAATATATTTTTTTTTTAATTACGATTTAATTAAAAAAAAAAAGAGTTTCAATTTAAAAATAATTTTAAAACACATGTGGGACTGTCTTTGACAAACAAAAACCAATCTATAATTTTATAATTGTCCACTTATACCACCAGATTACAATCACAAGCTGTCAACTTGGGGTGCCTAACTGAAGTTAAATGATGGTAAGGCAGGACTTTGAGCCAACCGTGAGCGCTCAGGGAGACTGCGCCTTGGTAGCTGCTCAAGGAATGTGCGATTGAGTCTCCTGATTTTTGAAATCCTAATGTCAAATTTAAGTGCATTAGCCAGAGGGTTTACATGATTTGCGTGTATACCATTTTGCCGATCAAAAAATATATGTAAATCAGAAAAAGAAAACAAGCTGTTTGGGATCCTATAAAGTTAACTTCAGACTTCGAATACAATGAACACAATACAGCGATTCCACACACACACACACACTCTCCACACTTGACTTGATTAGCCAAATTCCATAACACGGCAAAAAACTAGACAGCTACATAATAAATAGGTCTAAAAAAAGAGCTATAATAACAACAAGCTGCTTGAAATTGTTTATGGTGCGACTCCAAACTTGAAAGCAAAGACAAAAAACTAAAAATCAAAAAACAAAAAGTAAAACCAAAAACCAAAACAAAAGCAAAGCGCAAGAGGAAGACAGAGAGAGAGAGAGAGACAGACTTTGGTGAGAAATTTCACTCAGTAAGCGGAGGGCGCAGCGAGTTTCAAGGTTGCCAGCGATTTTTCTATGATAATGGAAACAGGTGAGCCGTGAATTGAAACAGATTTTGTTTGTTATTTTCGATTGTAATTGACTAACAGCTGAAACGGAATGACAAAATAAACCACAAAAAAAAAAAAAACGTAGGATTAGTTTGGTTAAAATTTAAGTGAGATCTGATGAGTCTAGGAAATTGAGAAATCTTAAAAATTATCGTGCACGACGTTTATTAAAAGCATATCAGCTGGAAAAATAAGATTTTGATGAACTTTCGCTCAGTTAGTTAATTGTCTAATGATTTTGATGAAATACTCGTATGTGTTGATGAAACTGATGAATTGTTGACTTTCATTTTTATACCCTAGCAGAGGGTATTATAATTTTGGCTCGAAATGTGTAATGGACAGAAGGCGACGTTTCCGATCCAACAAAGTGTATATATTCTGAATCAGCATGAATAGCCGAGTCGATATAGCGATGTCCGTCTGTCCGTCTATTCGTCCGTCCGTCAGTCCGTCTGTTTCTATGCCAACTAGTCTCTCAGTTTTAAAGCTATCGTAATGAAACTTGGCACAGACCCTTCATTTTGCTGCAGTCAGTAAATATGTCGGAACCGGTCGGATCAGACCACTATAACATATAGCTGCCATAGGAATGATCGGTCGACAACTATGTTTTTGTATGAAAAACTTTTTTGTTTATAAATGTATGCTCACCAAACTTTCCCAAATAGAGTCTCTAGAGAGTTTTTACAATCTGACCAAATTTGATCAAAATCGGACCAAATATATCACTATATCAAACTTTTTGTTTATACAAATATTTCATCCAAACTGAGAGTTTTACTATACTTCAAATAGTTTCATATTATATCATACAAAATTAAGTTTTGTATAAAATTTAATTCCTGCTAGGGTATATAGCTTCGACACACCGAAGATATCCATTCTTTCTTATTATATATTGATTTTTAAAGCATTTCTTAAGCCTGCTTTTTGGACTGTTTGTGGAAAGATTCACATATAAATCATTAAAATCAATAATAAAGTTTAAAAACAAAATTTATTATAGCCTGAACTGTAGCGTCATGTCTATATGCGTATTTAAGAACTCGTATCTGAAGTTTTTCTGGTTTTCTTGAGTTCTTTTCAGACTGCCAAAATCCCACACATTGCCAGAGTTTTGAGTGGCAAGTAAACAACTCAAAAACTGACCGACCCTTCACAGCAACAACAACAGCAACAACAACAACAACAACAGCAACAAATGAAAATATGCAACTGCAATTCCGCTGTTAAATTGTGCAAATTGTTTATAAAGTCAACATTGCTTTAGATTGATGTTGGTGTGTGTGTGTGTGTGTGTGTGTGTGTGTATCTGTAAAATGCATTTCCTGTGGACTCTCCTCAATAAAAATGTTGCTGTTGTTGCTGTTGTTGTTGTGATATGACTTTAGCATATTTTTTGGCTACGTGCAGTTAACAGCAGCAGAAGACAAACAAACAAAAAAAAAAGAAAGCAAGCCACAAAATGGAGAAACCAGTTTGAGCCAAGCGAGTATTGGTATTGTTGTTGGTGTGATTGTTGTTGCTGTCACAGTTGCAGTCGATGTTGCTGCTGCTGTGGCTGCTGCTGCTGCGGCTGCTGCTGCAGCCTTGAATGTGCATTTATTGTTGTTGTCTCTTTGAGTGAGTCGCTGTTTTTGGCGCGCGCGTAAAAGGAAAGAAATATAAGAGGTACCAACTAGCAGGTAAATACTTGAGCTCAAAACTGCCAGACTTACAGTTATCCTGTAGAACAATGCAGCATTAATAGGTTCTAAAACGACTAGCGTACATATAACATGATGCTGATAACATTTGTACGTAAATAACATACTGTTATTAACATTATGGCGTGGCATACATATAACATGATGTTGATAACATTTGTATGTAATGACATACTGTTATTAACATTTGTATGTTATTGACATACTGTTATTAACATTGTACATATGTAAATAACATACTGTTATTAACATTATGGCGTGTTAATTGCAGCGTTGCTTTAACAGCATCAATTTAACATTCTAAACTTTAGAATCTAAAGTTTCTATACAGTACAAACCTGGCATCCTTCGGATAATTGGATTGTTGACCCTGCATGGAGGGTTATAGGATTTAGCTAAGCTTTGTTCAATCTGGTCAAGGCTTGCCTGCCATACTGACCTTTCTAATACACTCTGTTAGATCCACCAAAAAAATGTTTGATGCAGATCTGTCAGGAATCTTAACATTAGTGTGTATGCCAAATTTGGTGACTATAGCTTTTAAAATGTGGAAGAGATATAGGTTTTCCCCAAATTGTGGGGGTGGGGGTGGTGGCGTTTGGCGGCGATCTTGACACTTTAAAAATTGAGGATATGCAATAACATATATACAAAGTTTGGTTGCTTTAGCTTCAAGGGTGTGGAAAAAACTTTCGTTTATACGGACAGACCGACATTCGCAAATCCAATATACTACTCTCCCTTCTGGAACATAGTATAAAAAAACATTTTGAGTGAAATTTCACAATAGACAAAAACCAGCGTAAATCAGTCAGCGATTAGTTTCTGCTGAATGCGACCTATAGTTGCTATAGTATTACCATTCAGATATGATATATTATACTTAAGAAAACTTTAAGTATAATTATTTCAAAAAGTTAGCTATAAAGAAAACGCAGGAGACAAACTTCAACGTCTAAATCCAGTCTGGGTTTCCCTCATTTCTATGCCATGCAACTCTTGTTAACTAAATTACAGGGTATGCTGGACAAGTTGTTCAGCTAGAAAATGAAAATGGCCAAAGACTGAACTTCAGGCGTTCCCAAAAACCACTTGGCCGCATTTTGTTTGTTAGACAAGTGAAATGGCACACACACTCTCTCTCTCTCTCTCTCTCTCTTGCTCTCGCTCCGTCTCTGTCTTTGTCTGGCCGTCTCACTCAGTGTGCTTTGCACTTTAACTTACGGTTATTTCTAATTGCTTGACACACTTGGCAACCAGCTATCCAGCCAATTGGAACTAGTATCTATGCATATACTAACACACATCCGAACCGAGTACGAGTACGAGTATGAGTATGAGTACGAGTACGAGTATGAGTACATTTAGTGAATGCATATGCAAAGTAAATTTACTAATATCAAACGCCATAATTGATTTCACCTGTTAGCTGCGCTCTCGTTCTAACTGAATGGGTAAATATATACTCCAGTTATAGAAACTAGAATGCTCTTTAAATATCAATCAATAACTCGACTGGAAAACTTGAAGTTGTCAATGGCATCATTCAATATCGAATTGAAGCGTTTCTTATCAACAATTTTTGTAGCCTTTCAATGTCGCATGACACCAAGGTATATTTAATACAAATCTATTTCTATATATACTAAGTTGAAGAGGCATTAATATTTATGAAATGAGATTATATTTGCCGTTTTTGGACTTCGTTTTATAGCACATATACTACATATATACATATATACGAAAGCTGATAAGTAAAACTGGAACCTGCATTCATTTCAAATTCATAGTGCTAAATCATTAAACTGAATTTGTCATAGAAACGAACAAAATATATACATATATAACAGATAATGTAATATCTGTTGGTTGATCATGCACTTTTCATGTGCAAAATAGCAGCTATTAATAGTAGAAATTACTGAGTTGCTTGGGAAAAACTTGACAGCTGAGGGAATTTTGGTATAGTATTATTTCTAAACTTAACAATGAAGTCAATTATTAAATTGTTTAGATTGAAGCAAAGTCTCTTAAAGATTAGAACTTGCGATTTTGTAAAACAAACCAAAAAAATAGCGTATTATTTTAAATACTATTTCTAACTCTAACCTCTTCTGCATGGTTTGGTTTTTAGGTTAAAATTAGTCGAAAGTTTCTGTTTTTTTTACAAAAATGTTGAAATGGCAAAAACTAAGATCAAATCTGCTTTAAAAAAAAAACTAATTTATATATTTTTGCTTAGTTTTTTTCTTAGCATTGAATATAGTTTAGAACACATCGTATATCTTCATCTTTCCCAAGTTTCCAGCTTACTTTCCAGCTAACTTCCAGCTTACTTTCCAGCTTACTTTCCAGCTAATTTCCAGCTTACTTTCCAGCTAACTTTCCAGCTAACTTTCCAGGTTACTTTCCAGCCAACTTCCAGCAAACTTCCAGCTAACTTCCAGCTTACTTTCCAGCTAATTTTCCAGCTAACTTCCAGCTTACTTCCAGCTTACTTTCCAGCTTACTTTCCAACTTACTGCCAGCTAACTTCCATGCTTACTTTCTAGCTAACTTCCAGCTTACTTTTCAGCTAACTTCCAGCTTACTTTCCAGCTAACTTCCAGCTTACTTTCCAGCTAACTTCCAGCATCTTTTTCCAGCTGACTTCCAAGTTCAGCAGCCAATTGGCGGCACATCACAACTTTTACAGTAATTCAAGAGGTCGTACGCCCTTGCAGTCTTCCAATTAATTACGAGTATCTAAGTAGTACCCCCTACCCCCGCTATACTTGAGCAATTATCATTAAAAACAAGTAAGAATGCTCTAGTCGAGTATACCCGACTACGAAACTCCCTGTACCCAGGTCTAAAACTTCCAATCATATGTTTCGTCTCTTACACATGCACGCACACATACATACACAAAGCCGCACACACGCCAGCCACAGCGCACTATAGGTAATTTGGACACTTTTTCGGATATAAATTGTGGTTTGTGGTATTCCTAATAGATTACCAACAAGAGTTAGTTAATTTAAATACTTTTAAAAAATGACTTTATATCCGAAAAAGTGTCGAAATTACCTATAGTGCAGCGTACGAAAGGCATTTTAAGTCGTGGCTGTCCTTCTTCTTCCCCCCTCGCTCCAGTACTGAATCTTTTTCGTTGAATAACTTCCGTGTTTATTATCCGATCGACTTGAAATTTGGACAGTAGATTAAGAGTGACCAAAGTAGTGTACATGCCAAATCCCAAAGCCATATCTTTAAAACTGTGACTGTAAAACGTTTTAATCGGTTTGCGGGGGAACGGGGGGGAGATATCTAAGATCAGAAATAAACTTGACCTGCGCCTGCTATACACGAACCTACATTCCAAATTTGGTGTCTCTAGCTCTTATAGTTGCTGAGATCGTTGCGTTCATACATACGGACGGACAGACGGACAGACGGACAGACGGACAGACAGACGGACATGGCCAAATCGAAATCTCTTTTGATGCTGATCAAGAATATATATACTTTATAGGGTCGGAGATGTCTCCTTCTGCCTGTTACATACTTTTGCACAAATCCAATACCCCCTTTTTACCCATTTTATGGGTACAGGGAGTAAAAATAAAAATGTTTATCATTATCAATAATGGAGCCTACACAATTTCAATTTCAACATTTTGTGACTTTTTCATAAGAGGAAACGCTAAAAATTCTAATAATTTTAATTCAATGCAGTCTTTTTTGGGTTGATTGATGGAAAGGTTAAATAAAGAGCTGTGATTGATTGACTGGAACTGGAAGTGGAATACGAATTCGAATTGGAACTGGAATAATTTGTGTGTTGTTGTTGTTGTTGGGGGATTACGTGTGGCCAACTTTCAATTGTGAATGTAAATCTTGTGTATGGATAAAATAAAAGTACAGCGCACAAATTGCGCAAAACGCTAAAGAATGCCACGCCAACAACAGCAATGTGTTGAAGGAGAGCGGCAAGCAAGCAACAACAACAAAGACAGCACGGGGCCAGCTGCAGTCGGCGCAGCAGCAGCCGCAGCAGCAAAGAACGAAACAACGAAAACAAAAGCACAGCAAAAAGAATCAAATGGACCAACTTGGTTTGCCAATAGGAATTTTTATTATGTACATATTTCATATACAGTTTGACAGGCGCTGTGTAACTGCATTTGAATCGACACAAAACCATCGTTAGTTGCGATAGTGTTTGTTTAAAGTTGCAACTTTAAATCAATTCATTAACATAGTTCAATTAAGCTGCTTATTTGTGCATTTCGATAGTATCGATAAACTGTAGCCATCGATTTTATCGATTGTCTTGCAGCTCTAGTATGCAAGTACATTCATTCCTTTTTAGTTGGGGCGTGGGCAATGCACTTCCAACTGTGATCTCCAGCTCGCTCTCTCTCTATCTTTGCGCATGTATGCGTGTGTGTGTGTGCGTCGTTGGCCTTTAGCTGCCCCCGTTAAGCGTAATTTAATTTAGCGCAATTGTCTCGCTGCAATTGTCTTTAAATCACAGCAAAGCAAGCAGCGCCGTTGTCTGCGCAATGCTGCTCAAACTGTTATTAATGTTAACGGTAGTGTACACATATGTGTGTATGTATGTATATACTTATGTGTGTATGTAAATGTGTGCATTTATGTACATATGTATATTTGCTTGTAAGTGGCCAACTGGCCCAGGCAAATGCCACGCGGAATGCGGTTTAAAAATAAACCAAGCCCAAGCCAAACCGACCACAGACCAAAACGTGCTTTGGCTCGAGACCCTATTTAGCCTAGTTTACGGCTCGACGTTGCCGTCGCCGCTGCGCCTAGCCAGGCTTAATGACCAGCGCTGCTCGCTGCGCATTGCGCACCTGTAAACTGGCACTCGCTCTCTCACTCTCTCTCTCTTGCTCTTCTATGCTAATAAGAAAACTTGAACAGCGCTCTCTCAAAAAACTTTATGACACCTTCGCACGCAATGTGTGCCCTTATTGTCAAACTGTACAGTTTGAGAGCACAACTGGAATCGAGTTGGCGAGAGATTATGCAACAAGTTTTCGAATGGTTTGCTTTTGATTGTATTTTGTGGCTTATTGAATGCCATAAAGCGCGCTGCGAGCGTGGCTCAGGTGCGTTGACTGCATAAAATGTTATTATGTATGTATTATGGCATTGTTAATTGACTTTGCCAGCAATATTGAATGAAAGAAAGTCCATTGTTATTGCCATTTTGAACTGAGCTCAGCTTTTGCTTAACTTTATTACATAAAAAAAAATATGATATGAGATTGTTAGTTTTGTTTTATTATAGTTTACCTTTGACAGCCTCGTAGTATCCTAAATCCAGCGTGAATGATTTATGTTTAAATCCTGTACACAAAATATATTTTTTGTTTTGTTTTGTTTACGGCCTTCGCTCCGCTGCTCTCCCTATAGACTTGGCAAAAGTGGCGCACACACAAAAAAAAGACGGCGTGATTACTCTCTCTCTGTCTCTCTCTCTTTTTATTCCTTGCTTTCACGTCCTGCAGCGTTGACTTGTTGATTGTGTTGTTGTTGTTGTTGTTTGTGTGGCGCTGCTATTTGAATTGAAAAATGATTTATTTCGTTTATTATTTTTCACTAAGCTTCGCTCTCTCCCTTTCTCCCTCTCTCTCTCTTGCTGCCTGCTTCTTTGGCAGCAGACGAAATCGCGTAAGCCACGAAGATCGATAAACACACGTAACAAAATAAGCAGAACAAGATGTAAAGAGAGATGGGAGCTGAGAAAACCGGAAAGTTGTTGTTGGTTTGTTATGCGCGGCGTTCTTTGGCTGCTGCTGCTGCTGCGTTTTTGTTGCTTGCTGTTGTTGTTGTTGGCAGTAGAAAAAGCCCGAAAAAAAGAACTCTGATTGAAAAGAATTATTTACGTGTAAGAAATGCCAGCAACTAGCCGCAGTTATTTGCTTTCTGTTATTTATTTGTTGTTTCTTTTTGGGCGTTAATTTATGCTTTGAATTTCTGTAGCTTGTCACTTGTTGCTTTTGACCTTAATACGCTCGTGTTTTAACAAATTCCAATGCACACACACACACACACACATACACAAGCACACTTAACTGATCTCTCTCACACACACACACATACAACGACGCGCAAAAAACCAGCTTCGCTGCTTTTTTTTTTGTTTTTGGGCCAACAATTAGATAGCCGCGTTCTAAAATGCCGGCGCAGCAGTCGACGCCGCAGCTCTTTCTAATTAGCACAAAACAACAGCAGCAACAAGAACAAGAACAACAGTTAAACGGCTTAAACACAAGAAAACAATCGTTTCCGTTTTATTTTAGAATATTTTAGCTGTATTTTTGCTTGTGTTTTGATTTGATTTACATTTTGTTATTTGGCACTTTTGGTACGTTGTTGGTTTTACGGTTTAATTTTGTTAGCGTTGCGCGCTCGTCTCACGCACGTCTTGTCAACTCTCGATCTCGCTTTACAATGTTGCAGTCGTTGTTCAAGTCAAACATCGGCCCACCAAAGTATCGATTTTTTTTAACGATTTCTACTTATAGGTACTCGATTAATTTCTTATCGACATATCGATGCTGAGCGATCGCGTTTGGTCATAAATTCAAAATTATTTTTATTTCTTATTCTCATTTTCTACTTTAGCAATTTGCTGTGGAGACTTTTTAATATTGTTTAGTGTGTCAGAATAGCAATTTATGAAAAATCTGCCGCTTTATGGTATTTCTTTAAATAAATCCGCAGAATATCTAGCACAACATCTTGAAATATCATAGATTTGCCTTGAAAAGAATATTTAACACTAAATAAATCATGTATTAAGAAACCACTGCAAATTATTTCAAATTCTTTATTTTTGCTTTTCAAAATACTTTGACCGGGCGAAGTATCGATATTTCCATGCAACGTAATTTCAATTTGCGTAACATAATGAAATCTGTGCAACGTAACGCACTTTTGGCGCAGCCAACTTAACGCTACGCAAATCTGAGTCACGTATGATACGTTCTTGGGATTTTAGTATTTTTCTTGTATTTACAGTGAGACCAAAAAACGTAAGCAAATAATCACCAATAATGGAATTAACAGCAATTAAACATGTTTTACTTTGCTTTTATAATAAATAATAAAATTAAGTTAAATATTAATTATTATAAACAATCAATGTGTACGAAAAATTTTAGACGTTAACTAGGAGTGGTTCATTCGTAAAACTTATATTACTTACATAAAATAGAATGTTACCACGCACATGTTCGAATTTCTGTTAAGGAATCGTGACGTTAATCTTTTCATTGCGGGACTTTGCATTGAATCTAATATATTTAAAAAATTTATAAGGCTAAAGAAACACCAATAAAGCGACAGAGAAACAGTAAAAATTTGAAAAGTTGATAGTGATTGCGCCGTGGTTTCTGTAAAACTCTGATATCGGAATCTGCATTTGAGGGCGGCATAACATGAACAGGTAGCGGAACGAACTAGTTCTGAGAACCAGGGACTAAGTTCATGCGGTTCACTTCAGTGAATCGGTTAATCGAACTGACATCGGGAGTTTCAGTCAGTAGTTCGCGCTGTAGCTCATCTTGCGGACGTGTTTTGTCCGTTTCATACGCGAATAGATTTATTTAATATTTTCCAACGACTTGCACAAACCGGAACTTGCTACAAATTTAAAGCAAGTCAGTTGCACATTGTGTTAAAGTTATACAAAAAAACAATAAACATCAATTGCTGTGCGCGTAAAGTATGTAAAGAATATCACAATTCAAATTTCAAATCCAATAGCCCCCCGAAAGGCAAAGAGAAAAAGCGAGTGGCAGATTTTTTTCCTGTCTACCTACACAAACATACATATACATATACATGATTCGGTATATGGATGAATGTGTGTACGTGTTTAACGAAGAGCGCAAAGTGTGTGTATGTGTGTGTGTTGTGTGTGTGTGTGATTAATCGGTGAAGAAATAAGAATATTTAATGTCCCGATCGGTATAAATATTAATTGCACTTGTGTTTGCATACAAAATCAGTACAGAGTGCGTGCCGCGCCCGTTTGCCAAACGTTACACATACATATACACAATACATATACACAAACACATACGCAAATCGCTCACTCATACACACACACGCATACCAACAAAAGAGAAAAGTTGTATGGCCAGCAGCAACAAATACAAATAGTTTTTTTTGTCAATTGCCGCATTTAAAAGTCTTCATTTTGTCAATTTATTTTACAGCAATGCGAATATAATTAAAATTGTGTGCTTTTTACACATCAAATAATAATAACAGAAGCGATACATAAGCAAAAGGCAACATATAAAAAAAAGTGGAGGCGCTGCTTCTGTGTGCGTTTATGTGTGTGTGTGTGTTTTGGTGTGCATAGCCTGCATAGCAGTGTGTGCGTGTGTGTTTGTGTGTGAAGTAGCAGCAGCAGCAGCCGCCGCCGCCGCAGCAGCAGCAGGCAGAATAACAAAAAATAGCAAATCAAAATGGCGCACCAGCAGCAACAACAACAACTGGCACAATCGGTGAATTGTTCATTGGATGATATCGATTTGACGGCACTAAAGGTAAGTTGGCAGCAGAAGCAGCAGCTTCAGTAGCTAGCAGCAAAGCTCCATGCACAACAACAATTATGTACATTAAATGTGCTGCAAGGTGTGGCCATATGTGCATGACATTTGTTATTTTTTAAGCAATTTCCGCATTGCGTTTGATCAAACTTACGTGTTTTCTTTTTAACCGCTCCCTTTGCTCGTCTCTGCTCCATTCTCTCTCTCTCTCTCCCGCTCTCATCAAATTCACTTTCAATCTGACAGCCTGCCGAATGTTTACAGCTGACGTCGCGTCGCTGCCACTGCAGTTACTCATTGATCGATAGGCAGCCGATCAACAACCTGCAATCTGATAAGAATTTCTTGTGTGTCATTGAACCTAGAGGTGGCTAAACATCGATGACACTTTCGATAATACCGATAGTTTTGAATTCTCTTTCAATTTTTAATCACAAATCTTGAACTTAACGTGTTTTATTTTGCATTTTTTATTCGGAATATATTTATATCTATCTTTTAATAAATTGTGTATCTGTTTATCGATTTTATATATTTTGTGCTGTTTAATAGACCAAAATTATTGTTAATTTAATAAAATATCAAGTGAAGTTCTTTATGTTAATTTTTAGGTATTATTATAATAAATAAATAACTTCCTAATCTTATTTAGAGTATGTATATTCATTGTTCGATTGTTTTATCGATCGTATCGATGTTTACTAACGATAAGCGATATGCAAATTGTTGCAAGCAATAAAATGACTATGGCAACGGGAACGGCAACGGCAATGGCCGGTCACTCCCCCGTTACACCCTACGCCGCAGCGTGGAAAACTGCATAGTGCAAAACATAATACATAATAGATAGCAATAACTGCATATTTGCCTGGCCAATTATTAAGTACATACACTTGTTTTGTGCTCTCTTGTCAGAAACACCCGCAAACGCCACCCGCAAGTCACCATAGCTAGCAGCGGCAGAGGCAGCGGCAGCGCCACTGACCGGCCGGTGTCAGCGTCTTTGCCAAGTCTTGTTTATCGTTGTTGTTGTTGGTTTTCATTTTTTCATTTTTATATATGTATATGTATGTATTTTGTTTCTCAATGAAATGCCCCACACGCACAAGCCGCACGCGTTGTCTTGCCTTTCTCTTTCAGCAAACATTCACCACAGCTTTTGAACTCACCACTGCCGCCCCACGTTGGGCGCACACAATGCGTCGACGTCAACGTCAACGTCAATGAGGCTGAAGCAGCAGCAGCAGCGTCAGCGGGCAGCGCAGCACCCACAGAAAGTAAAGTTTTTGCCTGTGTTGAGGCGAAGCGCTGTCTGTGTATGTGTGTGTGTGTGTGTGTTTGTGAGTGTCCGTTTGTTGACTCTGTCTTGCAGCTGGTGGGTGGGTAGTGGTGGGGGTAGGTGGAGTGGCGACGGCGGCTGTCTCGTTTACGGCTGTGTTGGTATTGGTGGTGTTGGTGTGTCGGCATGTGCATGTGCATGTATATTCTTTATAGTCGAAGAAGACGAGACAAAAACGAGACAAGAATGAAAATTGTTTAGTTTACTTTATTAAAAGAAGCAGCAGCAGCGGCAGCAGAGGCATGTCCATGCGTGTGTGTACATATGTATGTATATATGTGTGTGCAGACGACATAAAGATGATGATGAAGCACTAAAGAAGCCAAAGCAGAAGAAAAAAAAACTTGCAGGCGTATCATGGCCCCATGATTTGTTGTTGTTATTATTGTTGGTGGTGTTGGTGCTGCTGTTGCTGTTGGCCTTCTCGCAGCAGGCGCGTGGGCGCCGCGTCTGCGTTGGCTTTTTAAAGGTCATTAAACAATGAAATACGTGCCCCGAAATAGTAAACAGCTCGTTGTTGTTGTTGTCACAGCATCCATCCAGGCGCTGCTTGACAAAAGGTCACAGTCCTTAAAGCTGCTGCCGCTGAGGTGCCAATGGCTGCTGCTGCTTTTCACACACTCATGTCCTTCTCTTTCCCCTCACTCTACAAAACTGATAAGTTATTTAAAGAAACAACTAAAGTAAACACACACACACGCACGAAAGGCATTCATCAGAGCAATTTCATTAATTAGTTTATTATTTATTGTGAGTTCTATCGATTCTACAAAGTTGGTTTAGAGTAGAGCTGCAAAAATATCGAGATTTGCAGCTGATCAAAAGTTGTTATCGATACTTGTCAAGAATGTGTTATCGATGCCTGTCAAGCATGTTAGCTATCGAAAGTGACAACAACAATTGTACCAGCTCAAGTTGGAGACTTTTTTGTTGTTGCTGTGCAGTTTGATAAGCGTATTGCAGCCGCTGCTGACGTCGCAGTCTTTTGCTGATTGCCTTCATTATTTTGTGCATGGCCATATGTCGGACGCCACACACAACATACACACACACACGTACATTTTCTGTCTTCGCCTTTGTTTTTCTTTTGTGCGTATCTGTGTGTGTGTGAGTGTGCTTGAGTTTGTATATTTATTTTAATCAACGTTTATTGCATTTTCAGTTTTGTGCGATAAAACGTGTTCGCCCACATTTGTTGTGTTGCGTTGCGTTGAGTGCTGCAATTTGTGCAGTTGCTTTCAGTTGTTGTTGTTGTTGTTGTGATTCTTGCTGCCATTGTGAGGGAAAAAATCACACACATGTTTGGGTTTGGTCCGTTTGTAGGTTAAGTCAACATGCCTGGGTAAATACGCAGGGAAAACGGAATCACTAAATAAATCAGCCCATATGTGTGGAACGCATTAGCATTGAATCGAATGGTTCTGTATACGTTCGTTCCAGGGAACTAATGAACTACAGATGTATGTTCCAGAGGTGGCAAAACTTCGATGTGCCGCCAATCGATAGTTTTCGATACTTATATCGATAACACTGTTAGTTACGTTTCAATAATGGCTTTGAAATGTTAAATCAAAAATTATTTTAGTTTTTTAATAAAATGTATAGTGGAATATTATTTGCACTAAATAATTATTAAAGTTGAAGAACGAAATAGTAATTAAATCTAAATAAATCTGGTAAATCTGCAGTTAAGGTAAGGCCTAAGGCCAATATTCTCCGTGCTTTCTTTCTATACGGGACATCAACCGTAGATTTACAATAAATCTTTAGAGATGTCATTTTTGATATTAAATAATTTAAAAATCAAACAGCTCTATATACCAATAAAATATTGTAAATAATCATTGATATACATACATTCGTATGAGCTCAATAGCATTTAAAATTATCGATACCATCGATCGTTACAATCGATGTTTTCCTCCCTCCTTCTATTAGCTTATTCGTTCTGTTCTTTCATTGAATTCGTTTCCGTTCAATAGTATAGTATGGATTTTTTTTAGGAGTGCGAGTAAATTTTAATAAGAAAGAAGGACAAACTTTTAACACTGATTCGGTCGTATAACAAATTTTGCTCATAGAATAGAATTTGTATTATAGTACACACATACACATACATTAGTATGCGTAATTACACACTCCTGTTTCCTATTTCTCCATTTTTGCATCCCATGGCGTGTGTTAACTAGTTTTCCATTCCTGTCAGCTTAATCTTCGCTTGCTTTTTAACACACATTTGCAGCTCTGTTTTTTTGCATTCCTAATCGAATTGGTCACAGCCCACACACACACACATACACACATATGCATACATATTAATTGCCCCAAAACACAGATAAAAAAACCAGACATATTTACATACACAGTTTACCGTCTGTCTGCAGTGTAGACTTTACACCTGGCTCCCTCCAACCCCCCCTTGCTGTTAAACTCATGCAATATGCAAAAGTTGCTGCGACTATTTTGCATGGGCGTTCAATATGCAGTCAGTCCTGTTGGCGAGTCTCCTTAATACATGTACATACATATGTATGTATGTACTTGTAGTATATGTATGTATTATATAGACATATCATTGCTGCTCTAACTGGGCCAAGCCTCGAATGCGACCAAAAAGAAATCCAGTTTTGCCAACCAACCAGAAAACCAGCAAACAGCAAGCCTGCCCAACAAACATTAATACTGAAGCAGCTAGTTTTAGACGAGTCTCCACTTGGCAGGCATCGCTGTGTTGTTAGTTATACCCTTCCTTGCATAGGGTCTTATACCTTTCCCACTAAATGCGACCCCTTAAGCTACAAATATACATACAACATACATGTACGGTTTAATATAGATTAACCAATACTTTTTTGTGTTTATATGTGTTTAATTATGGTTTATGTAATGAACTATGTGCTAAATACAGCGTATAAAGATAATTTAAGACAGTTTGATTCTTGATCGACGTTTCGGCTGACGATGAACTCACTTTCGGTTTACGACTGACGACGACCTCTGATTATTACGAACGAACTGATTGTAAGCAACTGCTTTTGATTATTACGAACTGCTTCTGATGACGATCCACTCCGACTGCTCATATCGATACTTCTGCTGATATCGACTTCCACCACCGAACTGATATCCGATAACGCCGCCCTATCTCATACACGCGTTTGCATACATTTTTAACCACTGTATCTGTAGCTTTAACTGTCATCAATTGAAACGATCGTTCAAAACTGCAGTTGTTTTTAAATAAAAAAAACTTTGTATGGAATAGTTATCATGGGAGCAATAGGCATATCTTCTGCAAGGGTATTACGTATTCGGTCCGCAGGCAGCTTTGCTTTCTTGTTTAGTTTTAACTTTAGTTGCGCTCGCAGCCGTTTTAACAAATGCAACAAAAATGTACAAAGAAAGTGAGTAAGAGAGTGGGAGAGCAGGAACGGACAGCAGCAGCCTGTTCAAACTGACAACTGTAACTGAAGCTCTCGCGCTCTCTTTCTCTAAAGCGCTCTCCGTGTGACCAGAACAATACCAAAGCCTGCCCCCGCTTCCGTGTTGGCCATCGTTTTGTTTTAGTTTTTGCTTAACATGTCAACGCTAATGAGTCATGAAGTGGTTTTTTTTGCCGTTGGTTCAAGGGGAAGTAACACTTGGCTCATTTTTTCGTGCATTTTTAATTGATTTTTACAACGTGAAGTAATCAGCCATAAATAGCAGTAATTGCTGACTGACTGCCTGCACACGTTTGCCTGCCACGCCTCCCTCTCCTTCACGCTGCATGTGTTTGACACACTTTGCCAGCAAGAACAACAACAAGAAGCACAATAATGGAGTAAGGGAGTAAGAAACATTGGCGTTAGCGTTGTGCAAAGCAGTTCAAATTAAATGAATAAGTTCAGTAGTTTTTGCTGAAAAGCACTAAAAGCGGACTCAAACGATCAGATTAAAAAAATTAAAATAAATATTTCTTACATAAAAATATAAAGTTCACTTTTCACCCTTGTTCACCCTTGACTTCGATCAGTTCACTCTAAACGAGAACTAAAGTTTTGTTCAGCGTATAGTTCAAAAGAACTTGTTCTGAACGATTCAATGCAACTCTGATTGTCGTTGGCGTTGCCGATGGTTCATTTGATGGCAGCCATAAATCTACTTAATGCAGCTTTCAATAGTTCCTTCTCTTTGTCTCTCTCTTTCTGTATGTCTGTCTGTCTGCCTGCCCGTTGCCGTTGCCTTGTTTATTATTTGCGTTCTTTTTTTTTCACTTTTTATTTTGGTCTTTACTGCATGCACGCTGCTTTGTCTTTCAGTCTATAATTCCTGTGGCTGCTGCTCGAGCACATCAGCAGCCTGCAAATTGCTGCTACCGTTAGCCCAAAGAGCAGCTCAGCTTTTGTCTGAGCGGGAGATGGGATGGGGGTGGAATGGGGTTACTTGTCAGCTGTAGGTATTTGCAGCTAAAGCTTTTAAAGAGCCCCGTCGAGAGCATACCGTTACAATGGGTTGTTGGTATAACGAGTGGCTCAGCAATGAAATGCAAGACGACGCGTCGTGGACAAAGGAAAAGGTTAAGGAATGAACAAGTAAACAGGAGTACTTTCAAGTGCCAACTAATCAGTTAAATCAGTCTGCCTGGGACGCGTTGCAGAACAATCGAGTGGGCTATCGATAAGATCGATAGTTTCGACTCTTGGCTGCATAAATTTTGAAAAGAATTCAGCTAGAATGATCCGAAAAAATAGTTAAAAGTAAAGTGAAAACATTTCTTTTTATAAGTTACATGAGAAGAAATGCATTTAATTTCTTTAATGAGCAATAATGGTGAAATAATGTATCTATGGGGCTTTTAGTTTTCTTATCTATAATGAAAGGCTAGCGAACAGACTCAACTGAAGACCCCGCAACATAAGCCTGAAGCGTATTTACTTAAGGAACCTCCCCAATAGGAGAATCCTCTAATAATGTACACACTATTTGTCGATATAGCTGTCCGTCCCTTCTTTTTGCTGCAGGCAGTACATATGTCGGAACCGGCCGGATCGGACCACTATAACATATAGTTGCCATAGGAATGACAACTATATTTTTGTATGAATAACTTTTTTTTTTATGAAGTTTTCCTTACTAAACTTTCCCACCCAAACAGACTCTCTAGACAGTTTATACAATCTGACCAAATTTGGTCAAAATCGGACCACTATATCAAACTTTTTGCTTATACAAATATTTTATTCAAACTAAGTGAGAGTTTTATTATACTTTAAATAGTTTCCTAAATTTTAACAAAATCGCTCCCATAGGAGCAATATAGATCCTGGATTATAAAACTCAATACATGGTTGGGTAAGATCGCAAGATGCCGATCCAGAACCACCACATTTAATAAATAAAATTCCCTCAAAGAATCTATAGATTCTTTGAATTTTCTAAATATTTTTCACCTCATCCATCAATTTTTATTATCCCTGTTATTTGTGAACTGCATTTACCTCTATGCTAAACTTGCATGTCTTCTCAATTAACTCTTGGCTGTGCCCTTCTTCTGTTTGCCCTTTAACCCCTTTCAGCTTGTCATAAACAGAATTTAGGGCACTGCCCCTGCCTCTGCCCGTGCCCCTGCCCTCTCCTATTTCTTTCATGTCGAAAAATAAGTCAGTTACCTGTTGAAATGGTTGTTCTTATTGTTATTTTAATTGGCGTTTGCCTTAGCTGTCACTAGGCCCCTTCCCAGCCCACCCCACCCTGCTGCACCTAGGCAAGGGGCTAAGTGAGGCAACGTTTCGGGTCGTGTCACGTCGTTCAGTCGCCGAGTCTGGAGTCTAGAGTCTCGTGCCAGCTCGTGAGCTGCGTGTCAATGAACTCGCATGCAATTTGTTGTTATATGGCTTGACATGGGCATGGGCGGGGTCGCAGAGGATGAGAATGGGTATCGTTGAAAAACATTGGCTTGGAGGGGGGATTGGGTAGATTGGGGATTTCGTATTTGTATTAAATGCTGCTTTATTTTTA
Source organism: Hirtodrosophila histrioides (assembly GCA_037075165.1). Taxonomy (NCBI): domain Eukaryota; kingdom Metazoa; phylum Arthropoda; class Insecta; order Diptera; family Drosophilidae; genus Hirtodrosophila; species Hirtodrosophila histrioides. The sequence continues at coordinate 641,463 of JBAMCL010000727.1, read as the reverse complement.
ACGTTGCCTGTGTCTGCCGCATTCCTTATTTGTATTATTATGCCTTTATAATTTGTTTACACAAACAAACAAACAAACAAAGCCAAAATAACAGCAGCAACAACAACAACAACAGCAGCAGTTGTTGGCTTGTTGTCGTTGTTGCTTGTTAAGTGTCTCTGTACCGCAGCCCCGCCCCATTCTGTTCTCATCTCATCTCATCTCATTGCTTGCCGCTTGCCGCTTGCCTGGCAGCCTTTCAAAGTTTCTTTGTTTGTTATACTCTGTTGCCAATGTAGGAAATGGAGTATGTGCGTTTTGTGCAATGTTCGGATAAGAAAACTTGTAAAAATCAATCAATAAAAGACAATAAGACAAAAAAAGACATTCGGCAGGAAAATCTTTAAAGTTTTAGCAAAATTGTAGAACTTAGAAATGGAGGAAACGATTTTAAAACTTAACAAAGTTCAATTTTTAAATTTATTGTCTATGACCAAAACATGAACTTCTCCTAAAGTTTTAAAACAGCGTTTTGAACTAATTTTGATACAACAATTCAAATAAAACTCTAATTTAGAGATTAAAGATTCTTTTTTTAAATTGTGTGAGGGGTTTTATGAAAAATATAAAAGAAATCGATAAACTTTTATTTTCAGAAATCAATTAAATTTAAATGCAAAATCGATCTAGAGAAGAATAAGAAGAAAGAAATGTCATTCCGCAAGGAAATCGGTTGATTTTTGAACAAGTTATGAGAGTTTTATGTCTGATATATGGCGTGCTGATGATCCTAAAAGGATGAAGCCAAAAAAATATTATTACACGGGGAACAGAGTATACCGGAGTTGGGATTTTGCCACTGCAACGTTCTTATACTGTTTTAAGAGTTGTCTTTTTAAATCTGGGTAAGGATTTGTTGGGCGTTTCCCCTCTTATTTTAGTTATATGTTATTGCTTTTTGTGTGTGTGTTGTGTGTATCTTATGTGTGTATTTATTGCCTTTTAGTCTTTGACATTTACAGCGTTTAAAGTTTTTCCATTTTTGCCCAAAACTAATTTTTGGAATTGCCTTTTTTTACCTTTGTAGGATCCGGCTGGCATCTTTGAGCTCATCGAGGTCGTTGGCAATGGCACCTACGGCCAGGTCTATAAGGTAAGTTCATAACTCTATTTATTTATTTTCAAATGCTCCTTGTACCTTTTACCTCCTCCTTTAAATTGTCATAATAAAGAAATCAGGAATACCATAATTTAGTCAAAACTTTTTAATATACATATCCATTTTCTAGCCTTGCTATAATAATAAAAGTTTATATGCAAATTTGTTGTAAATTTGTATAAAAAAATGTATATTGAATCTAATATTTGTGTGGCCATTTAAATGTTGGAACTTTGCGTTTTATGTGGCCAAATTTGCAGCTTTCTATTGAAGCCCAATTGGCAATTTGGTTACGGCGCAATGATCTCACAATTATGCACGTTCAGTTTAGTTTAGTTGAGTTGAGTTCAGTTCAGACTGTTTCTGCTTGTTGTTGTCTTGTATTCGTAATTAGCAATCATTAGAGTTAATGCTTGAATGCGTCGCAGTTGTAGCTGCTGCCTCTGCTGCTGCTGCGGCCCGCCAAGATGAGTTGCATATACTATACATACTAGAGATGGGCAATATTCAGCAGTCACAGTGACAACTGCGACTGTTACCTTTAAATATTAATGACTGTGACTTTGTTCTGGTAAAACTTTCCCATGATATTAATTGACAGACCATCATTTATGCTGAACTGGAAGCATAAGTCTAAATAAAATAATTTAGAATAAATTAAATCTCTCTTGTCTTTCTTTCAATAGTTTAGAATATTGTGGAATCGTTTAGTCGATAATCAATGGTGTTTAATAAGTATCGATACTTGGTCTGTGACTGTTAAAATCGATATTGCACTCTGTTATTGTTAACAGTGATTAATAGCGAGAGTTTGACTGTTAATATCAAGACTGTGACTGTTAATATAAGGACTGTGACTATTAATATCAGGACTGTAACTTGTTAATGTTTATTATCAGGACTGACACTCGTTACTGCTAATATCAGGGCTGTTACTGTTAATGACAGGACTGTGACTGTTAATATCAGGACTGTTACTGTTAATATAAGGACTGTCACTGTTAATATCAGGACTATTACTGTTAATATCACGACTGTTACTGTTAATATCAGCACTGTTCCTATTAATATCAGGACTGTATCTGTTAATATCAGGACTGTGACTGTGCTGCTATCTGGACTGTGACTGAGAACCTGTTACTCTCTAAATACAGTCACATTGTGACATTTGTTAGTCACAGCGACTCAGTCACAGGTATTGGCATGTCCAATGCATACGCGTGAATGTATTTGTATCTGAATCTGTATCTGGTGTCTGGGGTATCTGTATCTGTCTATCTGTTCCAAAACAAGCTGCGTCATTTGCGCTGCTGCCGCCTTAATTAGTTGCGAACCGCTAGGCGGGCGAATAACTTGCCACCAAAAGTCAGCTCGCTGCTCTTCTCACACATTAACACATTTTTATCTTGCCTTAGAATTTTTGCCGCAGGGCCTAGACAAACCAACAACAACAACAAGAAGAAGAACAATCATCATCATCATAATAATAATCACATCAAAGATTTAAACCAAATGCTCGCTGTCTGAATGAAGAAAATACAAATAACAAAAAAAAAACAATGCCAAGACTTTGTATTTAAATTATAAGTTTAAAATTGTATCTGTAAGATACAACACAATGCAGCAACAGCTACAAAAATAGATACTGTGGGGATTACCGTTAGCATTTGTTGTTTGTTTTGTGGCAGCTTTGTGGCATGCGCTGCGCTTGCTTGGGAGGCCAACGGCAAGTTCTTCCCTGCTTCTTCCCCTTCTTCTTTGACTTCATCTATTTGTTGTTGTTGCATTCACTTTGTAGGGGGGCGGCAACTTCACAGCTAAAGCTATCCCCAAAGCGCTGCAACTAACGGCACAACTGAAATTAACAAATTGAGCTCATAAATAATCGATAATGTTATTAAATATCGATTAATTGTCAACATATTCTATTGTTCTATCGAAAAATTGTTCGATTGTTTATTACGTTTATTTTTAGAACTGTTCAAACATTAGCAATTTTGAATAATATCTATTAATGTTGAAAACTTTAGAGTACGAAGACTATCCAATTATTAACAAACATTACAAGATATTTAGCTTAAAATTGATTATCGATATGATAATTTTACGGAAATTGCGACATTTAAGTTAAACTAATTTCCGCCAAATCTTGTCGAAATAGGAATTTCTTCTGTTTCTTTTTTCAAAAACAGTCTTTAATCTTAAGATTCTTGACGTCTTTCAACTAAATGTTTAGATTTTAATCGTATTACTTTCTGTAATAGTATTACTTTCCATAACTAAACAAAATACCTATTATAAAACCTTGAAATTTTCACTTTTTTTTGCTTTTCACAATGCAATTTTGTAATACTATTTGTGTATTTTATGGTCGTGTAGGAATTTGTGATTAGTTGGGTGTTGGTTGGTTTGTCTATGGCCTATTCTACGGCCCTTATATGGATATTATGTGGATTAATAATACTTGTACTTAATCTTTTCGATTGCCTATTTCGCAATTCCATTCAATAAAGTGTCAATCTTTAATGAAATTTTGCATGCGTCACTCCCCGCTCACTTGAAAACTTTTGACGGCTTAGAAATGCGGCCAATTCGCAATAACAAAAAAAAAAACAACAACAAAATGAAAGAAAGACAAGAACGGCCCACGTCTTTTTACGCCTCCTTTGGCGCTGTGACGACCTCATTGTCGTGTTACCACGCTAAGCTGCAAGTGGCACGTGGTAACGAAACTTTTACGACAATCAGAGTACCACAATACATCTACAATGTGGTACACTTAACAAGTAACTTTGCCCACTGTGCGACAACTTGTTTCCGTGCTTCGTCATTAAGTAGTTCATTATACTGTCCAACACTGACTCTCACTCCATGTGCAGGTGTGCGTGTGTGTGTAGAATTAGCATGAGTAATACGCGGTGATGCTTTTGGGTCTCTTTTGTATGCATGTGACTTGTCGCCAGCGCTAGAAACAGTGCTGCCAATTCCGCTTTAAACCGCCAAATCTAGCTTATTTTCAACGTTTGAAAACAGAGGAAGGCGATAATTCTGGCGTTTTTCTGTTCCTTTTTGCTTATGTGTCGAAAACACATAATTGAATTTTATATAGAAGAGTTGCTTATCGACTATCGATATTTAATCTATATACTATCAGTGTTTCATCGATACTTAACTACACAAATTGCATACCAATGAGGTTAGCTTTTTAGCTTCTCAACAGTTGGCAACACTGGTTTTAGAACCCAGCACAAGAGTAACGGACACATTGTTGTTGTTGTTATTGTTGTTGGATCTGGTTATTTGTCCACTTGTTGGCCGCGCTTCGTTCGTTCTGCGCTGTGTGTGTCATTTCTTAAGCATTTACTGGATTTTGGTTTTATTGACTGACAATTAACCGGTTTTTGCGCTCGCGATCTCTTTCTCTCCCTCTCTCTCTCCATCTCTCTTGGGCTTGCACATTTATGGATATAAAACGCAATCGCATTTAGTAGCTTATTAAAAATTAGTCGCGTCATTATAGCGCTTATTCACAACTTATAAATAATCGCGTGTTGGCAGCGGGGTGAAGTTTCTAAACCGCTTTTGACGTTTATTTCTTTGCAATTGTGACGTCACTAATGTCATTTCGACGAATTCGTTTCGTTTCGCTTCGTTTATTACGAATTTGATTTATGTATGCAGCGAGTGGTACTCCCCCGCTTCGGCCCCACCGTCTCTTAGCTGCTGCGCAGTCTTCTTTATTGGGTTTATCAACTAATTTCTCGTATGTTCTGTGCTTTGCACTTCCGGCTTATTGATAAGTTTATAATTTTTACTCCCTGTACCCATAAAATGGGTAAAAAGGGGGTATTGGATTTGTGCAAAAGTATGTAACAGGCAGAAGGAGACATCTCCGACCCTATAAAGTATATATATTCTTGATCAGTATCAAAAGAGATTTCGATTTGGCCATGTCCGTCTGTCTGTCCGTCTGTCCGTCTGTCTGTCCGTATGTATGAACGCAAGGATCTCAGCAACTATAAGAGCTAGAGACACCAAATTTGGAATGTAGGTTCGTGTATAGCGGGAGCAGGTCAAGTTTGTTTCTGATCTCAGATATCTTACCCCGTTCCCCCGCAAATCGATCAAAACGTTTTACAGCCACAGTTTTAAAGATAGAGCTTTGGGATTTGGCATGTACACTACCTCGGTCACTCTTAATCTACTGTCCAAATTTCAAGTCGATCTGATAATAAACACGGAAGTTATTCAACGAACAAGATTCAGTACTGGAGCGAGGGGGGAAGAAGAAGCACAGCCACGACTTAAAATGCCTTGCGTACGCTGTGGCTCGCGTGTGTGTGTGTATGCTTTGTGTATGTGTGCGTGCATGTGTAAGTGACGAACATATGATTGGAAGTTTTAGAACTGGGTACAGGGAGTTTCGTAGTCGGGTATACTCGACTAGAGCATTCTTACTTGTTTGTTATTGCTACTGCGCTTTTGAATTGTTGTTTATCACTAAACGTGGCGTGAGTCATGAAAAACTCGCTTTTATTTTTTATTTGGTGGTATCAAAACTTACATATGGAAAATGTGAAACTAGAACACGTAGCTTCAAACGTTGTGGGCAGTGAGGGGGCTGTGCGGGGTTGGTGTTGTTATGTGCTCTAATTGGATGTAAAAACACGAATGCTTTGAAAAGCGGCTGGGAATCGAAAATTATAGTAGGGTGTGCTGAAAACAAAAAAGGTGAATTCTAAGGTCAAAATATTATATATAGTATAGAGAGTATACACATATACTATGTATGTATGTGTATGTATATGTATTCTGGGCTCAATGGAAAAGGTTCTAAGCCAAGGGATCTAGATCATCGGAACTAGTAAAATGAATTTGTGAAGAATTCAAAGTTGCCAGTGTAAGATATATGTAAATATCGTACGAGTATACAATTGTAAATATTAGAATTAGTATTGAATTAAAGATATGTGTACATTAAGTGTAAGCAAACAGACGACTACCCATAATACAATGGGTAAGCTAACAGCCTGGCAACGCCAAAGAAATAAGAAAAAGAGCAAGCGTCACTACGAGACCGATTCAAAAGAAGAACAGATCACGAAATTACCGATAATACAAAATTGACAAAAATAATAAAGTATAAAAACTTATTTGGACAAACAAATGATCATTGTGCTTGTGTTTTACCCTTACACCAGTTAACATTCTTTTAACCTAAAAACTCTAATCAATGAAACGAACTTTGGTCTTATCAGAATTTACCTATCTTAATCCTTTTAAAATATGCATATATACAAAATCTGAACTCTACTCATCATTTATGTACCCCAATATTTCAAATGAATATTAAAGCTGTAAATCTGAAACTTTGTTAACCTTCAACAGTGTTGCCACTTGAGCTTGGTTAGGATTACCACAAAAATTTCACACGGCGCCTTTGAAAGTTATACATTTTGCAGTTTTCAACTTAATTTATGCAAAAAAAAAAAAAAAAGATTTAAGTAAGCGACCCACACAACAACAACAACAATAGCAGACCCATTATAAACTGCATAACTTGGCAACTTTAACAATAACATTGTAAAGTCAGCGCGTCGCTTCCCAAGGTCGTTGCGTCGCACCCACCGCACCGCATCGCCTGCCTCCCTCCCTACCTGCTTACGGTGCGGCGCATTGACTTTCCCAACGTAGCGTCGCTTGCTTGCGCTAGCAGAAATCTCTTCTTTTTTTGTTTTCTTTCTTTCTTTTTTTTTGCGAAAGCGTTCAAAACGAAAATACACAAGATACTCGTAAACCCAAATCGCATTTATTGTTTAGCTATTTTCGGCTGGTTGGAGTTTCGGGCGGGCGCAGGTTGCCTTGTCAATGAAAAAAGTGTCAGGGCTAGAGATTTAATTAAGCGAACAGACGAACAGTGAACAAAACAAACTTCATACATACGCATACATATACATATATGTAAGTATGTATGTATAACAACAACAAAATTAGTGAACCTCTAAAAATACAATGCGAAATAGCGCAAGGCAGAGTGGAAGCTAGACAGACAGACACCCAAAAGAGAGCGAGAGCGAGAGAGCAAAGCCGGCGAGGCGTCAACATTGCGGTAAATAATTTGCAATATTTGCCATGTGTGAAAGAGAAAGGAGCGCTTGACAAAGCAGGGTGTAAGTATGTGAGATGGTAACATGTCAACTGAGAAACACAATTGTTCTGCTCAGCAGGCTTGCATAGATTACGATGTTTTCAACTATCGATTGGGGACACATCGATATTTTAAAAGATTCAAAAGCAAAGTCTAATCAACTGGTTACCGGGATCACGCTGAATACCACCTAATACAATTACCCCATGCTGGAAAAGATGACTACGAGAGCTTGGCGTCGCGACACAACGCGACGCAACGCGACACGTTAACAAAGCAGTGTGCACTATGCTGTTATCTTTGCTTGTTGGCTTCTCTCTCTCTGTCTCTCTTTCTATCTATCTTCTGCTGTGCTTGCTTGCCTGTTTTACGCTCATGTGTCAATGACTCTTTGTTAATGTTTTCAAATGTTGTCTACAACAAATAAAAATTTGCGTAATAATTAGTTTTTAGCTGTCCGCTTTGTTTAGCACTTTTTAGTGTCGTTTAGATTTTGGCTTTGTTTCATGACATTGAGCCAAGAGGCGTGGGGAGCACATACAAAATGACTTATGTATGTGTGTTGGTGTGTGTGTCGAGTACTTAAGCACTGTCTAATTGAAACTTTACTTTGGTTGATTTCAATTTAAAATTTTACGAGGCTGCCCATTGTTTTGTTTTTTTATTATTTTTTTTTTTTGTACTTGTGTTTCCTGCTTGATTTGTTTATTGCCTTTAATGTGTTTCGCATGTTTCTTTGAGTGGCGTTTTATTGGCTGCGCCTGCAGTTTAGTGTGTGCGCGTGTGTGTCTCCATTTACCTCTTCTCCTGCTCCCACCTACCGATCCTCGCGTCTCCGTCCCTTTCTCTCTCTCTCTCTCGTTGCGTAGCTCAAATGCAGCCAAATGAAGTCGTAAATAAAAGCTTTGCACGCTCGTTTCTTTTTTTGTTATTTCTTTCTTCATTCTTTCTACGCGGGTCTCTCTCACTTAGTGTGCTTTATTATCTTGTCTCGCTCATACTCATAAATTATGAATTGCTCTGCGCTGTCGCTGTGTGTATCTACATATGTATGTATGTATGGGCATGTGAATGTCGCTTATTGCGCGTAATTGGGTCAAAGTTCGCAGATATGTTTGTAGAATTTTAATTATATATGGGCGCTTTGTCTCTGCTGCTGCGCTGCTAGTATTCGTAATTCGAAGTGGGCGAAAGTCTTTGGGGGCATAAAACGCATCACTTAACTGAAGTGTACAAAGTCCCAAAGTGCTGAAAGAGCTTTGTATGTGTGTATGTACGTATATATGTAAGTGTGTATGCTGATGCGTGACGCATGTCGTGAATTTAAATGCTAGTTTGAAATCTACAGAATTTAAATGACAATTTAAGCGATTAAAATCAACTACGCTGAGAAAAATTGTTATTTCTTTAACCTTTATGTAATAACTTGTTGCTTTGTACACGTATTTAGATAGTCTTTAACACTTCGATCATTGATATCATAAACAGAATGACTTGTCCGCTCCCTTTGACAGTGCTAAGGCAACTCCTGCTCTTCTGCCCGCTTGTCGATCCATGAGCTTTGGTGCCTCTCAGCGTGAGAGAGAGTGTGTCGCTCTCAACAGCCTCTCGCAGCGGTTCCCACACTGAACATACTACATAAATATGTATTTTAACCATAGAACCTAAAATTTCTTACCCTTCGTGTTTTAAAGGGCTATCATATTTGAGCTTAAACAAAATCGATCGAAATTTACATATTTTATACAAAATTCACTAATGTACGAATATAAATTTAAATACAATAAAAAACAAAACGCCCTTCGTCGTTTCGACAAAGTAAGACCACTTAGGCTTAAATTTGTTGAGTCAATTCATCAAATCATTAATTGTTTCCCTTGCAACTTCCGCAAAACTTCCTTTTCCAGCTCTCTTACCTCTCGAAATGACTTAAACATTAGCTGAGCTGACTCATCAACGGCGCCTTCGCTTTACCAGTATTTAGCGTCCCTCTTTTGACCTACTTCTGCTCAGTTGCCGCCCGCCCACAAGCTACACAATATCGATGAGAAGACGTTCGATAACTTTGTCAAACGCAATTGCGCCGATAAGCAATGCGCGAATTGCTCAACTCTCATCGTCATCGATTGTTGTTGGTGTTGTTGCTGCTGCTGCTGCTGGGGCCTCAAGGTTGCCATTGAATGTAAACATACAGAAAGTTATACAAATATTTGAGCAATTTGTTGATTAAATATGCAAACTCGTAGCGCCATAGCCTACGTCCATTACTCACAGCTGGGCGATAGATAGATAAATACAGAAATATGTATATTTGAAAGCGTTGATTTCATGATTAGCTTTGATGTTGTTGCTTCTTCTTCATCTTATTATTGTTGTTTGGGGCATTTAGTTTTGTTTCCATTTCGAACAACAATTAATTTATGAGTGAAAGTTGCCTTCGCTGCCTTTTTTGCATGCTTAGCGCACAATTGAGAGTCGCCTTTCTTTTATATGATTATTATTGAACTTATCTAACTGCTGGTCCCTTATCTGCATATTGGTTTACAATGCCAGCACACACAAAAACCTCGACAAATTCCCCATAATATACTTTATTATCATAATAAACTCGTTGAGTGTCATGTAATTGGGTGACAATGACGATACCAAGTTCATATTAATTCAAAGCCCTTAGAAACCTTTGTTTCTCTGTCTCTCGTATCCCTCTTTTTTCTCTCTTAATGCGGAACCCGTTGACCCGCAGTTGTTAGTGTACTCCCACCCCACCCCCTTTCTTTTATTGCTTTTCAATTTGATGTTTCTGCCAACACTTAATTCATTTAAATTCCATTTCTCAATTAATTTCGAATAACCTAAAAAAGCAACCACAACAATCAACCATCCCTGTCAGGGATGAGACCGGAAGTTGCTCGCAAAATTGTGACGTCATCATAAAGCACTCAATTTCAATTCCGTGAACTTGTACGCCCCAAGGCGCTAAATAATCAGATATAACAAACACAAATACAAACAAACAAACGGCGAGGCCCAGTGCAAATTATCTTTTGACACAATTTACGCTTGCTTATCGCAAAGAACACGTACAATACAAATCCATGTGAAATTTAAAGACATACAGACAAGAAGATATATATATAGTTGTTCAGATATATATATATATATTTAAAAAACTGGCATCAACATTAAAAATAGCATCAATGAGTCAACATTTGTATGGGGGCAAACTATGCTGATAAGAAAAAACCCCATTGTTTCCCTGGGATTTTATTTACAACTTTGATTAGTTTGATTATGGACTTTCTTTTGTGGTTAATATTTAAGAAAATGCTCTTATCTAGCGATCTATATAGAGTCTAAAGATAAGTGTGAAATTCACACTGTGAATTAAAGGGTTTATCAGGTAAAACTCAGAATTTGTTTGGTATTCTAACCTCCAATATCACGTTTCTTATAAAAAATAGGAAAATTATACTCTTTGTATTTGTTTCTTTTATTGAGTACGCTGGAATATATATTAAAATACTTTTAATGTAAACAATTTAATTCAGTAACTTTTAATATTTGCTAAAATATGCAATAAATTCAAATTTGATGACTAACTTTTTCAACTCAAAAAAATATGACAGCTTAACGCTTGATAAACAAACTTTTTTCTTAGAAAATACAGCAAAAATTATTGAAATATAGTCTGGTATATATAAAAGTATAGTTATTAAAATGATCAGTTCATTTCGCAACTCTAAACCGGTTCATTTCAATATGAAATGGAAATACTAAAGAAGCTCCTGAATTTAATGTACTATAAATTCCATTCCAAATTTAATGATTAGCTCTTAAGAAACAGACTTTTAATAAAGAAAATAAAATGTATTTATCTTATTCTATGCTACTTAATTATTCATCATAAAACTTTCTAGAACTTTAAGATTGAACAAGTTGAAATCTTTGTGTGCGATTCTTAGATTTGTTGGAATATTTTGAAGGCAGTTTTAAAGTCGGTAAACAAATTGACTACTTTGGTTGGTGAACTGAATGTGGAACATCAAACATCAAACAACTCGCTAACTGGGTTAACCAGCTGCAAGTCAGCTGGCCAGGGCGGGGGAACAGGGTTAAAACGTAGACAGGTTGGCAGGTAGACAGGCTGGCAGGCAGGCAGGCGAGTTGCCAATAAGCCTAAAAAACAACTTTGAGCCCTCGAGCAATACTCAGAACTCCAAACACACTTCAGAGTCTGTAAATTTCAATGTACATAATTTAATAAAAAAGGCAGCCAAGTGCTAAAATGTCTATTAAAAGTAAGCGAATTACCTAGAGAGTGAGAGAAAGAGGGAGCGAGAGGTGTAGAAAAGGAGACAGAGTTAAGAACCTAGTATGATTCATCGTGTATTTATTTTTACTCCCTGTACACATAAAATGGGTAAAAAGGGGGTATTGGATCTGTGCAAAAGTATGTAACAGGCAGAAGGAGACTTCTCCGACCCTATAAAGTGTATATATTCTTGATCAGTATCAAAAGAGATTTAGATTTGGCCATGTCCGCCTGTCTGTCCGTATGTATGAACGCGTCGATCTCAGGAACTACAAGAGCTAGAGACACCAAATTTGGAATGTGGGTTCCTTTATACCATACGCAGATCAAGTTGTTTCTCCTCCCGTTCCCCCGCAATTCGATACCAACAATTTTAAAGATATAGCTTTGGGAATTGGCATGTATAATGCCTCAGTCGTTCTTAAAGTACTGTCCAAATTTTAAGTCGATCGGATATTAAACACGGAAGTTATTGATGAAAGAAGATTCAGTGCTGCAGCAAGAGGGGAAGAAGTACCTCCGCCACTTAAAATGCCTCGCTTGCGCAGTGGCTCGTGCGTGTGCGGCTTTGTGTATATGTGTATGTGTAAGTGGTCGAAGATATGATTGAATGTTCTAGACCTGGGTACAGGGAATTTCGTAGTCGGGTAAACTCGACTATAGTATTCTTACTTGTTATTTATTCACCAGGCAGGGCAGCTCTTAAAGTTATTTTAAAGCATAGTTTTAAATTTTATTGCATTTTTGTGTTGTTCTTTTTTTCCTAAATTGCTGTTTTATGTGCCAGCTGCACGCAGTGCTCCATTAGCTGGTGGCATGGGGTGTAAGGGGGGCAGGGGAGGCAGGCCAACAAAGTTCAATTGTTGTTGGCTTCCAAGTGCCGTAGAACAAAAAAAAAAGAGCTTTGATTTCTGGGTTAATTAACAACGGCAGCAGCAACAACAATTGGTAATTGATGCGCAGTGTGTCCCCCTCATGCCCGTACCTACAAATTACCCCCTTTGTAATTTTGTGTAATCACCTTAACGCGTTTTTTTCCAACTGTGGAATTGCTAGTATACCCTGTAAAACAAAAGCTACATTGGGTTTGTAGTTAGACAAGTTTGCTATCGAAAACCTTAAAGCCCATTTTCTTGGAAAAGAAAGGGTGAAATCAATTCGCTAGTGAAATTCGGAACAGGTCCTTTCCGTGAATTGAAAAAAATTAGAATCAGATTCTAGTATGGGAAATTTTCTATAGCATACTTTTATGTGTATGTGGGCCTTATGAAAATATGCATTTGCAGAATTGTCTAAAGGGTATCTAGTAGTCGTGCAACTCGTGCTGACTTTAAGTTTTCCGTTGTAACAAATTCGGAGCTACATTAAATTTGCACACAAATGCCGAGATGTGAGACTGTAGGAGGTGGTTAGGGGTTAGGGCGGGCGAGGAGGTGGCACTAAAAGCTTGCGCAATGTTGGCCAACGCAGCAGCTGCGTTGCCTTGCCACACATTGCCACAAAACACAAGACACAAGACTCTCTGTGGGCCAGTGGGGCAATCAGCTAGAAACCAATCGAGCAGGCAACCACTTGGTGGGTCGCCTGACGCATCGCATCGTATCGCATGGGGCGTGGTGCGTGGTTTCTGGTATCGAATCTCCAATCTCGAAACTGGGAGCTGCTCCCACTTGGGCCCACAATTGTTGGTGTATCAATCTGGGGAAGTGCTGTAAATTGAATTGTGGTTTCTCCAAGTGTTGCACGTGTATGTTGTGGGTTTTGAGTTTTCGCTTGCTAGTTGTGAGAGTTTCGCCCAGATCTCCAACTCTACTCTATGTGCAACTCTATCATTGTTGCTGCCACACAATAAATATGCAAGCTCAGTGAGCAAGATGAAGATGGTCGTGTGGCAAGCAGCTAGCAGGTGAGATATCTATCGGGTGGAGTGGAGTGCTGCTCCACTGTGGTTGGGTTGGGTTGGGCTTGTGCACCACAGCTTTCATCTGATGCCGCTGCAGCTGCATTGCAGCGAGATTCGATTACCTAACCGACATTGTAAGGTGTTCGCTCTGTTCGAACTTCAAACAATTTGTTGTCATAAGGTTCGTAAACACAATTGCGAGCAAAATTAACTTAATTATGAATGTGGTGTCATTCGCACTACCTTTGTTTATGCATCGTTTAGTTCTCTTGAAATATGCATTGCTACATTTGGCTTGGTTTCTTTCTATTGGATATACTTTATACATTTATTTTGAAAATGTTTATAAAGTCAATTATTATTGTAAGTTATTTACATCGTCCCATAAGCTACTTAAAACTATATCTTTTGTACATAACTTTCTGCTTGGTAGAGATCAGAAGAAACTGGTTGTAGAGATCAGAAGAAACTGATCGTAGAGATCAGAGGAAACTGATCGTAGAGATCAGAGGAAACTGATCGTAGGATTAGAAGAAACTGATCGATTCCAGCAATAAATATTACATATTTCTAACAAAAAATAAACTTTGTTTAACAATTCAAAATCCTCAGATTACTGGGATACCTAAGAATTATAATTCGTCTAGAATTTAGTTTGAAATCGATTATCAGATGTCTCGTAATTCCTCCATACATCTGATAATTTAATCTCCTTAAGTTTCTCAATGATTTTTCATGTTTTTCTTCTTTGTTAAAGTTTTCTCTCCCTTTTTCTCTATAATTGGTTGAATATTCCATTGAAATAACTTCCCCGACACCTCCTGATATCCGAAAATTAATTATTTCTCAATGATTTCTTATGTTCTTCTACTTTGTTAAAGTTTTCTGTCCCTCTTTCTCTATAATAAGGTTAATATTCGATTGAAAGAACTTCCCCGACACCTCCTGTTGTTCGAAAATGAATTGTCTTGATGTAAATTTACTATCCTAAGGTGAACTTTGCTGTGAACTATCCTAAGGCAGCTTTCTCGTTAAAATGCTCCCTAAGCATCTGAATTATTTTAAAGGTTCTTCACATTTCTTAATCTTTTCTACCGCTTCCCTCTATATTTGAACCCCTATTGCTACACACTGTGTCATTTTTCATTCTAGTTTATCTTATTTGTACCCTGGGGAATGCAAATTCCTCTAATCCATTTGCTCATGCTCGCATTCACTTAGCTTAAATTCACTTTGCTGGCCTGCCTTATCGGAAACACACATTGCCCACAGTTTTCATTTGCATTTCCATTTCTTTTTCATTTTCTCTGGGCAGCTGTTTTTAATTTATTCCGTGTTTGATTTGCGTAGTCAACCTCAAAACATGTCCAAGTTAATCTTTTTAGCCATTTCGCCATGTGACAGACAGACGGCGGGATAATGTTGTGTGGGGCGGGATTGGTGGACAAGGGGGCAACGTTTTGGCACTTGACTGCATTTCTTTTTTATTGTCGTTATTGTTGTTGTTGTGGTTATGTAACCCGCCAACAGTTTCCCAGTTTTCAAGTTTGTTGTTCGTTGTCTTTTTCTGCATTGCCATAGAAATGTTTGCGCCGTTATCACAACACGCAAAGCAAATGTTTTTTAATGTCAGCTGCGGTAATTAAATACCCTGTAATACTACCACATACACAAATTGTATATTATATTACGAGTTAATTTTAAAATATACAAATTCTCCTATATCATTTTGTTGTACTCCTCTTTTCTTCACCTTTTCCTTACTAACTCTGTATAGCAAGAACCCTTTGTCATTTTGTCATAACTCGTCTCGTTTTACATCACATACCCTTAAATATTCCATATTATTCCTTATTATTATGCTAGGTTCTCTTGGCATGTCCTCTCCTCTCCTCGATCACATTATTCAGACCTTTTTACGTCCTATTATAATTATATATGATTTTTCAAAGTCGAAAATTTCTTTTGTTTTTATTTATTTACGAAGTCAAAACTGCTGCCTGGAATCAAATATATTGTATAATGCATAGATATATGGAAGAAAATTTAAAAGTCTAAACGAAATTACAATTGAATCTACAGGGAATTTTGTTTGCCGGCCAGCTAAGAATTGCCGGTGGCGATATTAGAGCACATAGCAACAAGATAGTAAAGAGTTAGGTATAAAGGAAAAACATTTATAGAATTTAAGGTTATGTTAAGCCATAAAACTAAAGAAAAAGAATATGGAAAAACTGTAGGAATGAAATATCCAACCCGTTGGGGGAAGTTTTAGTAGCCAGTCCAGCAAGCTGTGTCCCAACACAGCTGTGAGTGTTGGTTAGAGATTTCATTAGGGAAAGAAGGATCTAGGAAATGGTAAGGATAAGCATAAGAATAATGAAGTTATGGAGTAGGTATAGGGTAAGGATAGGATAAGCATAAGAATAATATAGTTATAGAGTGGGAAATAGAGTGCGACATAGGAAATCTCCGATCCGATGGAGGAAGACTTTTAGCCACGCCGGCAAGCTGTGCAATCCTTGAATCATACAAAAAGGGTTGCCACACCTACTAAAATACACATTTAAAGCATAGAGTTAAGTTGGCTGCGCCTCAGCATTTAATGAATTGTCACTGAATTCATGATCAATTGGTCTTTGTATATGAAATACATGAGTTGATATTTAAACTTATTTTAAACTTTCATAATTGTATTGGTAAACTGGTAAACAAATAGCATGAGCTCATCAATTGTATACAGAGTATTGCGTAGTCGTTGTTTTCTCTCCTTTATTATTGCTGTAGCAATAATTATTTCAGCTGCTTGTGTTGACTTATTGCATATGCTATGTATTTATGAGGCTGTAGAACGGAGTGTGGGGCTGGGCGGGAAAGGGAAAGGGAAGTAAGAGGTATTGGGAGCTAGTAGCTTATTACATGGACGTTGTTTCATGTCGTACTCGTCGTATGCCGTAGGAATCACGTTATGAGCACACGTAATTGTCTGATTATGCAGTTTTTTATATACAAGTATATACATAACTAAAGATACTTTATTTGTATCTGTATCTGCTTACACAAAAAGTGCAATGTGCGTGTTTTTTGTTTTGTTTTAAATATATACATATTTGTCGTTGCATTTTTCATCAAGTTTATTGTGTTGGCGCTGCTTTTCTGATTGTATATTTATTTTTCACGCCTGGAGCATTAAGCAGTATGTATATCTGTAGATACTTGTACTGAAACTGAATACTTAAAAAGATACAAACTTCTGCATAGGTAGGCAAACCCAATTGGACAGCTGCTCCATGTCAACTTGCGATGCGGTTCCATTGTTGATTTTACCTCTAAAAAAATTTTCGTTTTTTTTTTCTTCAATTATTTGACGTATTCAGCAGTTTCTTATATGGCAAAGGCTTGGCACCGTCTTCGTATTCGTCTGTTTTGTTTATTTATTTGTTTCTTGGAATGTTTAGCTCTATTTGCTCTTAACCAAAGCTGACTGAGTGCTCCGAGTGATTCACAAATATTTTTCTTTGTATTTTTTTTCTTCTTTTCTTTATTATTATTATTTTTTATTGCGACAATCACCGCTGGGCTTCTTTGAATTGAATTCAGTTTTCAGCTTTCAAGCTGCCTGTTTTTTAGTTTTCCGTTTACAGTTGTTGCAATTGGCAACTGGCAACTGGATACAATGTTACAATGATGAACCATAACTGGTTGGTTGCACCTGCCCGTTGAACTACAACAGTCCGTGGCCAATCGATTTCACTCCGTACTCCGTGTGCGCAATTTGCAACTCACTTTTCAACTCCATTAGTGCATGTCATTAATTTACATCAAATCTGCACAATTTTTCACAGTCAACCGTTAGAACATGACAACGTCAACGACAACGACCATGATCATACTAAATAAGGATGGGAAAAAGCTATCCTCAAGTTGCCGAAGATTGATTACCCTTGGAAAGCTGCTTAAACTACTGAAAGAACTCTTGCACAGAGCTGAAAATACAAGAGATTCTTATATTCTATTCTAATGTTGATAGATTGGTCTATTCTATTGTTGATCGATTGTTCCTATGACAGCTATAACTTGTTTGTAGTTATCTGATTTTGATCAATCTTGTATAGAACATAGTAAGGATAAGAATTGTTGAGCTTCGTTAAGATATCTGTAAAAACAAACAGATTTAATACCCAGCTTTTTACACATTTTATGGGTACTGGGACTCCCTGTACCTCCCTGTAGGTTATTCATACAAAAATCAATTTTCAACCGATCGTTCCTATGACAGCTATATGATATAGTGATCTGATCCGGCTAGTATTCTAAGTATGCGCTGCGTATCTTAAAAAGAACCTTTGTTTTACAAGGTTTCATCTATATTGACTCAGCTTATCGCCCTGATCAAGAGCATATATGTATGTATATTTTGTGAGGTTAGGAACGTCTTCAACTCAATTTTCGACCGGTTGTTCCTATGACAGCTATATGATATAGTGATCTGATCCGGCTAGCATTATAAGTATGCGTTGCGTACCTTAAAAAGAATCATTTTTGCAAGGTTTCATCAAGAACACTTTCTTTTTATATTCAACCAGCTTATCGCCCTCATTAAGATCATATATGTATACTTTGTGAGGTTAGGAACGTCTGCTTACATGCGTTACAAAACTGTTAACAAAACTATAATACCCTTTGGTAGAGTATACAAATTTTCACAGCTGCTGGCCAAGAGATGCAAAATTGCTGCTTAATAGGATTTTGATAGAAGCTGCCACAGCAACGAACGCGCCCCGTTGGCTAATCAATAAAACCAACGGGTCCTCAACTATCAACAGCTTCTTGGCCCCATCCCCGCTTTCCCATTCCCCTCCTCCCACCACATCCTCATCGTGATGCTGGGCGCTTCTTGGCTGGCAAGCAAATAAATTGTTATCATCTCTCGTTAGGCAGCTGATTTATTATGGTTTGGGAGCAGCTGCTGTGATCGGCTTTCAGTGCGCCTGCACTCAATTAAAACTGTATTAAATGTGAAATGACTTTTAAGCCGCTTTTGAAAGACACCGAAGAAGGCCTCCTTGCTGCAGCAGCGTTGCACAAAAACCGCAAACCGGTCGGGACAACTCAATCCTAAGCAGAAAATCAATTTACGTGTCTTATTAAAGCGACAGCTAATTGAAATACATTTTTACGCCTTGATTGACTGGCTCTGGGGGTAAACAGTTTTCAAGTCACGTTATATTTCAATCTTTTAGACTAACGAGCTGAAAAATCTAGATGAAAGCTTAAGCAGCGCAAGGAACAAGTATTTAAGTCACTTTAATAATCAATCGAAAGAGATAGGAGAATATATTTTGACTTCTCTTAACTTATACCCAAAGAATCCATTGAAACACATATGGAAATAAACGAGAATGTTCTAACTATAAGTTCTAACTTCAATTGGCTTTCATAATCTGTGATTATAATGTTATAAAATTATACAAAGGTATAAAAAACACAGAAGGTTGCATATACGATCCTCTAAAGAACTCCTCAACTCCCGATCAGCATCCTGCTATAAGAAGTCATAGCCTTGAATCTTTAGAAGCATTTTAAGGATGTTAATGTTCTTTAGCTGAATCTCAATCTCACGATCGAGCTAACTCGATTACAATAATCGATCAATCTCTCGCATATACGATCCGCTAAAGTACTCCACTACACCCGATCATTATCCTTGTATAAGAAGTTATAGCCTTGAATCTTTTGAATAATTTTTATGATGTCAATGTTCTTTATCTCAATCTGACGATCATGATAGCTCTTGCACGCAGTAGTCTTCGTAATCGATTAATCTTTCGCACATCGTTGCGGAAGATCTATCGATATTGCACAGGGCTGCCACTAGGTACTACTTTTTACATTGCACATGGCGTTGCCCGATAGTTATATTTAGCTATACAACATACTACACATTAAAACTATTATATTGTCTAACAATCCAGCTAGTTTCTCATATTTTGATTTAAAGAAAATTTGAATTAAATGCAAATATAATATAGAACTAGTTAAAATTAGTTTTAAAATTCACAAAAGTAGAGCAGAATTTTGTTCTAATTTGTTTTATTTCACTATTAAATGTAGCATTTCCTATTGAATTCTTTGTGCAATCTACAAATTGATTGCAATTGACTTTTGTACTTACCTCAATATTAAATACATATAAGGACTTCCGCTATTAGTCATTCACCTTGAACGCGTCTCGTTGGCCACTTGAGAGACTGAAGATTTGCTCCTGCTTGAGACATTTAAGATTCTTCCTGTTCTATTGTTTGACTTGCATTGAATTGTTGTTTACTTGATCATATTATTGTTGTATTCGAGTCAGTTTATTGACGTTGCCGTTGCTTCATGGTCAACAATTCTTGTTGTTGTTGTTTGCGAGTTCAAGTGTCTGTGACTGTGACTGTAAAGTGCATTAAAGAAACGTCAGAATTACATCAATGCCATGTAAATTGCGCCCCTTAGTAACCCCAATTCAGGCTGTTAACTGATAAACAAACTGTTTTACTTGGCTTAACTCTCAGCTAATGTGCTCTAAATTGTTTATTTATAGGGCCGTCATACAAAAACTGGTCAGTTGGCTGCCATAAAGGTGATGGACGTCACCGAGGATGAGGAGGAGGAGATTAAGCTTGAGATCAATGTGCTTAAGAAATACTCAAATCATCGAAATATTGCCACCTATTATGGGGCGTTCATTAAGAAATCACCGCCCGGCAAGGACGATCAACTCTGGCTGGTTATGGAATATTGCGGAGCCGGCTCAGTTACCGATCTGGTCAAGTCCACAAAGGGACAGAGCCTCAAGGAGGAATGGATTGCGTATATTTGCCGTGAAATTCTACGCGGCCTCGGCTATTTGCACTCGAACAAAGTCATTCATCGCGATATCAAGGGACAGAATGTGCTGCTCACAGATAATGCTGAGGTTAAACTGGTTGACTTTGGTGTGTCTGCGCAGCTGGATCGTACGATAGGCAGACGCAATACGTTTATTGGTAAGTCATAAAAATAAAACTTTAGCAAAATGATTGCAATATGAATCATACAATGCTGAGAGTTGCTTAACTGGTTGCTGTTTTGAACCATTTTGTACAGGTACTCCCTATTGGATGGCACCCGAGGTCATTGCCTGCGATGAGAATCCCGATGCCACATATGACAATCGCTCGGATCTTTGGTCCCTCGGCATCACCGCATTGGAAATGGCTGAGTCACAGCCACCGCTCTGCGATTTGCATCCCATGCGTGCACTTTTCTTGATTCCACGCAACTCGCCGCCGCGTCTCAAATCCAAGAAATGGTCCAAGAAGTTTCACGGCTTCATTGACACGGTGCTAGGTGAGTCAGACAAGAAATCAGGCAAAGAATGAAATTTGTCAGTCCCAAATGAAGCAACACGAAGATTAAAAGAGGATTAACTTCCAAACAAATTGAAACTGTGGGCGTAACGATATTCAAAATATGTAAAAGAAACTCGCTTGAAAAGAAAAATATTATACAAAGTTGTGAGTTTCTTCTTTGTGCAACATTTGTAAAGGATTTACTGGCTGATTGGCTTAGTATCCGAGAAAGGTTTTATATACTTAGATATTTCTTAATGCCCATTTGTACTTATCATATAAATACTAACATACTCATTGATATTTTGCACCCATAGTGAAGGACTATCACCAGCGGCCTTACACCGAGAATCTGCTGAAACATGCGTTCATCAAGGATCAGCCGACGGATCGTCAGGTGCGCATACAGCTCAAGGATCACATCGATCGCTGCAAGAAGCGCAAGCAGGAGAAGGAGCGCGAAGATTATCGCTATTCCGGCTCGGACAACGATGATGATGAGCCGCAGCTGGCTGGGGAGCCCAGCTCTATTATACAGGCGCCCGGTGGCGACACTTTGCGTCGCAACTTCCAACAGATCCAGGAGGGTCGCCTCGCTGCCGAACAGCAGCAGCATCATCAGATGCTTGCCCAGGCGCAGGCTCAGGCCGCTGCTGCGCATGCTGCCGCCCAGGCGCAGCTGCATCAGCAGCAACAGCAAGCGGCAGCGGCTGCAGCAGCGGCACATGCAGCACAACAGGCGCAGGTGGCACAACAGCAGCAGCAACAACAACAACAGCAGGCACAGCAGCAGGCGCAGGCTCAACAGCCGCAGGCCAATCGGCAACAGAAACCGCCATCGGTGAGTGTCCAATTCGCTGCAGTTGCTCCTTCTTAGTTCTAATTCCCAATTCTCTCTCTCTCTCTCGCTCTATCTGCTGCCCTGCAGCGTCAGCAGGTTGAGGAGCCGGGTCCGCCGGCACGCCCACAGCTGCCGCAGCGTCTGATTGTGGTGCCAGATCCACCGCACGCCAATCGACCATTGCCACCGACCCCGAAATGCGGCGAGCCGGCATCTCAAGCACCGCCTCAACAGCAGCAGCAGCGCAGCTCGCAGAACAACTTCAAGCCATCGGTGCGTATTCTAAATACGAGATTAAGGCCACTGCAATGTGGCTGATAAGCCGTTGGGAACTCCCCCTTCACTGCGTAGAAATTTCCTAGAGCAATGACTTGAAGTGATATTGAAAGAAAACCGCGATAAAAATTAATCGCAGCTACTTAGGGAAACGGAAATTGTTATAATCTAGTGAGGCAATGTAGTATTATTATTATACTATAGAATCTATAGTAAAGATAGAGAGTTCAACGTAATTAAAAGATATATAGTAAGATCATAGAGCATACTTTAGAAGTATATAGGTAAAGTAAATACAACACGTTTATTTGGTAAAAAGAAACATTTAGAAATGCTGATTAGCTCGCTTAAGTGTGCCCGTGTGTTTTTGAAGTAAAAATACCAAGAAAGTATGCTGCAATACGATTTTCAACAACCAGGTGGCAACGTACGAAAACTATTTTAAGTTGGCAACGCCGCTTATTAACCAACTAATCAGTTAAGCTGTTAAAACAGACGTTGTGAACAACACAATTAGAAACTTGCTTAAATTACCAAAAGTTAGGAGGATTATAATCGAGTTCATAGTTTCCATGGTATAGAGATGTTCACTTTTTAGAAAACTCGATAGATTTTATAAAGTTTCTTACCCAAGAAAGTTTGGGAAACTAGTTAGCACTTGTTCTGGAAATAGTTACTTCAAACCGAATTAAGACTTCATATATAGTCAGTTTAGAGTTCGATTAAACTCTAGCTTAATGTAACCCGTATTATAGACCCCTTTTGAAATCCCTATTGCTCATAAGTAGCTTATGCCCTGCTCTTAAATCGTTTATTA
Source organism: Hirtodrosophila histrioides (assembly GCA_037075165.1). Classification (NCBI taxonomy): domain Eukaryota; kingdom Metazoa; phylum Arthropoda; class Insecta; order Diptera; family Drosophilidae; genus Hirtodrosophila; species Hirtodrosophila histrioides. The sequence goes on along the minus strand of JBAMCL010000727.1, from coordinate 618,652 downwards.
TTTAACCCAGTATAACCTGAACATTGTACGATTGTATATTTATATATTTGATTTTCGAATTTCTTTTATTTTCATGTTTTGTGCGCCTACCATAACAAACCATATGTATCTATATAAACTATATATATATCGACCTTATGATTTCGCTCATGTGTGTGTGTATATATATATATAACGTAAATCATCCCGTTGTGAACCGAACCGAACCGAACCAACGTATAATTTGAACCAAACACTGAACACACACACAACAAATACTGAAAAATATATATTAAAAATATATACAAAACATTCATACAACAAACAGTTACCACCAAGGAGACCTGAGGTATGTTTTAATCCTTTTTCAGTTGTAGCCTGCTCGCTCGCTCCTCTCTATCTATCATCTCTCTCTCACTCCACTATCTTACCTTATATGTATGTGTATTTTATGCTTGATTTATGAGTCTGTATGTATGTATATGTAACCACCATATATTTTTGGAAAACCCTTGTCGAAATTCTTATGGAGGTACACATGCCACACAAACAACAATAATCAAAATAAACTGAAGAGCTCTTCGTAACTCCGTTATAATCACTTCCCCTGCACGTGCCCACTAATCCAAACCAAAACAAAAACAAACAAAATATCCAAAAAACACTTTCAATTTCCAAATGCAACTAACCCAAAAGAAAACAGATAATTCTATATATAGATATATAGAAGAGTTGCTGTGATTGATGCGTTTGTAATGCCAAAAAGAAAAACTAACCCCGGCAAGTTTCATAGATAAATAAATAACTAACCGAGCTTTCTCTAATGTTTGGCCCTGTTTGTTGTTTATCTATAAGAAGTGAAAGGTGCAAACCAGTCTAATGCTCTCTTACTTTTCGTTCCACCCCGATACAATCGAATTTTGCTACCCGAAACAACAAATGCAACACACACACACTACACACAACACAACACCTACACTACACAAAACACAACAAAAATCCTCCGTGTGCATTCGAAAACTTGACCCGAATCAAATGTAAAATACAAAACCAAAAAAAAATATGAAAAAATGTAGGATCATTTGGATGTGTTAGCAGCACAATTAAATGAATTGGGCGTGGTCTCCTCCCAACAGCCGCAGCCACAGACCGCAGCAGGTGTTGGTGGACAGCAGCTAGCACAGCCGGAGGCGCCGCCGCGCAACAATCGACAGTCCGGCGCATCGGCCGGCAATGGGGCCATCTGTGTATCGGCCTCATCATCATCATCCAAGCCGGCGGCTGCGCTGCCACAGCAGTCGAACAATCATCTGGGACAGGCCGTCAATCCGCTGGATCCACTCGACAGCAGCGACTCGGATAGCGAGCCGGATGAGCCCAACGATCGGGCACGCAACGATGGCACCCTCCTCGCCAGCGATCCGCCCAAGCCGCTGTAAGTAATCCCACCCACTTCCCACAAGGAACCCCTCAAGAAAACGGAAGGCGTGGCAGCTTTTGCAATTCATACTCTTCCAAAAACTTGTACACAATATTGTTGTTTTGCAAAATGCGCACAGCACGTATTATGTATGTACAGAGGATTGATTCACAAAATATAATCAGATCGGTTTCCATTTCCGATAACGATTTCAATTCGAAATTATTGGCTGTTCTGAATTCCGAAACTATAATCAGATCGGTTCCCATTTCCGACAACGATTTTAATTCGAAATTATTTGGCTGTTCTGAATTCCGAAAACCAACCGTTCAAATCATTCGATATCGGATTTGACAGCTGCTCTGAATTCCGAAAAACGTTTAAAAGTGCGGTTTGAAAAGTTTTAAAAAAGTAAAGTTGGGTTGTTATTTCAAATCGAAAACTGGAACACAAAGTCAATACCTAATTGAAATTAAACGTTTTCAACAAGTGGAACAGTCCGGATTGAGTTTAATCTGGTAGAATAAACAATAAGAAAGTATTCAAGTTAGATTATCCAAAATCTGCAAAATTTCTTAAAAGTTAAATAAGTTTTTAATTTTAAACCACTTTTTGATGAATCTTACCGATTTATGCCCAGTTTACAGATCGTGAAAACTTAAACTTATATACATTTTATTTAGATATGAAATTTAAAAAGAGATTCGAAATACATCTGATGGTTATATTTATTAGTTTACTAGTTGGGATATAATTATTTTAGAACATGAACAATCCTCGTAGAATCTTTGGTATACAATTGAAATTCACAAACATTCTTAACTTTTTCTCACATTATTACCGTTATTGTTACCACCTACATCCACCTTCCCTCACATTATTTTTATTACACATATTTTAAATTTGGAAAAATGCCGCCTCCCCCGTTTTTGTTGGCCCTCTGCCGTTGTTTTGTGTTTCTGTTTGCCTCGTTTGGTTTTTGTTTTGTTCAGACCCGAATTTTCATATAGGCCCGGCCTGGGACCCGTTTCGGAGGATACAACAACAACAACGACCACACCGCTGACCCACGGAAGCGGTGGGCCCCCCAATCGACCCTTGCCCCCGACGCCAGATGACGATGATCAGGCCGGAGATCGTACGCTGATCATGAAGCGCGTAAGTAGCTGCTATCTAAAATACTATCATCAGTATAATCTAATAAATAGCCTTACATATATATAGTTTCTTTTAGTATGTTTCTTTTAGTTTTTAGTTATTTTGATCTTTCCTTGAGATACATACTTTTACTGAGATACGTTGAGAAGAATTGGGGTTTGAGCTCAGCTTATGCTTTATTTTTTAAAGCTTTGTTAAGGCAGCTGTACAAATTGTAATTAGCTTTTCTAGGGTTGGAGGTATACAATTATTTTAAAAAGAAACAATACAAAAACTTACTATAATATTAGTTTATTAAATCAACAAAAAATTCGATTGGTTGTGGTTCTATTTAGACAACTTTTTGCAGCAATTACTATATATTTTTTATAACTCTTAACCACCCAATTTGATAAACGAGTTCTCATTTAAGCCTAGTTTAAACTTATATCTATACTAAATACATATTTATTTATTTTGATTAGTATGTTTCGTTCCAAAACAAAAAAAAAAAAAACAGTATGAAATGTTTTTTCGTGAATTTCTTTTGTACAAAGTTTTATGTAATATGCCCCTGCCTGTGTCATATTTTTATAATTTTGATTTATTTTCAAATGAATTTCGAATTTCGGTTTTCTTATGTGAGTTTTGTATAATATGGGCACGCACTGATGCATAGTAGAATGTTTACACGGGCACTTTTCATGCATTCATCTTTAGAGCTGTAAAACAATCGATGACAAGCGAACCTATCGATAGTTGTTTCTTGTATAGAACTAGTATCTTGTAACTGAAAAACATACCATCTACTTTAACATATTTTATTGGATGGCATCTACATTTTCGATATCAATAATCAATATTTATCGATTAATTAATCGATTGTCGTTAGTTTCGTAAGCTTCATTAATAAACAATCGAATTTTTCGATTATTATAAATTCTTACATATGTATGTATTTGAATTATAAAATATCGATGTTTTATATTGACAGATATCTAAATGTATCGATACTTTATCAATAGTGACAACTAAAATATCGAACATATTGATTGCTTCTTGCACTAATACATACATGTATCGATACTTTATCAATAGTGACAACTAAAATATCGAACATATCGATTGCTTCTAGCACTAATATATGTTGTAACTAGAAAATATCGATGACTCTTATGTTCGAGCTCACTTATCGATAGTTTGTTGATAGTGGGATCTTAGCAATGGTTCTGAAGATAGTTTTCCAGCTCTAATACCTAATACATTCATATTGAAATGATGTACAAAGATAAATATTTAAGCCAGGCGGCAAGGAAGTGCATCCAACTGGTATTCCGATCACTTGATATGATATATACATATATATATTTATTATTTATACACCTTTGCACAAAGTGCATTATCCACCCTCACAAGCAAAAACACCAATACAAATACAAACCAAAATATACCCAATACATATCAATATATCAATATTATATGGAATGCAATGCAATGAGAGAATTCATGAAAAACTTTCCATGCAAGAAGCAGTTTATACACACATACATACATACAATTTTTTAATCTGGGTGTAGAACAGCAAGAAACAATCTTAGACTGTAGAAAAGTAATGCAACCAAATACAACAAATAAAACCTAACAACAATTCTTCTCTTGCGCTGTTACTTACAACAACAACAACAATTCCCTACTACAACAACAACAACAACTACAACTGTAAACAGAAATTAGAACAAAACGTAAATCGCTTACAAAAATCCGCTTCCACCTCGCACGCGCCCCGCAAAGGCGACGAGGCGAAACTTTTACGCGACTGGGACTTTGATAAATTCTTTCAAAAGAAACCCAATGGCAGCGGCGGCGCAGCCAGCAGCAGCAGCGGCAGTAGCAGCAGCACAACGGCCAGCCTCAGTCGCAGCTCGTATTTGAGTACGCTCAAAGTGGAGGCGAAGCTACAGCGCGCCAGCGTCGCCGAGGCCATAGCACGACCCGTGCCCAAGGGCTATCAGCCGCTAAAGGGCGCCAGTTCCTCTGCCGCCATTGCCAAAGAGCGCAGCAGCGTCGCACCGCAGCCGACGCCAACGCCGCAGCACAAACGACAGGAGTCTGATTCAAAATTACCAAGCTTTGTGCGCGGCTTTCGACGCGAGAATTCTGACTTTTTCCCGCTAACAAAGCGGCATTCAGCGGTACTTAGCGGCACCACTAGCTCTGCCAGCAGCGGCAGTACTGCGCAGCTACAGTCGCCGTCGCTAGTTCAAGCGCAGCGTGCCAGTGCCATGTACCAAAGGAACAGCATTTACAACAGCAGCAGCAGCAAGGAGAGCAGCACGCCCGCAGCTGCTGTTAATAAAACCAAAGCGACATCCACTGCCAACAAAACAACAACAAAAACAGCAGCAGGAACAACAACAGCTACAGCAGCCAACGCAGCAGGCAGCGCAGCAGCGGCGCCAGCGCCCACAAAGTCCAGTTGGGCCAATTTAGATTTTCTGCGTCCGCGTCGCGAAAAGACTGAGTCTGTCATTGTGCTGCAGCATGCAGCGGCGCGTGCGCAGCAGCATCAGCAGCTTCAGCAGCAGCGACAACAGCAGCTACAGCAGCAGCAGGTAAACGTTCTCAGCTCGCACGCATCAAAAAAACAAAAGAACAAAGCAGCAGATGAAAAAAAACAATTTATATATCGTTCATTATTGTGTTTTGTCTTGGCGCCAGAAACGTAAACCAAACCAAACTACTTGAAAGCAAAACAAAATCGAAAACAACTAAAAACAAATACAATGAAAACCAAGCGTAATGCAAATCAAATTTTACCATTTGGCTAGAATTTCCATACTCACCGCAACAACCAACGTACACACACACACAACACACGCATCGCTCTGTCGCATCTCTCTCACTGTCTCTCTTTGTTGTTCGCTCTCACCCTGTATCGCCCACGCAGCTGTTTACATGCCGCATACTGTTAATAACATTGCACTAACAGCTCGTAAATAACAGTGCATCTGATTAAAAAAACAATCAGAGAAACAATCAAAATAACAAATACATACCGTTCATTTTATGTTTTGATTTATCATTTATACTGTTATTTCTATTCCCCATTTGCTTTGACCTTCCCAAGCATGTTTATTTTTTTATTGCATTTGCATTTGTTTTCTTAAACAGAACTGTACCAAAAAATAATCCAATCATAACTAATTCTAACTGTTAACATAGCATTCATATATTACTTGTACATAAGAGCCCCATTGTATATTTATATATAAGTATGTACGATAATGCTTTAGCGGTCTGCTTTGAAAGTGACTAATAAACATTTAAATGCTTTATTTATAACATCTTGATAATTATGCATATTGAGCGCAATTTAAGGCGTTACTTTCTAATTGGTAGACGGTCAAATCTAAGTATCAATAACGGTATTTCACTTCGTATGTATATAATTTTACCATCCTAAATAAAACCAAAAGTATCGAATGCTAATGAGATGCTAAAAAAAAAACAAAAACTTTTACAGGCTTAACCTTTAAGCTACTTTTTACTCTATCTGTAAATAATGTCATTATCTAATGGTTTTACTTTATTTCAAAATTTTGGCATTTTGTTGAAAGGGTTAGAAATGGAATAGGAATATATTTAAAAATAAAAGAAACTGGGTGTTGTTTACAAAAAAGTGGGCGGTAATAGTTTATTTACTGATACCATTAATTACTGAATACATAGATACGTCAAACAAGCATTTTTCTGAGGCAAAAAAGCCGAACTCCCACAACCCCATTCGTGATTTTTTTGCCGAAGTCCTGGGGTTGTGGCCTCACCAAAGCATCTGGCCTTAGAAAAATGTATTCAGTAATTAATGCTGATACTGAAAATAATATTAAATTGCAGTTATGAGCAGTTAATCATAATATTTGCTTAATCTAAGAGCTGTTAATAATCTTCTATTAGAATATTATTTTTAATGCTTTCTAAACTTTCTCTGTAAATTGATTTTGCTGCTGAGCTTTTGCCAAAAATCATGAAATTTGCTCAAAATTGTTTTAAAGCTTTAAAAAATAGCAAGCTACTTTTATTATTAATAATTGCAAAGTTTGATGGTTTGGTTAGACTGAAAATTGAATTATTTTAATTGATTTATAACGGTAAAGTAAGCTCAACGTTCTGTGATGTATGCAAATTGAGCAGCGTATTGCCTGCTGCAGAGACGTGCAAGTTTCCCAAGAAAGTTGCGCGATACCAAAAGCTAAACTAATTTTAAGTGCTTTCCTTGTGTCCACCAATGAGTGCTAGCTTTAAAACAATTTTGAAAGACCCCCCACCCCACCCCATCCCTAAATGTTTTAGTTTGTAAGCTACTTAAATGTTGAAAAGTTTAAAATGAGGACATGTTGTGTAGGCGATCTTGAGTATCCTTTAAGTATCTCATTGGCATTCATTTTGCTTTCTCTATATCTTTTTTCGATTTGTTTATTTATATTGAATTCATTCAATTTTGTTGTGTTACTTTTTTCAAAGCATTTATAACCCATTCTCTCGTTTATAATTCATTTTCAAATGTTTGTTTTGCAAAATTTTATGGCCATCCTCTTAAAACTTTGAAATGCTAACTTTTGCTCATACTTTTTTCTCCCGGACAGAATCGCGGGGTGGCCGGCAGCGGCGCCGGCGGAGAGAACAGCGGCCTTGGCACACCCGGCACCCGCACCAGCAGCGTGCTGCCAGATCTACTCAGCCAGGCATCTCCGGCAACGCCGCCACGCCACGATAAATCATCCAGTGAGGAGGTGAGTATCGATTCAACCGCATTATAACCTCACATTTTTGTTACCAATCGATGCAATATTTCATTGTGTGTTTTGTGCGTTCAACTCTTTTTCGAGTTGTGAGTCTTTTTTGTTTTTATTATTGTTATTTGTTATTTTTTTTTTTAATGTGATATTAACTTTTAAGCGCCCCACCACAAATTTTGCTTTGTTGTCTGTCCCAAAAAAAAAAACAAGAAAATAATCGCAGATCTTGAAATCAACTTGAAATCGCGTCATGAACAATATCATTTTCAGTTCTATTGCCTTTCGTGGCTTCAAATAAACATTAACAAATGTGAAGCCAAATCATGAAATCAACAACACTTTCGAACTATCTGTTAACATATCAGAAATATTTGAACAGTGGGTTGTAACTGGCATTATTTCAAAATTTCTCCCTTTAAATTTATAATTTAATAGAAACATAGAAACAAAGAATTTCAAGCTACTCTTAAAAATATAAAAACGTTCTCTAGTACAAATTTAAAGTGTTTCTTATAGTTTTGTCGTATATGTTTTAATCGTTATATGCTTTCAACAAAATTATACTGACCTATTCAAAATTACCTAACCTTAAAATGTAACTAATATCTTAGCATAAACATATTTCTTTGACGTGGAGCAAAGTTCATTATGAAGAGCGCGTAACGAAATCAAAATGTCCAACAAATCAAATATATATATATAATTAAATTGGTCGATAATTCCCAGAAAATATAAAAATAAATATATAAAATAATGTGCATGCAATGTCGCAGCTTTTCCAAGTGCATGAATTTAAATCAGTATTTTTAAACGAATCAAATCAAAACAAAAATCAATTTTAAAATTTAACCAAATTAAAAACGTTACAAACAATTTCTTCTTCTTAATTGTGCTTTGTCTTTCCGCAACGTTTGAGCTGATGGCCACTACGATATATTCTAACAAATTACAAAATACAAATCAATTACAAACAAACCAAAATTTACAATAGTAAGTATGAAAAACAACAACAACAACAACAGAAATAGTTTCCAAAACAACACCAACACAAAATACTCTCTCTAAAAATCTACAACTCCCTAAAAAAAAAACCAACAATTATTATCCAAACAAATGAAAACTTTTGTGTATAGTTATAATTTTTATCAACAAATCTCATTCAATGTGCAAATGTGTCTTGTGTTATATGTAACATATCTTAAAAAATGTGCAGGGCTTCTTAAATCTATGCAACAAATTGTACAAAGTTTTTGCACCACAAATGCCTGTTTGTCTTTGTATATAATACAAAACTTTACAATATATATAGTATAAATTATTATTTGCCAGCTAAAAATGCACTTCATACCACTGTGGTCGCTCTCTCTTGCTTACTCTCTCTCGCTCTCTGTATTCATATTGCGTTACATAGCAGGCAGCATCATGTCACTGTCACTAACATTTCGTTCGCTGCAGCGCTGTTAACGCACTGTAAACATAACTGTCACACAAGAGGGCCCCCAGTTGGAAATCCGTTCTTACCATAATAAATAAACCTGTATCATTCTTATTGTTTTTCTACTCATACAAACACACACACATACACACACAAACACAACAAAACAATTTAAAGTTTTATTTACCATTGGCGTCTGGGGAAAGACTAAACACATTTTATTTTGTATTATTTATATTGTTAACATTTTCAACATTTCTCAGCTCTGTTTTACTTTTAATGCAAAATATGTTTATTTTTGGCTATTGTATTTATTTTAATTGTCGCTAGCCTAAGCTGCACTCAATATTTAACCAACCACACACAAACACTCTACCACCCGCCCCCTCCCCCTCAGCATGTTTAATTTATTAATTTAATTATTTTGTTGACAACTCGAAAACTAATTGAAATTTTTTTCTTTGCACTTTTCTATTTTCTTTTCTCTTTAATTACAACAATACAAAACCAAATACAAATATCAAAACAAACAACCAATCAATCAATCAAATCGATTATCGATAAAAAATAGTATCAAGCGGCCATTAGTTCATCCGTGCATTCCACGCCATCGAAATCGTTTATCGCTAGCAGCAGCAGCAGCTGCGCCGGAGGCGTCGCCGTCGGCGTTGGCGGCCACGGTCATGGCGGCGGCAGCGTTGTCGGTGGTGTTATTATTAGCGCTAATAATTCACCACAATCAACAATATCGCTGGCCTCATCGACATCGAATTCACGACAAAATTCGCCAAAGAATTCGATTAGTAAAACGCGTTCTTCCAGCAGTATTACTAATTTATTGCATAAATCTACTTCTTCCTCCTCCGCGAACATTCTACACCTGACACCCGGCTCGTCCACATCGAATGCCTCCGCGTCGCCGTCTGCCTCAACGGCCACCGCCTCATCCCTTTCTATATCGAACAACTCGAACTTGCCACCACACGCGTATGCGCTGCAACAGAAACAACGCAGCTTTCTCACCTTCGGCTTCGGTGCCGGCGGCTCGGGTCCGACGCGTCGTGAGTCGACCGTCAATGTGAACGTGACGCCCACCTCCCACGAGGCGGCCAATGATACGCCCGAGATACGTAAGTATAAGAAGCGCTTCAACTCGGAGATACTCTGCGCCGCGCTCTGGGGCGTCAATTTGCTAATTGGCACAGAGAATGGACTCATGCTGCTCGATCGTTCCGGACAGGGCAAAGTAAGTACAGTTAGATAGATATAGTAAAGCCAGATAATAATATTAACCATTGATTTGTTAACCAGGTCTATCAGCTCATCTCGCGTCGCCGTTTCCAGCAAATGGAGGTGCTAGAGGGTCAAAACATATTGGTTACCATATCGGGCAAAAAGAATCGCGTACGCGTCTATTACTTGTCCTGGCTAAAGTCCAAGATCTTGCGCACCGATGGTCTCTCCGATGTAAGTTTGTCGTATTATCACAAAAACTTTCCTTACCAAACTTTTGTTTGTTATATCCACAGCAAGTGGAGCGTCGCAATGGGTGGATTAATGTGGGTGATCTACAAGGTGCTGTACATTTTAAGATTGTCAAATACGAGAGGATTAAGTTCCTAGTGATTGCATTAAAAGACTCGATTGAAATTTATGCATGGGCGCCCAAACCATATCACAAATTTATGGCATTTAAGGTGCGTAACATACTATATACAATCGAAGAATATGCATATATTTATTAATTTATTGTTTATTTAGAATTTTGGTGAACTGGAACATCGCCCCCTTTTGGTCGATCTCACAATTGAGGATCAATCGAGACTGAAAGTGATTTATGGTTCTGCTGAGGGTTTCCATGCGGTTGATTTAGATTCGGCTGAAGTATACGATATATATCTTCCTAAGCATGTAAGTGGAGCATGCCATACTGATTGGATATACCCTGTAAATGCGAAATTCAACACACAGACTCAGGGTGCAATCATTCCGCATTGTATTGTGGCGCTTCCAAATTCAAATGGTATGCAATTACTGCTGTGCTATGACAATGAAGGCGTCTATGTCAACACTGCCGGACGTGTATCCAAGAACATTGTGCTGCAGGTAAGTAACAAGCTGATATATAAACAGATTTCATCTTTTTTCAACTCTACTTGCATTTTACAGTGGGGTGAGATGCCCACCTCGGTGGCCTACATAGGCACTGGACAGATTATGGGCTGGGGCAATAAGGCAATAGAGGTGCGTTTTGATCTTAATTATATACACTGTATAAACTGAACCTTCTTTATCTTTAATCGCTTAGATACGTTCCGTTGAAAGCGGCCATTTGGATGGTGTGTTTATGCACAAGAAGGCGCAACGCTTGAAATTCCTTTGCGAGCGCAACGACAAAGTATTCTTCAGCAGTGCCAAAGGTGCTTCATCGTGTCAAATCTACTTTATGACGCTCAACAAGCCGGGCATGGCCAATTGGTAGAGCTGCCAGGCAGGCCAACAACCCTTCCACAACTTGGCAACTTGATCGATGATCGATGATCGCTGATTCAACATTCAACATAAAAACAACAACATTTTCTTCTTATTTTACAAAACCAACAAAAATATCTAAAAACACACACACACATTATGAAAGGAATTAGCTCGTTTAAGTAAAAAGTGCATAAGTTTTAAGTGAGACCATCCTATACATCATACACACAAACACAACACGACACACACACCACACACAACCACGTAAAGATGTGCTTATGAAAATTCATCAGAACAACGTTTCAATTAGTAACTAAACTGTGCTATCAACTGAGTGCACAAATTTTAAGCGAGCGTTAATTAATGTATTTGAAAAGAAAACAAAAAAAAAAAACAAAAATAAGGAAAGGAATGGAAAACAACATTGAAAAACGTGTCAAATTTTCAAAAGCTCACTCGTCTAAGTTTTTATTTTCCACTAGAAGAACAATATAGAACAGAACCGAACCGAACCCAAACTAACAGCAGGCAAAACTTGTTTGTTAGAAAATTTGATGTACTTTTTGATGTAAATCACAGACACACCACACACACACACACACACACACACGCATATATGTATAATGAAGTTACATAACTAAATCGGAAAATAATTTTGTATGCACACACTCACCGCAATTTCATTTCAAATGTCATTTTAGAATTGTGTGCATGTTGTTTTCTACTTATTATTATAATTATTATTATTATTTGCAAGTTATTACAAGTTAAAACTTAAGTTAAATGAAGCAAGCAAGCAACGCAGCAAACAAAAAACATACAAAAATATCGAAGCAAATTAACGAATTGTGAATGATTGAAAGAAAAAAAAGCAATTAATTTTCGGTAAAAAAAAATCAATCTTTTTAGAAATTGATTAGTGCGTTTCGAGCTCATGCAAAAGGTAAAGCAACATTTATATATATATAAAAATATATATAAACTAATGTCACTGTATGCTCATTTTTATGAAAAGTATAAAAACAAACAAGAAAAAACAAGCGCCATTGTAAAAACTAAGTGATAAAAAGCAAGTAAATAATATTATAGAGAGCTGAGCGATACAAAAATAAAACAAATGTTATAAGCAAAAGCCGAAACAATTATAATTGATGATTATGTGTAAAATAAACAAGAGAATAACAAAAAACAGAAAGCAACACAAACAAATTGAATGCTAAAACATGCTAAACGAAATTTGAACCTACTTATGAGACAATTGATTGAGAAAATGCATTAAATTATAATAAGTAAAAGTGCATATATATATTGTCATATTGAAGACAACTAACTTACCTTGATAACAAGATTTGGAGGGAATATTGAACCTAGTTAAGCTGCATTTTTTACTGAACTTTTTATACAGAATTAAAAACCAAAAAACAATGAAACGAAATTCTATAAAAAGCTAGCATGTTAAAATTGAAAATTCAATTATTAATGAATGATAAAAAACTCTCCGCTTGTGTGCTGTGCATTTTCTTTATATTTTGTTTGTTTGTTTTCTTAAGCTTAATTATTAAATGGCTACGTTGCAATATACACATTCTAATAACATTCTAATAACATCAATCGGCACACAACAACAACAAAACCAATTGCAATACATACATATGTCAAATTATATGCTGGCAGTTAATGCTGAAATTATGAATTATACTTCTCCCTGTTTTGTGTTGTTTTCTCTCTCCTCCCTCCCCTTTAAAGCCCGTCTCAATGAAAAAGTAAATATTTCAAATATTTGTTTGTTTTTGTGTTATAAAAGAAAATCAATGTATACCCTGTGTCCCTCCCTTCTCCCCCCATATTTAATAATGTTCTTTAAACAAAATGCACTAAAATGCAATTTAAAACCGAATTAGTAATTAAATGCTTACTTTATTTCTAAAATAAAACAAGTAAATTGATGAAGAAATGAATGTAAATCTAAATCGTAAACAAATTATTATATATATAATCCCAAATTAAAAAAAACAAACAAAAATAAACAAAAAAATCAACTGCAACTAAAACAAGTTTTCCTTTGATCGTTTTTTAAACCAAAAGGTTGTTCTAATCAGCAGTAAGTATGGCTGAAAACGGTAAACAATTTTTCTGCTTCCCCAATTACGCCGCTAAACGCAGATCTTCTTAAGTTCCGGAAGAAAATTTCCCCAATTTAAATTTAACAAGTAAGAATGCTTTAGTCGAGTATGCCCGACTACAAAAGTTCCTGTACCCAGGTCGAAAATTTCCGAACGCATCTTCGAACACTTACACATACACAAAGACGCACTCACACAAGCGACAGCGCATGCGGGACATTTAAGTGGTGGCTGTACGGTTTGTTGAATAAAGCCCCGAACACACTGTGAATCCTTTATATACCGTATATCGCTATACGTATAGGAAATATACAGATCGTGTTCACACTTTGTGTAAATTTTCCCTTATAGTTAGTTGTATACGTATAAAGGTGCGGACGCACACACACACAAGTGACAGAGCAAGCGAAACATTTTAAGTCGTGGCTGTGCTCTTCTTACCCCCCTGCTCCAGTACTGAACCTTGTTTCTTGAAAAACTCCCGTGTTTATTATCCGATCGACTTGAAATTTGGACAGTAAATCAGGAGTGACTTAAATATTATACGTGCCAAATTTCAAAGCAGGGGGAGATAACTGAGATAGGAAAACTGGATCTGCGTATGGTATACAGGAACCGCATGCCAAATTTGGTGTCTCCAGCTCTTAAAATTGCTGAGATCGACGCGTTCATACGGACAGACAGACAGACGGACATTTGCACAAATCCAATATCCCCTTTTTATCAATTTTTTGGGTACAGGGAGTAAAAATGTATTTGTTATAACAAATCAAACTAAAATAAACGAATTTATTTAGCGCTATTTTAATCGATTTACGATAACAGCGTGCGTTTGGCAACACTGCTATAATGCAGAGCACAGCTGACGGAAAACAGCGCGAAGTTGGCTGCACTTGCTGTCAAAACTTTGACAGTTTGCGTCTCTCTTCCTCTTCTCTTTTCTTTTTTACCCGAGCATCGGTAGGTGTCGACTGCTAAAAAGATAATCACAAAATTAAATGCACAAACTACAACATCCAAAATAAATAATCAACAATATGCTAGCCATGAATGCCCAACTAGTGTGTGCATATGATATTTGTGAAAAATGGCAGTTTGTGTGGCTTCAAATGATTCACAAATAATTGTGGTGTCTAGTGTAATGGCTAAACATTAATTGGTGTTTCTTTAATTGTAGTAATGGGTCGCGTAATTCGTGCACAACGTAAGGGCGCCGGTTCCGTCTTCAAGGCGCACGTCAAGAAGCGCAAGGGAGCCGCCAAGCTGCGTTCCCTCGACTTCGCCGAGCGCTCTGGCTACATTCGCGGCGTCGTCAAGGTAAGTTTGTATACTATATGATATGACAACACCTGAACAATGTTATGCTAAGTTGACTGTTTCCGTTCTGTATAGGATATCGTGCACGATCCCGGTCGTGGCGCTCCTTTGGCCGTCGTTCACTTCCGTGATCCCTACCGCTACAAGATCCGCAAGGAACTGTTCATTGCCCCCGAGGGCATGCATACCGGCCAGTTCGTCTACTGCGGTCGCAAGGCTACCCTACAGATTGGCAATGTGATGCCATTGAGCCAGATGCCCGAAGGTACCATCATCTGCAATCTGGAGGAGAAGACTGGTGATCGTGGCCGTTTGGCGCGCACCTCTGGCAACTATGCCACCGTGATTGCCCACAATCCCGACACCAAGAAGACCCGTGTCAAGCTGCCCTCGGGCGCCAAGAAGGTTGTGCCCTCGGCCAATCGCGCCATGGTCGGCATCGTTGCCGGCGGTGGTCGTATCGACAAGCCCATCCTGAAGGCCGGTCGTGCCTACCACAAGTACAAGGTGAAGCGCAACAGCTGGCCTAAGGTGCGTGGTGTTGCCATGAACCCTGTGGAGCATCCCCACGGTGGTGGTAACCATCAACATATTGGTAAGGCCTCCACTGTCAAGCGTGGCACATCCGCCGGTCGCAAGGTCGGTCTCATTGCTGCCCGTCGTACCGGTAGGATTCGTGGTGGCAAGGGCGACAGCAAGGACAAATAAGCAGTGCGCCGTTCTTAAAGAGGAGCAGGTTCCGTCTGAGATCAGCGTAGCGTTGTGTGTTGCGCTACTTGCTATCATTGTGCAAATGTATATGGAAATGCTGTATGTTGTTGTCAACATGCAATTGACGCGACGGAATAAAATTTATTTCTAAACAAAAATGACTGCAAGTTTATTAAATTACTTGGAAAAATAATATTCGTATTATATATGTGCAGAGATCAACATGTGGTATGTATTATAATTCTAGGGTATACATGGTTCGTATAAAGTTTGAACAATTCGCTCCGATTGTTGGATCTAGTTCGTTCCCACTACACACACATTTCATGCCATGTCCTAAAATACAGATTCCGCTGACAATCACGCCAAAAAGTCAACAAGATCTTTGTTATTGGATTTTGTATTGGGCCTTATTAGTTGCTTCATAAACATTGTAAATTTCTGTGGCTAGAGTGCACAAGAACCCTATGCTAAGGTGACGTCACGATACGTTAACAGAGACATGAACATGCGCGAGGTAACCTTCTTTATAACTTCATGGGAAACAGTTTTCAAGAAATTGGTCTCTAATACAGCTAAGTTTGTTCGCTTTTTCAAGAGCAAATAGATTTTCATTAATAATTTAAGTATTAAATAACATTATGTAATGTTATCCATAAATATTCAAAAAAATTAAATTATATTTCCAACCTTTCAAAACAAAATGTTGATTCACTGTTAATATTAACATTCTGGTTATTTATTATATTTCGCTTTGGTCACACACTTTTATCAATTGAGTTAGTTGTTGTTTAGTGTGTGTGTGAGTGCGGACAGTGAAAAATCAAGCTAATTATTATAATATATAAAGTGCCGACAAATAAATAATGGATAGCACATTCCACGAAGGATGGCTAATCAAATCACCGCCCACCAAGCGCATTTGGCGTGCTGTAAGTTATTTAATTGGCTCAAAAGCCAGGCAAACAAAGCAAAAGTTGTTTGCCCCCAAAAAAAAAACACACAATACAAATGCCAAATGGTCAGTGGAAATGTGCAAATTGCAAGCAAAGCATACGGTAAAATGGCCAAAAGCAAGCAATGATAAATGTTTAACTGTTTTTTCCGCTTGTTCTACACTGAGTCATGCAAAGCAACGCACCAAACCAAAGGCATTTTTATACAATTACGCGTCTGTGTACATCTCTGCTCTGACAGTGTGTGTGTGTGTGTGTGTACGTGAGCGTGTGTGTGTGCGATCATTTGTTTGTTTGTAGTTGTTGTTGCTGTATGTCCGATAATCATTTTTAATTCATTAATAAGCGGCTGACTGGCTGTGCATGGCCTGCATGGCTGATGATATGAGTTGTTGTTGTGTTAGTTGTTGTTCTTGTTGTTGCCACTGCACTGCTTTGGCCTTTGTGGGAAAGGCTTCAAAAGTGATTGAAATGCAAACAAGCAAAAAAAACCGCAGCCAGACTTTGTTGTTGTTGTTGGACATTTGTAAACTATGAAAGATCTACGTATGTATGTATGTACTATAGGTTTGCATGTGTGCGTGTGTTTATGTTTGGCTCTTCTGGCGTGGGAACATTTTGTTTTGTATGACGCTCGCTGGCTGAAAAGTTTACGCTTAATTAAATGTTTACCCTGCGCTAACCGTTAAGCGCCGCCAGCAACGCTGCGTATTAAATTACAACAACGGCCAGCAGCAACTGTTGCCGTTTAAGCAAATTTTCTTAAATACCAAGTAGAAAGTAGGCCCCAAGCGCCAAACACAAGCGATCAGCAAGGCACGTATGTATGTATATGTATGTGTGTATGCTTGTTTTTCTATATATGTATGTATGTATTAGCGGTGGCAGCAATTCGATAGTTTTCACTAGTAATAGTTAATATATAACAAGCTCAAGGACTTGCAGGATAGTATAAGTAAACAAGTAAGAATGCTCTAGTCGGGTATACCCGATTACGAGACTCCCTGTACCCAGGCCTTCAACTTCCAAGCCCATCTTCGTGCACTTACACATACACACACTCATACACATCTACGAACGCATACAAGCAACAGTGCTAGCGAGACAATTTAGGTTGTTGCTGCACTTCTGCTTTCCCCCGCCCTGCAGTATTGAATCTTGTTTGTTGAATAACTTCCGTGCTTATGATTCGATCGAGTTGAAATTTGGATTATACAAGCCAAATCCCAAAACTATAGCTTTAAAATAGTTGCTTTTAAACGTTTTTATCGAATTGCGGGGGTGTGGAGGGAGGATATATCGGATCCAAAATAAACTTGAACTGCGTATGGTATACAGGAACCTGGTGTCACTAGCTCTTATAGTTTCTGAGATCGACGCATTCATCCGAATGGACGGATGGACATGGGCAAATCCAATTTTCTTTTGATACTGATCAAGAATATATATACTTTATAGGGTCAGAGATGTCTCCTTCTGCCTGTTACATACCTTTGCACAGATCTTATTCCCTCGTTTTTACCGATTTTATGGGTACAGGGATTAAAAAGTTAAAGGACTAAGAATATTATTAGTATAGAACCAAAAAATTCAAATTCAAAACAATACAATTTCCTATTTTGTAGCTAAACAATTTATCGCCCTTCTCTGCGATTCTCTTAGGACTTTATGATATCGATACTATCGATAACGGCATCCAAGTTCTGTCACCTCTATTATGTACATATATGTATGTATGTATATCATGTATGTATGTTTGTGTTATGTCTTTACGATAAGCCACACAGCACGCAACACAAAAACAATGACGCACTTGTTGTTTTGTTCGTTCTTTGTTGCTGTTGTTTTTTCTTGTTGTTGTGCTTTACTGTTAAGGCAGGCCTTGTATAGGGGCTGCCCCGCCTATAGATATCCATTCATTATGTCTTATTTGTATGCCAGCGCTTGAAGAAAATTAGCTGCGTGCGTGTTTATATACCCTGTAAACAACACAATTTTAAAGGGGTGTAATACAAAATAAAGGGTTTATCTCTGTCCATATAGAGTATGTACATATTGCTGTATATAAGTTGGATATACTTTCTATAATTGTATTTAGCTCTAAGTAAATAAATCAAATTTCTGTATAAAATTCGAATGAAAAAAAAACACTCTAAATTTAAAAATTCGTAAAACAGTTGTATTTCTTTAAGTAAAACCTTAATTAATTAAACAAAACTCTTTACAATTGTATAAAAAACACAAAAGTTATTCAAGAAACTATTGTCTGTTTAAAGGGTATCTTTCAGTCGTCTAGTCGCCTAGAGCACTCTGCTGCGCCTCAGGGTGCCAATTTCTCCATGCTGTGTGTGTGTGTGTCCGTGTGTGGCATTATGTTTATTGTTTATTAAATTAAATTAAGCGTGAAACTGTGCAGACAACAATGCAAATTTGTCTGCAAACACAATAAGACCTACTTCTAGGTTATAGTGAACTCTGTAATCAGTAATCCTTACTAGCTAGATGATAAACTGATGATAACACAGCTCATCTAAGCATGCTGCTGAATGGACTGCATTGTGATTCATATTTTATTTAAATTTATCTGTAGAACATAATAATTCTTGAGTCATTTAATCAGAAAAGTGTCTTTTAGAGACCTGATGAAAAGCGGAAGGTTACTCGCTTTAGCCACGTTTTGGTTATACTTGCCAATAATTGGCATTGTTCCAGCTTTTTTTGCTCAATATTGTTCCAAGAATTTTCCATGCTTTTCAGATTATACATCAAAAAAGTATATATACATATGTATAATCATTTCTACGTGTTCAACTTTTAGACATTTGTTAATCAAACGAAAAATATTCAATATATGCATTTTGGGAAACGTGTAAAGTTGTAAATTCCTTGTTTATTTTCAATTTCTATTAGAAGTGCACAATAATATATAATGTTATTCCATGAAATACAGAGGTGCAGCCAACTGAGTGATGAAAATGATGAATTCCAATAATAATCATTAATATTAATCAGCTGGCAATTTAGTTCAAGGTCGGGCATAGTTTTTGCTACGTTAATTCCACACAAATCGTTTGTAGACTCTCTAATGGTTCAATATTTTTTGTGCTTCCTTTTTGACGAGACCTTCATAACTTCCAGTTTCAGTTCCAGTTTCATATGGAAGCGTGATTTTCTCAGTTTTATCGCAGCGTTGTTTCATTTTTCAAAAACGTAGCTCGCTAATCGCAACTCAAAAGATCGTGACCTAACAGACTTTTAACTTTTGAATGAATACTTTTTGTATTTTAGACTGTTTGTTTAATAAATGTAATATATCAAGTGTTATAAGCTGCTTAGTAAGATAATAAGTAAGGATTATACTTTGTAAATTGTGTTAAGAAGCAAGAAAGATTCAGTATATATATATACTTTGTTGGGTCGGAAACGTCTCCTTTGTATTTTAGACTATTTGTTTATTAAATGTAATACATCAAGTGTTATAAACTGCTTATATTGGCTTACGAAGCTGATAAGTAAGGATTAAACTTTGTAAACTATGCTAAAGAACAAGAAAGATTAAGAATATATATACTTTGTTGGGTCGGAAATGTCTCCTTCAGTCCCTTACACATTTCGAGACAAAATTACCCAAAATATCCTCTGCTAGGCTATAAAAAAGAGTTGTTAGAGAACTATGTACTCTCGATAGAGTAAACAACATCGAAAGTGAGAGGAGAAGACTTTAAATTGTTGCATATATTCATGTTTCCTAGATATAAGATATCGCTTAAGTTTTTACTTTGATCATCGTTTTCTTGGGAGAAACTTTTGAAGAATTTTGTAAAATAAAACCTCGCGACTTGAATCTTAAAACTGCATGATAATAAGTATGCATAGTATTACCATGCACAAAATATTCGTTTCAGAAATAAATGAGAAATCAGAAAGAAATCCTAGATTCGCCACTAAGCGAATAATTCTCAGAAATATGACAGTTTTTAGAAAACTATGTGGTATTTCTGAAATATAAATATATAAATTAAGAGAGGTCTTAGGTATGCATATATTTTATACAAATATGTATTAATCATTCAACTTTAATCAGAGTATCTTTATATAGTGAATAGTCATAGATTGCTAAGGAAGTTTTTGTGGGATGATAAGGTTTTATAGTAGCGCGAATGAATGTTTTCGAGAACGCAAGAGTGTTAAGTTGTTCTGATATTAAAATAAAAATATAACAGCTATTTTTCTGAAGAGCCCTGGTGTAAACAGGGTGGGTTGCTTGGGCGAGACCGCCGCAGGCCAGAGCCCAGTGGAGTCAATAGACTCAGGGCGCGCTCAGTTGTTTGGCAATGCGAGTGGGTGTGAGCTGTAGATTACTCAAGAAAATGTCAATGGAAATGCGATTCGCGGAAAAGCAGAAGCAGCAGTAGCAGCAGCAGAGCTACGCTGACCGCGACGTCAACAGCGACGCTTACTCACCGCTGCTGATAGCAGTTTTTGCTGCTGCTGATGCGGACAGTTGTCGTAGTTGTGCGCTGCGCCTCGGCCACATTCAACATATGTTTGCTGGCTGTCTGTTCGACTGTCCGACTGTACGACTGCCCGCTGACCGGTCCCAGTTGTGGGCTTATCGTGCGAAACTAAGTGCAACTTTCTGTTGGTTGTTTGCAGCGCTGGCGTCGTCGCTGGTTTACTTTGAAGCAGGGGGAGATACCGGAGCAGTTTTGCCTTGAATACTACACGGATCAATTTTGCCGCAAGCTAAAGGGTGTCATAGATTTGGATCAATGCGAGCAAGTCGACTGCGGCCTACGTTTGGAGAATCGCAAGCAAAAGTTTCAGTATATGTTTGATATTAAGACGCCCAAGCGCACCTATTATCTGGCAGCCGAAACTGAAGCGAGCATGCGCGACTGGGTGAACTGCATATGCCAAGTCTGCCATTTGCATGACACCAAGCAATCCAATGAGCTGCCACTGGGTGCTACAGCAACATCAACAGCAGCAGCAGCTGCAGCGGCAGCGGCCGCAGGTGAGTAAACATAAAAACTGGTCATAGTTTTCACTTTCACTTACAAATTGCTCTCCTTTTGCCACAGATGAAAATCGCAGCTCAAAATCACAGCACACCAGCTCGAGCGGCGCTTTGAGCAATTCAACGCAAAACACAACGACCACATCGCTGCACTCCTCGGCAGGCATAACAGCCAGTTCGCTGCTGCGCCGTCCAGTGGTTATCGACCAGCAACCGCAGAGCTCGAACAACAACTCAGACTCGGTCTATGTCAATACGGACTACAACAATCGGGAGACAATGCTCTGCGATGCACACTTTGATCAGCAGCAGCTGCTGTCTGCTGCCCAGCAACAGCCACCGCCCTCGCCCGCCACGGCGCTCTACTTGAACCAGAGCGCGCTGATCCAGGCGCAGGCACAGGCCGCTGTCGTTCGAGCAACAGCAACAGCAGCAGGCACAAGCTCAGGCTCAGGCACAGGCTCAGGCTGCTGCAGCTCGGCTTGCTATCAATGCGAATGGTGTGGTGCGCAAGCTGCCTGATCATTTGGTATTGACGCAGCAAACGCTGGCTGAGGCAACGGCACAGCAGCATAGCAGCAGCGTGCAGGCATCGCCGGCGCTGAGCACCGCCTCCGGGCCGTATATACCCATTAGCGAATGCTTTACGGGCAGCCCCAAATTACTGCTGGACAGCCATGCTGCCGCTGCGGGTGCTTTAAACAATTTGGATCCCAAATTCTATGATACGCCGCGCAGTCACAACAACATTGGTCTTAATTTGACCAACGATCAATCCTACTCACCCAAAATAACCAACTGCAGTTTGGTAAGCGCTTGATTACACAAATATTAACAATTTTTAATACTAAACAATTGCTATTGTAGCACCAACTGGCCAACGCCAGCAGCAAGCAGCGCAGTCAACGCTCCGATTCAGATTCGGAGAGCGTCTTCACCGATGATGACGAGTGGGCGCATCCGTTGCCATTACGCGAGAATGTTGGTAAGTTACGGATAAAGGCAACATCTCTATATATCTCTACATCTAATAAACTGCCTTTTATTGTAGATCGTAGCACTCGGCCATCGGATAGTTCCATTGAGAACGAGTCGTTTGTGTTGACCTATTCGCAGCGCTTCTCCAAAATGCCCGAAGATGGCGCCGCCTTGGCGCCCACATCAGCTGACAAGCACTCCAAGCACCAGCCTGGCAGCATGTTGTCAGCCACAGCAGCAGCAGATGGTGCTGGTGAGCATCACACGCTCGAGAAGCTGGCCAAGGTGCTGAAGAATAAAAACAATCTCATTCTGGACATTAAGGATAACGAAAAGTAATTGATATACAGCCTTATTCTTTAGCTGGAAACGCAATTTAATCACTAACTCTTGTTTATAGAATGCCCCGGGATCTGCCGCAACTGTCGGATACGGAGAATACATCGCCAGCGATTGTTGCAACTCGGCATGCCAATTCCTCGTTGATCGAAGAAAGCTATGACATTCCACGTTCGCATCAGCTGCCCTATTGCAATGTGGGTCAGCTGCTGGGCGAGCGGCCGGTCACCAGTCCGCACAATTCGAATCCCATAGCTGCCTCCACGCCCAATCTCATGGCTGATGCTAGCGTTGCCGCATTAGCTAATCCCAGCCAGGTGGTGCCCAACACAGCGACGGCAACCAATTCACCGACAAGTGCGCGCACGCTGCCACGCCCACATTGTTATACAAATGCAGCGCCGACCCGCATGGAGGGCAATGTATTTCGTTATGATTTTATTGAGCAAGCCGATTGCCCGCCCGTAAATCGTAAGCTGAAGCCCAAGGCGGCCAATCTGACGCCGGATGCGATGCACGAGACAACGGTGGAGGATAAGCCGCCCGAGGAGTTCCCTGCCAAGCCGCCAGTCTGTGCCATGGAGCAACTGAGCAGCAAGCTGTGTGCCACAAAGCTTCAGTCTAGTGCGCCGCCCAGTGTGGATCGCAAATGCAAACCAAATGCCTACAAGGTAACTGCCCTTATTACCTTATAACTTATGCTTACTAATTGTTTACTTTCATTCTTACAGCTGGGCTCCTCGGCCACAATGTCACCGGCAACGCGTCGCTCCTCGGGCGCACCACTTTCGATGGTCCTGCCGCATGAAACTGATGTGCATTCGCCGGCAGCAATTGCATATTTCCATGAAACCCGCACACTGCCGCGCCAACAGCATCGGCAGCATCCCAACAGTCCTGGCAGCCAGTCTGTGCAGCATCAACGTACTGCCTCAGCTGCAGCAGCCATGACATCATCCTCGGTAGCAGCAGCACAAGCAGCGGCGGCGGCATTTAAACAACAGCAGCAGGCAACGCAGCAGCCGGAGCATAAGCTGCAGTACTTTGATCTAGATGTGACCAACAAACCGCCGCTCCTCAATCGCCAGAGCATGAGCGTGGGCAATCTATATGCCCAGGGCGGCGCTGGATTGGGTGGTGTGCGTCTAGGTGCTACGGATGCGGCCGCAGTCCGTGGACCCGTTAAGAGCAGCGTTGTCTACAACTCCGTGGACTTTGTCAAAACGGAGGCATTCAAGCGCATACGCGAGGAGCGCAACAAGGAGAGCAGCGAGAGCAGCAACAAATGAGCCGAGCTTTCATTTGTATGACTCACATGATCAACGTGCAATATGAAAGAGCGCAGTTCGTTGCGTCATCCGGATCTTTTATAGTGCCTACATATACTGTCTAAACAGTGCAAATTTTAAGTGGCTTTGACATTCGTATTCATATTGAAACGTATACAGACACAGACACATTCATATCCACATATATTTTAACTAAATTAGTCAATAAGTTATTTAGTTATTCTAAACGTACTGTCTTCTGTGCCCCCCCACAGCACTCGTTGTGTGCTTTTTAAAATGCTGTTGTGCGTCTTTGTAAAGATGTTTGTCTTTTTTAATCGTGCTTCCAACAATTTCCCCACAGCTATTTAGTGTAGAGCATTGAAATCAAAGCATATATAACCTTTTTAGTGCTATTTTATATATATATATACACACATCAACTATTTATACACACCACGAATTTTTTATGGTATTGAATTATATACAATTTATATGTAAGTGTAACTCGTGTGCGACACAAGCTGTGGCTTGATATTGTGCTTTAATAAATCAACATTTATAACATACAGATTCATAACTTCTATATCTTTTGGCGTTTGACTTTGTGCCCTATATTGCCTAAATATTTACAATTCACAAATTATACGTCGCTAAAACCATATTAGTTAACAAACTATTATTATAATCAAACGTTTTGAAGATAATGGCCATTGTAAATATGGAATCAGAAAAATTTAATAAGATAAAAATCAATTTACGTGTGGAAAGTAAAGTAAAGTATGACATTTCTAAATTGAATATAATTTAAATGCTAAATTATTCTAGAGGACAAACCATTATCAAAATGACTCCGAATGAAAATCAAAAAAGTTATGCCAATGTTCTGGAAGGTAGAATTCTAGAAGGAACATTGAATATTAACTACTGAATATACATTGTATACATACATTATGTACTCAGTAGTTAATGATTGAAGTTTATATATGGTATATACCATACAAGACATGGCAAATAGCTGAAATATGTATTCAGAGATATGAATTAAATTGAAGTGCCAAATCTCAATCTAGAGATCAAACCATGAGTTAAGTTTTAAAAAAGTAATGGGAGATATATAGATAATATAGATAATCTAGGTGGTAGAGCAGCTGCAGTGTCTATATTTTTAAAGAATTTGGCCAAAAAATTAGCTTCTTGCATATTTGCTATACCATTTTCTTTTATGGATACAGAAGCTTCAATATATGTGTAGAAATAATAAGCAAGTTTAAACAAGTTGAAAACTATTCAGGAGTTTTATTTGATATGTTGCTTAGCAACGGTAGTATATGTAACTATTATAGCAACCGTGTTTGAAATGCTTTGAAACTTGGCAACGTCAACAAAGTTTCTTATATTGACAGATAATTACAAACTATGATTATAGACTACTTTCAGTGCAGTAAAGATTTCGAGATACAAATTACAACTTTATATTTGAACAAAAGAAGATATCGTTATAAAAAAAAGGAACCATGTCGCTTGTCTACATAACCCACCACGATGAGAACATCTTCAATGTGGAACGCGAGCCCGAAAAGCCAATGTTTTCGACACATCTTTTACATGGTAGGTATACCACTAGGATTGGATGTGTTTAATAGCTGTCGAATGTACGAATGCATCCAACAGATACGTCGAAGAAGGCAGCCAAGTTTTCCAAGGGCCTACGCGATCGTCTAAACATGGAATACAAGAAGCATTCTGTACAGATGCTCAAGGATGGGGTGCGTCTGCTCACTGATGCCAAGAAGTCGCATCATCGCACCATGGGCTGTGCCAATGTGCCGCTTGATCCGCCGTGCGCGTACCTTCGCAAAAATCAGGGCGTCAAGTGGCGCCGCGAGAATCTGCATGTGTGCCCGAAGGGATCGCATATGCCGCCATTGCCGGAAATTGGCAAAAAGGAAAAGAAGGCCGATTTGGTGCCCAATTTTGTGCTGCGCAATATCAAATGTGCACGCAGCACAGTTCGCTGTCCACCGCCACCCCGTTATGTGGACACGCCAGAAGGCACGCGTCAGAATTTGCTTAACTCTGGTCTCGTGCCGCAGTACGTATGCCGCAAGGACTTTGGCCAGGTGCCCGTCTACATACACAAGACTAAGAAAATGCTAAATCGCATGCATGCCATGTGCTGCAAGGAGCAGGCACGTCTAATGGAGCTGTGCGGCGGCATCAAGGGTCCAGCAGCCGCCACAAAATCGGCCATTGTTAACACCGCCCCACCTGAATTGCCAGGCATGCGTATTATGGAACAAGCGGAGCGTAATGAAATCCTAGTGGGTCTGCGAGCCCATCTCAATGAGATGACCAAGCATTACCAGTCGATGTCCTTGCTCATCGATAGCGAGAACAAGCGTCAGCGCAAGGGCAAACTGGAAAGCGATTTGCGGCAGCTCGAGCAGGATATTTTGTTGCTGGAGACCAGTCCCATTATTTATGTTTCTCTATATTAAGCTTTCTTCTTAAATGTACTTAATCATATTCTCATGCACACATACGCACTAAATGCAGCACACACAGACACACAACATACACACGAATACGTTCAAAGGATCAGCTTAATTAAAATTAACAGGCATGTTCTAAATTCCGAAACTTGATCAACACCGCCAGTATCACATAGCAAGGTAGTTCTAAAAAGCTTAAAAAAAAGATAGTTTCCAACACTGCGGAATTGATTCGGCATCGGAATTTAGAACAGCACTGTCCATGTCTATGCATCAAACAGCTCCAAGGCGTATGCTCCATGGCAACAGGGACACAGCAGCGTGCTCTTCGGCGCATACAGCTCCAATAGCAGCTGCTGCTTCAGTAGAATCTGGCGATCACAGACTGTGCAATAGTGTCTATCCAGCGTGGGCGTTAGCTACAGAGATTAAATGCAATTGGCTTTCAGTTGTTTAGTGTGATATAAAGTACTTAACACGCACCTGGAGGTAGGAGATGCTGCAACGAGCTGGGTTCTGCTCAGCATCAGCTGCAGCGGGCTCTGGATTGCCAAACTTTAGATGCAACGCCTCGAAATGCACCTCCATTTGTGAGAGCAAGCGTTTGATTGTCACATTGAGCGGTTGCTCCTCCAACAACTGCTGCTCCAGTTGCTGCCTTATGCGAGCACCTTCCCCTAGTAGACATTGTGAGGCCTCTCGCTGAAATGCACTCAGCTTTTTCAAGCTGCCCAAATACTGCAATCGTAGACGAATGTGGGTTAGGTTTAACATAGCCAACAGTAACTGCATTTCGCTCTCAGAGCGCTCCGCAGACAACATGTACAGCGGCTGATTACGCTGTACGTGTATGAGGGCCTCCAGAACATGGTACTTGATCTGCAGTTCCTGCAACTGATTCTCCGTTGCCAGCTCATCGAAAGCAAATATGTCTAATGGCGCATAGTTTGCATACTTCTCCGGCTCAATATGATTGAAAATCTCCAGACGCATTTCAATCAATATATCCTTGTAGACATTGATGGCTTCCTTGGGAGACAGGCAACTGGCGAGCTGCAGCAGTGCATCATTCTTGTGCAGTTTACCAACGCGTACCAGCAGCTGATCCCGCAGCACGCCCTTGTTCATCAGGTATTCATTGTTGCGGGCATGCAGGACAGTGAACAGATACTTTTGCGGGCTGCTGATCAGGCCGACGGCGTGAAAGTTCTCCCCATCCTCAATGGCAATCGGCTGCATGCTAGCGTTTAGCTGGGGAGTCTTATGGACGTACTTATGGGATAGCTCAATGCGATATAGTTGCCCTCGCGCCGTAGACACAGCATATCTACAGTTTTCCAGAGCGCAAAGTCCTGTGTAAATGGTTGAAAGTTAAATTTATAAATATCTAACATTCTTAATAAGCGGCATATGTATATTGCAAAACTTACCCGTTACCTTCATGCCGCCCACATGAAGATGCGCCTCCAGCCACGTACCACTGTCCTTGCGAGGCATGCACCAGACCAGCAGATGCGCTGCCTTGCAGCAGGCAATGTAGTAGCAATTACGTTCTGGACAGGGCGTTATCAATGCCTGTTGTAGGCCCATGTGATCCGGTCGCAGCCACAGTGTCTTCACGAGGCACAGACCATCTTCATCAGCATCGCTAAACCTGTACAAATGCACCAGTCCACTGTTGTCGCCCACAAGCAGCAAATCCTCAAAGACATGAAGGTAACAAATTCGGCCCAAAAGTGTCTGAAGCTGGCCATGTGCTAGGACAGTTTTAGCATCGGCGCTCAAGGTAAGCGTCCATAAGCTGCCGGTAGCTGTACCCAGAACAAGCACGTAGCTGTCGCTGGCAGCGTCCATTGGACGCCAGGCAAACATGGTTATCCAGCTGCGATCTATAAACGCCTGATAACGTCTAAATGTATCAATCTTTTCAACAGGCACTTCATATGGCGGCTGCAGTGTATCCCTCAGAGTTGCGGACACATCCAAACCAAGCTCATAGTGACGCCAGAGCGGATGCTCTGTGCTTTTAACGAGAAAGTGCAGCGCACCATAGCTATTCAGTGTGGCCAGCAGTGCTTGTCCACCGGGCAGCGGCTGGGGTGACCACTTGGCTGCCAACAGTTTGGGCGCAGGCACATCCTGCGAACAGGGCGCTGTGTAGGCCGGCTCCAGGCTCAACTGCTGCATCTCCAGTACATTGCTGTTATTATAGATATTCTGCAGCTCCACCTGCTTGGACAGCTCGTCCAGGGGGCGGCTCTTGTTCAAGCATTTAGCTGTGGTCACAGTGTAAGGAAAGGGCACATGATAGGACGTCTTGGTGGTCAACTCCAGCGTAACCAGCTCCGATCTGGAGCCAAGCAGTGCAATACATTTGCCATCCGTTGTGTAGGACACAAAGTCATGAATAGCATCCTGCTTGAGATCAGTCTTGGCTATTTGTTGAAACTTAAGCTCTGTAACCAAAAAAAAGTTTCCTTTATTCATTGCAAGAGTGTTGTATACCTTTATAACTACATACATACTTCTAAGGAGAACACATATCTATATAATACCAATATTATATAATATTGACCAAATAATATATTATTGTCATATGATTATATATATGGCTATATTGATATATTATCTTTGGTATCAACTTATCAAAAACCCCATCTAAATCTGATTAGATTGATGTCTCTGCATAGTTTATAGCATTGCATTTATACCATATACCAAGAAATGGGGTCCAATTGGGTATCATGGACTTGAAAGATGCTTTGTAATATAAATTATGAAATTCAATGATACGAAAGTTAGTCAAGACACCTGTTATAGAATTTGTTTAAGAGAAAGAGAAAGATTGTTACCAGAATAATTTGGATTTTCATATCTTAACTGTGTGTTATCTTCTCTAGGACGTATCATAAAAACGTTAATAATTCAAAGGGCAAGAATGTTTTCCTTTAGCATACACAAGCGAAACATAAAACCTTTCATTTTCTTGATTCGTTTAAAACGGTATGTCTTAGTCCAGCACTCGCGACTAGACCACTTTTATGACTGTCCATTCTAACGCTTTATTGTTTATTGACACAGACAGACTCGTAGACTTCAGTTCGTAATATATAATAAACATTTTATTGGTTAAACTTTAGGGCTAACGCTTACCCTTTTCTTCAGTAGTGCCTGATTCAGTAGCTTTTCTCATGTCAAAGCGGAGAGTTCTTCTTTGGGGAATATATAACAATATCAACACAATGTCGGCTAAGAGTGGTGTACAAGTGGTCAAGAATGTGGCTGAATATGTTGCAAAAGGCTCAGGCTTTGATCGCGTTATTCGAATGGCAAGTTATCTCAAATGATACTGAATAGTCGTAGCCGGAAAACCAAAAGGACGCGCAAAACAGCTGATGCAGTTTCGATATTATATAAGCGGGTTATCGATAACGTATCGTTTTTGAATATTGCAGGTGAAGTTTACGGATGGCGGCAATGGACGTGCCGTGGGTGAATTTACTGTGGAAGCGGAACATTTGAATCCCTATGGCTCGCTGCATGGCGGCTTAATGGCCACCCTTTTTGATAATATAACTACCTACGCACTAATGTCTAAGGGCTCCCAGCCGGGCGTTTCAGCCACTCTATCTGTAAACTTTTTGTCGGCAGCAATGGCTGGCGAAGTTGTAGAACTGGATGCTAATACCGTACATGCTGGCCGCAAAATGGCCTATATTGAGTGTGTGCTGCGGAAGAAGTCGGATGGCAAAATTATTGCCAAAGGCGGTCAAACGAAGTTCGTGGATATTGATCTTAAAGCTGCTGCTGAATACGAGAAAACACAAGATAAATAAACTTAAACCTTTTAGCGATTTAATTATCTACACAAATTATACCTATCAACGTAGGCGGCAAAATCAGACCACTATATTATCTTCTATGTATGTACTAGTTGCTATAGGAACAATGGGTCATATATTGGGTTGTATTAAAACTCTTTTTGCCTATGAAAATTTTTGGACCACACTTACGAAATCCAAGTTTCATTATGTTTTGTACACGATGACAAAATCGAACTTTTATATTTTATATTTTTTTGAAAAACTAGTTTTTGTATGGAAATATTATTGTTTATACATATATCGAATTAAAATTCAGCAATTGCGGGTTTTTAAAATTTGTATAGTTTGCTTACTATTTCATCAAAATCGAATCACGTTCTTATATACGAGCTGCTATAGAAACAAAATGGTCAAAAGTTTATTTTTTGTATAAAAGAAACAAAACAGCAACTTTTACACATTGTATCTTTGCACGCCGAATATATCCGTTCTTTCTTGTTTTTATATTCATGCTTTATCATTTATTTTTACATTTTTGGCGGCATACGCAGACGCGTACAGAACGAGCATAACAAGTGCGTGACTTTCAGAATTAGTAGACTTTATCTCGTAATACCAACATGTATGTAAATACATACACACATGTATTAAACATTTGTATGGTATTGTTTAAACTTTAAAGCTTATGCTCGCTCACCTTTGCCATCGCTAGCGCTTGCTTCAGTAGCATTTCTCATATCAAAGCGGAGAGTTCTTCTGTGGGACTTAGTAAAGACAACCTAATATCAACACAATGTCGGCTAAGAGCGGTGTGCAAATGGTCAAGCAATTGGCCGAATATATATCAAAAGGCTCAAGCTTTGATCGCGTTACTCAAATGGTAAGTTGTGCACTTAAACAAAAGCAAAATAGCTGTAGACGGAAAACCAAAACAACGCGCAACACAGCTGATACAATTTCGATATTACATAACCAAAATTATCGATAACGAGCGCTTTTGAATTTTACAGTTGAAAATTACAAGTGGCGGTGATGGACGTGCCGTGGGTGAATTTACAGTGGCAGCAGAACATTTGAATCGCTTGGGCTCACTACATGGCGGCTTAACGGCCACTATTTTAGATAACATAACTACATACGCACTAATGTCCAAGGGTTCGCATCCGGGCGTTACGGCCAGTTTAAGTGTAAGCTATTTATCGGCGGCAAAGCCTGGCGATGTAATAGAAGTAGATGCCAATACCGTACATGCTGGCCGCAAAATGGCCTACATTGAGTGTGTGCTGCGGAAGAAGTCAGATGGCAAAATGATTGCCAAAGGAGGTCAAATGAAGTTCGTGGATATTAGCACAAAAATTACTTCTGAATAAAATAGAGCAAACTAAATTGAATCTCCAGCGGCTTAATTATCTACACAATTGACGTCACCGACTAAAACGAAAAACCTATCGAAGTGTAATCTTCTTAGCTGTATCATGCCTGCAAGTTCTGACTTATCGATAGTTGGCATTGCAAGCGTACATCTGTTGAGTTGATTGTTATTGTTTTTAGTTTGCCATCCACGCGTTTCGTAACACGCAAAATGGGAACGCGGAAAAAGGGCTTGGAATTTGCTAAGCATATATCAGAGATAATAGCCAAGGCCACTGGCTTCGAGCGGCACTTGGAAAAGGTTTGTTTTATACATCAAAACCAGCTTCTGTTCCAACTATTCTGTTCATAGGTGAAAATCGTAGATGGAGGCGATGGCATTTGTACGGCAGAATTCACAGTGGCGCCTGAGCATCTAAACAAGGGCGGCGGTTTGCATGGCGGCTATACGGCAACACTGGTGGACATGATTACCACCTATGCACTGATGTCCAAGCCTTGCCATCCCGGTGTTTCCGTTGAAATCAACGTTAACTACCTAAAAGGAGCGCGCGTCGGTGACGAGGTGCTAATTGAGGCAAATTTAGTGCGCGCTGGGAAACAACTTGCCTTCATCGACTGCCTGCTGCGGCATAAGAAGGACAACTCTGTGATAGCCAAGGGCACACACACCAAATACGTCAACTTTCAGTAGCTGAGCCTTGAGATTTGAGTTTGCTAATAATGTGCTTTATTGTTACATGTGTAGCAGTAAACTTTTAGTTAATTGTTTAATTAATTGTTTGCTCTGTGTGCGTCATCGGTTAGAGTTATAGACGGAGTCCACTGGTTAAATGTTATCTGCCTCAAATAATCGAAGTGATGTCCAGTGGAATCCGGCTATTAGTGTTAATGTGGCTACTAAGAATAAGTGTGTGATTAATCTTTAAGTCGATATGCAAATTGCAGTGTCCTGTGCCCCTCTCACTTGGCCAGCTTGCCTGTGGCTGGCATTTCTGGGCAGTGTGGACAACAGGCTTCGGGGGGCGTCAGGGGCTCAATGCCGGGCGGGCAGCTGACTTCACCGCACTGTTGACGCAGGCAGTTCACCTGTCCGTGGAAGCAGTTACACTTGGTGCACACATCCGGCGTCCAGACCTCGTTATTTAACCGCGTTGTGCCCTTATCATCGACGCAGTGGCTACGTTTGGGCTTCACGGCAACGGGTGGCGGAGCAGGTGCAAGCTGCACGATCTGTGCAACGGGCTCGGCGTCGGCAGAATGCCAGGAATCCTCCAGTTTGCGTAGCTTCTTGTGCAGCTTCTTCAGTTCCTTCTGGAAGCTGCCAATGAGTTCCTCCAGGCCGCTCACACGCTCCTCATTCACTTCGAACAGCGCTTCCAGGGGACTGTCATAGCTCTCGGCGGTGGGCACCTCCTGCTCCACGCTCTGGATATCACGCTTTCTACGTTGGCTGCGCTTGGTGTAGGTCTGTGGCACGAATGAGTCGAAGAGAGCTGGCTGGCTGTGGCAGCTGCCGCACTCCTGCCACAAATACAGATTGATGCCGGGAATGTCCTCGCACTGCTTGTAGCCGCCTTGATGCTTGGCCAGGATGAACACATTTTCGGTAACCTGATCGAAGTTGTCGCCCACATCGCACAGCACACGACCAAGGTTGGCCTGCTTGATCTGGACGAGCTGCTCGGGCAAAAAGACGCCGGGATTCTCATAGTAGAAGCGATCACCATCACGCAGGCGACGGAACTGCTCCACCAGCAGGCACTGGAACAGCGGACCCACCTTGCCGCCTTCCACCTGCTCCTCCAGTATGCCGCCCAGCCAGACATCAATGTTATCCGGATGACCATAAAGCTCACGCAGTTTCTGCCGTATCTCCATGCTGGTGATCTCACCAGCCAAGTCTTCAAAGTCCTGGGCAACTGTCATATTACAGAACTTCCTGTAGACATTATAGCCGGGTATGCCGTGCTCTCGGCCACGCTGGATGTTAATGGCAGCCAAGTCAAGGGCCACAGCGTGTGCCGTCTGGAAGAGCTTCTCGGTGAGCTCCGTGTTCAGATTCTGATCGGGTTTCTTCAGCTTGGCGGGCACAGCGAGCATGCCACGCATCAGAGGATCCACGCCGCCCTCATAGGCCAGACGCCAGGGCGCGAAGAAGGCCTTGTGCAGCTGCAGGTGTCCCTGCGGAATGGGCTGGAAGCTCGAGTTCAGGCGATGCAGAATGGGATTGATTATGGTATGGCCAAAGCGCAAAGCCGCCGTCGCAAACTCATTGGCAATGCTGGGATTCAGTTGTGGATTATAGCCGCGATACTCGCCCAACATTTCCATGCCGCTCTCGCCAATGATCAGCGGCAGCCACTGCTTGTAGGTGATGTGCTGCATCTGGGCGCCCACCACCTTGCGTGCCTCCTGGAAGAGCGTATCGCCATTCCAGTGCGGGTTAATCTCGCGCAGCTTGCGGGCAATGCGATTGTGCTCCCGCATCCAAACCGTGTGCATAGCCAGCAGACCCACCTGCTCGTTGACGCGAATATCGCCGGATACAAAGCAGTTCATCTGGTTCTCATCCAAGTTGCGGCGACAGTCCATGCCGTCCTGTGGCGCGGCAAACGGCAGCATGTCCTTCTGGTTCGGAAAGTGAACGCCCACGCGCAGGAGGCCCTCCTCCGAGCTCAGGTTGCGCAGCTCTTGGGCGAAGGGTGTGCTGTAGCCGTACATCTGAGAAGCATCAATGTAGGAGGTAAGCTGATTGATCTGCTCGCGGTGCTGCACGCTGTCGAAGAAGAGCGAGGTCATGCCGGAGCCGCAGATGGCACTGGAGCGGACGACATCAATGCAGCGACGGTTCTTCACGCGCGGATCATTTGGTGGCACCTCAATGGGGTAGCACGGTGGGGCATACTCGCAACTCTTCTTGCAATCGATGCCATCCCAGCTCTCCGAACTGACCGAGGGTAAGGCGTGATCCAGATCATGATCCAGGAACTGACCCCACTGCATCACCATGTGGGTAATGCGTGCATCAGGCGTTATGTCCTTGGTGGCCACAATCGAGGTGGACACCAGACGTGCACTTGGCTTGGGAAAACCTGCATACAGTCGCCCCTTGGTCCAGCCCACGGGCATGCTAAAGCCGTTCTCATAGATGGGTTTCGCCAGTCGTCGGAAAGAGGTCAGCGAGGCGCCCCAAGTCGGATGCATCAGATTGTTGCAGGTGCCATCAATGCTGCGATATCTCGAGTGGAAGCACATGTCCGTGCAGTTGGGCATCTCGCGATGCTCCGTGCAACCCGACAGCTCTGCCACCAGATGCAAGTGCTCTCGGGACAACAAATCCCTGAACTCGTACTGCTCGCTCTCCATGGTCAGATTGTCCCCACGCTGCACATGCTTCCTGATGTTCACCAGTGTGCGCTCATAAATCTCCGCGGCCCGAGCCAGCTGCCTGGCCTGTCCAGTGGGAAAGCGGAAGACCCGCAACAGATCTGCGTAGTTCGGTGGTGTGCCACTGGAACGATTGGTGAACAGTGTTTCCAGGGTGTTGTTGATAGCCACATCGATTTCCTTGGCTGCTTCCGCGAAGGCAATGCGCACGTAACGATCTCCAGGCGCCAGATCCACATTGTTTCTATAATGAGAAGATCAGGGATTAGGTTTTAAACCAAGGATTTCTTTTGCATGGGTAAGCCAAAGTTTAAAAAGCTTTATTTCAAAATTTAAACTTAAATGGATAAAGAAACCTTCATAAATAATCCTTTTTAACTTAATCGCTCCTCTGGCTGTATTAATATACCCTAGCAGAGGGTATTATAATATTGTCTCGAAATGTGCAATGGTCAGAAGGAGACGTTTCCAACCCAACAAAGTATATATATTCTGAATCAGCATGAATAGCCGAGTCGTTTTAATTTACGTTTTAGTCTTGAAAATCGCAGAAAAGGGCCATCAACTGGAGACGTCCAAAATGGTTACATGTAGTGGACCCCCTTAAATTCTTGAGAATCGCAGAGAAGGGCGATCTGCCTCTTTTTCTCTCTCACTCGCTCTTTCTCTCTCTCTCTCTCTCTCTCTGTCTCTCTTTCTCTCTCTCTCTCTCTCTCTCTCTCTGTCTCTCTCTCTCTCTCTGTGTCTCTCTTTCCCTCTCTCTCTCTCTCTGTCTCTCTTTCACTCTCTCTCTCTCTCTGTCTCTCTCTCTCTCTCTGTCTCTCTTTCTCTCTCTCTTTCTTTCTCTCTCTCTCTGTCTCTCTCTCTCTCTGTCTCTCTTTCTCTCTCTCTCTCTCTCTCTCTTTGTCTCTCTCTCTCTCTCTCTCTCTTTGTCTCTCTCTCTCTCTCTCTTTGTCTCTCTCTCTCTCTCTCTCTCTTTTTGTCTCTCTCTCTCTCTCACACATACACACACACACACACATACTAAAGTGGACGTCCAAAATCAGCCAGTGCTATTCACAAAATATACCTTCAAAATGATAAATTGTAGTGGGGTCCCTTGAATTCTTGAGAATCGCAGAGAAGGGCGATCAAAATTAGAAACTAGGTTTTGTATGAATAACTTTGTTGTTTATAAAGATATCCTCACCAAACTCACCCAAATCGAGTATTTGGAGAGTTTAAATAATCTGACTAAATTTGATCAAAATCGGGTCACTATATCATATAGCTGTCATAGGAACGATCGGGCGAAAAATGCAATCTGATCAAATTTGGTCAAAATCGAACCACTGTTTCTTTAGAAAAAAACTTTTTGTTTATGCAAATAAGTCATCCAAACTAAGTGAGAATTTTATACTTCAAATAGTTTCCTATAATTTCATCAAAATCAGACCACATGGCTCCATAGGAGCAATCAGACAAAAATTAATCCCTGCTAGGGTATATAGCTTTGGTACTCCGAAGAAAGCCGTCCTATCTTGTTTCTAATAATATTAACTCTAGCTCAAAAATCTCTATAAAAAATAGTAGTTTTCATACTTCTGCATTTATTTACATATTTTTACTATATAATAATCATATTTATGATAGTATAGTATTCCGAATTTGATAATGTTTGGCGGAGTTATTAAAAAGAAACCAGATATGTGTTTGGGAACGATATTTGCATAAATCAAATCAATCAAATCTGAGGAGCATTAACTACTTCATTGACTTCATCAGGAACACAGAAGATATTATTTATACTATATAGTATATTCTAGGGAATCAGAACACACTTTACATTAAAATGATAATACTCGTCCTTTCAAGTACGACAGGAAGTTAAGTAATTTATCGCAGATTAAACTATAGTATCATAGTAAAATTAAAACAAAAGCTGAGTTTATAAAGGCTGTGGAGTAAAAATGTGCTAGTTCATTTAAGGAAATGCAGTAATTAATATAAAAGTAGTGCGATTTTTTACAATTTCACACTTTAATTGCAATTAATTGCTGCCAACGTCAGGGGTTCCTTAAATATTCCTTGTCTAGAAAATGCCAGAAGTAAACTAAGGTTTTTTTGCTTGTATTTTTTTAGTCGCTGACTTGGCAGCGAACGAAATTATGCCACATTTTTTTGTTGCAAGTAGAAAATCCGCGCCAAGCTCTGGCCAGCGAAAACAACGGCGGCATTAACAACAATTCATGCCGCACATTCTCTGTGGCGTCGCCATCGCCATCGCCGTCGCCTTTGCCGTTAAAGGAATTTCCCTTTGGAAACTTTCGCTGTGTAAACTTTGCCATTGTCGGCGTGGTTGGTAATAACTTAACGACCATAATACACCCTGTTGCACCACAACCACTGCTTACCACTATCAACTATCGCACTACAGCCAGTAAATGCCAGCCACTGCCAACCACTGCCAGCCAACTCCATATTTTCCACTGCCATTCTGTGGCTGCGCTTTTTCTGCCACGCCGCGGCAGGGGCGTTTGTAAATACCCTAACTGCTTGTTTTACCCCTCCAAGTACATTGAATTTGTCAAGAAGTTTGCATTTATTTATTTATATTGGTTGTTAAACTTGAAAAGTTGAAGCTAACAAGCAGATTGTAGAGTTTGTATGTATTTATGATCATCATTATATATATTTTCGCTATGAATCTAAACGAGAAAACTCGTTTCATTTTCTCAATTGAACAGCCTAACTATTAATGCACCTACATATATGTTTATCAACATCCCACCATATTATTACATTACATTTACTTATAATTTGATGAATTTTATGATAAATGAAAGGAATTCACTAAAATAATACATATTTTTACAACCATATTGTTTAATATCTTGATACCCTTTTAATCTAACAATCACAACATTACTAAAAATTGAGTTTTTTAAATCTTTAACCAACTTATGATGACTTAAAATGAGAGTTATTAATCTTTAACCAATTTATTATGACTTAAAAATTGAGTGTTATTAGTCTTTAACCAATTTATAACATTTTACACTAGTCCTATATCATTTATGTTCAAATTAAAACGCAACTTTTGAACAGTATTAAGAAATTTAAATAATAATTATTTAGAATGTAAATGTTTTTGATTCAAATGAAATCTGTAAGCCCATTAACTGTACAATTTAAATAATTTATTAGATGTAGATAGTTTTCATCTTTCTTTAAACCACGTTTCTGATATTCCTATTAAACAAGATTAGATCATAAAACATAGTTGAAATGCATGAATTTGACATGAGCAGGAATTCATTGTCATTTCATGAAATTTTGTAACTTTGTATTTAAAATAGTATGTTCTATAGCATGTCCTATAAGACATCGAAGAACAGAAGGCTGAGGCGCATCTACCCAAGGTATCTCCCCACTAGGGGAATCTTTTAATAATGTAAATAATATTTGTATTTATTTTATTGTTTTTTTCTCTCCCACACCTATTTTAAGTTAGTCTTTAGTTAACATCTAATAACTCTGTAAGTCTGTAGATCCTGGGGTATTAAATTCTATACATGGTAAGTTCGCAAGGTGCCGATCACAACCACCAAAAAAGTTAAGTTTTTAGGATATTTTTGAGTTTGTGAAATGAAGATATCAAGTATACGTAGTCAAAAACATAAAGTTAGGAATAGGAATCAGATTTCTTGAATACTCAAGTGCAATATCGTAGTTTTATTATTTTTATACATTTTTTAAATGCAAGAAAAGTGTATTTTGTGAGTCCACTAACTGCAATTTTTTGTCTGCACTGCTAGACTGCGTGTGATGTGTGTGTGTGTCTTTTCTTGGCTTAGCTCTCAGTGTGTTGTGTGTGTGTGTGTGTGTGTGTGTGAGTGTGCCACATGCTGTGGCAATGGCAACGTATTTCCGTGGCTAGCGTACCCGGGCGGCATCACCTATGTCTCCAGGCCCAGCAGCCAGTAACAGGATAAGCCTTTGTTTTACGCCAGCATTACCCACAACTTAGGCGGATTTCTGTTGCTGCTGGCTTTTGTTGTTCTTGTTCTTGTTGTTGTCGCTTTCAGCGGTTTTCACTTACTTTTTGTTGGCCTCAGTGACGTACCCACTTCCTGCCCCTGTCCCTGCCCCTGCCACAATTCCGGCAGACCTGCTTCGTCTGTGACTCAGCATAGTTTTTCACTTTTAATGTTTGCCTTTTATTTTTTGAAAAAAATTCTTTTTTTTCAATTTTGCAGGCTTCTTTGCCGGCGCTTTGCTGCGGTCTGCCGGCTGAGGTTGGCACAGCGTAATGAGTAAAGTTTCTAATGCTGCTGGCGCAACTGTAAGCCGCTCCTGCCGGCTGCATCCTGCCACACTTGGGCGCCCACATCTGGTGCGGCCGGCAAGCAAACTAAATGATGCGTGCACACACAATGCTATAAAGGGAAGCAGGTCATATGGCAAACGGAAGACTGCTCCAATTGCAGTTCCAACTACTGCTGCCTGCCCCTGCTCCTGCCCCGCTCCTCTATTATGCATTTAAAAATGGCTGCGTAAGCAATGCCTTTTCTTGTCTTGGGCTCGGCTTGCTGCTGAACGGAGATTTGTGGGCCTGCTTTGGTTTACCGTGTGTGCGGCTTTTGCTTTATCATTGCCAGGCCCCAAATTGATTTACGGCCGCAGCATGCACGTTGCAGCACCAGCTCCAGCTTCAGCTTCAGCTCCTGCTCCAAGGATTCGTCTAAAGAAACTTGAAGCCCCAGCAGTAGCCTCAGTTGAAGACAACTGGTTCTAGTCCCATGAACAACTTGTCAACTCAATTTCAATTTGGGCAATTTGGACAACTTGTGCGGTTGTCTCATCCTATGAGAACTTCGCTTATGTCCTTTTTCTGCGAGTGTGTGTGTGTGTGTGTGTGTGTGTCTGTTGCCTTTGTCACGTTTCTTGTCCTGTCTTGGCACGTTTTGCGATGCTGCCAACTGGCACAGCAACTTTTGTGCTTTCGTCGCCGCTTTTTGATGTCTTTTAGTGCATATTTTATTTGCAGTTTAGCCAGCAGCACAGTGGGGCCAAATGATGCTAAAATGTGACTGGCAGTCTGATAAACCAAAGTGCACTCAACAATGCTTCAAATACCAGACCGAAAACTGTGCATTGAATATAGAATCCTTAATGAAAAAATATATCTGAGAATGTCAATCAATCTTAGGCATACGATGTCCTCAAGGAAAGAAGGAAGAGAGGAGCAGATATATATATATAAAATA
Source organism: Hirtodrosophila histrioides (assembly GCA_037075165.1). Classification (NCBI taxonomy): domain Eukaryota; kingdom Metazoa; phylum Arthropoda; class Insecta; order Diptera; family Drosophilidae; genus Hirtodrosophila; species Hirtodrosophila histrioides. Next base: position 578,369 of record JBAMCL010000727.1, on the reverse strand, counting down.
TATATACGATTGTTATAGATACGTATATTATGAACACATAAGGCTATTTACGACTCAGTTAAAATATGGGTTTCTGTAAGCAAATTTGTGTTTTTCAATGTTTTGAAAGAGGTTTAAGGTTTAAGTTATTATAAATATCAGCGGGTGGTCTGTGTTTTGCGACCTATAAGATATATTGTAACTCCTTATGAGCCTAAAGCTCATTAATCTCTAATTTTCGTTAGTTTGAGAGTTCCTATGTCACCTGTTTGAAGGATATGCCTACTCAGTAGCCTATTGCTACTTCTAGCATTCTGTCCTCTAATTCGCAGAATCTGCATATTCCGTAGCTCACAATTCCTAGTAGGTTTAAGGCTTAGCGTCCTTTAGCGTATTACTTTTATTATTATTCCACATTTTATGATACTTTTTATGCCCTGATATATTCCATAAACACTCCATTGTACCGTATGAAAAGTAATCTTCAACATTTCACAGTCACACATGTAAAACTTTTAAGTTTATCACGTGGAATTTTATTTCAATTTATTTTGTGCTACTTTTGAACCAGTGTGTCAAAGTTTTGTGCTTTAAAAGGAAGTACATCATGCTAAATGCACTGTGGGACTATTTAAACAGAGCTCAGGTTGTGTGAATTCCAAAATAGACTGGCCTGTTCTGAATTTCACTTTCGAATCAATTCCACGCAAATATGTAAAGCCTGCTTTTGGGTACGTCTATAAAATAAATGACTATACAAGAAAGCAAGTTCTTTTAATTATATTCTGATCTAAAAAGTATTCCACACGCTATTCTGTGTAATCGATTTGGAATGGAATTCGGAACAGGCCTTATAGACTCAGTTTGGTATGGAAAAGAATGTATTGAACCACAGTGCCTGGCTGTAAGTGCTTGTATTATGGTTTTTTGGGCACTTTTATGCGCCACAACTATTTTTCAATTAATTAAGCAAGTTTGGCGTGCTCTTAGATGCGTTTTAAGTGCGCCGTCTGGCAGGCCGTCTTTGGAGTACTTTTAGACTGGTTGGCAAACTTGGTTGCCTTTGAGCAAAACTTGGCTTTTGGATTACAATGAAGTTTAAAGCACCAGCTGGTAACTTTTGCTATTACAAGACACCCAGTAAAACCCACTCACCTGATGGTAACCAGAGCGGAGGCAGTGGCCCGGCCAAATCGGTTCTTCAACTGACACTCGTAGCGTCCGCCATCGAGGATGGTCACATTCTTGACAAACAAACTGCCAGCGCCGCTGATTTGATATTTTTCAGTCAATTGAATGTTGGGATCGATAAGGCGTCCATCTCGACGCCAGGCAATCTATGTTGGGGTTCGAGGTGAGACAATAGAGAAACGGAAGCGGAAACGTCAACAAGTGTGGCTAACAAACAGAAGGCAACTTTCGACAACTTGCCTGGAGTCCGTCCTCGGGATGCTCAGCCTGGCAGGGCAGCTCAATGGTGGTGCCCGTAATGGCCACCAAATTGGTGGGCTCAATGGCCAGACGCGGTGGGGACTGCGAATGCTCCACTTTAATCGTTGCCCAGGCGCTCACCTCGCCATTCTCGTTGCTGGCCGTGCATCGGTAGACACCTGGCGAAAAATGTGACTCAAATGTTAAAACGTGCCTTTGAATTTAGTGGGAGAGCACTGGCCACTGGCACACTTACCCGCATGCTGCTCCTTGGCATTGCTAACCACCAGCTCGGTGTTCTCGTTTTCCAGCAGCAGGTCGGCGGTGCTGGCTAGCAGTGGCTCTCCATTGAATTGCCAGGTAATGGTGGGCAGCGGGTTGCCATCGGCATCGCATTCCAGCACAAAGGCTTTGCCCAGTTTGATTGTTTGGTTTTGTGGTGCCATTAAAATTTCGGGTAAATCTGCAACGAGATTCAACGAGGCGTATTGAACGATTTGAGCAATTTCTACCGCTCCAAATGGCAGCAGCAATACAAACAACAACAGCAACAACAACAATTCAACAGCCAGCGGTCATTTTTCTATGGATCTTTTGTTGTTGTACTTGCTTTTTGGGCCCTTATCCTGGCTCTCGTCCCACGGGTCGCATGCATAATACAAGCACACATTTTTCATTGCATATTTTTTGGCGTCGCTCAAACAAACTGTTCTCTGTTGTGTGTGTGTGAGAGTGTTTGTGTGTATGTTGCGCTTGTGTGTTTGCTGGGTTAATTATGCTGACCAAATGCAATGCCTGACTGCTTGAAATGCCACGCCCTCTGCGACCACAAGCCCGCCCCGTTTGAAGTGCGTACTGCGCTTGGAATATTCAATGCATAATAGTTTATAATTTTTGCACTTAATTTGCAAAATAATGCGCACATTTTGCACTTCATTTTGTGCTGTGACCACAAATTATAATGAGCCTTTGTGATTAAGGCGCTCTGACTATACGGCAATTGCACAATTGCAACCCTAACCTCACTCATGCAGTTGATGCCATAAAAAGTACAGTCACGTCGCAGCGTTTGGCTAAGAAATTAAAGATATTAAAGCAAGAGCTTAAATACAGTTGTGCAGCTTAGTATTTATGGCCATGGGAATTACGTGATGCACATTTTGTATTTGAATTTGGATAAAATAAGGAATTATTGCTTAATTTATGCTGTTGTGGATAAGTCTGCAAGTTTCATTGCTGCTAAATTTGATTTGTGTATTCATTTGTCTTTTTATGGATCATTTTGGAAGTTAAGAATGTTTTTAATGTATTTTTGGTTAAGCTTCAAGAAGTTTCAAAGAAAAGGAACAATTTAAGATTTCCAGCAAAAAATTTAAAATATAATGCAAAATGGAAGATTTTTGAGTTAGAATAAAGCGAAATGCTTTAAATCCAAATTGAAATTCTCAACCCCAAAGCAAATACCATAAAAACTAATATTGGCCAGCTAAAAATGTTATAGATGGTTGATTCCATTAAAATGTTTGCAAAAATACGACACGCCAATAAATTTGATATAAAAAAAGCTATACGAAACTCTCTTACAGTCAATTAATCTGATGCTTTAGCTGAATTCAATGGCCAGCAATAAAAATACTGGTATTGGAGTGGAGTGTCTGTAAACCATTGGGAGTTGGCTTAAATCATGACACTGAAAAACAAACTGCATAACGAAGTTGCAACTGGGCCGTCGCAAGTCTATAAAGCTGGCAATTCGATACAAATTAAATCGACTGCAAATTGTGTTAAACGCGACAGTTGTGACTGTTAAAACGAAATCGCAGCCACAGGACTAGCAGGACCAGCAGCAGCAGCAGCAGCAACAGTAACATTAAGGATGCCCAATCTGGACACATTACGCCCACTCCCTCTGGGTACTCACCCTTGACTTCAATGCGGGCGGTGGCCCGTACGCTGCCCAGACGATTGTGTGCCTCGCAACGATACGTGCCCGCCGTCAACTGGCTGGGCTGGAGCAGGGCCAGGCTGCCGTTGGCCTGCAGCTGCAGCATGGACGTGGACTGGGACAGCTGGCGACCATTGACGAACCATTGTATGTCTGGCTGTGGCCAACCGGCAGCGGCGCAATCGAGCAGCACGTGCCCGGCTCCATGCAGTGCCACAATTTGGTCGTGCGGCTGATGGGTGAAACGCGGTGGCATTGGTGTCGTATCCGCATCCGTATCCGCATTCGTATCCGCTGCCCACACCTGATTGCCGCCAGCGGGGGCCGTGTGTGTGTGCTCGCCCTCCATGAGCATCATGCGTATGGGCTGGGACTTGATCTCACCCATTTCATTGCGGGCTATGCACTCATAGATGCCAATGTCGTTTGACTCGACGCCATTGATGCGCAGCGAGCCGCTCGGCAGGACCTGCAGGCGTGGCGCCTGCTCCACGCCGATCTCGTTGGTGTTTTGCATCCAGATGAGCTCGGGCTTCGGCTGACCAATCACCTTGCAAGCCATGTCCACGGTGTCACCGCTGGCGACATGCATGTCCTCAGGACCCGCCAGCAGTTGAGGTTTGGCTGTGGTTAAAAATAATTAAGTCAATGTTTATAAGAAATGGTGCAATGACACTGCTGAATTGCTCAAAGAATATAGTAGGTAAGTCAAAATTTAGACTTAAATGAGATTTAATCTGGCACTTTATGATCATTTGAATTCGATTAAGTTTTCATGCGTTTTTAAAGTCTTAAACGGAACTCAATTTAGATACTATTATTTCTGTGAAGCTTTAATGAGCTTTTAGAGCTTTCAGGCTTTAGTGGGACTCCAATTATTGACTTTATGGTACAAATACTTCTATTGTTGTAAAGCTTTAAAGCGCTTTTGAGCTTTCAGCCTTAAGTTAGAAGCAATTCATTGACTTTTTAGAATAACTACTTCAATTGTCTTAAAGCTTTCAGTCTTAAGTTGTTGATTGTTTAGCTTTAAGGTGCTTTTAAAGTTAATTAATTGTTTGAAAAGCTTTTCTTTCACTCATATTCGATTCGTGCTCGTACGTTTGCAACTAGTATATTAAAATTCTTAAGGCTAATCCAATATTTATGTGGCATTTTCAGCTAGTGTCATTGCTGCTTGTGCTGTCACTCACCGCATTGGAATTGCTGCTCTGTGAAGCTGTGGAAGCTGTGATGCTGCAGCGCTGTGGGCTGTGCACAGGTCAACGTGATGGTCACCAGTTGACGCTGTGCATCCAGGTGCCAGCGACGCCACAGTGAGTAGACACCGCAATTGCAATCAATCGCGTTGCCATCCAAACGTAGACGCTTCAGGCTATGCAATTTGTTGAACACATCCAGTGGTAGGTTGGTCAACTTGTTGTTATTCAGGAAACTGCATTCCATCAGTCCCAAAAAAAAAAACAGGAGCACACAAAATGGTTAGAAATATATACAGGAGGAGGGGGCCCTGACTGTCCTGTACTTACAGTCGATTCAAATGCGGCAAATTGTCAAAGAGTCCGCCGGGCAGTTGCCAAATATCGTTATCCTCCAGATAGCTAGAGTTGGTTAGAAAGGGGCGCGATTTTTAATTAAACTTGAAACTCAAATAGAATTTGTAACTGGGTGTGTTTGTGTGCTTACAGCGCCTCCAAGCTGGGTAATTGCTGAAAGATGCTGGCGGGTAAGCGGCTTAGACGATTATTGTTCAAATAGAGAAACCGCAGTGCTGACAGATCCTTGAAGGCGCCATCCTGCACATAAGCCAGCTCGTTGTCGTTGAGAAAGAGCGTCGTCAGTTGGCCAAGTCCATTGAACGCATTGGCCGGCAGCTCCTCAAAGTGATTGAAGCGCAAATCTCTGCAAAGAGAAGAACCAAAAGCAAAAACGCTTAGTTAAGAAGAGAATGTGTTGCATAATGTCTATAATGGAGCAGAGAGCGTCGTTGGGTTGGGCGAATAGTAGGGTTTGCTGGAAGTTTTCAAAGCTGCAACCATTTTTGCATTTTCCATTTTGCTTGCCGCAATTTGCAGCAAGTTGTTCGTTGGACATGTGTCATTGCCACTGTCTCCCAACTGTGGGTGCGAATCTGTGTAACTCTGGCCCACAATTGCCATATGCAATTAGTGCGTTACTTGAGCACACAATCAACATTTAAGGGTGTGGCACAAATCCTGCTGAAACTTGGAAATAGACCAGCAAATAGAAATGGAATTGTGAAAGAGATTCTAAGCCAAGAAGAGCTCGTTGGCATTCAATTAACATATAACACACACTATGAATATTTAGGAATTTTGTTAAGAATTTAGTTGGTAGAATTTAGAATTCCTTTTAATTCCAGGACTCAGCATTTATTATTGTAAACAAGGACGGTTATCTTCGGAGTGCCGAAGCTATATACCCTAGCAGGAATTACATTTTATACAAAATTCTTACTTAGTTTGGATAAAATATTTGTATAACAAAAAGTTTTATATAAAGAAACAGTGGTTCGATTTTGACCAAATTTGGTCAGATTGCATTTTTCGCCCGATCGTTCCTATGGCAGCTATATGATATAGTGACCCGATGTCGATCAAATTTTGTCAGATTGTATAAACTCTTTAGAGACTCGGTTTGGATGAGTTTGGTGAGGATATCTTTATAAACAACAAAGTTTTTCATACAAAACATAGTTTTCTAATTTTGATCGCCCTTCTCTGCGATTCTCAAGAATTCAAGGGACCCCACTACAATTTATCATTTTGAAGGTACATTTTGTGAATAGCAATACCTTATTTTGGACGTCCACTTTAGTGTGTGTGTGTGTGTATGTGTGAGAGAGAGAAAGAGAGACAGAGAGAGAGAGAGAGACAGAGAGAGAGACAAAGAGAGAGAGAGAGAGAGAGCGAGAGAGAGAGACTAAAAGAGAGCGAGAGAGAGAGACTAAAAGAGAGAGAGAGAGCGAAAGACTAAAAGAGAGAGAGAAAAAGAGGCAGATCGCCCTTCTCTGCGATTATATGTACTGCCTGTAGCAAAAAGAAGGGTCTTTGCCAAGTTTCATTACGATAGCTTTAAAACTGAGAGACTAGTTCGCAAAGAAACAGACGGACAGACGGACATCGATAAATCGACTCGGCTATTCATGCTGATTTAGAATATATATACTTTGTTGGGTCGGAAACGTCTGCTTCTGACCATTACACATTTCGAGACAAAATTATAATACCCTCTGCTAGGGTATAAAAACACTATGCTACTTTAACTTCAGTTACTTTAAATAATGTCCCCGATTACTAAGTCAGCATCTCTTATACTTTAATCATTTTAAGTCCATAAAGTTATATTCATTATAACATAAACGCTTTGCAGTCCATTCAGAACAGCTTTATAATCTGTTTAGTACTTGTGATATGACCATGTCATATGAAAAGTAAAGTAAATACTCATTTACAAAACATTTTACACACATTAAAAATTAATTAGGAAAAGTTGTATGCCATAGTTTTTATGCTTAACGACAGCGCAGCCAGGCGATAAGCCACCAACAAACATGCATAGAAACATACACTACACACACCCACACACACACACACACACACACACACACAGTCTGTGGCATAGAGGATAGGTAACCCACATATGTTCGCGATTCGCGACCTCCTAAACTTGCCGCCTAATGGAAAAAAGTGAGCAACGCGGCAGCAAGGACAACAGCAGCAGCAGTTGCAGCAGAACCAGGAGCAGCAGCAGCAGCAGCAGCTGAAAAAACTTTCTAATCAACTCTTGGAGTTTGCAGAAAACACAACAACAACTCGTTAGGGTGCAAATTCAATGCGGCGGCAGCAAAATTCAAACTACCAAACAACAACAACAAACTGAACACTAATATCTTCGAGATTACATGGCTTTTAGATACTCTATTAAGGGATTCTAAAGCTATATCTTTAGGTAACTTTATTACCAAATTATTTCCAGAACAGTTCCAAAATATCTACACAAATATCGCAGTTTTTCTCAATATTCTTGAATGTTGTTATCCCCAATTTTTATAAAAGGCTTTAAGGTAATTAAATAAACAACATATTCAAGCCTTTACCAAATATAAATTTCAAATGAATTCCAGGGAAATAGGTATGTCTGGAATGGATTAACTGTCCTGTCCTGTCCCAATTTTTCTGTGAAATTGTCACAACCATGGAATGCAAATTATAATGCTCGCGTGCCCCAAAAAGTATGCTACATAATTTTCAATGCAATTTATTCAAATGTGGATTTCAAAACCTGACTGCAGGATAACTTATTCCCCACGAACTAATGTAATTATATGCGATTATAATTATATGCAGGAAACTAAGTTTGGTAGAGAGTCGAAACAATGAAATGCCAGAGTATCAGCCGTGAATCAAATTCAAAGTGAAAATTATACCGAATTGGCAGAGTTCGCTTCTGGCCAGCTCCGGTTACCGTTGTTGGCAAAAGCATCTGCAGCCTCTGTGGCACTTGGTCCTGTGGTTTTTGTTGCTGTGCAAGCGATAATTATAGCACAGGTGCAAAACCAGGCACAGCACCAATATAAACAGCAACAGGAGTGGGAGTAGGAGCAGGAGCAGGAACAGGAGCAGTAGCAGTAGCAGTAGCAGAGCAGCAGTTTAGTTCTCGTTGTGCGGAGTTGTCTAAACAAAAATTATGTTTTGTGGCTACTATAAACATGCAACGCACGGAGTGCAACAACAACAACAATAAGCAGCTAACCCTAATTGGTGTCAGCGTTCAGTGCGTGGTTGTGTCTCACGTTGTAACTGTGCGTGTGTGTGTGTGTGTGTACGGGTGTGTGTTGTTTAAGTGCATATGTTTCACGTGTGTGCAAATTGCAACTAAAGACGGGCAAAAAAGGCAACACAAACAACGCACGACAACGAAAACAACTTAAAAATCCAGAACAACACTAAAACCACTCTCACGTACAGCTTGAGGGCTTCAGCAACAACGACAACAACAACAACCAACAGGCAGAGGGTATGTGAAATACCCACCAATATATACACACACACACACACCCACATTCATAGACACATGGGACAGATAGGGACACACATACACACACACACACCGGCCAAATGTTGGCACATAAACAAAGCCGCGGTCGCTGCCTCAGTCGGCTGCTCTCTGCTCTCTGGTCCTGTCGTGGCCCGTCCTGGCTTGTCCTGGTCCGTCCCGATCTGGTCGGTTCCTGTGAAAGACCCAAGCCCTCGGGCCGCTTCTGTGTGCATGCAGCTCCTCTTGCAACTTCCAACTTGGCAACCACATGCACATTGCGGCCAAGCAAAGGCCTGGGAATGCTCTGGTATGCCATGGGTGGCTTGAGGCAGAGGGGTGCATTGCTGGGTGCGGCGGGGGTGCTACGGGCTGGTAGGTAGTTTGCATTTCAGCAGCGCCAACGATTTGTAAGTTCCCTGTGCATATCTTGTATGCTTGCAATAGTTGGTTGAACAAGAAGCTTTTGTGCGAATACGGGGGCTTGATCCACTTTTTTTTTCACCCAACTCTTGCAACTCCATTAGCCCCACCACCGCCGAAACCAGTGGCAGTCAACAACTCACTGTGGTGCACTACAAATTCTCAGAGTGACAGCAGAGTGAGTGGCAAAGAGACAGATTAGAGTGGTAAGCTGGAAAGTATCTCAAGACAGTAGATCAAAACCTTATGGATCAGCTAGGAAATTGCAATCTAATATGAATATTTTCCTAGTAAGAAATCCAGCACAAACCTAGTAAATATAGATATTACTATATAATTAAGATACTAGCTGAAATACAATCGAACAAATAAACTTAGGAAGCGTTCATTCTCTTTTAAATTGAAATCCTTTAAATTTGGAGTAAAGAAACTGAAAGTGACTAGTGTCACTTATAAAATTAAGCTTGTAGCTCTAGGAAATATCAAATAAATAAATAACAAAATCTCCCTGACATCGGATGAAGTGAAAGTCAGAAATTTAAAATCCCGATATTCTATTTTTAACCCCAGACTTTCAACTCTCATAACTTTGTCAAAACTTAACCGATTTCCATGCGGAATCTCATTTTCGCCATTATTTCTTTCATAAATTGCTTTGGCATTTAAAGTTTTATGTATTTCTGAAAATAAAATTTGATCGCATTTTTTGATAATTTTGCATACTCTTTTTCCTATCAATTTTTCAAAAAATTATTGGAAATTTTAAAATCCCTAAATTCAATTTTTAGTCTATTGCGAGTGTTATAAATTAGTATAAAACGATGTAATAACATTTCTTTTGGCCAAAATTCATATGAAAACTTGAAAAACTGTTGATTTGAAAAGTTTTTTTATTGTAATTCCTTAGGATTAGTCTTCCTCAACTTCCAACTCTCATAACTTTGTCAAAACCTAACTGTTTGCCCTGCGGAATCTCTTTCTTGTCATGGTTTGTCTACCAAATTAGTTCGGTTTTAAAATAACATCTCTGTAACTTAAATTATTTGGATTATACTGCCCAATGAAATTGCCATTTGAGGCAGTTGGGAAAATGGACCGAACTACTTGTAATTAATTCAAGTGAGTTGAACAAATACTTCTTCTCCAGTTAAACAACTTAAAAGTAGTTCAATATTGACCCAACTTGGTCTTATTCTTTTCTCTTCTTATCTAGCTGTTATCATACCCAGTTAAGTGACAAATGTCAGCAACTTTGGCTTGTTTTCTTGAACTTTGAACTCTCGCCCAGCGGCACAAACAACTCTTCTGTCTATTTGCTTTCCTAAACGGTGAGCGGGCTGGCAACTTAAAAAATTCTCTATCAATTTTAAATACATTGGTGCATCCTTTAGCACCACTGTGCAGTGATTTTACAAGCGGCTTGCTGATAGTTGCCTTCTCTGCCCTCTGCTGCTCCCAATGCCCCCTTGACGTGTGACAAACGATGGTCCACTCAATGCACATATAAAAGAGTCCGAGTCCGAGCCGGAGTCCTGTTCCTGAGCCTCCGCCTGAGCCAGCAGCTGCTATGGCTTCTGCTCCTTGCATTGTCCTGCCTCTCTGTCTGTATATGTGTGTGTGTGTGTGTGGTTGTGCCAGTTGCAGGCCGCATAGTTTGCGTGTCAGTTGCGCAACTATTTGTCGAGCATCAGCATCAGCTAAAAAAGGACAACTCCAAAGGCTTTTTTCTTCATTTCATCCAGTGCCCAGGCTCAAAGCAGGAGCAAATAACTGTGCTGACACGGCCACCTGCTGGGCTTTTTCCTCAGTGCGCCCCCAGCCGCTTGCCCGCCGCTTGACTGGGTCATTTCAATCAGCAGGCGGCAGGCAGGCAAGCTGCAGCTGCAGCAGCCCCCAACTCATCGAGTGGCCACCGTGTGGCATCTACGCATGGCAATAGCCTCAAATCCTGGGTCTGCCAGGCCTCGTTATGTGCTTGCAAGGAAATTGCATTTTTTTTTTTTTTTTTTTGTGCTCGACCTTTGAGTTTCTGTCGCTTTTGAGGCTTTTGTAGACAGCAAAGTGATTTTGATAATGACATTTGCATTACGGGCATTTTTCCATCGCCAGTTGCAGCTGTTGTTGTTGCTGTTGTCGTTGTTGTTGTTGTTTTTGTTCGAAATTCCAATTAAATTTATACGCATATATACAGAACACGTATACGCCATGTTGAGCAGCACTTCCGTTTGTCCTGTCCCGCCCTGCACTGTCGTGCACTGTCCTGTTCTGTCCTGTTCTGTCCTCTTCTGCTCCTGTCTATCAGGCATCCATGTCTGCACTTAATTAATGCATATTATTGACAAAAGCATAGCCTGTTCGAATATGTTTGTCTATTCACGCATGCCTGCACACACTCACACACACACTCAAACACACACTCACACACACGCAGTTGTTACGTATACGCTTTGATGTACATGTCGAGAATTTATGGTTAGCCCCAAGAACTAAAGCCAAACGTTATGGTTTGAGCCACAGCCAGACAGTAAATTGTATGAAAACAATTATCATTGTGTAGCTAACGGTTAGCCAACACACACCTCTCTGCCACACCACCACACCGCCACTCCCCTCCGCCACCACCAACCCCATAGAGCTGCTGTGGGCGTGGCGCCATAAGGTGTGTTGCAACGAGTCGAGAGTCTGTCGCGTGTGCAACGAGCGTTAATCTAGTTTGTGGCTTTACAAATTTGATTTCAATTTGATGCCAAAATTAGTGACGCCAAACCTCAGCAAGTAAATGAAAGAGTTGTAACAAAAACTGCAGATTTGATTACGGATAATACAAATAGAGTGAGATGAGATTGGATTAAATGTGTGCAGTTTCTGAGTTCTTCAAAAGATTGAATTGGAGGAATAAACGAAAGTGAGATATATAACAAAATAAGTATTATTTCTTAAAAGCGTTACTCTAAATGCAGCTTTATTAAGTTTTCTATAATTTTATTTATTAGTTTCACCAGCTTTCTAATTTTTTGCCTCTTTATTTAATCTTTCTCTTATTTTTTGAATAACTTAAATTGAACTTAAACTATATAGTATACAAGAACTATTTAATCAACAAAAAATAAGTCTGATTCATGAAATTAAATAGAAATTAAAATAATAATATCATCTAGTTCACTAGGAACAACTAAAGTCAAATAAGGTTTTCTTTAAATAGTTTTAAATCTGTGTGTTTATATGTATAATTGCGTCAGTGTTATCTTAAATACGTTATATCGGCGATATATCCAACCAATTTCGATTATTTAACAAATGATGCACAGAGATTGTTCAAATAGTTTACAAATGGTATACGTAGGATATATATGATCAAAAGTGGTGTAATACTAAAGGTGTAAAACTTATCATAAGATTCATTTTTGCCTATTAATATAAATGTATATAAAAGTATTGGGAATGTATACAAACTCTTTCGGATGATAACTTCTATATTATTTAAAGGGTGTTTACAGTTTGTCTCTTCCAAGTAAACAATAGATTTGAATTAGTCAAAAAACGTTTAAATCTATCGATAGTTTTCTTAAAAGACCTTTTCCAAGTTAATTCATTTACCAATTAAGAAATTTGTAATCTATTTAAGCCACATATTTATTTAGGCTTGTATTAGTTAGCTGTTAAGCAACCCTTTTAGATTACTTTAACCTATTCTCATCCTGGATTATCTACACTTCCCTCAACATCTGCCTGACTTTCAAATTGCATTTTTCTAACTCTCAGCTGCAGTTAGTTTTATCATTAAGTCCGTATATTCGCTGGCTTTCATTATGGTTACCCTTTTTTTATTATACATTTTTCTAGCATCCACACACATACACACACACACACAATGCACATATTTATGTACATACATTAATCTTTCGCTTTTCTGCGCCATGAAGTATGCAACATAAAAAACCGATAAATATGCGCTTTTTATTTGCCCAGGCTGAGCACGCAGCGCCTCCTTGCACCGCATAATATCCTTTAGCCACGCCCACACGCCCATACAGTTTTATTCTTATCTGTATGATCGTCGCATGGGCGTAGCACGTACCCTCCACACCCCTCTACCCCCGCCCGCCTGCTTGTTCCGCTTCTAAGCCTCTGCAAAGGCAGACTCATGTTTCGTTGTTAAGGTGAGTTTGCCGTTGTCGTGGGGGTCCTTTGCAACCTGCCTTTGCTGTTGTCTCTGATTATGATTTGTCTGGCTTACACACAGCATACCCACACACTCACACACCCACGCACACACAATACAAGAGCTTAGGCAGCATCTTATGACACCCCTTTCCCATTTTACTGTTCCCTGTTCTGCCTTTATGGCAAATGTGACAATAAAAACAAGATTTAACTTTGGCTTGGGACAGGACAAACAGTACGAGCGACATACACAACGTACTCAACACACACACACACACATGCACACAGACACATACACGCATTGCACATTATTGTCATAACATGGCTTACAAACACGCAAATAACAAGCAGCAACAACAACAACAGAAATAACAACAAATACAACAAGATAGCAAAGACAGTCGAGAAGTGACAAACGTTGAGTTACCATAGAGTTACAATGTAATTTTTTATTATTTATTTATTTATATTAATAGTTAAACTTGAAAGTTGAAACTAACAACTAGTTTAAGGAGGTGGGTAGCGTCTAATTATGTCGGGTAGAGTGAAGTCCGCCAGGAATGTGATCAGAAGTATCCAGATCATCCTGAGATTTTTAAAGTAAAGTACTCCTAGGCAGCCCTATTTGTATCAACCACAGGTGGAGTCCAATCGGTTAGCGAAACAAATCTTATAATCAGTGTAAAGTACTTGCTTTGGGTGAAATGTGTTGTGTAATTCTTACCTAAGGTGTGAAGAATTGATTGAAGCTATAGGCATTTGAAGACCACCAAAAATTGCACATAACTTTAGTATTTTTATTTATTTATTCATATTGATAGATCAACTTAAAAGTTTTAGCTAACTAGTTTATAGCGCTGGCTTGGTTGGGTCTGGTGTAGGCCACCCACCAACCATTACCAGGAGTGTGATCAAAAGTATCCAGTTCATCTTGAATCTTTTAAAGTAAAGTACTCCTAGGCAGCCCTATTTATATCAACCACAGGTGGATCCAATCGGTTAGCGAATCAAATCTTATAATCAGTGCAAAATACTTGCTTTGGGTCAAATCTGTTGTGTAATTCTTACCTAATAATATATGACGAATTGATTGAAGTTATTTACTAGCACTCTGTATTTGTTGTTTTTTGGTAAGCACTTTATTATGCAAAAAGTTGTTCCTCCCAAATACTCCTAAAATCTTGTAGCTCTACCACAGTTGAGATATATTCACAATATTTGTATTTGTGCGAAGGTTTTTATTCAATAAATTGATTACAAAACGTGCTACACTTTGACAAATTAACTATTTTTGGAGATAATACAATCCGAAATTAGATTCTTTGAAGCTATAAGCATTTGAACACCACCTAAAATTGCATATAACTTTGTGATATTTTGTCAAAATATTAACATTCCTGGTATTACAGCTTAATGCATTCCTTAAGTATTAATAAAACAAGTAGGGTCGTTGCAGTCGGATATAACCGTCATCAGAATACTCTGTTCCCAGTCCGGTATAATTTGGATATTTGTGAGATGAGAAAATGACGTGAAAAACAAAAACATTTGGTGACTCTACCTGTACAGGAGTGGAAGATATAGATTTTGCTCATTTGCGGGGAAGGGATGGGAGAGTCAATGTATTTTTAATGCAGATCTGTCAGAAAGCTCAACATTAGTCCGTATGCCAAATTTGGTGACCTTGAGTTACCATAGATAAACAATGTAATTTTATTTTATTTATTTATTCATATTGATAGTTAAACTTAACAGTTTAAGCTAACAACTAGTTAATAGCGCTGGCTTGGTGGGGTTTATTATGGAGGAGGATCGTCGAGTATGAAGGGTTTAGTGAACCCACCAGCCATTGCCAGTAATGCGATCAGAAGTATCCAGTTCATCTTGAGTCTTTTAAAGTAAAGTACTCCTAGGCAGCCCTATTTATATCAACCACAGGTGGATCCAATTGGGTGGCGAATCAAATCTTATAATCAGTGCAAAATACTTGCTTTGGTTGAAATGTGTTGTGTAATTCTTACCTAATACTATATGACGAATTGATTGAAGTTATTTACTAGCACTCTGTATTTGTTGTTTTTTGGTAAGTACTTTATTAGGTTTAGGAGCCCAGATAATTTAAGAAGGCACTGCAGTGTGTTCTAAATGTTGACATCTAAATATGGAGACTGTTTCAGCAATCATAAACTTAGAACATGTTCTGAAGTTTCTTTATAGGATCAACTGAAACTACTTATATAGATCTTTAATCAGCTTGAATGTTTAGGGATAAAATGTCCTGTGGCAAGCTAAGGCAATGCGAATGTCAACTATTTTATGGTGAATAGTTCTCATAGAGCTGAGATAAAGCACTTTTTGAAAAGTTTTGTTTTGTTGAAAACTTGGAATTGTTGATATGAAGACACGAAGAAAAATGTTAAACATTATTTACATTTAGCTTAATAATAATTATAAATCTGAACCAATATATAGTATAACAGCTAACCTCTTTATGCATTTCAATGCATAAACTTAACAATTCATGCCCATAATCTATGATTATCAACTTATGAATTATGGTTTTAATAGATCAACAATTCTGCGTTAACCATAACTTTATGATTAGGTATTTTTGGTTTGATTTTATGGTGAAGTTACGCATAACTTATGCTTATACTGTGCACAAGAAATACTTTATGACCTGGCGGCTGTTGTCTTGGGCTCTGTCACATAATAACCCGAGCGGCAATATACCCCATAACAATTTCAACTGAGGCTGTGACAATCATAGCAATAACATGGCGGCAAAGGCATTTTGCATCATGCCAGCACATCCTGCGCCATCCTGCAGCCGTGTGTTGGTTGCCCAGGTGATTTCGGGCTGACAGACGATAGTCAGACGAAGGTTTATGACAATTGCCAACTGCAGCTGTGTGTGAGAGTGTGCGAGTGTGTGGGGAGAGGTGGAAGAGTGGGGGCTGTCTATGCAATTGCAGTCAGACACTTGGTAATGTAATTCCCACTGCCTACACCTGCTGCACCAACAATGTCCTTTATTTTTGTATAGTGGCGTTTTATTATTATTAAACAAAAGCCACCGCAGATCTCGCTGCTGCCTGCTGCCACTCTTCAAGCTGCTTGACATTGTTTTGCCAGCATTGTTGGTTTGCGTTAAAGTTCAGGTTGTCAGTCATGCAGTCACTTTGTCACTTTGTCACTCGGCCAGTTCCTTGCCAAGACTGGGCCATCTCTTAGTTACTGCTGCTGCTCCAAATAGTGCCTGCTACTGGTCTGGGCTTATTTTTGAGCTGCAGTTCTGATTTAATTTGGTTTGTGTTTGCTTACCAGCTCACTTCCACACTCCTTCCTCACTTCATGTGTGTGTGTGTGTGTGTGTGTGTGTGTTTGCTAAACTGTTAATG
Source organism: Hirtodrosophila histrioides (assembly GCA_037075165.1). NCBI lineage: Eukaryota > Metazoa > Arthropoda > Insecta > Diptera > Drosophilidae > Hirtodrosophila > Hirtodrosophila histrioides. The sequence goes on along the minus strand of JBAMCL010000727.1, from coordinate 561,968 downwards.
TAATTGTGTCCAGTTGCTGTTGTTGTTTGTTGCTGTTTTGGGTACTTAGAGCACTTTGTGTAATTGCCTCGGAGATGGTGCATGCATAAAATTCTTTGTTTTGGCTAATGCAACAAGGCATCTAGCACAGTCCTTGTTCAACTTGTTTAGCCTAGTTTGCAGTGCTCAAAACTCTCTCCGTTCGAGAGCTTTATTATGTGCCAAATATCAGGGATAATATAGGCTCACAGCACAGATTATACAATTTGCGTTTATTATTCAAAGTGTAGGCAGAAATGAAGCAATTTCAAATATGCACACAGCAGAAGCATCAAATTGCTTTATAACCATAATTACAAACATACAGTACATATGTATACTGAAAAATATACATAAAATCTGTTTCGATTTGGAAAATCTACCCCCACGGGCGAAAAACTGTTGTATGAAACTTGAAAAATCTACTCAAACTCGCCGCCACGGAAGGGAATAGCCTTAAAGTCAAATGTAGCTGAGAAAGTTTTTGTTAGATCAGCTTCTAACTTCTATAGACCCTACAAAAATAATGCTAAGATGCGGGAGAAAAATTAGTGATAAGTTATTATTGTAAATTTCTTACTATCTCATCCATGCAACCACAATATGCCACAGGCAAGCGTGGCAGGATACAACTAGTATGCTATATATTTCTGTATAGCTGCAACTCTAAGCCTGACTTAAAGTTTCCATTTAAAATCACATTTTCAATCACGAGTTTTTTCAGTGAAGAAAAGAGTCACAATAAAAGCGATTGAACAATAAGAGCTTGGCATAATATTCGCCTTTTATACGCATATTAAACAGTTTCCAATTGAATGGCACGCTGATTTCGTAGCGTTTTCATATTATTTTTATGCACACATCAATGCATATACATATATATATATATATACTATATGCATATCAGTATATATATATACGTGTATGTCTGTATTTTTGGCTCTTCAAATAAAATTTCAACTGGCTGCAATTCGAAACGGCAAACGGCGCCATGTTCGACATATAAATCCAGGCTATATAATTGAATTTCACACGTTACACTACAAAATAAGAAGAGCACAATTGCCAGAAAATACGAGACGAAAGTTTAAATAAAATTTATTTCAACAAAAATACAAGCACATACCCACACACACACACATACACGGACGGCATTCGTGTGCCGCGTACAAACGTGAAAATTATAACCAAAAAATAACTAAAGCCCCGATCCCTGCTCGGGCGCCGCTTAAACTATGGAGGAGTTGCCAAACACTTGCTGGGCCATGGCGAAAGCTGCTTAGGTAGATGTGTGTGTGTGTGTGTGTGTGTTTGTGTGTGTGTGTGTGTGCAGGGTGTGCATGTGTGAGATATTTACACCTGTAGAAATGTCGATGGCAATCGCAGTGGCCAGAAAGCAGGACGCGGCACAAAACATTAGCAGCTAAGAAAACAGAAGAGTGGCGCTGAGCCGCCAGCGATAAGAGCAATGAAACAGAAAGAGAGAGAGAGGGAGAGAATGATAGAAAGAGTGAGAGATGGCAAAACAGACAGCTTGAGTTGGGTTTTCTTTTGGCTCCTGGCTGGTTTTTCTTTTTATTAAGTATGCTGTCAGGTTTTCAGCTGCCAGGCATCCCCAAAAAGTATGCTTCTTTTTGCATTGCAAGTGCATTTTGCGCTGGCAATGCACATGGCCTAACTTTTGCTGCCTCAACTCTTTCGCTGCTGCCTCAACTCTTGCGTGTCATGCCCCAACCCCGGACCCCGAACCCCGGACCCAACCCTACTCAATTGAAGCCGCGCTATTTTCTTTTGTATGGTTTGCGGTTTTCCATTTTTTTTTTTTCTTTGCCCTATAATTTTCTAGTGCTGCATTTAACGCACAAGCAGCCAACGGCATTCAGGAAGGAAATGCCATGTCGCCGCTAAAACTGGGTTAGCTTACATAACGGCAACATTAACGACAACGTTTTCCTTCCGCCAGGCAGTCAGGCACAGGAAGGAGTAGCAGGCGCAGGAGCAGGAGCAGCCGCACAGCCTCCTTGCACATTTCCCTTCACGCTTCGTCGCTTATTGGACATAATTACTGAAAATAACAATTTACGCCGGTCAATGGACAGGGCACAGGAGGTAGGTGCAGGGCGAAAATAGATGCAGTGCGAAGGTGGGGCATGCTGCACGGTGGCCACTTGTGCGTTGCCGCAGCGACAACAGAGATAAGTGCAACAATGCGACGCCCATTACGGGCAGAAAACCTACGATGATGAGGGCGAGGGTGAGGGTGAGGGCGAGCAGCAGGACCACGACGAGGGCCAGGACTTGGACGTGGACGTGAAGCCAACAACGACGACATATCAATTCCGTGTGAGCGAACAGGAATTTCTTGTTGATGTAAACTTGTTGTAGTTGTAGTTGCAGTTAATGTTGTTGTTACTGTTATTGTTATTGTTGTTGTTATTGTGGTGGCCATGGTCAGTGGAAAAGGCGCCACGTTTATCGTTTACACTTCGACGAAGCTCTTGGGTACTTCCCAAGTGTATGTGCGTGTGTTGTGTGTGTGTGTGTGTGTGTGTGTGCTTACAAAGTTCCTGCCATAGCTGTGGGTGCCTTGTTGCAACTTGCTCCTTAAATGCTGCCAAGTAAAAGTATCTTAAAGAGCTTAATTTAATCTAAATCGTACATTGTTATTGCATTGTTACGACTATTAAAGAAAGCAGCATATAAAAACGTTAAGTAGAGCTGAGAGTATGGAAATTAAAAAGTTTCCATAGCTAATCGATGCTATCGATAGATTCCAGCAAATGCATAAACATCATTGAGAATTGGGTTCTTTTTAAAACACATAGAAATGTGAGAGTTGAAATTAAACCTACGAAAACTGATGACAAGTTATATCCCTGATATAAGTCTTTTAAGAGTAGATATTTGCCACACTACCCCTCAGTCCTCTACTTGCCATCCTTAACCCAACCCCAGAAACCTTCAAACTACCATCCATTTTTTAAAGAGACACAAAATATGCATACGTATACTATAAATATAGACGAGCCCTAACCACTATTAATTGGCACGGTCAAGAACTTTTCATGTATTAATCAAGTGGTTTCATATAAATAAAAATTTTTGCTTTTTGTTTATGAAATGTGTGCATATTCTAATATCAAAGGAAAGGTAATTAAATAACCTTTACAAAAGTACAAGTTTGTATGTTCAAGTATCACATAGACATAAATAGAAGCCATTGAAGATTGAACTATCATAAAACAACTTGCCGTGCCAATTAATAGTGGTTAGGGCGCGTATACACTGTGAATAAATTAGATAAATTAAACACAGTTTCACCACAATTCCTTACACAGCGAGAATTGTAGCTACAATTAGGCACAGCTCGTGCATTTTAGGTACAGTTTGTACAAAAAGTAGGCACGAAATTGAGCTTAAATTAACTTATCACAGATCTTTGCCTTACAGACAAGTCAACCATTGCAAAGGACAACATATCCTCTAAGTAAATCACTGATTATGCTTTACTAATCACTGATTGTGCCATAGGTTAGGATAGGTTAGGTTAGGTTAGGGGTTAGGTTAGGTTAGGTTAGGTTAGGTTAGGTTAGGTTAGGTTAGGTTAGTTTAGTTTAGGTTAGGATGAGGTTAGGTTAGGTTAGGTTAGGTTAGGTTAGGTTAGGGTTAGGGTTAGGTTAGGTTAGGTTAGGTTAGGTTAGGAAAGGTAAAATTAGGTTAGGTTAGATTAGGTTATAACTTGTAAGTACTAAAAACTGTGTATAATAATAACTATAATGGTACACTCTACTAAAAAGCATTTAATTGTTTAAATTGCTAAAGAGTTCTAGGTTTATCCTTTTCCTAAAATGCCTTCAGCATTTTCCTCAGTTCTCGCTGTGCCCCGACTTGATTTTCCCATATAATTTTCCCCACCGTTGCAGCGCAACCCTGTAAACTTAGTGCCGCAGTACTTAATCTTAGTCACAGTTCTAACCACATTATCGTTTCCGCTCTTATCCAACAATCGCTCCTCCCTCTCCTTTCTCTCTCTAAATAAAACTCCCATTAATAATATGACGTATACGCCATGTTGCAGGCTTGAGCAGAAAGAACTTCTGAAGCAAAAAGCTATCGAAGCAGCTGCCCACTGCCAATTGGCATGGCTAGCAGCTGTCCATAGCGTCCAGTGCTTCAGTCCTTGAGCCCTGCATCCTGTTCCTTTGGCTGACAGCTGGCAGAGCTTCGACATTAACATTATTATGCGTCTGTCTATCACATCTCAAAATGGAATGCCGGCTACGTGGTGCGCCACTTTGGCTTAGTTACTTAGTTTGCCGCCTGGACGAGCAGCGCATTTTTCTACTGGCAGCATGTCCTGGCTGGCAGCAGCTCCTGCTGTTGACTTTACCTGCGATGCCGTGATGGCATCTTCAGCTGCGATTGCCGCACATTTGCTTTGGCTACAAGCGTTTCCTACTCCCCCTTTGCTATAGCATACTTATGGGCTGCTTGTTACTTATGCTTGACCAGTTGCTGCAACAGCTCGCATTCCCCACTTGCCCCCCTCGACATCGCCACGCTGTCCGGCACATACCGATTGCTCCACTTTGACATGTTCGGGCTGCTATCAGAGTGCCACAGCAGCATCCCTGGACCACCGCACCGCCCCATCGAGTGACTGGCTACAAAAATAACTTTGCTTATAAATTGTGGCATGTGTTTGTGAGTTGTTGCCGTTGTTGCCCCGCTATCTCAGAGACTGCTTTGCATTCTGCGCTTGGTGCACTAACGAGCATGCGAAATGACAAAGCTTGAGGGCGTGGCAGGGCGGCGGCAGGCGGCAGACGCTGACGCTGGCGGATGTTAGACGTCTGCAGCAATGGGGCAAGTTCCCATTTTGTTGCAGCATTAAAGCACAGCAAGCGGTACACACAAAAAAACTTTAAATGCAAATTGCTCAGCGTGACGAGCAAGGACACAAGATAAGTATAAAGACAAAGCCGGCGGGGAGACAGGGGAGCGGTTTCTTCACTTGCCAACTAAATCTATAAAAGATTTTTCTATGTCAAAGTGAAACGCTTGGCAGTGTGACGCCGGCAGCACTCCTTGCCACACTTTGGAGTCCTTTAAAAATGTATGCCATGTGATTGGCAACATAAGTTGCCTTGCGGCGCCTCGAATCGAATCAAGCCCCAAACGGGCAACCAATCTGTGAATTGGATGCCATGCTCCCATATACTTTATGCTCCACTTTAACTAATTTGAGACACATTGGCAATTTATTTGAGGTCTGGCGCTGCATTTGCATAATTACAAATCATATTACAAATTGAGTGGCAGTATTGTCCATTGTTCGAACTTCAGAGTGGTCAGCATATGAGTACACACACTACAGACACACACACATGCAGACACACACATGCAGACACACACACATATTCATACACATGTACACAACAATTTTATTTCATTTTTATGCAAATGCAAAAGTTCAACAATTGAAAAGCCAAACCAGACAGCGGGGTTTGGGCGGCCAAGAGGCAGGGTATAACAAAAAAAACATGTACCATATCATATATCACATATAGCACAATGCACAGGCTAAGAATATATTATACGCCAAAGTTAAAATGCTCTACAAGTTTGTTGTTGAAGGCAAGCTGAGCTGAGATAAGTGTATAAGTATCTTAACTACTTTGTAATAGTTATAAGTATCATAGATTAAAAAGTATATTTAACTCTTTACAATATAGTAGATTGGGGAAGAAAATGTTGAATGATTAATTGCTAAACTCAGTGCCTATTCACTACTGAAAGATTCAAGCAACTAATACCATTGGGGAAGAATTCGATTAGAATAGTCACCGGCCTTTTAACAGGGTACTGTAGACTGAGAAACCACCTAAGCAAGCTGGGAATTGTAAGAATCGGGACATGCAGATTCTGTGAAATGGAGGCTCAAACCTCATCACACATACTAACAGACTGCTCTGCCCTTGCCAGAAGAAGAAACAGGCACCTGAGTGGGTTTTTCCTTCAGACAAACAGTATAGGTACTCTAGATCCTTCCAAGATCCTTGTACTCATGCAGGAAATAGGGTTAGGAAATAGGGAAATAAGCTTTATTTTCGTTTAATTTTCATGTTTTTTAAATATAAGTTTGAATAATAAATATGCATAAATGTATTCAGAGTTTTGTCCCTATTCAAGTGCAAAGCAGTGAAGGATTAAAAATATTATTAGTTTGACCAGAAGATTGTTCAAAAAACTTATTTTTTTAATAAGATTAAAACAACTATTTGATAAAATAAATCACTTTAAGATCATAAATTCATATACATAGTACAAAGGATAGCAATTATTCTATTATTCAGTCGGAGTTTTCAGTTTAAAACAAATTCATTGATCTATATCAAAATTTAAACCTGACATTTAACTGACACAAAAATTAGAGCAGCCAATTTGAAAAACAATATAAACACTGGGCCAACTTTTAGCTGAAGTAAAACTTTGGCACTCGGAGAGTTCAATTTATAGAGTTGAAATGTAGGGTATTTTTATTGCATTAAAAGTGGAAATATGCCATTGAAATTTATGGTAGTTTCACTTGGCATGCAATACAAATGTAGTTCTTTATCTCTTATAAATTGATCGAATACTTTAAGCTTAAAATCACTGACACTTGGGAAAGCAGAGCAGTTCGTATAGGAACACTCTAGAGAATTTACTAGACATCGATAGCGCATGTTTCACCTGATCTTAAATGATACCCTAACCTCACTTTGTTCATTCGCAGCCGCTTTGAACAACATCCTCCATGTCGCATATGCTGTCAACACTTGATGATGGCGGGTGAAGGGGTGGTGCTACGGTTGCGCTGTCGGACTGTTTTTTGGTAACAACTTTCAATATTTGCACGGGCAAATAAACAGCAAATGTAAATGCAAAACTGCAGGGGCAACAATAAAAACAACAAAAAAGTAACAACGAATGCTGCCTGCAAAAAGGAAATTTATGCATATTTAATAACAACATACAATATTTTGTGCTCGCAGGCTGGCTAGCAGGCTGGCAAGGATCAACAAGGATGAACAAGGCATTTCTCACGCATAAATGCTTCGTACTACATGAGAAATTTGAGTTGGGTGGCGGGTAAGGCAGACGAACAACATTTTTGCCAGCAAATAGTTATGCCAAAGCATAGGAAAATATGCTGAGACTGAGTTGAGTGGCTGCGGGGGGTTGGCGGGGCAACGGGGCAACGGGCGCTGCCATTGTCCAGCGTGGAATGCACTCAGCTGGGCACTAATCAAACTTTTTAATATGCCGAGCGTGCAACGTGTGGCGACTTTTGTTTTGATAGCACAGCACGAGATACTATATACATATATAGTAATATAAGCCAGTGCATTTATTAGATTGCCTCATATGAGTGTGCTTCAAGTGTGTACATGCATGTGTGTGTGTGTGTGTGTGTGTGGGTAAAGAGAGGCCATATCTACATATATCCATATCATATTTAGCTCATGTGCTGGCTCCATCTGCGTTTTATGTGCCTGCTATGCAAAGCTCAAAAGATGCAGAGCGTCAGCTTCGGCTGGAGGCTCAGATACAGCTCCCAACTATATAATGACTAGGCAACTGGCTCAGCTAAAGATACACACACCGTATGGCCTTCCATATATATATCTTTTCTATATAGTTTTAAGAGCAGGCCAGCAGAAATGCATCATCATGAAATGAAATCAAGTGCATTTATTTCACAAGAGAATAAGAAAAATTTCCACAAGCCTCAGTTCGCGAGTGTGTGTGGGTGGGTGTGCTGTGTGTGTGTGTGTGAGTGTGTGTGGAGGTGGGGTCTGGAAGATGAATGATGCTAGTGGCGGCACCGTATGTTGCATACAGCTTGCCTCCATTTAGTTGCAAGTTTAAATACGCGTCGAGCAGAAAGTCAAAATGTTTGCGCCTTTTATAAACGTATCAGCATTTGAACTTAGAGGGTGTGTGTCTGAGTGTGTGTGTGTGGGTGTGTGGGTGTGAAAAGCGCATGTGATGGTTGCCACAGGACTGGAAAAGCCACGCTGATGGATGGACAGCTTAAAAAGAAAACTCTGACATAGGCCTTGGCACTTACACCAAGAAAGAGCCAAAGAAAACTACAAAAATTAGTCTGTTGAATTGAAAATTGAAGGTTTGGCAATTTGTTAACTGATATTTTATGTTGTCTGCGCTGCAGTTTTCAATTTTCTGTTTTCTATTTTCTTGTTTTCCATTTGACTATCTCGGATAACATATGTACTCGTTACACATATGTCGCACATTTCCAGTGTTCAGTCTCACAAAATGATCTGACTTTTTGCAATTGCCATCTGTTTTGTGTTTCTGTGTGTTTTCATCTCTATTCTACACTCGCAGCCTCCTCTGGTGATTTTTTTTGTCAACACACACTCTCTTGTTTATTCGTCTTTTCATCACAGCAAAGTCACACGAGCAAAAACTGTAAACAAATTTCTGCCATTAACAAAATTAAGGCAAACACATGAAATTTCTAAACACAAACTACTTAGGAAGTGCTCGACTTTGTTACACCTGCACTCAATTCAAGATCTGTTTGAATTGAGTATTGAGACTACATATATTCAAACCTGTTCCCATTTCCGAATCGTTTTCGACTTAGTCTTTCCGTTTTGGAATAAAATAGCAATCGCTTTAGTTACTTTTAAGTTATATTTGAATATTTTACCACTGAACTGCATTAAAACGAAAAGTTTTCAAGCCAAATACTCATTTGTTTGTTGGCTAAGTTCAGTTCAGCTAAGAATTTAGATTCCGATTAATGATGGAAAGAGGCGTGATAGTTCAGTTTTGAATGATACTTTTACCCAACTTTCTATCCCAATTTCTAACTACTATTAAAATTCAAATTAAAAGTGCTTTTCGCTTTAAATGTGTCTTAATTCACTTAATAATCTCTGCCTTATTTAGATTCCGATTAATGATGGGAACACGCGTGATAGTTCAGATTCTGAATAATACTTTTACCCAACTTTGTACTCCAATTTCTAACTACTTTTAAAATACAAATTAAAAGAGCTTTTAGCTTTAAGTGAGTCTTAACTCACTTAATTATCTCTGCCTTATCTCCTCTAAAGCTTTTCTGTGCTATAAAAGCTCTTTGCTCACATACAGCTGCCATTTAGGTGAGCTTTTTAGCCTTAAGTCAGCTTTTTTCTGGTCTTAAGCTTTCAGGTGCTTTGAAAGCTCTTTGCTCAGTTGCTTATAAGTTTTCATGGTATAAGATAACTTTTAGCTGACTCCACCCTTATATACCCTCTTGCTGCCTTAAGGTAACGGTATCGGGAGTCCACAAATTCCGAGATCGTGGCAAATGTCTTCTTCACAAGCATTCATCCATCTGGTCAACGAAATTAAATTTTTGCAGTTTTTTTCTTTTTGTTCATTTTGGGCTGCTTGGCAGCTTTATGAACATGTGTTAGATTTTCATATTTTTAATATAAAAAAATAGAAACAATAGAAACGAATCTCCGTATTTGATAATTGCCGGGCAACACTCCGGAAATTGTATTCATGTGGCACATTTAGCTAAAGGCAAAAGTTTCAGACAAACTAAATGCAACAAATTAATTAAAAGTGCCACAAAATAAATTAAAATGAACTAAGAATGAAGCGTTTCAAATGCAGTTTCGTATTTACCATTATTGTATATTATTTTTGTTGCAGTTGGGACATGATATATAGTCTGTATATATACATATATAAATTGCAGGCCATACTTTATCTAAAATTAAGATTGATTGAACTATAAAAGTTTGGGTTGGGTGTGAAACCTTGTGGGCAATTTGGCATGTGATTTAAAGGGATATTGTCTCACAATGAAAAAACTGAATGTTGAAATGCAAAATGCTGGAAAAATGTACAAAATAATTGCACTGAAATATAACAAATAACAATGCACAAATAACAAAGGAGAGATAGAGACAGAGCTTGGTAATTAAAATTTGTATTTATAACAATTTTATCAAATATTTTGATTGATTGAAATAAAACTATTACGTTGCATTTTTGAGATGTCTGTGAAAGCTTGTGGGCTAATGTTTTTTTTAGAATAATTGTATTGTTTGACAAGGAAGCCAAAATAGAAATAAAATGAAAGGATGAAAGGTATACAAATCAAAGAGAAGTCCATAAACTGAGTAACTATAAGAGAGACCATGATAAGCAAATTAGTGGTTTTAAGCTCTTAAAAGTATTTTTCGTTTTCTCTTTTTTTGTATATTTATTTTCCTTGTACTGTATTTTTGCCTAGCCTGAATAGTGAAACTATTAAGATAAAAACTTTAAGCGCTGAGATAATTTTCACAATAATTTAAAGGACTTGCTAAAAAGTTTGATATATAATTATATAGTGTCCGATTTTTACCAAACTTGGTCCTGTACAAACTCTGTTTGGGAAAGTTTGGTAAGGATACACTAATAAACAAAAAAGTTTTTCATACAAAAACATAGTTGTCAACCGATCATTCCTATGGCAGCTATATGTTATAGGGGTCCGATCCGGCCGGTTCCGACATATATACTGCCTTTATCAGAAAGAAGGGTCTATGCCAAGTTTTATTATGATAGCTTTAAAACTGAGAGACTAGTTCCCATAGAAATAGACGGACAGACGGACATCGCTATATTGACTCGGCTGATTCAGAATATATATACTTTGTTGGGTCAGAAACGTCTCCTTCTGACCACTACACATTTCGAGACAAAATTATAATAACCTCTGCTAGGATGTAAAAAATAATAATATTCAGGGCTGTTCCCATTTCCGATTACTTTTCATTCCAAATTGTCTTACAAATTTAAATGAAATGACAATGGTATTAAATATTAAGATAAGTTCGTATAGTATTCATTCCTTTTCTATAAAAGAACAACTTTTCAAGCCGATTATTCAATTGATTTTTTCCGGAATTCAGAACAGTTCAATTGAATCGAAATCGCAAATGGAGCAGCCCTCATAATCTCAGAGAGGCTTTAAATCGGCATTTATTCCATTTAAATTGACAGCTGCATTCGTATATGTAGAATATGAAATATGTATAGCCATTATTCGTCCGGCTTAACAGATGAGGATCATTTGCTTGCCACGCCCTGCTGCCACATGTGCTGCAATGCTTGACTCTGCCACAAATTGAATTCTCCCAAAATACACAAATCCTTGCTAGCATGTGCTTCTTTTTGTTGCTGCCACGGCCTATCGCATAAATATGCATATATGCTTCACAAACATTTACCAAGTTGCATGCATCAGCTACGCCCGCCCGCCCGCCCCGCACCCAAATGCCACCCTCCCCCGGCCCGCGCTAGTATGCATAAAACTTTAGCTGAAATTCATGGGGAAAACTGCTGACATTTGGAAATAAATGCGGCGTCAGAGAATATTTCGCATGCATACAAATCGCACTGCGCTGCGATGTGATAAATATACAAATTCCCGCGTTGATGCCACAGTTAGACATCGTTTAATTGAGTCAACATGCACAGATTGAGGAGGGGGAAGGGAGAACAGAGACAGAGACAGAGAAAGAGACGGCAACTGTTGAAAGAGGAGCCATCAAATTAACGCTGACAACTGCTCAGCATGCGAGCTGTGGAACATTAAAAACTAATTTATGGATTCGCCAAAAGCCAAAAACTTGCCATGATTTATGCATGTCAGGCAGCCAAGTCAAAATCCGTCCAACCCTACCAATTTCACCATCACTCCCCCGCTATACTTACAGCACTTGGGTATCCCGCGGCACTTGGGGCAAGCTTGTCAGTCGCGCGCGAATGCAGCGCACAGTGCGTGCCAGACAAGTGCAGCCAGTGGGGCATGGCACAAACTGTCCGGCCGTTGGCTGCACCAGGCTGGACAAGCTGGCCAAGCTGGCCAGGCTGGCCAGGAGCCAGAGCCAGCGCATCCTTTCAACGAATCGCTAAACACACACGCACAGACACAAAAGACCTTAACCAACCGAGCTGGCGAGAGTGTCACTTGAAACTGAAGAAACCAAGTCACGCCAATTGAAAGATAAACGACAACAAACTACAACGGATGTGGCAGGCCGGCAACTAGTTTAAGATAGTCCCAACACTTAGTTGGGCTTATCACTCCAAGAGTCACGAGTGTTTAGCTTTCCTGCCCGTTGATTAGCCAGCTGCGGTTGACTTTTTTGGCACTGCGCAAGTGCGACGCACAATATACTATCAGCAATTGTTTTTTATTTGATTTGTTTTTGAAGTTTTGAAAAGTTTTTGAAGTTCTATTAATGTTGAACTGAAAGCGTCCGCGATTCGCAACTGCACGCGCCAAATGCCGACGAGCATCTGAAACTTAAAACAACCGAATCCGAAACCAAAACCGACCCGAATGCCAGCCTGCCACAGCCGAGCAGTTGCACATTGTGCTGCCGACGTCGCTGCCAACGCTGACGCCGCCGGATGCAGTTTGTGATAACATTTTCCTGAGGCATACAGCTCAAGAGTCTGCTTGATTTGGCCATGCTTGCTGAGTTTTTTTTTAGGGGGTGTGTGTGTGTACGCTCGCAAAATAAAAAGAGCTGATACCAAACTAAACACGATTAACTCAGCTTAGTCAAGGCCAGCAAAACACTTGAAATCCTTGCCAGCAACCAGAGCCGTGCCACTGGGAGGCACTGTGGAAGGCGTTGCTGCCACTCGGCCACTCGATTTGCCTTAATTGTGCACACAAATAGCAACACCACCAGCAGCAGTAGCAGCAGCAGCAGCAACATCAGACGGGCAATCAGCGAGTACGCCTGACTACGAGACATCCTGTTACCAGGTCTGATATTTCCCTTCTCTCCTATCCTTTGTATTCGGTATACATACACAAGCAGTTCAAGCAGTTTAGCGGCAGGCAAGCAGAGCAATTTCCTCTTCCCATTGCTGCAGCAGCACAAATATAGTTTCATTATTAGCTTAGGTTTTTATTGTCTAATCTTTCTTAAACTTTTACACTAGATCATTTAGACTTATCAGAATCAAGGTTATTTATTAATATTTATGGGTAGAGAATGTATAAAATTCAAAGGGCTCTATAAGGCTGACTAGAAGAACTGAAATACAATCGTTGATCCCACTTCTCTGCGATTCTCCACATTGAATGTTAGTCCAATACAATTACCTTTTCTGGAGGTCTAGTCTTCTGCGCCTTTCTCTGCGATTCTCAACATTTCAAGTAAGTGCTATGCATTTTCTTATTTTGTAGGCTTAGAAAGATCATATTATATGCCATGTGTTCTAGAAATCGCTTCCAACCCAATTCAAATTCAACGTTTTCTACAAGTTATTTGCTTTAGAAGTGATTTGATAAAGTTCATACTTTTTATAGAATATTCTCCTTGAAAACAACATTCGTAACAATAGTCTAACTTAACAAAAGAACTTTATCAAAAAAATGAATTTTTCCCCGGAAACTTCAATGTCTTCGTTTAATTTCATATATTTTTAATTTAATTTGATTTGTTGTCATATCCTAGCGAACTTTACGTTACTGCGCGTTGTCACAAATACAAAACATTAATCCTTGTTATTAAATAATTTATAATTTTTAAATTTTTGATCGGACAATTAAGTTTAGGATTTACTATAACAGATTTTTTGTGCCTAAATTGAATCCCAGTTGTAAATCCTGTTTGGAATATAGAACACAAACTTTGTGTACAAATTTTCACTTTTCCATCTTATAATTTTTAATAATAATATCAAAATATGAAGAAAACTTTATTTTTGTAATTGAAACATACGATATTTTCGCTTGAATGTTGATAATGAATGAGATAAAGGATACATCTTACTGAAGTTTACATAAATTTAGACACATTAATACTACCCTTTGGCCGTTTTGGTGTGCAGGGTATGGGAAAAGAAGTATACGACGCGTTGCACTTCAGAGATGCTGCCACTGCAACACATAAAATGTTCTGCGCTGCTCATTTTTTATGCAACACCCTGTGAAGAAGGGAAGGGGTGGGGGTGGAAAGGACACAGAGTGAGAGGAGAGAAATTGCGTGTGTGCACACTCCATTTGGGCCTGTCGAACTTTTCGCTTTGGTGATAAGACGCGGAATCAAATTTAAAAGCTATCAATTTGATATTAGTTCTGGGAGCAGCGCGTTGTGGGAACGCTTGTGAGATTTAAGCGCGTGCCAGGATGCAGCTAAAACTCTGAATAGTTGTAGTTTCTGATGGTTCTGATGTTCTGATGGTTCTCCTCTTCGTCCTTTCTTTTTTTTGTTTGTTTTGTTTGTGAAACATATGAGCTTGAGTGTCATAATGTTCTAGTGTTCGTTTTTCAGCTTGTTGCCCGTTAAAGTTTTGAAATCAATTTGCAGATGATTTATTATGTTGCCGAAGGGAGCTGCGGTGGGAGGGGCTGGGCGGAGTGGCGGCCGTTGCTGCATGCGACATCGGCGGACGTTGATGAATGCCGCTGTGTATTGTTGGGCTGTCAGTTTTGATCAAAACTCGTTTCGGGGCATCGAATTGCAGGTGAAGTGGAAAATTTGCAAGTTATGCGACAGCTTTATGTGCCCCTTTTTTTGACAGCCGTGGCAGGAGATAGCATAGCGCTGATTTGGCAGCGGAATGCTTCAAATTGACTGCATCGCAATGCGGGAGCTGCCTTGGGAATTGCTACAGCTGACTGGCCAAGTAAAAGCACTTAAAAGAGTGATTGAAATACATGTATAGGCAGAAACGTTGCAGGCGCAATTGACATAAAAAATAACTGATTAAATATATGAAAAATATACTAACAGGAAAACAAAATGAAAATGGAAATTGAGAGAGAGTGTACTTTCAAAACATGACTGTAAAAATGTATTGCCAATGAATCTATTTCAAGCTCTGTAATTCTTTCTTTTAGAAAAGACACTTTTATTGCTCAAATTTATAAATGCAAACAAGATTATAACTTTTAAAAAGTAACCGCTAGTTCCAGGCGCAGCTGTCATTCACAATAGTTGAATTTAAAATCTATTCTGTGGAACCGCTAAATCAAAGATGGCAGTCATGCGCAGCGCCGTTCGGCAACAGCTGTTTGTCATCAGTGTTATCGATATAAATGAACGATAAATAAATATAATTTATAAAAATAAACATGAAGTTAAACTGAAATACGGTTATATTATTAGAAAATTTTTAAATATATATAAGATTTAACAGCTGCTACATATTATACAATTTTCACACTGTCTTGCATTGATTTATTGTTGATTTTTGCGCGTTTTTGAACACTGTTCAATATTGGTCAACACGGACGAACGGCGGCAACCAAAATAGAACGAAAACCCAACTGGAAAGCAGATAAAAAACAGGAATTTATATATCTATGTGTAGATTGCTATGTCCAAGCGCAATAATATAACGTACGTGAAGCCACAGGAACCCAGTTTTTTGGCTAAACTCAAGGCGGAAATCGGCTACAAAGAAGGGCCCACCGTCGATACGAAGGTAAGTGAAATGTTGCCCGAGTCAAAACAAAGTGCCCCGCTCATGCTCAGCTTTGTTGCAAATAATAAACAAAACAGCGGCAAAAACTTGAGGAACGCGACCAGGACCAGGACGACTACGATTCCAGCGAGGAGCGGCCAGATCGAGAAGACGAAAAGCCACAAATTGTGGTCCTAACGCGTGGGGATCTCACGGCCGATGAGGTGGCCCTCGAGCAGCAGCGCATAGCGAAAGGTATGAACACAAACACACACACACACACACTTAGATACGTGCAGTGTGTATGTATGTATGTTTGGCTGTGCATTTGTATGTGTGTGTGTATGCGTAGGTAGGATGTAGTTATCGTCTGTGGCAGTTTGGCTTTCAGTTCAGTTGAGTCAGAATCGAGCGTCGGTCGCTTCCACGCTTCTTTCACGCTGCTGCTTTTTGCCCTATAATACGCTGTATGTATGTATGTGTGTACATATATATGTATACGTGTGTCACTGTGTATGTAGTGTGAGTGTGTGTGTTTTTGCAATTGAAATTTGAAAATTTTAATGAAACATAAACAAAACGCAAAAATGCAGTGAAAACCGTACGATTAAAAGTGCCGCGTTCCACATTTGAAATTTTTGCGGGCACTTTAAACGTTTTTTTCTTTTTTTGTTTTCAGCTTGAAACTCGATTTGTATTTCGTGTTGCATTTTCTAGCTTTTGTTCAATGAAAAATTCGTTTTCATGCTAACTTCAATTCTAACCTCGAAAATATATGTGTGTGTGTGTCGTCAGATATATTTAGGGAGTTGAAAGTTCTTTTGCTGCGCTGCGTGCCACGCCCGCAACGCACCGCCCACTGGCGTCTCTATGGCAGCAGTTCCTTGCCTTCCCATTCCAAGTGCCCTTTCCTTTGGGCTTCGATTATTGCAATTAGTGTGGCAATGCCAGCGGAGCACCCTCATGCACGCACACACACACGCACACATACAGCTGGCGCAAAGCATACACACTGACATTTTCATTGGGGCTCCGCTAAAGCGGAGCATGTGATGAAAATCATAGCCAAAGCGGAGCGCACGATAAAGCAGCCGGCCAGAGAAGTTAACAAATAACGGCGACCCACAGCCACCGTCGCCGCCGCCGCTGCCCTCGCAAACCAACAACAGCTGCCGCTGCCGCTGCTACTGCTGCTGCTGTCGCCGTCGCCATCGTTGTCACTACCCCGCCACCGCCTCCGCTGCTGTTGCTGTTGCTGCTGCTGTCAGAAGGCCCGCGCAGAAAATCGGGTGAAAACGTGTGAAAGAATGAACGAAGCAGCAAAACGGGAGAGACAATGATGAACGAAACAGGCGAACAAAGAGAGCACGGCAAGTGGCTTGACGACGACATACAAATATACAGACATACATACATACATACATATACATATATATATGTATATATGAATATATGTTTGTTAGTGTGTGTAGTTGCGAGAGGGGGCAGCGGCGTGCGGTGACGGTAGCCACTGTCTTGTCTGTCTGACAGTCTTCGTGTCCGTTGGGTTTGCGAATTCGAAGGTGGAGCACTGCAAGACGCTAAAGCTGTATGGCGATGGTGTGCTAGGGGGCGAGCAGGAGGAGAAGGTGGAGGAGGTGGGGCAGCGGCAGGAAGGAGGGAGGGGTGCGTGTGTTGAGGGTCGGGACGCTGCGTTGCAAACTAAGAAAACGCTCGCTCTGGCAAAATATAAGTAAAATATATTTTCTATCTCAATTTGGTTGGGGGGAGGCGATTGCGGAAAGGGGCGTGATTGTTTTTGTTGTTGTTGTTGCTGTTGCATGTGGGGGCGGCCACTGCAAGGAAACGGCATTCGCAGTTGTTGTTGCAGTTGGCCGTATGGCACAGTTATTCATTGGATTCATTATGTATGTATATGGGGCCTGTTTCCATTTCCGATTCAGATCCAATCTTTTGAAATCAAAATCTGGATTCGGAAAACCAACTGAATATTCGGCTTGAAAAGTTTTGAGTCATCAAAAGGAAATTAAAATAGCATGGTAAACTATCTTTGGGATTCCAAAGTTGAAATACGTTTGCAGAGATGCTTATAAAACTACTTCCTTTAAAAGTATGTATGTTATAGTAGTAAAAAGAAGAAGGAAAACTATCCTGAAGTTCTTCGTTCCTCTAGCTATAACTAACATTGTAATCTAGAATTCATTTCTAGGATACAAATTTTCATAAATAGATAAAGCTACTTCCAAACATAAAAACTGTTGCATTCAAAACTCAGTTTCTCGAAAGATTGTACCTATAGTAACTATATACATATGTGATATAATGATCCCCTTCTGATTTATGAAAGTATGTTATACATATCTCACATTTGCCGGGTTTGATTAAGATACATATTAATCTATGGCATCTATATAGATATAGTAATTCTATCTTATAGCTTAATCAACTTGTAGTATGTTTGATTTGGTGAGTTTGGTTGAGGTAGCTTGAAAGACCCTGAATGTTTGACCGATCGTTTTCATTGAAACAGATATCTCGTACATGCCTAGATCGATTTGAATATTGTTGCTTATCAAGTATATAAGTACTATATACTTTATGGAAGAGCTTCCTTCAATGCGTTGCACTTTTCGTGACAAAATTATGAGACTCTCTCTAAGAGTATAAAATGCAAAAACAGATGCTATTTAGTTCGAAATCTGAGACAAAATGAAAAAGTATCTTTCATTAAAATATACACAATATATAGACACACCTACTATACACATATGTTTGACATACATATAAATATATATATGCATTTACTTTAATTAATATTAATCAATAATAAACTTCTCAAATTGCAGAGGAAGCTGAAAAGCCTGCCGATTTAAGCCAACCCATTGTATTCAAGCAGCGCGTCAAGCAGCCCAAAATAGAGTTGCCCGATAAAACTGAAGTCACTAAGAAGAAATCATCAGAGAAGCGCAAAAAATCCAAGGCGAGCAGCAGTAATAATAAATTGTCATTCAACGAGGACGAAGAAGACGGCGAGGATTAAAGATTTTAACCAATTTACCAACAGCTGAGCAGCTCCTTTGTATGGTTGCCCGCAGTGTATGCTTAGGTGAGCTCGAAAAACCTTTCTCTCAAGTCTACATATACTATATTTATTATACACACACATCTATACTATATGGCAGAACTGCGCATTTAAGATTTTGCGTATAATATACAATACTTGTATACAGCCATACATACATACATACTATACTCGTACATATATATACGTGATTAATATGCTTTGCATAAGTTCTTTATTCTTTTTGGGATTTGTAACTCTTTGATTTTGTTATTATTTTTAATAAAATACACGTTTTCTCCTAAAATTCTAAGCTAGTAAAGGTTTAAGTTGCTTTAAGCTCCACTAATAACCAATTAAAACTAGATTAGTTTTAATTTGTGCGATTTTTTATGAGTTCTAATACTTTTATGTTTATTATTTAGATAATTTCCAAACTTATAACCATGAAATTAGATTATTCCTTAACCGGTTAGATCTTGTTTCGCTTGAAATAACACATTATTTATCACTAAGTGGTAAAATTATATCAAATATGTACAACAACTTCATTAATCATAATTTTTCCCTGAAATTTTGGGTGATTAGTGGAATGTAGCTGAAAAATATATATACATAGAGTATGCATAATGTGTGTATTCATAGAGTACATGCATAATGTGTATATTCAAATAGTATATAGTACACACAGCATGTGTATATTCCATATAGTATATACTTAATGTAATTATTATTTATCCGAAATAATAATAAAATAATTTTATAATTAGCCAATACATGCTGGCATAATTAGAATAGAATAATGAATATGAATAGATATGAATAATGGATAGAGCTAGTAATATATCGATGGCACAATCGATAGTAGCGATTGTTATCAAGGCACTTCATTATCGATAGTAATGTTCGATATATGATAGCATCAATAAGTACCAAATTAAAGATCTGGCTTTTGACGTTTTCTTCTTTACGAATATCTTGTAATACATTTTTCATTTGACCTTTTAAACTTTCTATTTGAGAGTTTAGCTGGCTCGAGGTCAATGTTTAATTGAAAAACAATAATCAATAAAGAACACTGTTTTAGTTTGTTTGACTAATTCTGCAGCCCATTTGAAACCCAAAATATGTTATTATTAAATAATTGTTTTTTAAACGTTTATTTAAACGAAACTAATAGTACGATAACGTATTAATTGGTGTCTAAAATTGAATGTCTAATATATGTATGTATGTAGTATGTATCTTATAAGTGGAGCAAACTTTTAATAGTTATAAGTTTTTAAACATGCTGAGGTTGAAATTTAAGCATAATAAGACTGCGGACTGTGGATTTTTCCGATTTTATTTAACTATTTAAACACAAACAGTAGACGCTCGAAAATTAGAACCACCTGGATCTTAAGTTAATTCTAATTTGTGAAAAACTTGAAATTTCTGGAAAAAGATTTCATTCAAATATAAATAAAACAAGTATGAATGCTATTGTCGACTATACCCGACTACAAAACTTCCTGTACCCAGATCAAAAATTTCCGATAGCATCTTCGTACACTTACACATACACTTTATACAGTCGGAGATGTCTGCTTCTACCTGTTACATAGTTTTGCACAGATGTAAAATGAAGAAAAATTGAGAACATTGAAAAATATACAATGAGATTTCATTTTTTTAAACTTTAATAAAAATAAGTAAAAGAAACTAAACAATCCAGTGCAATAGATGGAACTTGTATTCTTTTTAACTATATGCCATAAAACACAAAGATTCAATCCGTTTAATCTTTAATCTTTTAAAAACTTCAATTCTAATTTCTAAAAGATTGGATTTTCAGAGAATTCTAATTTGTGAGCATTTACTGTATTAAGGTAAACACAATTTTTATGTTACGACGCAGTTTTCCTTTGTATCTTTTCCGATTGAATAATTTTTCATATTATTTAAATTGTGTTGAAAAAAAAAACAAAAAAAAAAACAGTTAACGTTTTGCAATTAAATGCTATCATAAAAAGCTTGCGATTATTTCATTTTGCTGTTATTGATTTTAAGCCAAAAACACACGCACATATACATACATACATACATACACACACACATATAATATGTAGGTACATACATATATACATATATTTCAATTGAATCGGAAAACTCTTCTAGATGTATGTATGTATTAGCCAAGTTATTCGTTGTCGGGTTAAGTTAAAAGAACAAAGCAATAATTGATTGAAGTACGCATAGAAAGAAATGTATATTAGGATTATTAACATTTTGAAATGACCTTTGACAAATCAGAGCTAGAATATCTGCAAGGTTCATTTGAAAAATGTATCCAAAAGCGTTTGACATTCGGCGGATGATGACGAAAGAGAGGCAGAAAAGGTCACGTGTATGTATAACATAGTCTTGTTATCGTTTCATATTATTATTATTACTACTATGCCCGATAGTTGGTGGGTCATATTGAATCCCCTGGCAGCGACGGTGGCGGCGGTAGGCGATTTTCAGCTTCTACCAGTTGCCAGTTGCCGATCAACGGGGGTGAGAAGCGGGTTACTTTCAAATTTGTACTTGCATATAGACCAAATCACACACACTTATACATACACACACACACATGCTCGCATACAAATATACCAACACACACACACACACAAACACATGCATGCAAACATCGCATACACGTACATACATACATACATATAATTGTGTATGTATACCGTACATATGTATGTATATTTGATATGTATGTATGTATTATATTGGCCCATTGTATGTGAGAGCGACAGAGATAGAAGCAGCGTAATCTGAAATAAGTTGGGAAAGAAGAAGAAGCATCAGCAGCGCCAGCAGAAGTATCGTGATGAGTATACAGTTTTAAAACTTACAGACGGGGCAATCGCCGCTTTGCCTATGCTTACTATACAGCATACATATATACATACATATATATATATATATATATGTATATATATACATATTTATCAGTGTGTGTGTCGGTGTGGGGGAGCATTCAATATTGGCCTGGTTTTTAGAGTTGTAACTAGTAATAAGCATTAACAACGTAATGTTGTCAGTTGCGTTCTTCGCGCGCGCTATTTTCAAATTTTTGCGCGTCGCAGATACAAATGCCGAATATCATAAAACGAAAAAAAAAAAACAAAAAATCCATCAAATACGCCGGCAGCAGCAGGCAGGCAGCAATGCCGTTTCATTTTTGTTTTGTTCATTTCGTTCGTGGCGCGCGTACAATTGTCAAATTTGTTTTTCCCTCCCATCCATCCATTCACATGGGCGCGCTCCAATACTACGGCAGCACCCGACTCACCGACAAACACACACTCAACACACATTCACTCGCACTCATCGCACTGACAACGGTTTGCCTGCGCTTCACATTGAAATTCGCTATTTTTGAGCGTAACAGCTCTGGCTGGTTGTTCTCTCTCTGTGGTCGCTCTTTTAGTGCGCCACATGCACGTTGAAGTAATTTGGCGCTCTGTCGACATAAATTTTGTTGGTGTGCTGTTGATCTTCTTGTTGTCAGTTGCAAATTGCAATAAATCAAAACATCAACAATAAACATTTTGAAGTGCAGTTTTATATTTCGTATTTGCACCTGTAGCCAATTGCAAAATGCATTTTCAAATGTTTATTGCAATTTAATCGATTGTTCGATAACATTGGCGCGCGCCGCTTTTTAGCCATACATGCAACCCTGCGCGCCCGGCTGCCGCCCATGCAACTCTGTGTTTGTAGCTACGTTTTTGCTTTTTTCCGCTTCCATTTCCAGTTTGCCTTGCTTGTTGTTGCCCTGTCTATCGTCTATCGTCCGTTTGTCGCGCTTTTCGCACAGCGTTCTTTTTTCTTTTCGCTCTCTCTCTGTGTGTGCTCCAAAATCAAGAAAAAATATTGTTGTGCGTTCGTCGAAGATCCTTAATATTTTTGTTATTTTTTATATCATTGGTGTTATCATTTTGAATTGCAACAAACAATAATAACAACAACAACAACCTGCCACTGCCATTTAAGTGTGACGTAAAATGTAAATTGTAAGTTGATGCTTTGTTGTTTGTTTTTGGGTTTGTTATTGTGCCTGCTGAGCGGCTGTTGTGCAAAAATTATAGAATTTTAATTTGTTGGCTTGCAACTTGCCTAAAAAATATCACATTGTTCACACAAACAGTCATAAAAACACACACACATACACAGGCGCAGACACTAATACAGCAACACACACACATGCACACACAAGCGCAAAACACGCTCCTGTACCCACCCGTACTCCACTCCACGCCGCCGCAAGCTACAACTACAGCAGCTAGTAGCAGCAGCAGCAGCAGCGAGCCACAGCCAACCAACAACCAACACCGCAGAGCCAAAGCCAACGTCGTCGTCGTCATCGTCGTCGTCGTCTCACCGGCCGTCTGTCTGTTTGTCCGTCCCAGCGTCTGCGTGTCCGTTTGTATCTACATACATACATATATAATTATACATGTGTGTGTGTGTTTGAATATACATATATATATACAAATATATATATAGACTGTACATACAAACATACATGTATGTGTGCTCGTTTTGTTGGTGCGCTTTGTATGTATGTATGTATGTGTGTGTGTGTGTGTGTGTGTGTTGTCTGTATGTATGTCAATCGTGCAGTTGCTGTGTGCTCGGTAACTGCTCGTCTGTATGTATGTATGTAACAATATAAGTATATGTACATATATATATGTATATAGATATATATGTATGTATATATGTATGTTTGTTTATGCAACACAGTATATATAGATACATACATACTAACAAGTACATACATAGTTACATGTCGCGCAGAATGACGTTTTTATGTAATTATCTATGTACATATCTAAATACATACTTAAATTGGTATACATAGCTGCGTATGTATGTATGTACATATGTATGTATGTATGTATATATACATATTATATACCATTAAAGTATGTACATATTTACATACATACATATTAAATTGTATTTTAGTTTTAATCCAATATGGCAGCCATTTTGTCTCAATTAACTCTTTTTTTTTGGTTCTTTTTTTTATGCTGCCCCCTTGTTAGGGGTGGTGGGGGGAGGAAGTGCAGCGGGAGGGTTTTTAATTCACCTAGATTTTAAATTTCAGTGCTTTATGTTTTTTGTTTTTTTAGTTTTAGTTTTGTTTGGCAATTGTTAATTTGTGCTATGCTCTGTTTGATTAATTTTCTGCAGATTTAGCGCTTTTTCGAATTCTTCTTTGGTCTACTCTTTCTTTGCTATTTACGCTTTAGTTTTCTTTTCCTATGTATGTGCCAAATATTTTCCGGTTAGTTTTTAGGCAGAGCTGTAATGAGTTTGGCTTATCGATTTGGGACTTACACTAGATTAATAATCAAATATTTATCGATCTCCTTTTTGCAGGCATCCTAGACAACCGAAGATTAGCAGCAGCGACATTTATCGATTAAAAGGCACATTCCAATAACAACTGAAGAAAACAACAACAAATGACTGAGGTCGACGTCGTCTTGCCGGAGGGCGTTGCCGAGCCCACAACAAAACTACTTGCCAAAACAGCAGCAGCAGCAACAGCAGTGACGACGGCAGCGAAGGACGACGATAACAACAGCAGCAGCAGCAGCAGTGAGGATCAACAGAATGATCAAAATACAAACTCCAAAACAGAGCTCGAACAGGAGCAGGAGGAGGAGGAACAGCAACAGCAAACAAAGCCAGCCAAGGAGCCAGAGGAGAAGGCGCTGATAGCTGCCAAATTGCCGCTAGATAGCAACAGTAATAGCAACGATGATTCTAAAATTGAAGCTGCAACAAAGTCAGCGGAGGAGTCCATGGATGTGGATGACTCTGAGGTTGGCGAGGGCGAGGGCGATGGGGACTCACAGTTAACCAGCGGCAGTTCCACAGAGAATGGCACCAGCAAAGAGTCAAAGCTAGATGGTGAGGCTGAAGATGAGGATGAAGAAGAAGTAACCACAAATGGTGATCATGAGGATACTGAAGAGGATCAGGAGAAAATTGGCAGCACAGCTGAAAACAGTTGCGATGCTGAGGATCCACTCGGCGCAGCGACACAAACGGAAACGGAGCAGGAGGACGATGAAGATCTAGCTCTAGATGAAAAGAAAAGCATAGAGGATTTGGATGATGTCGACGAGGAGGAGGGTAGCCAGCAAAGCGGCACAGCAAAAACTGTTACCGATTCAGAAGCAGAAGCTGAAGCCATGCACACGGAGGAGGATGAATTGGTGGAGCAGAAGAAAGAGACACCGTTGAATGGTTTCATTGAGAGCCCAAAGGCTGTAGAGGCTAACAAAGCTGAAGCCAAGCCCAATGGACAAGCCAGCACAGCTGAAGCTACGAGGAGCGGTTGCAAAAGCAACAATGATGAGGATAATGCTGCTGGTGTGGTTAATCTGGATGAGGACAGCGATGAGGAAATGGCCAACTTGACTGAGCAG
Organism: Hirtodrosophila histrioides; assembly: GCA_037075165.1. Classification (NCBI taxonomy): domain Eukaryota; kingdom Metazoa; phylum Arthropoda; class Insecta; order Diptera; family Drosophilidae; genus Hirtodrosophila; species Hirtodrosophila histrioides. The sequence continues at coordinate 536,909 of JBAMCL010000727.1, read as the reverse complement.
AAGGCGTCCCCAACAGCTGCCAAACCGCAAACGTCGCCGATCAAAACAAAAATTGCAATGCCAGAAATGGCTGGTTCTTCAAGCGGCGCTGAATCCTCTGATGATGCGGTGCTAATTGCCTCCGATTCGGATTCAGAATCGGGTCAAACAGCAGCACCAGCTCCACCACCAAGCAAAAAGTTGTCAGCTGTGGTAAAGGTAACACCACCGCCACCGCCGCCAACAGCGCAGGATGACGATGATGATGATGATGACTGTGTGGTCATTGAGGATGATACACCACCAAGTATTTCGCCCAACGAGCTAGTGCTGAACAAGCGCAAATGTGACCTGGACGAACTGCAGCCAAGCAATAAGCGACAGCGAAGCTCCACGCCATCCAGCTTGGGTTTGGGCATGGGTGCGGGCATTGGCTTGGGTCAGCTGACCATTAAAGATGCACGTACACTAATGCCACACGAGACGGGGCCAACAGCTGGCGGCGCTATCTATCCGGTGACCATTACCAATGCCGTTACGGGCGTTGCCACAAATCTAGGTAGTGCGCCACCCAAGCTGGTGCCCATGACGGGCACAACAGTGCAGCTGAATCCGCCAACGCTCTCGCTGACTGCTACCGGACTGCCAAGCATGACGAATAATGCAAATCTGTTGCCTGGCCTGACGGACGACATGTTTGTGCTGGAGGCTCCCTCGTTTATTGTACCCTATATCTACGAAAAGCCACCCAATGACAACATACGTGAGGTCATTAGGGCCATTGAGCAGAAGTATGCGCTCTCCCCCGAGGATTTGGCTGTGGCGGACAAGCTCGATGAGTTTGACATGATGACCGAGCAGAACAAAGAGGATAAGCCCAATGCGACAGATCAACCGGCGGCTGCGCAGGGCAAAAAGAAGAAAAAGCGTGGCGATGACGAATCCTGGTCTGAGCAATCTGATGAAGACGATGATGAAGATGATGACGATGATTCGGAGTCGGGAGTGCGCACCAAGGTGCTCATTAAAGAGGCCAACGATGATCTAACTGCACTCAAGGGTGCCATTAAGCCGGCTGCTGCTCTGGCCGCCGCTGGCGGTGTCACGTCCAATGTAGCATCCAAGCCTGGCCAGGAGAACTACTTTGAGAGTCCATTGGGCAAGTTCTTTATGGACATTGGCGTCGGCCTTGTGCAGGAGTATGTGCAGGCCGATCTGCTGCGTTTGCAGAAGCGCAAGATGCGCAAATCACTCACACGGGATCCCAAGGACTTTGAGATGGCCATCAATGCGTTGAGTGGCAATCTGCAGGCATCCAAGACGAAAAACGCGCCATTCAAGTTCACAATGAAACGATGCGAGTTCTGCAACTTCAAATCGGAATCTGCTCTGTCCATGGCGAATCATTACGAGACGCCGCACATGAATGGAGTACTCTACAAGTGCAACTTTTGCACTTTCGAGATACGCAACGCCACCGAAATTGTCTACCATATGGAGGCGGTGCACAACATCAAGGCGCGCCTGATTAAGCCGCTGCCCTATCACCAATGCCCCAACTGCGGCTTTGAGGACAACGGCAAGGCGAAGCTGGCCCGCCATCAACCTGTCTGCGCCAAGAAGTTCAGGCCGGAACTTAACCTGGCGCCCCCCAACGATTGGGAAGCCCCTGCCAAGATACCGCGCATCAAGCCACGTCATGGTCTTGTTGGCACAGCCACCGCCTATCAGGTAACTATATAGGATTAGATATCTTCGGCTTGCCGAACATATAATACCCTTGCAGACATATTCTGTAAATTGCTAATATGACAGGTTTCCATTATAGTAAACTTATCATATGAGAAAGGGCGCTTTGAATGCCCAGAAGTGAAATTAAATCATATGTTAAGAACTACATGCAGAGATTAGATCCCATAGAAAAACCCAAAAAAGTAAAATATTTGTCTTGTACAACAATATTTGATATATTTATGCTAATCCTTTTATCTTTGTCTCTTTCACAGGCCATGGCAGCGCAGGCGGCGGCACAAAAGGCTGCGCTGGCGACAATCCAACAGCAACAGGCCGCAGTTCAGGCTCGGAACATGCAGGCAGCGGCGCTGGCCGCCCAGAATGCGGCCAAGATGCGGCAACGAGCACCACAGCTGCCCAAGGTGATGCCCAATCCCAACAGTCTGGTGAGAAGTCCTGCACCCGTGCGCGCCATCGGTGGCAATGCGGCTATGTCGCTGCCCAACAGCTATCAGCTGGCTGCCGGACAGCTTGTACAGGTGAGCAGCCACATATCTGGCATCCATTAAATCATATACTAACGATTGTTTCTATATTCTGTAATACAGCAGGCGTCCAAGAAGCCCATTGCTGGTCAGCCGAGTATCTCAATAACGCCACTACCTCGTCAAAGTGCGACCGGCAGCGGTGCGGCCGCCGCCTCGTCCAGCAAAGCCCCAACGGGGGCAGCAGCGGGCATGAAGCCTGGACAGAGTCCCAGCGGCGGCAACAACAAGGCGCAGTTTGTCATATGCGAGATATGCGATGGCTATATCAAGGACCTGGAGCAGCTGCGCAATCACATGCAGTGGATGCATAAAGTGAAGGTAAATATAACCCTCATAAATGTTTCAAGCATCCGATAATAATTCTGGTTGTTATATTATTAGATACATCCGAAGATGATCTACAATCGTCCACCATTGAATTGCCAGAAGTGTCAGTTCCGGTTCTTCACAGATCAGGGGCTAGAAAGACATTTGCTAGGCTCACATGGCTTAGTAACAAGTTCCATGCAGGAGGCCGCCAACAAGGGCAAGGATGCCGGCCGCTGTCCTGTCTGTGGCAGAGTATGTTCTCTCATCTTTCTAAAAGAATTTGCATTCTAGCTAATTATTTGTTGTTTCGTTTTGTAGATGTACCAATGGAAGCTACTGAATCACGTATCGCGCGATCATCACATGACCCTGAAGCCCGCACATTTATCGTACAAGTGCACCGTATGCACGGCCACCTTTGGCATGTACAAACAGTTTGAGACGCATGTGTATACAGCGCACAGCACTGTGGCCCGAAAGGCAATGGACAGCAAGAAGAACAGTGCACAGTCCAGCGGCAGTGGAGGTTCCGGCATGTCGCGAAACTCGCTGGGCGCTGCCAACGATTCGCTGCTGAAGCCGCTGAAGATTAACGATGAGATCACTATTATACCACAGCCCGCATCGAAGCCACGCATCACAAATATGGAGAGTCATGTTATAGGCAAGTCAATAACTTTAATCACAATAAGGTTGTTATTTAACAAATTGTCTTATTGCAGATTAAACGGCGCATTGCATGGATCGAACCAAAAAACCTAATCTCGCATAGTTTTCGCAGCAGCATTTGGCCGCGCGTTAAGATTAGTTTTTATGTTTTTTTTAGGCTGCGCCCGATGCATTCGTATTTAAATTTGTTAGTAAGGCAGGACTGTATAAAGCGAGCAGAATTGTAGTAAAAACAAAAACAACAAAAAAGAAATAAGAAAAACCACAAAGCAACCTAAAGCAAATATATGTCGATCTTTAAGCGAATAGTTAACGATTAATGGATAAAGATACATTACACATGATTATACATTATTATACAGATACGGATTCACAGATACAACAGATACGAATACAGTTACATATACAGATTCAGATACTAGTTACGGTTTAGTTGATATATTTACGTTGGAGTGTGCACATAATTTGAAATTGTAGCTACTACTAATAAATAATTACCATACCATGCATAATTTACACGCATACACATTAAGCACACACACACATACACATATATATATATATGTATTTACATATACGTATATATATATTGTAAAAGAAGCCGCTAGAGCGCATCGTCTACATGACTATGTAAATTAGTTAAAAACTAAATATTATTTATACTATATACGAATACAAGTATCTAAATGTGCGTTGCAGTATGTACATATTAATACACACACACACACACACACCTTGAATGATCGCCACGATAAATCGATAACGATATGCCGGCATCGATATCGTTAAGAAGGGGGGTTAATGTGCGGGCTGAATTTACGTAAATAGTTTCGGGCGGGGGGGAACACGTTTGTGGCATGCGGTGTTATGAGTGAATGAGGGGGGTAAGGTTTGGGTGCGGGGATCGGGAGGGGGGAATTTGTATTTGCGAATGAGGTGGTTCTTTTATCTGATCTGAGACGTTCAACAATTTTAATTTTCGTGTACAAGTTTAAACCTATATTTATATATATATATATATTACATTATATCTATTAATATAAAAAATATCATCTACTAGTTCGTATGACCACATGTACTACAGTTAAAAAGCTAAAACAACACAACAAACAAATGAAAATGAGAAAAATTAAAAACTAGTTAATATAACATTTTGTGTTAAGTGTTTATTTTATATAAATTGCAATAATCTAAGGTATTCCTAATTCCGAATCAACTACAAATTTAAATGTAGATTTTGATGCATTGGAAAAAGTAACTCATTTGTTTCTAATTTAAGCACATTTGGGAGCTTATTACACAAGAATGTCTTAAAGTGAATGTAATGATTAATGCCTTTAAAACAAAAGGTCCAAACTGGTTTTCGCTTAGAAATACCATAATAGAATATTAGCTAATTTTGTTTATAATCTTAAATAATATTGAGTCATGCTCATAGATGAAAGAAAGTAATCTTTCCTTCCTTGTTGCTATAGTATTACGAAATTTTGCAAGTTCTTGACTCATTCGACAGCAGGTGAGAATTGAGAATTGGTGGAAACCTTTTAGCAATTTGGAATCACATGAGCTCGAGAGCGGCCCCGCCAAGTAACACCATTTAAAAGCATTTAACTAGCACTTAACTGATTTTTTATTTTAAATTTACAATACAAAAGCGAAATTTCAACCTTGTGATTTGACCATGGCAATGTCAATGGTTGGATTTGTTGTTTTTTTAACTAGTTAGTTCTATGGGCCTATCGATCGTCGTCTCGTCCTCATCCAGTCTTTTCTAACACTGTAGCTACTTAAACTTACAAGATATATTGGTTAACTATAATTAATAAGTATTATGTGGGGCACAACGCACTGCATTACGTTTATCATGTTCGTTTGGATTGTATAAGTTCTAGTTGTCTTGGGCCTCAGCATCCAGCTCGTTGGAGGCGGCGGATGCGCCAAAGCCGCTGATGGAGCCGGTGGGTGGGAACAGTTGGGCGGCATGCGTCAGCTGGGCAAGGGCATTCTCGCTGAGCAGCTGCGGCTTCTCCAGCGCACTCGTATTGGACTTGGTCAGCTGATAGAAGGCGGTATCACTGTGCGTTATGTTGACAATGCTGCCCGTCAGCGGCAGCGTCGCCAGCAGCTCCTGTGGACTGCTGAAGGCGCCAATGTTAACTGGCGCAATGCCCGTTAGCACCTGACCAGAAACGTTCGTCTGTATGGGCAGTGGAATGTTGCCCAGATCGATGTGACTCTGATTGGTGTGGGCATCGTAGAAGGTCAGATCCACACGCTCCTGACTCTCAAAGTCCGTTTCATTGTCCCCCACCTCGGTAAGAATGCCAATCTCATAGACCACCGCCTTGACCACATAGCTAACCAAATGCATACAGTTAGGAAGAGATCTTGAGATCTTAGATCAGGATCACTTACAGATTCTTGGGGGTATCATTGACGCTGGCTTGCAGCTGCTCAATGGTGGCATTGTCTAGGCCGGAGCTGACATCCAGCACCGGCAGCGAGCAGCCAAAGGCCAGCAGCATGCCCAGCACAGTGGCTCCAAGTATCGCATGATGTGACTGCATCTTTGTATGATTGTGGTGTCTCCTCGAACTGGCAACGGCAACGGCGACGGCGACTCTGAATTTGGTTGCCTGTTCTCTGTAGTCTGTTGCTCTGATCCCTTGCCTGATGTTCGCGTGTTTGAGCCTAATTAGTGCAGATCATCGGCTTTTATAGCCAACTGGCAACTGGCAAGTGCGAGCCGCGATTCCGCGTAATTATTGGCACCTGTTAATTGGCTGACAGGTTTGGCCGCTGCCCGTACCCGCGCCCCGTGCCCTCTGCCACCTCGACCGCCTGTTTCTAGCTACAAGCTGTTGTTGCTGGGGCTCAGGGCACGGGGCCACCATTGTTTTTTATCACTGCCTCTGCCTGTTCAGGCTCTAATTAATTGTGCCCGTATTTTTATCAGTTCAGGGGCCGTCTACGCAAATCTCAGCTTGGTGTAAGATTCTGTGAGTAGCCGAAGCGTCGCTCGTTCATATTGATACAAGATTGTTGTTTACCTGGCCACTGGCCCAAAAATAGCTTCATAAACATTGCGCCCAACTGACGCACTTGCCGGCATGTGGCCGGGACACGCGCCCGCCTGAATTACGCATTCGCCCCGTGTGACGTTGTCCGCTTTGCTGACGCGGGAGTCCTGCGCAATAAGCCGAGAAAATTCAAGTGAAAAAGTCGAATAAAAACCCCTATTTGTAAAGGTAAGGCCTTGAAGCTCAGTTATATTTATGTTTGTTAGCTGGAAGTTATTGAATAATAGCCAGTGCTACATGGCATCCCCTACTCAAGCATGCTCCACCTGCACATTTTGACGCACTTCCCAGCATCTGTCAGGTACACGCTTCCTTCTGAATGACGCATTCGTCCTTGTTCGCTTTGCTCACGCGAGTCCTCCGCAATGAATTGAGAAAAGGCGAATAAAAGACACCAATTGAAAAGGTAAAGCTTTAATGTTTGCTCAATTATATCTGTGCTTTTCAGCTTTAAGTCTTCAATCGAATAAGTTATTTTTTTACAAGGCATCTTCTAGTCGAGCATGCTTCACCGGAACATTCTTGTTTAACTTGAAAATCACTCATACGCAACATGCGCCTGTTAATAATATATACAAAAATTATTATAAATTTTTGTCATTTATTTTATATTCTAAAAGACTCCAAAAACTAATAAGTCCTAATGATTTTATGACATTTCAGCAAATTATATTATAATATAATTAATAGAGTTATGTGTTAGGAACCCGGCACTGCCAACTTCACACAAGAGTCAACCGCTTCTAGCTGCTTTGTGGCGCCACCGAACCAGACCCATCCCAACCTCACATTTATGATCTCTAGCTCAAACTTGGAACTGGCCAGCTGTGGCTTGATTGTAACTCTTTCAGTGGATTCCTCATAGTTTATTTATTTTTTTTTTAACATTTTTCGTAAAAATGTGGTATAAAATATTTCTTATAGTTTTTACTCCCTGTAGCCATAAAATGGGTGAAAGGAGGGCACTAAATCTGTGCAAATGTATGTAACAGGTAGAAGGAGACATCTCCGACAATATAAAGTATATATATTCTTGATCAGTATGAAAAGAGATTTCGATTTGGCCATGTCCGCCTGTCTGTTCATCTGCCCGGATGATCGCGTCAATCTCAGCAACTATATGAGCTAGAGACATCAAAATTGGAATGTAGGTTCCTGTATACCATACGCAGATCAAGTTTGTTTCCAATTCCAGATGTCTCCCCCCGTTCCCCTACAATTCGATAAAATCGTTTAAAACCAACCATTTTCAAGATATAGCTTTAAGATTCGGCAGGCTTAATAATTTAGGCACTCTTAGTCTGCTGTCCAAATTTCAAGTCAATCGGACAATAAACACGGAAGTTATTCACCAAAGAAGATTCAGTGCTAACGCGCGGGGAGAAGAAGCAGCACAGCCACGACTTAGAGTGCCTCGCTTTCGTTGCCACTTGTGTGCGTGCGTATTTGTGTATGTCTAAGTGTACGAAGATATGTTAGGAAGTTGTAGACCTGGCTGCAGGAAGTTTTGTAGTCGAATATACTCGACTATAGCATCCTCACTTGTTTATTTATTTATTTGAGAGCTAACTTAATAATAATAAAATAATAGGCTACCTTATAACATAGCTATGGCAGCAGAGACCTTCAGCTTGATTTCCTTATAATAATAGTTCGGAAATGCCAGGATAATTGCAAAATCTATTCGCCTTGAAGCTTGCCTGACAAAGTTTCAGTTGAAGTTAAAGTATTGATTGATCTTAACACTGTTTAGCAGCCAATTGAGGGCCAAATAACTGCAAAGAGACACGTGACACCAAAAGTGAAAATCAGTTCAAGTTCTTTTAAATGCTAAACAAATAACTGTGACCATCATATTAGAGGCTGTTTAAAAAAACCACCAAAATGAATCTGTTTTCCGCTATGCGGCAAAAATTAGTTAGTCTTTTCAAATTTCACTGCTGCTTAAAAAAACAAGCAAACCATATAAAAATCCCGGTAAACAAATTTATTTTTAATCATTTTCGTGGAAAGCAATATTGAGTGGAATCGGATGTCAACAAAATAACAATATAATGATAATTGTATTAATTTGGGACTAATATCCAAAAGCTGAGCGCTCATTGACTGACAATTTCTTTAACTCATATGATATATTTATTATCTACAAGTGAGACTCTCAGTAATTAATCCTTGAGCAAGATATCAGCTAATTTGCTGACAATCTGTAGTTTCGAGCTGAAGGTTATATCTATTACCATTAATTTATAAAGCCCCTTGAAACCAAATGCGCTGTCTAGAAAACACAATAGAATTTCATCAAATCAAATCTATAGAAAACTAATTTAATTAAAGGAGTCACTGCAGGTATTCGAACAGAAGAATCGCACGAGCAAACCAGTTAACATTTAACAACAGAATACAGCACTCGGTTTGAGCCACGTTTAGAGAGTGCTAACTGAAAGCTTGACTCAAACTTTGGGGCTTTAAAAAGTCGCACACATCTCGTCAGCGAACTTATTATCAATCTGGACTTTGTGGTGGCAAGAGCTCTCAAATATTGTAAATAAAGTAGCAGCAACAACGACAACAACAGCAACAACTGAGCCATGAAGTGCGCTTTGATATTCACAGTGAGTGGCAGCCATTAGCACATCCGGACGTGAGCAGTCTTACTAATGAATTCCAATTCCTTTCCTTTCCTTACCTCTTACAGCTACTGGCAGCTGTGGCATCCAGCAGCTTTGCAGCACCCATAGAACTGAACGATCTCTTTGCCGGCTTTCCTGTGGAGCAGCAGCAGGAGCAGGATGTGGTCAAGCGGCAGGTGCTGGCCAATCCCGATGGTGGATTGAAGCAGATCTCATTTCACACGCTGATTGGCAACCTGGAGAACAGCTTGTTTCAGTCAGCGCTCAGCCTGAACGGCGCCAGCGGCCCAGACACTCAGGTGGCCGAGGTGAGGCCCGGCGAGCCGGAGACCGCTGAGAGCAACGAGCATGTCATTGCCAAGCGCTCTAATGAGCAGGTGACCGCCAGTGAGCCAGTTGCCCTGCCGGAGGATGCACAGGAGCGCAAGATTCTGCTGCAGACCACTAAGAAGGTGCCCGTGTCTGAGGACGGCGTGCCCGCACATCTAATCATTGATCATGTCTCGGTGCAGCCACACAATGGCGGCTTAGTGCCACTAATACCCACATTCCAGGTGCATCATACAAAGATAACCTCGGCTACCATCAAGGAGGATGCCAACAACGATGGCAACATCGATGGCAAGCAGACCAAGATCAGCATTACCAAGACTTCCATCACCTCGACAGCGCCCGTGGAGAGTGTGGAAGCACAGAGCACCAGCGCCAACCCAGAGTTGCTCAGCTCCAGCACCACGCAGCTGGCCACAAGCACCACTCCCAGCCAGGAGAGCAGCAGCAGCAGCACCACCACCCCTCCTCCACCACCAGCACCACCTCGGAGCAGCCAATTGTGAAGCTGAAGCAGGTCGAGGAGAAGCTCAAGGAGAAGGTGGCCGAAGTGGAGGCTGAGCCTGTCATTCTCACCGCCCGAGTCTAGTCTTAGCCATCTCACACACACACACACACACACTCACACACTCTCACACGCACACACACATATTTATATCACGCCAAGTTCAATTAAAGTCATGTGATTTGATCTGAAGCCCAGCAAATGACGCCTCTTTATTTAAATATTAAATTCACACACAAAAATAAGAAAAATAAATCGCACGCTCGCTCAGCTCAATGTCTGGAGCAGCGGGGGGACAGGCCGGGTCAGCTCAAGTCTGCCAAATTCGAGGCTCTAATTGACGGGGCAAATATCTAGCCGGCTCCGGATCGCTGGAACGGATTAGCATCGTCCAACTCGGGCGCGGCGTCAACAAAACTGCGCAAATACTGCACAAAATAACAAAACAAGCTACTCACTCAGGTGTAAACATTTTCCCACCTGTGGGGAGAGTGGCAGGAAGTGGGTAGCTCTCTGGGAGGTTCCCCCCATTTGCTATGCAAATTTCTCTAGTGCAAATATTGCAATCAGTTTTCAATTTGAATTCAGCCTACAGCATTCAATTGGGTTATTCAAATATTGCCCAACTTTGTGGGCGTGTGTGTACTTTGCGAAATTTGTGTGTTAAAATAGTGTTAATCAGATGTGGCCAGTAATTTGAATAGTTATTAAAATGTAATCAGAGCGAATGCAAATTGATAGAATTTAATGGAGAAAGCCGATACAAAAGGTATTTAATATATAATTTTTATACTATTTGTAGATTAGGTACAAAATATTATACAAACCAAGACCGGAAATGAACTTTAATTATAATTGTTTAATAGCTGTTGATGTGGGAGTATAATACAGTTAGTAACAGATATAGTTACAGATATAAATGCCATAATAACAACAATTATAACAATGCTAGAGGCCTATTGTCATTTATTAATGTATTTCTAATTTGTGGAATTTTAAACAGTTTATTTAGCAATCAGCTTTATTATTATTGTTACCAGATTGTTCTGGATTGCAGATCTTAACTGTGTAGTCATCTTTCTTAAGTCAATCAGCTTAAAGCGAAGAGACAGATCGTCAGCCTGCTTACAAGCCTTGATCATAGTATATTCTAACTTCATTTTATCTTTAGAATATGGTCAATCTAATGTAATAAGATCTAGACTGTATGTAGAATGGTTTAACAATGAAATCACCTCCCTTTCCCAGCTTGAATTCTTTTGTGTTTATTATCATTCTGATTGTAAACATTTAAGTTAGCATTCGTAGGCTCCCTAATTACACTTCTGTCTATGTAGATCCCCACTTTTGACGTTTTATCAACAAATACTTAATGTCTCCCCCTATCTGGGTATAAATATTGCGAGCTGAGTCATCTTTATGGATCTGAATACCCCCAAGTTCCTTAGCCTCTGCCTGCCTTGTCAGCTCGGGCATATCAATCGGAAGACAATCTTAGAATTGATAAACTAATTGATTGATCATTGCTCAGCGGGGGGTTAGAAAAGAGTGTTAGGCATTCGGAGTGCCCACATGACTAAAAAAAAAGAACAGACATTAAGTATACGCCATGTGGTTTAATATAAACAACAATTAACCGTTCGAACCATTTATCAGTTAAAATTAGCACATGTTGCTATAAATATTGAGGCGCACGCAAATCTTAAGCCTATATTTATACTAGTATTTGATCTTGCACATAATTCATATAAATATTTATTTGTATGTATGATAATAGGCTCAGATAACGCGATTGTTGCCCCATTGATAAGCGGCCATTCAATTTGTAATACGAGTACCCAAAGTGACAAATAGAAAAAACACAAAATATTTGCTCTGCTCGCCCCGGCAAAGCTCTACTCTTTGCCTGCCCCTGGCCCAGTTCATTTTCGGGCTGGGAGTTGTATAATTTTTGATAGCAAGTGTTACCCTTAAAATTTCAATAGGTTTGGCTTATCTTATCGTATATAAAAATACAAAGAAATAACAACAAATATGCACAAAAGAGCCAAGAGCAGCGCCAATTGGCAATGGCCATTCAATGCTGGATGAGTTGCCGGCTACCTGGTTCCATACAAAGACCTCTCAGTCCCAAGGAGGCAGTCAGCGAATACGCTTCGCTCTACCAACTGTCCAGAACAGAACAGAACCTGCTAATATTAATTAACCACAGTCGAGTTAAAGACGACAAAATTCTAACGGTGAGCGAGATAACAGCTAAAATTGTTGTTATTTTTATGGCCAACATGCGTATCGCGTCCAAAACGCAACTTTATAACAGCCCATGGAGTACAGTGTAATTGGAGACAAGTGCACATTTGGTGACTCACTTGAAATGTGATTGTGAAGTGTACATAAGTGAAAAATGAATCGAAGGGAATAACCACCATAGAATTTATAGTATATGCAAAACAACCTAAAACTAATTAAACTGATAAGATACTTCGTTTGGCAAGCCATTTTGTAATTTCTAATTGAATTTATAGCCCGGCGTCTTATCGATTGGGCCGCAGTCGCAGAAACCAGGCAATAGATCACAGTTACCCAGTTGACCAACTTGAAGTGACTCAGAGTTGCAGCTAAAACCCCGACAACATGGCGGGTGTCAGCGTGGGATTTGCCAAATGTTTTATGCTCTTTATGGCAGTTGTCATACTGGTAAGTAGTATTACTAACATGTGTCTTCTAAATCCAATAACAGCCACAGCTATTGTCGAGAATAATAAACATTCCTATTTAGAAAAGATTCCGATTTCTGTTTATTATTTACTCAATCTTTTTATTGTTCTACTTGTTGGACAATTCATTTCTAATTTTTATAATAGTAGCACACACATATTAGTCATCCACAGATATAAAGGTTGAAGATATAATTAATACCCTACTATCACAAAATAAGTTATTTTATTGCCTCGCCGAACTTTTGATATCGAGAATTTCAAAGTGTTCTTTCCTAATTGACATCATATTTATTGTAGTCTGTATCCTAACTTATTCCTGGTACGAATAAAATTTGTTTATTCGATTTATAGGTATATTTTGAACTAATTAATCATTTCTTATCAATGCTATAGACTATCTGTAAATTGATAAAGTTGGAAAACAATTAGCTTATATCGAATAGTGAGAACATTGCTAAATGCCAATGTACTCAGCTAGAACCATTAGAAATTGATTGCTTTACCCACTTCCTGGCAAACTTTCTAATCGTTATTAATGGTCTTATAGGTGCAAGGACTCATCTATCTGGGCCTCTCGATATGGGGCATAACATTGCGGGACTGTCAGACGACATCGGATATTGCAAATGATCCTTTCAAGTTTGCCATGGACTTGATCTACTTTGTGGGTATGTAGCACCAATATTAACAGACAGAGATCTGAAATAACGCTATAATTATGTCTTATTTAACAGAGGAGGATTGTGGCCCACCCCAAATACAACTGGGCAGCGAAGAGATCCAGCTGAACATGGACTGGTCCAAATCCTACGAGGTGACGCATCGCGAATACATTTTCATGATTACCTATGCGGTGATCAGTGGCTTGTGGGTGGCCTCCTCGGTGTTGATCATACGTGAGTGTGGAAATTAACTAGTCTATATGAGAATTCTCTATGAAACTTTCATTTCTGACATAGTTACTCTGTGCTTTGCCACCACCAAACTGATTTCCGGCATCATCTACTGGCCCTGGTTCTTGTCTGTGCTGGCGGGCTGCATCCTGGACGTGGTGGCCACTGTATATCATGCTCTGGACATAACCAAAACATTGGTAAGAGAATGCCACATTCGCTCTTTGAATTATTATTAAAAGGAGTTTCATCTCTGTAGTCCTTGGACGATGCCTTCGATTTCATTGGCGCCAAACTGCCAGAAAATACGCCAGGTGGAGTTTGGGGTTTGTTGGAGACCTTTGGCGTCTACTTTTCCACGCCCGCTGTGCTGCTCACCTGCCTCAGCTGTCGCGTGGTGCTCATCTGGCTGCTGAACTTGATTGGCGGCATGTTCTGCCTGTCCCTTTCGCATGTGCTGGCCAACCAGACGGCCGCCTCGAAGGCCACCACCATTGAGGTAACCAACCGCCAACAGACGCCTCAGCCGGTTGTGATTAGAGAGGTAGTGCAGCAGCCAACCGCACCCATTTCAACAACGCCCCAATTCGGTGAGCTGGAGCCCCAGTACCCGGAGCAAATACAGCCCAAGCCACTGCCCCTTATCATACCAGCGCAAACTGCCGAGATGATGCAGCGACAGGACTCTCGGTATCAGCCCAGCGATCGCACTACGCTGCAGTCACCAGTCTTGGTATTGCCACCCAATCCCCAGCCCCAATATCAGCCACAGCCACAGCCAGACATCAACACATACCGCACTACGGATGCCCATCCCGATCACCTCAACTATCCGCCCTCGGAGCCAACATCACCACGCGCTGCCTCACCAGCAGTGCAACAGCTGGCATCAGGCTCAGCGCTAAACAGTCGCTACTCGGACATCTATCCAGCACAGCCCGCCAATCCACGTGTCAGCGAGGAGCTGCGCAACCAGATGCCCTGGTCCTACACGAGCATGATTACCAAACCACCGCCGCCACCACGCAAGCCACAGCAACAGGTGCAGATCTATCCGCAGATACCGGAGCCGGACTACACGGAGCACTAGGTGGCCATGCCACGGCACGGCATTGATTGCGGGTTAATCAGGCTGGTTGTCAAATTTGTGACTTGTTTTGAGTTATTGTTATCTTTATTACATCCATAAAGCTAATGCACATGGCCAATCGTTTGACTTATTCTAAGATCCTGTTCATTTTCGGTACTCGTCTGCAGCAGCTGCTGCTTGTGCCGCACATGGGCTGCGACTAGGTTCAATGCTTCAGACAGCTCTAGCTCCACTTTCTCAGCGCCGCTTGCATGCACCTCCAACTTGGGCGCCTCCTGCTGGACTGCCTTGGCGCCAACTACAATAGTTAGCGGATGTCCCAGGCGTTTGGCATCCAACAAACGTTTGCCAATGGTCAGCTCCTTGCGCTCATCATGCAGCACTTCATCAGCGTCACAGATTTGCGTGAGTTGCTGCAGCAATTCATTTTCTATGAGCTCCGCTGGAGTTTGCTCCTTGCTACCCTGCTTGGGTCCAATCAGACACACATCGTAGGGAGCTAGCAGCTTAGGCCAGCGCAGCTCCTGTTCCGTGGAGAGCACTTCCAAGGCTGCAGCAATGACGCGCGTAATGCCAATGCCATAACAGCCCATAATGAGCGTCTCTGGCTTTCCCGAGGTGTTAAGAAACGTGGCGCCCAATGGCTTGGAGTACTTGTCACCCAGCAGAAAGGTGTGCGCCACCTCCACGCCACGTACAAGGCTCAACTCCGAGCTCTGACAGCTGGGACAGCTGTTGGCGGTCTCTGAAACGCTACCAAATATTTCAACATTTCCGGCATAGCCACAGGCGCTGCACTGCAGCAGCGTATCCTCGCCGACTGGTGAAATATAATGATATTCGTGCGACAAGCTGCCGCCCATAATGCCGGTGGCAGCTTCAACTATAAGAGAGATATATTAATATGTGGGTTTTCAAATATTGCCAACGCACCTTTGACAAACGGCACCTCCAGCTGCCTGAAGAATTGTGTGTAGGCGTCACTAACTGTTGTATAAGTAGTTGTTGCTGCCTCCTTTGTCACATCAAACGTGTACATGTCCTTCATGAGGAACTCCTTGGCGCGCATTAGGCCAAATCTTGACTTGAGCTCATCCCGAAACTTGGGCCCAATCTGATACAGTCGCAGAGGGAGTTGGCGATAGGAAATTGGCGCTGTTGTAGCCAGCATGGCAGTCACTGCTTCCTCATGGGTCTTTAAGGACAAGCAATTAGTAAATTACCATAAATTATCAGCTCACTTACTCACTGGACTCATAAGAAACTGTTTGCCGCTGCGATCGCGCACCATATAGAACTCGGATATGTCGCCCTCCAGCCGGCCGGTTTTCTTCCACAACTGTGTTGGGGTCAGAACAGGCAGGCTGATCTTTTGGCCGCCCGCCTCTTGCATATTGCGTTGCACCAAGCTTATGCATTTGTCCAAGGAACGCTGGGCTATGGGCATTATTTGGTAGGTACCATTGCTGCCCGGTTTCACCAAACCAAGGTCAGTTAAAAGCTGCAACGTTAAAAACTTGTAATATTCTTGTGGTTGCTTTCATAACAGTTTGCTTACTTTTTGACTGCGTGACAGTTGCTCCGTTTGCTTGACAACGGCATTTTTTGGTGTAATTAGAGCAGGCCAGAAGAGTCGCGAAGCTTTACTCATCATTTCTTTGCATTAAATTAGTTAAAAACGAACAATTCTACTTTTAAAAAGCCGGCAAAAAGTAAATGCAAAAAGCTATGTTAAACAGCTGTTAATGCAATGCAACCGATGTTTAATTTAAATATATCGATACATTGGCAACAGTCGATAGTGTGACCATATCGCGTTACAATGGCAAACAAACATTTACGCAGCCGGTGCTTGCAAGACTCTGTCACACTGCACACATAAACAAATTCGGCCGTTTTTCGGCGAATTGTCGTTGATACTTTTCAGCTGTAATTTACTTCGATTATTGCATAAATTTCGCAACAAAATGAGCAGCAACTATAAGGAGCTATACAAAAAGAGCGTGGATCTGGGAGAGCAGCAAAAACAGCGCCAACTTCAGCTGCTAGATGAGCAGAAGAAGCGACGTCAACTACAACAAGACGATCACCGAAACGTGCCAGACTCAGATGATGAGGCAGCGGACGATGATAAACCGGGATGCAGCAAAGCGCAGCGCAGACCACGCAAGCAGCGTGCACCCAACAACAACAGTAGCAACAAAAAGGGACAGCATTTTAGGCTACAGCAATCAGAGTGGCTGCGTCACCGTCCAGAAAATCTCTGCGATTGGCTTCTGTTGCCATGTCCAGTGGGCAAGCGTTGTCTGGTCATCGCCACCAATGGTCGCACTAGAGTGTACAATAAGGCGGGTCGTATGACCATGCAGCTGCGTACGCTGTTGCCGGGCGATGGTTACGTGCAAAAGTCCAAAACTGTTTTGGACTGCGTGCACGTGCCGGAGTTGGACACCTTCTATGTCCTGGATGCGATCTCGTTTGGTCATCAGCAGCTGCTGAATTGCGAAGCAAGCTTTCGCTTCTTCTGGCTGCGTTCTCGTTTCGATGAGCGGGGAGAGCTGAGCCAGCGTAGTAAGCGCAATGAGAAAGTATTTAAGCTGCTAGATTACTACGACTTTGAGGATGCGAGTGCTGTGGAGCAGGTTCTACAAAGATATCCGCAGTGGGAGGGGAATCAGCCGCAGCTGGATGGCTTGCTCTTCTATCACAAAGAGGCGAGCTATACGTGTGGCACAACACCGCTAGTCTGCTGGCTGTTTTCCTATATGATGCCTGATGTGCTGAATCTGCCAGTTCACACAGGCTACACGGCCCCAGAGGACTATCAGCCAAGTGCACCGCTGGCATACATGGATGAGTTCGACAAGAAGTTGCTGGCGCTGCGGCAGCAGCATCAAAAGCGTGGCAAGGCGGCTGAGCAAACTAAAGACGCAGCTGCTGCTATGGAGCAGGGCCAGGACGATGAGTTTGAAGAATTTCTTGAGCTACGCAGAATGTTAGACCATCAGCGACGTCTAGAGCTGGGCGAACTGGATATGGACTGCGGCCCGGCATCGCCAGCTGCTGGCAACAGCTGTTGAGCGGCCTGGTATGAGTTTTGGTGGTGGCTCTACTGCGCATGCGTGGTGCCAGCTTGGCACCCTGGCCAGGACGCAGCCCAGGAAAGAAAAAAATACACCAGTCACTCAACCACAAGCAGCGAAAATTAAAACATCAAACATATAAAACAATAAAATTTATTAAAATGGTTATACAGCGCAGCTGGAAAATTTTAAGCGACGCCGCGAGCACTGCGAACAACACAACATCCAACGATGCCCAGCAGCGTTCACCAGCTGCAATGCAGGCAAACTCCTCCTCGGATGACTCGGACTGCTCCAACCAGACCACACACTCCATGGACACGCGCGTTGCCAGCCCCATTAGGCCAACGGAAACGGAATCCACTACGGAGACAACACCGCTGACGATGAACGGAACCGAGCCCGCTCTGGTGCGTACCTCAGATGATACATACTTGAAAATGATATTATATACTTAAACTATAAGTATAGTTTACTTTATTTGTTACCAGTGATGAAATACTTTTAATTTTTAATACAACATAACATTTCTTTGATTTTTTTTTTATAAATTTTCCTTGTATTTTTATTTGTCATAAGTTAACACTTTAACCCTATAATAACCCGTGTTATTTGACTTCCAACACCTATAACTTGGTCGAAACTTAACCGATTTTTATGTGGAATGAATTTATATAAATATGATACGAGTCGAAGGCTTCTTCGCTGGTGCTCCCCCAAAGGGGAATTTTTATATTATTTAAGTGTATTATAGTTAATGTTTGTAAAAAAAAGGCATTGCAATTTTCTTAGCCTTTTTTTTACACATTTTTCAAAATTAATACTTGGAAAAAATTAAAATCTGAAAATTTTAAAGTTGATCGATTGAACACAAAAAAAAATTAGTATAATACGCTATTTAAAACTTATTTTGATAGCCAAAGGCCTCAGCAGTTAATGCTATATCCAGCCAGTTAGATACAGATTTTACAATTGTATCTAGCTCTAAACTAATTCGAAACTAGCTAGAAACAGACGGACACACGGACATCCCTATATCGACTCGGCTATTCCTGCTGATTCAGAATATATATACTTTGTTGGGTCTGAAATGTCTCCTTCTGACCATTACACATTTCGAGACATAGTTATAATACCCTCTGCAAGGGTATAAAAACTTGTTCTGAGGAGGTTTATTTATAAATTGTTCCGAAATACTCGGAAGTTACTTTTCATAATCACTACCAGCTCTAATATCTTAGTTCAGATAGGATCTGAACCGATTTAAAAGCAACAAACCTCTTTGATCTTCTGCAATAGATTTATCATTTAAATATTATTCAATTTATTTGATTAGTTGGAGTAATTAACATTAATAATAGAACTTAAAGTAAGAGATAGTTATGAGTATAGCTTCTAACAGAGTTGTAACTGTTGTGGATTCGCATTGCTTGACAGAAGTATGTTACCACCCCGGACATGGCAGAAACAATGCTGCAGCGCATTCGCCAACGTTACAATGGCACCCACAACTTGGAGACCGGCGGGAGTGCAGAGTCTGCCATGAGGGCACTGGAGCTGCTGCGGATCAGCGTGCAGCAGTCGTTTGATGCGGAGGTCAATGATATTATACGGCGCTATATGAACGTAAGTATCTGGAGGACACTGTTTGGTGACTCACTTGCAACTTTGGCTGCTTCTTAGAACTACTTCAAGCCCGCCTTTGGCAACATCAAGGAGAATCTGGGACAGCATGCGGTCAACGAGGAAACGCTGCAGAAGATGTCCTCCTGTGCGCTGCTAGAGAATGCCAAGGCTCAGTATACCAATTTTGTTGTACGTCAACAGCGCCCAGTATTGCCCAACGCTGTTATTACCGAGCAGCAGCGACAGGCGCTTAAGCGGCCAGCGAGGTCAACAGATTATAACAGCAGCAGCAGTGCCAAAATGTATGCCAACAATTTGGGGTATGCTGTTGCCGCTGGTAAGCCCATGCCCTGTCCGGCGAATATGCTGCCTGCACAACAACAGCAGCAGCTACAGCAGGTGCAGCAACAACAGCAGCAGCAACAGCTGCAGCTGCAGCAGCAACAGTCGCAGTCATTGCAATTACAACGCACGACCATTGTGAGTGGACCATTGCCTACGCCTGTGCGTCGTCAGATCTACTGGAACACCGCACAAATCACCACCACCACTAAGTTTGTGCTGGATGTGCAGGCCAATTTGGCCTTTGGCTTTAGCATTGATGGCAGGGAGTTGGGCGGCGCCAGGCTGGCCAGCAAACATCCAGAGATTATACGTTATCTGCCCGATGCAGAGGATCGGGAATGGCTATCGGCGCGTGGCATTATTCCCGCCGAGAATCGCAGCTCGCGCTTCTTGTTTCTCATTTACGATGAGGTTTGTGGACTGCAGCAAACCCATGAATTGTACCGGCACAAGACCAACATTGATCTGAGCATGATGCTTACTTTCACTGTAACCGAGCCCATGATAAAGAAAATGAAGACGTTCTTTATGGATTTGAACGTCAAGAGTCGCGGCCTGATAACCAATTCGTATGTCAGCAGTCAGGAACAACAGGACCTTCAGCAGCAACAACAACAACAACAGCAGCAGCAGCAGCAGCTGGGCAGTAACAACAATAACAACAGTCATCTACGTAATGCACTGCTCCAAGGCGTGCCAGCCCAGCCGCAACCCAATCAGCAAACGCCGGCACCGAACTCCGAGGACACCGCGCCCAAGGAGTTGGCTGTCACATCCGCAACGCCTTGCCTGCAGGGCACAGTCGTGGGCAGCAGCACCACCAATCCTTTAAAATCAAAGCTAATGGCCAGTAGCTCCGCCCTAAGCTCATCGCACGCTACGCTCACGGCTCTGCTTAACCAGGGAGGAACTGGCGCTACTTCGACACCAACCAGTAACAAATATCGTAACTAATCGATCTTAAGTTTGAACTATACTATATCAAGAATCTGAATAACTAGCTTCTAAGTAGTTTGCGTTCAACCCTTTTGGTTTTTAGCTACTCCAACTGTTTTAGTTGCGCTATCATATCGAAATATCTGAGACCATCGGGATTAAGTATCTTATCATTTGAAATGTAATCTATCTATAGATTACACGCACAAAATCAAGGTCTTCTAATTAACCTTCGAAATTATTATTTTCAAATATAAAGAAACTGTTTATGATGAGTTCCTTTTAAACATTTATGCATAACCTGGAGTCAATTTTAGCTGTTGTAATCTGTTGTAATGTGTAAAATTAAATGTTAAATTCAAACTACTGAAGACTATTATGCATTGTTCGGTTTCTTTAACTTAAGTTCTTATTTATTTCTTAGTTCTGAGCGTTATCTGTCGCCTTTCTATGCGCTTCTCATAAAATGTATGTGAACATAGCAAGGATATTTGTATACAGCTTTCATTCTAACTAGCTTTATTAGCATTGAGAATAGTATTGCTCTCAGATTTTCGCTCTTGGACAAATGCCAATCACTAGAACAGAGAACAGAGAATCAATGTACCCATTGATTTTGAAGTAGCGTGCATCTCTCTATGCGTTGTCTAGAGCATGCTTCACTGGGGCATTTCTCCATATCTCGTGTGTTGTTGTCGTGCAACCGCTGTCTTCACATACATATGTATCCTATATATATATGTATATATAAATATATGTATCTGTATATAGATATAACAATTTCGTATACATTCGGACAACGCAACGCATCGCATTATAGCTGACTGAGAATTCATGCAGCTTTAGCCTCGGCAGGCACCGATACCGCAACTGCTACCGCTCCCTGCTCCCTGGAACGCTCTGCGATCGCTGAGATTGCCGTAGTGTCTGTGGAAAACCACTATACGGCTCACATTCTGCTGGCATCGCCCTCGTCTTGAACGTGAATGTGGACGGACGCGCAGCGATCGTTTTAATTTTGTTTTTGATCGCGCATTTACAGTTCTTTCTAAAAAACAATAAAATTGAGGCATCGGCGTGGAAAAGTGCTACATATGTGTTCCGAAATGAACGTCTCGGTTTCGTATTCGTATTTGTGTGTTGTTTGGGCGTGTGTTTGTGGCAAGTTCAGAGACAGTCGATCTGAATATTTTGCGCTATATTTTGGAAAACGCAGCCGCGTTGCTTCGTAGTAGGCACGAATACTCCGAGGTGATCGGTTCGTAAAATCTGTCAGATTCAGATCAATTTTTATTTGTAGTAGTCACCCAGTACAAAACAGCAGCAGCAACATGAGCACCGTGGTAAGTAATGCCTTGGATAATTGATTGGTTTCAATTACTTAAATCAAGTCCTTTATTGAATAGGATGAGGATCTGACACCCGAGCAAATTGCCGTGCTCCAGAAGGCATTCAACAGCTTCGATCATCAGAAGTCTGGCAGTATTCCCACCGAAATGGTTGCCGATATTCTGCGTTTGATGGGTACGTTTTGGAGTTACCAGAAATAATTCCAGAATATGCTTTAATTTTGATCGTATCTCTTCTAAAGGTCAGCCCTTCGACAAGAAGATCCTGGAAGAACTGATCGAGGAAGTCGATGAGGACAGTAAGTACACAAGCGTCATCCGATTCATTCATGCTTATTTGTGGCATAAGATTAGATGCTTTCGAAACTAATCCAGTAGATTGTGATCGTCATTCAGTATCAGTACGATTTGGAAATGATTTGTTAAGCATTCAACGTACGTTGACCATATATCATTTTGACAGTGCCATAAATTTAATGACCGTTCGCTGTATTTCATGTCGAATTATTAGAACATTTCCAGCTATTTCACAATTTTTACTAATTATACGTACTATCTACCAAACTTTTGTTTGTAGAGTCCGGTCGCTTGGAATTTGGTGAGTTCGTGCAACTGGCTGCCAAATTCATTGTGGAGGAGGATGCTGAGGCCATGCAGAAGGAGCTGCGTGAAGCCTTCCGTTTGTATGACAAACAGGGCAACGGTTTCATTCCCACCACCTGCCTGAAGGAGATTCTGAAGGAGCTCGATGATCAGCTGACCGAACAGGAATTGGACATTATGATTGAGGAAATCGATAGTGATGGTTCCGGTACAGTTGATTTCGATGGTGAGTTAGCACTTATTCTCATGGAATACTACCACAGCTGCCCAAACATGCAAACATATATACATAGTATATATTAATTATAAGTATATAATGTATGTATGTTTTTTGGATTCTAGTAGCTTGCTAAAATTTCTCCCACGTAAACACAACCGCCCACGATTTGTAGCGTTTCATAAAGTTTTGTAAACATCAGCTAGATGGGCTATGACATCGCTGCCTCTGCCTCTGCCTCTGTTGATCTTGAGTTCTCGATTATGACAACCTGATCGTTTTGGAGCATATCGATGCTATTTATAGGCGCGAGGGAAAATCTATACACAATTTCCATATGTTTGTTTTCGTGGCACATATTCGAAATGTTAATGGATACATATATACATATATTTTTATATACTTATATTTATTTATAAATGCATATTACGCTTGTTGGCATTCGGTTTAATGTCTGTCATTTTGTTTAATTTACAGAATTCATGGAGATGATGACCGGCGAGTAAATAAACGCAGTCCCAAGAGCCACACACACACAGACGCACACACACATATACACAACAACTACACACTGACACTGACACACACACACAACATACACACCCAGTACACATAGACACACCCACACACACGAACGAACACACACCTGTTGGGGGCACACGTTTATTTGTTTGTATTTGCACATTTGTTTCATATCGTAAACAAATCCACGTATTTCAATTGAAAATGCCACAAATTAATAGCATTAAACACTTTTGTACTACTTTTTTATACCAAAACAAAAAACTGTGTATGCAAAAAATAAAAAGATAAAACAAAAACACAACTAAAATAAAAGCAACAACAATTTTTGTATTATGGTTATATGCTATGCTGTCAATGCCAACCGCACACTTGGGCTGATAAACGCGACGGCGACGGCAGCTACGACAGCGGCAGCAGCAGCGGCGACGGCGGCGGCAGCAGCAACAGCAACAGCGTCAGCGGCTATCAGTGAAGAGCGCGCACCTGAAGAAAGCTGACGAAAAAAGCTCGTCAAGTTTTAACTACGTTAGCGTTTACATACAAAGCGATTGGCGCTTGACGCTGCTCACCGTTCACGTTGGCCTCGACGTTAGCGTCGCTGCTGCTGTTGCTGCTGCTGCTGCTGCCGCTGTCTGCCATTGACCAATTCGCGCTGTGTCCGCTCGACTTGGCGGCGTTTTCTTTGGTTCAGTTGCTTGGTTGTGGCTTTTGTGTGCGCTCGCCGTTACCTACTGCTACTGCATACTTACATATAACTAACGTATAGAGCTGCGCCTGATCGCATGTGCACCGCCCACACCCCACCCGCCTTCCACTAACAACAAATTCGCCTCAGCTGTAACCCGCGCGCTGCCTTGACACTGCCTCGTGATACGCGTCCCAAGTCTGCTGAAGTGTTTGCAATTGATAATAACAGTTAAAGCAACATTAACAAAATGCCGCAGAGGTAAACGAAGAAGAAGACAAAATGAAACTAAACGAAACGTAACGAAAGCAGTACCGTTATTTGTATATGCATATATAGAATAATAAACCTGTGTTTGTTTTGGCATTATGGGAGCTCAGAAATGTGTTAAAAAACGCCGCCGCAGCTTTTCGTGTCTATAAAATTTATTGCCGCATAAATACTTAAATAGACGGCGTTGATACTATTTCATATTTCTTGACAATGGCTTATCAAATGAAAAACAAAAAGGTCTTGATAAATACAAAAAAATAAGATATATAACTCTATGGGCTATGAATATATATGTATGTATGCGCGTGTTGTCAATTGTGTGTGATTGTGTGTGTGTGTGTTGTGCCAAATAATGAGCATAGCTTGATAAGCGCTTTGTAATTTTAACCCAAAAGCCAATGCCATTAAACTGCTGACACGCGCGCTGTGGGAACCCCCCCGCATTACATGCAGTTCAAGAGAAACGGGTAGATGATTCTGTTGAAACCAAAAACCAGGCGCTATTCGTCAACAGCTGCTTGCATGAGTCATTCCGGGGAGACGGCACAATGGCAATAACAATAACAAAAGCATTATGGCAATTAACACTTCACATTGAATCAAATCAAGCCAAAATCAAACACAAATATCTATGATAAGGGCAAACTCAATTTGTTTGATTTGTGCAAGCAAATTGAAAATTGGTTAACAAAATAACGAACGTGTTATATGTATGTTTTCAACAATTTGCAGCCCGACAACAAATTGGTCATTCCAGCCGCTACATCGACAGCGGAGTGGACAATTTCAGCACCATGTGCTCAATTCGGTGCCGGAGACGGCTGTATTGACCACACCTCCGCCCATACGCAAACGTGAGTATTATCAGCAAATAAGTCATTATTTCTATTTTGAATATAGCGCGCATTTCGAGCATTCACATTCCAGCGCACTTGCGCTATCGATGACTTGCGTTAAATCGATAACAAACATAGGTTTGAACTAGCCAGGGCTGCAAGCTGGCTTAGTTATTAAAATTGGTTAGATCTTAATTATAAGATAACACTAATGAGGTTTCGAGTCTCTTTATGATATATTATGGTTCTGTTGTGCTGTTATTTATTTATGTCTCTCATAGAAATTGGTTAGCTGCTAAATTCGTATGTTTATTTCTTAAATATCTAACATTTCGATAGAAGATGATTTAACAGTAAAATATTCGCGCTCGCTGTTAAAAACATTTCAGCAAAATGTTAAGTTTTGTTTTTGTATTGATGTGTGTGCGTGTGTGATAGCAACAGTGAACGCAAACAGCAGATCGCGGCGCGTTGTTGTTTTGTTTGTCATTTGTTTGTTGTTAAATACTATATTTAAACAGATCTAAATAAATTTACAGCGCTCTCATTGCAAATTGCTGGCGTTACTGCTGGCGCTGGCGCTGCTGCAGCTTTCGGTGACAGAACCAAACGAAGATACATAACAGCGCGCAAGAAAACCAAAACCACCATGAAAATGCTTGTCGTCGACACGGAGCGAGAGGAGGCTCTCAATTTGGTATGTGTGTAATTAAAAATCCATGACATCGGCCCAAAACTAGCCAAAAGTGCAATGCAATTGAATCAAGTGCGGTGTGCGTGCGTGTGCCCAAGCTAATTGTTTATTGATTGTCTGTTATTGTTTCTCTTCCCCTCTCGCTAACGCCGATATTATTGATTTCTACCCGAAACGTGCCTTTGCCTTTGGCTTTTGGCTTTGGCTTTGCCTTTGCTCTTTGTTTGTGGGACTACAACGGCGGCGGTGACGGCGCTATCGCAAAATGGCAAACGCACACCCGCAACCCCGCAACCTCATCACATACACCCACACAAACACATACTTATACCACATACAACCACCCACGTGTGTGTGCAAACATTCTTGCAGCAAATTGAATTCGAGTGGGTGCTGAGACAAGAAGTACATGCGATATTAAAGCAATTGCGAACTATACTTGTTGTAAGTAGAAAGCTTGTCCTAGCGCCTGTCTTTAAATACTCTAATCAAGCCATTCAAATGCTGTGTGTAGGAGTGTGCTCACAGATTTCCCGTGCCCCTTTATGATAACGAGGGAAAGAAGACTGAAAAGTTTATACTCAGCGTTTCGCCCGATCAGTTGAAGGCGGTACTTACCCTAACGGGGGATGCCATAACACAGGCGGTAAGCCACAAGCATAGCTTAAGTTAAAAATATATAATACATACAAGTTCTAATTATGTTTTGTACTTTACAGGATATTAGCTTCAAGCTGTGTAAGGCGCCCAGCCAAACGCAACGTACCTCAATAACACACGACTCGCCTTGGAAGCTGCAGCAAGTTCAGGATGCTGCCAATCATCTGCAAACAGCAATCAATCACATTGACGACGTTGATGACTCTTATCACTTCAAGTGAGTGTTTGTGTGTGTGTATATATGATTGTATATTTATTTATAAAACGCTGATTTCACAGAACCTCGGATGAAGTGCTCCATGTGATAGGGAATATTCTCGATGCGCTGCAGCGCGGACGTAATAGCCTGCTAGTGCCCAAGAAGAAGCCAATTGAGGAGCTAATTAAGGGACGCAATATGAAATCACTTGTGCCTAACCTGCCCGAGGATTTGGCCGTTAGCTTTTATCTTCAAAGCCACAAGCTCATCATTGCCGTCTATCAGCTGTTAAACAATCAAGGAACAATGCAGTTCGACTCGCGACAAGCGGAAATTGGCGTTCAGTGGCTAAACGATGTGCTCCTGCTGCTGATGAATGGCCAGAAACTGTGTCAGCAGCTGAAAGACAAGGTAAACACGCCTATGCTTTCCCACTGATAAGCAGCTGCTGCTGCTGCTTTCATTGGAGCACATTCCCACAACTGTCCCAGTCCCAGTCCCTGTCCCAGTCCTATTTGGGCTGCCAAAAAGTACTTGCCAAGTTTAATTTGGTTATTGGCAATTTGCCCACATCATTATGCAGTTCTTGACTGTGACGCAAGTTGCCAATTAAAGTGAGCAACATGAAATTCACATATATACTATACGCTATATGCTATACATATCTGGCATATATGATGATTTATGAACTATTTTTAATAATTTGGTGTTTCCGTTTTTTTTTTGCAGATTTCGGTATTTTCAGTGTATAAAGATTTTACAGTTGGTTCGCGTTCACCATCAGCATTATCCTACTGATTGGATGGATATATATGTGTTAAATGGAAACACAAAACAATAACAACAATAATAGCTGATAATGAAAATGTACTTGTAATAGTTAAAGTAAATAATGTTAGTTAAAGAGTTGCTCTTTGTGACAGCATACCATAATACCTATTATATATATATATAAATATATATATATACTATATACAGAGCTATATACACCTAACTAGTTTAATATACACAATCAACATTCATATTGTTCATAGCGCGACAATTTATATATTTATAATTATAGAGTTGGTTTTCATTGCTTCATGTCACTCCAATTATGCATCTAAATGCAATAGTATAACAATCTACTGTGTTTTGTATATGTAACTATGTAACTAAATGAAATTGCTAGATAATTATTAATGATTATTTATAGTTTGTACTATAATACGCGTACAATAATATTAATATTATGTATTTATGTTTATTGATGCAGCAAATGTAATCCTTGAAGTCAGTTAGTACTTAACAGATTTATATACACAACATATACATATACATACATACATTAATTAAACTTACGAGTTAACTGAACATGAATATTAAGATTTACAGTATAATGTTGTAATAAACCAAACCGAAATGTGAACAGAATTTTTAATTGTACTAAACACCATTTTGTATTCCATGTATGTATGTGTTGTTAATGTTTAAGCGCGCCTATTCTAATCCAAAGTCATTTGTATCAACGGCCTTTTACTTCTCGTTTACTTTACATATATATATATCTATATATATGAGGAGGGATGCAACGAAAACAATTAACAATGTACTTATTGAATATTGTAATATGCTTGTGTAATTAACACGGTTCATATGAAAAATGAAGAAAAAACTATTTATGTAATCTCTAAGCCTATTTAATGTCCACATTCATTTAATTGTTGTTGAATAAAAATTGAATTTTACCAACATAGCGCGCAACATTCAAATTGCCGCGCTGCCTCGTGCCGATCGATAGCTTTGTGTATATCGACTCGACGTACATAGTATGCTGTTTATCGATAACGCACCTGTTAGGTGACAACTCTGCAAACTTATTTTGAGACCGTTCATGCTGCAACCGACCAAACAGTTATAAACAAAGCGGCAAGCAGCTCTAACCGTTTGCAACGGCATTTAACCTGGTAAGCCGAGATACACATTGATTTAAGTGATACGCGAATTGCCAATGTAACGGTGCACGGGTCAACTGCAATAATGGCCATAAGCAGCAATCAAAGGCACAATGTCCAAATAGACAGCCTTAGAGCTAGTCCCAGTGCTCAGCCACTTGACGCGTTGATGTTGAAATATATGTAAACGCGGAAACCAGTTCGCTGTAATTATTTGGATGTTGTTGATGTTGTTAATGTTGTTGTTGCTGTTGCTGTTGTGTTGTAATCACTGCTAGCCCAGCGTCAACACGGAGGCAGTTACTCTTTGCGATCGTGTCTTTTTTCTTTTGGCCAAAAGTGATGAATAATTTGACCATGGCCAAGTAACACACAAAGTGGTAGTCAAATGAAAGAAGTTAGCTTTAAAAGCCAAAAAAATTAACTTTCAAAGTTGTTATTGCATAAATTATGTACAAATATGATTTGGGTGGAGTTTTTAAATGCCAAAATCTTAAATGTTAAAGTTTCAGGTACTTTTTACAGTTATTTGTACTCACAAACTTAAGGCCTTATCTTATTAATCTTGGCTATAATTCGTTTTTAAGCTTCTTGTCCGTGGGAATTTCCATAATCTTAACCAAACTTGATTTGCGTATATTATAAATACATATATACATTTTTGATTGGCTCTTTTCTAAAATCGAAAGCTTCATAGGGATGGATGCAACTGACTGACACTGATCAAGAATATATATAGAGTTTATAGGGTCAGTGATGCACTCTTTTGTCTGTGCACTTCCACAACTTTACTATACCTTTATACTACGTATTTTTCCTCCATATTTGTTGGTTGGGTGGGTATAAAAATGTGTTAGATGATCTCGGTATCTTCATTATCATAACAAAGCCGCACGTAAGCCAGACGGTACCTATAAAACTGCCAAGTCATTCAAAACAGCTAAGTGTGACCTCAGCGAAGGCTACTTCTGCACACCATGGCAAGCTAGTTTTGTTATGGTCTGTAATATGCGAATATACTCTATATGAAGATGGTAATAGAAGTCGAGAGCCAGCTCTCTTGCGACAACACTGCTCTTGGCTAATTGGAGCAGTCTGGCTTATGGCGCTCGCTTGACCAACTTGCGCATAAGTTGTTGTTGCGTTTGTTTTTATGGCCAGTGCACTTTGTATTAATGTGCTTTTTGTTTTGTTTTATATTATGTCTTCTAGTATAATTCAACATTCCTCACTAGACCGTAGACACAATGAGTAGCAGCGCAGGTGAAGTGGTGCTCGTAACGGGCGGCAGCGGTTTCCTGGGGCAGCATCTGATCAAGCTGTTGCTGGAGCACCGCCAGGAGCTGGGCATCAAGGAGATACGCTCGCTGGATATTGTGCCCTACAAGAACAACATTGGGCATATGGAGACGCCGCTGCTGCGCACCTTTGTGGGCGACATCAGCGGGGAACGCGACAGTTTAAACAAAATCTTTGCGGGAGTTGATAGCGTCTTTCATTGCGCCGCATCGGTTAAAATAGAATACCCGCCCAACTATGATGAACTGGAGCGTGTCAACATAAATGGTAAGTTTAGTCACGCTACAGCAAGGCCTAGAACTTGTCTAACATTTAGTTTCTCTTATTAGGCACACGGGCAGTGGTGGACTTGTGTATACAGAACAATGTGAAGCGCTTGGTCTACAGCAGCTGCACCTCGGTTTGCTTTGTGCCCTTTAAGGGACGCAGCACCTTTGCGGCGATAATCAACTCCACAGAGTCCAAAACGGACACGCCCGTTTTGGACAGCTCCAAGCTGTGGGAGCAGGATAACGAGTTTCTAATTGCTGGCTATGCATCCAGTAAGCTGCGAGCAGAGAACATAGTGCTCAACTCCAACGGAGCGCCACTGCAGAGTCAGCTGGGTGAGTCCTATCTCTATTTAATCCTATGAGCATGCTTATAATCATTTGCAATTATAGATTATCTGGCCACGAGCGCCATACGCGCTCCCCTGACGTATGGCGAGTGCGATTCACACTTCATCCCAACCACCTTTGAGTACCTGTCGAAACGGGACTGGACCTTTCCTAGGATTGCCGGCGTGGGCGGCAAGCAGCAGCTGGTGTATGCTGGCAACGTTGCCTGGGGCCACATTTGTGCCTACAAGGCGCTCAAGGTGTCCACCAAGGCAGTGAACGGACTGCCCGTTTTTGTGACCGATGATACGGGCATCAACGATGTTTCGCGTTTCATACAAAAGATGGCGCTGATGGGCGAGCGTTTCAAGGTTAAGACTAGCTGGTGGTATATACCACACTTTCTGTTCTTCTTCCTGGCCTTTCTGCTGGAGCTTGTGGTTCGTTTGGCCTTCCCCTACACAAAGTATCGCCTAAGCTACTCGCTACGCTCTATCGCATCCTTTACCTCCTCGATGATGATGTACAACCCTCTGCGCGCCTCCATACACATGGATTATGTGCCATTGTATGACGCGGACAGCAGCGCTGAGCGGAGCGCCAAATGGTACGCCAAGTGGTGGGATGAGAAACAGCAGGCCAAGAAGTCCAAAAAGTCACGCTGAGCTCCAATTTATACTATATTACATGTTTGTACTATAACTTCTAGTGATTCTGTAATTTCTTTTTATGTTGTCTGGTAAAATTAAATAAAAATTGGGTAGTGCTTGTTATAAGTAAAATTGTCAAGAAGAAATCTCTGGGTTGGCCTTATTCTTTAAGATTTAAGATTTAGTTGAAGGACTCAGTGCGTTACGATCGCCAGGACATAGACTAACGATTGGCATTTGACTAATCTTATAAATATTAAATATAAATTAATGAATTATAGTATACATTAAAATTAAGAACCGTTATAGTTAGATAGCGTCTTAGACATATAAGCCAGAAGTATGTAAATTGGGTTAGTAGTTAGTTAAGACAATTTTCTGAATAAAAGAAGGACTGATCTCTTGGTCGTTGTCCACTTTAACCCTAAACGTCGTTGTTTTTATTTCCAAGCATTTCTTTCCACAGATATCTCCGCGTTTAATATCATCCATGAATATAAAATGCAACAAATCTTATGATTTTCTGCAGTACCTATGGTACTGTTTTAGCTCCCATTCAGCCATATCCTTGCAGATTTTAAAAGGACCTTGTGCGTTAGGATCGTAAAGACCTACTCTATCGATTGGCATTCAAGGATTATGGGGTCATCTAAGGACCATCGACTTGTAAATTTTCAGTCCGAGGGCGAAAGGAATCGTGCTCAAAATACAAAATACTCAATATCTTGGGAACTACAAGGACGAATTTGATGTCCTTTGGCCAGTTGGTAGCCCTGATAATGCCAAGTTGTCTGACACAGGACTCGTCAGGATATTCAAGGATACGGCCGAGATATCGCTAGTTTTCTGTATACACAAAAGTCCTCATTTCTCAGCTCCTGTAAGGATATTCGTCCTTTGTTGATTATATTCGGATTTGGGATGAAGTGCTCTACCTTTTGGCCAAAGGACATCAAAATCGTCCTAGAAATGACCGAGTTACAGGCGATCATGTGATTTTTGATCAATTTTTCTGACCTACCCCCTTGCAAAAAAATGAAGTGTTTTTTTCGGTGAAATCCTGGAAATCCTTGAATGGCAATCGATAGTCCTGATTCCTACGAGTACAGAAATGTATGGGTTTTCGAAATCCTTAAGGATTTGGCCGAGCTATAGCTAATAATATGCCGCAAGGTTTTGTTGCTCAGCAGCTTGTAAGATCAGCAGCCCAAGAGTATGCAACAAATATGTTGAATTTCTGCACAAATGAACGGAACGGGTTTGTAGTAGCTCCCATTCAGCCATATCCTTGCAGATTTTAAAAGGACCTTGTGCGTTAGGATCGTAAAGACCTACTCTATCGATTGGCATTCAAGGATTATGGGGTCATCTAAGGACCATCGACTTGTAAATTTTCAGTCCGAGGGCGAAAGGAATCGTGCTCAAAATACAAGATCCTCGATATCTTGGGAACTACAAGGACGAATTTAATGTCCTTTGGCCAGTTGGTAGCCCTGATAATGCCAACTTGTCTGACACAGGACTCGTCAGGATATTCAAGGATACGGCCGAGATATCGCTAGTTTTCTGTATACAGAAAAGTCCTCATTTCTCAGCTCCTGTAAGGATATTCGTCCTTTGTTGATTATATTCGGATTTGGGATGAAGTGCTCTACCTTTTGGCCAAAGGACATCAAAATCGTCCTAGAAATGACCGAGTTACAGGCGATCATGTGATTTTTGATCAATTTTTCTGACCTACCCCCTTGCAAAAAAATGAAGTGTTTTTTTCGGTGAAATCCTGGAAATCCTTGAATGGCAATCGATAGTCCTGATTCCTACGAGTACAGAAATGTATGGGTTTTCGAAATCCTTAAGGATTTGGCCGAGCTATAGCTAATAATATGCCGCAAGGTTTTGTTGCTCAGCAGCTTGTAAGATCAGCAGCCCAAGAGTATGCAACAAATATGTTGAATTTCTGCACAAATGAACGGAACGGGTTTGTAGTAGCTCCCATTCAGCCATATCCTTGCAGATTTTAAAAGGACCTTGTGCGTTAGGATCGTAAAGACCTACTCTATCGATTGGCATTCAAGGATTATGGGGTCATCTAAGGACCATCGACTTGTAAATTTTCAGTCCGAGGGCGAAAGGAATCGTGCTCAAAATACAAAATACTCAATATCTTGGGAACTACAAGGACGAATTTGATGTCCTTTGGCCAGTTGGTAGCCCTGATAATGCCAAGTTGTCTGACACAGGACTCGTCAGGATATTCAAGGATACGGCCGAGATATCGCTAGTTTTCTGTATACAGAAAAGTCCTCATTTCTCAGCTCCTGTAAGGATATTCGTCCTTTGTTGATTATATTCGGATTTGGGATGAAGTGCTCTACCTTTTGGCCAAAGGACATCAAAATCGTCCTAGAAATGACCGAGTTACAGGCGATCATGTGATTTTTGATCAATTTTTCTGACCTACCCCCTTGCAAAAAAATGAAGTGTTTTTTTCGGTGAAATCCTGGAAATCCTTGAATGGCAATCGATAGTCCTGATTCCTACGAGTACAGAAATGTATGGGTTTTCGAAATCCTTAAGGATTTGGCCGAGCTATAGCTAATAATATGCCGCAAGGTTTTGTTGCTCAGCAGCTTGTAAGATCAGCAGCCCAAGAGTATGCAACAAATATGTTGAATTTCTGCACAAATGAACGGAACGGGTTTGTAGTAGCTCCCATTCAGCCATATCCTTGCAGATTTTAAAAGGACCTTGTGCGTTAGGATCGTAAAGACCTACTCTATCGATTGGCATTCAAGGATTATGGGGTCATCTAAGGACCATCGACTTGTAAATTTTCAGTCCGAGGGCGAAAGGAATCGTGCTCAAATTACAAAATACTCAATATCTTGGGAACTACAAGGACGAATTTGATGTCCTTTGGCCAGTTGGTAGCCCTGATAATGCCAAGTTGTCTGACACAGGACTCGTCAGGATATTCAAGGATACGGCCGAGATATCGCTAGTTTTCTGTATACAGAAAAGTCCTTATTTCTCAGCTCCTGTAAGGATATTCGTCCTTTGTTGATTATATTCGGATTTGGGATGAAGTGCTCTACCTTTTGGCCAAAGGACATCAAAATCGTCCTAGAAATGACCGAGTTACAGGCGATCATGTGATTTTTGATCAATTTTTCTGACCTACCCCCTTGCAAAAAAATGAAGTGTTTTTTTCGGTGAAATCCTGGAAATCCTTGAATGGCAATCGATAGTCCTGATTCCTACGAGTACAGAAATGTATGGGTTTTCGAAATCCTTAAGGATTTGGCCGAGCTATAGCTAATAATATGCCGCAAGGTTTTGTTGCTCAGCAGCTTGTAAGATCAGCAGCCCAAGAGTATGCAACAAATATGTTGAATTTCTGCACAAATGAACGGAACGGGTTTGTAGTAGCTCCCATTCAGCCATATCCTTGCAGATTTTAAAAGGACCTTGTGCGTTAGGATCGTAAAGACCTACTCTATCGATTGGCATTCAAGGATTATGGGGTCATCTAAGGACCATCGACTTGTAAATTTTCAGTCCGAGGGCGAAAGGAATCGTGCTCAAAATACAAAATACTCAATATCTTGGGAACTACAAGGACGAATTTGATGTCCTTTGGCCAGTTGGTAGCCCTGATAATGCCAAGTTGTCTGACACAGGACTCGTCAGGATATTCAAGGATACGGCCGAGATATCGCTAGTTTTCTGTATACAGAAAAGTCCTCATTTCTCAGCTCCTGTAAGGATATTCGTCCTTTGTTGATTATATTCGGATTTGGGATGAAGTGCTCTACCTTTTGGCCAAAGGACATCAAAATCGTCCTAGAAATGACCGAGTTACAGGCGATCATGTGATTTTTGATCAATTTTTCTGACCTACCCCCTTGCAAAAAAATGAAGTGTTTTTTTCGGTGAAATCCTGGAAATCCTTGAATGGCAATCGATAGTCCTGATTCCTACGAGTACAGAAATGTATGGGTTTTCGAAATCCTTAAGGATTTGGCCGAGCTATAGCTAATAATATGCCGCAAGGTTTTGTTGCTCAGCAGCTTGTAAGATCAGCAGCCCAAGAGTATGCAACAAATATGTTGAATTTCTGCACAAATGAACGGAACGGGTTTGTAGTAGCTCCCATTCAGCCATATCCTTGCAGATTTTAAAAGGACCTTGTGCGTTAGGATCGTAAAGACCTACTCTATCGATTGGCATTCAAGGATTATGGGGTCATCTAAGGACCATCGACTTGTAAATTTTCAGTCCGAGGGCGAAAGGAATCGTGCTCAAAATACAAAATACTCAATATCTTGGGAACTACAAGGACGAATTTGATGTCCTTTGGCCAGTTGGTAGCCCTGATAATGCCAAGTTGTCTGACACAGGACTCGTCAGGATATTCAAGGATACGGCCGAGATATCGCTAGTTTTCTGTATACAGAAAAGTCCTCATTTCTCAGCTCCTGTAAGGATATTCGTCCTTTGTTGATTATATTCGGATTTGGGATGAAGTGCTCTACCTTTTGGCCAAAGGACATCAAAATCGTCCTAGAAATGACCGAGTTACAGGCGATCATGTGATTTTTGATCAATTTTTCTGACCTACCCCCTTGCAAAAAAATGAAGTGTTTTTTTCGGTGAAATCCTGGAAATCCTTGAATGGCAATCGATAGTCCTGATTCCTACGAGTACAGAAATGTATGGGTTTTCGAAATCCTTAAGGATTTGGCCGAGCTATAGCTAATAATATGCCGCAAGGTTTTGTTGCTCAGCAGCTTGTAAGATCAGCAGCCCAAGAGTATGCAACAAATATGTTGAATTTCTGCACAAATGAACGGAACGGGTTTGTAGTAGCTCCCATTCAGCCATATCCTTGCAGATTTTAAAAGGACCTTGTGCGTTAGGATCGTAAAGACCTACTCTATCGATTGGCATTCAAGGATTATGGGGTCATCTAAGGACCATCGACTTGTAAATTTTCAGTCCGAGGGCGAAAGGAATCGTGCTCAAATTACAAAATACTCAATATCTTGGGAACTACAAGGACGAATTTGATGTCCTTTGGCCAGTTGGTAGCCCTGATAATGCCAAGTTGTCTGACACAGGACTCGTCAGGATATTCAAGGATACGGCCGAGATATCGCTAGTTTTCTGTATACAGAAAAGTCCTCATTTCTCAGCTCCTGTAAGGATATTCGTCCTTTGTTGATTATATTCGGATTTGGGATGAAGTGCTCTACCTTTTGGCCAAAGGACATCAAAATCGTCCTAGAAATGACCGAGTTACAGGCGATCATGTGATTTTTGATCAATTTTTCTGACCTACCCCCTTGCAAAAAAATGAAGTGTTTTTTTCGGTGAAATCCTGGAAATCCTTGAATGCCAATCGATAGTCCTGATCCCTACGAGTACAGAAATGTATGGGGTTTCATAATCCTTAAGGATTTGGCCGAGCTATAGCTAATAATATGCCGAAGGCATAAGATCAGGAGCCCAAAAGTATGCAATAAATATTTTGAATTTGCAAAAAATAAAAAATGAGAAAAACCTGTAGCATACTTTTAGGGGTAGATTTCCATCAATCTTCTGCTGATTTCTGTTCGCCTGGTATTTCGGCGGTGTCAAGGAAGGTGTTTTCAGAATTCAAGTTTCCAATTTGGGAGCATCAAAATGCTCCAAAATGCCAAAAAATGGCCATAAATACCAGGCGAACAGAATCAGCAGACAGTTGCTAATTAGTATAACAGTTTCTGATTATTAGAACAGTTTCTGATCAGTATAACAGTTTCTAAATTTAACATTACTCTGTTAGTAACAGAAGGTTTACAGCAAGTTAACAGCGAGTTAACAGCGAGTTAACAGAGAGTTAACAGTGAGTTAACAGCAAGTTAACAGAAAGTTAACCGAGTTAACCGTACAGAAAAATTTGCCAAAAAATACTGGTAAAATGCTGTAAGCTTTCTGTTTTGAGGGATTTTTTTTTAAAATTGAAGCTTCCAAGATTCAAATGCAAATATTTCAATTGGTTTGATATTGATTTGTTAATGCAGATACCCTGTGCCATTTAATGTTTCGTCGTCGTTAGCCAGTGCTGGTGAAATTGGAACTTCCGAAGACGATTTCAATTACAAGACCCACTGTAATTTGTATAACCTTTTCTGAAAATTGTTGAGAATGTGACCCACACCCAATTGAGAAGACAAAAAGTGGGTTTATGTTTTTGAACAATGTTCATATTTGTTTATTAATCATTATGAATTAATTTATTTATTTCTCAGTTATTTCATTATAATTCGTATTATATATTTTTTTGTTGCTCTAGAGCGTTTCTTTGCCATTGTTTTTTAAACTTATGTACCATTATCTTAACTTATAATGCCATTATTTAATTTTCATGTCGGTTTAAAATCATGTTTCATTATAGTTTATATTTATATATGCATGCACATTGATGTTTTTTATGCCTATGCCGATTTTAACCAGCTCATTGGAATTTCCTTCAGGCCTCTCACCCTACAACATATGTATGTATGTACCTTATGTACTCGTACTTATGATGTATATATGTATATGCCGTTACACGTTGCGTACAATGTGATTTTAATTATCAATTTCTGTTAATGGGGTAGGTTGTAAGTTGTAAATGTTGTTGCTAAAGTTTTGCATACATATTTTGTTGATATTGTGTGTGTTTAAAAACTTTTACAATTTGCTGTTGTCCGAGTGTGTGAAGTGTGTAAAGGAGCAGTAATTGCCATTTCTGAATGTTCTGCCAGTTGTTGATGTTGTTGGTGGCCGCATATTGTTTCCTTTCCAAGGGTCCTTATACATAATTGAATTACTTTAGCCATTGGCATGCGCCCCTGTCTGTGATTCGTCATATGCTTAACTTTATTGAATTTAACTATATGTTTATTTGTTGTTCTTGGTTATATAACTATATATATGTATGCATATATATATACATACACATATATGTACTATGTGTGTATATATATATATACATTTGTATTTATATGTATATATATGGGCATATTTGCTGTCGTATGAAGGATTTCTTTGCCTTTTTGGGATCATTATATATATACATACATATGCATATATATAATGTATATACATATATGTATATAATTTTTGTTTGTATTCCTCGTAGTAAATATACAAATTCGTTACCGGATTTCTTTATAGAAATGAAAAAATTGTTTTTCGTTATATTTTAAATTTTATTTTTACTCTTTTTTGTATCTTTAAATTCTTGTTATGCTTCTATTTATGTGTATGGCTTTCGCACGGTTTGTCTTATACTTGTTCTTGTTCTTTTTGTTCTTTTTGCTTTTGTTTTTGTTTTTGTTTTTATTATAATTTTTACCTTGTATAGTTTGCTGTAAGTGTAGTACTGTACCAGTTGTCTCATAACTTTTACACTGTTATACATATGTATATAGAGCTTATGTACACACATTGGCGACGCCATCCTCATCGTCCTGAATCACTCGATGCCCAATGTGTCCTGCTGGGACTTAGGACCTAGACTAATTTTTAAAGTTTTCGCGCTCAAAGTGTGCGTGCTCCTTTCATATCCTTGCTCCATAGATAGCACACAATATACGAGTATGTGTATTTTAACTGACTTTTCATTCATCGCACGCTCCACTTAATTACTTTTACTTACATAGTAGAATACTTACAAACTGTACGCTTTATTATCGCGCTTTTTTTTATAAATGTATCTTCATTTTATCTTGTTCTGCCTTGTTAAATTTTGGGGTTTCTTTTCTTTTTTATTATTTATTTAAGTTTCCTTCGATTTGTATCGTGTATAAAGTATTAAAATGATTTCATTTTGCTGGTTACGCATTTGTAAATACAATTTTAACGCCACTTTCGCCCATTGTTTTTTTTATATTTTGTTTTCTTTTTTATATCTTAATCATCTTCTTGTATTTATTATTTGTTTTCTTGTATATATTAATATATAATTTTCTTCCATATAGTATAGTGTAAAATATATAAGAGATATTGTCAATATAGTAAAGGTGTTTTTGTCAGTAGTAGTACCAACTGCAAACTGACACATTCCTGGGGGGAATTTCTTACTTATAGCAAAAATAGTCAAGTGATCGTTCGTATGTAGGTTCTTTTGTATGCATTCTTTACCAAGTATGTATGTAAGTGTGTGTTTGGGGCGTGTGTTTGTCTGTAATTTAGAGTGTTATATTGTGACATGGTGTGGTGTGGTGTGGTGTGTGTGGTGTATGTACATATGTGTGTGTAGTGTGTGTCTATAAAAAGAACTGAAGATTGAAATGTCTGATGTAAGTAATTGATTGCTACCATAGTATAAAAGCATGTCAAAGTGTACAAGGCTCACAATTTAGCTACGTCCCAAGCGCTCCTAAGCGCTCCTGCCAGCGAGCGCCTCTCTATGCGATTCTCAACTGTCAGTGTGCCTGTGTGTGCCTGTGTTGCCTGGGTTGCTTGGGGTCGGGGCGTTTTGCATTTGTGTTGGTAAAAAGAAACGTCATCGTTAGCGCTAGACATTAGTTAATTGTATTTCATTATCGTAATCGTACTCGTATTTAGTTGTCGATTTACTCATACACATAATAAGAACTGATATGTTTTATAAGACAATATATAATAATAAAGAGAAAAACGGAAAGTAAGTCGTATAAGTAACTACCAAACTTTACTCTTGCTGTCTTTTCGTAATTGTTTTCACATTAAAACTATTTTACATTATTACTTTACGTGTCTCTTCGTGTCCAATGCTTTGTTTGTTTGTTTGTTTGTTTTTTTTTTTGTAATATTCGCGACCACAAATTGACTTCCGACTCAAAAACGGCGTTTAGCTTAATGTAGTATGTGTTTTGTTTTTTAAAAAATCTTTTACGGCATACTTATGTATTTATTTATACACGTTTTTCTCTATATAAACAAGAGACATCTTTTATTTTTGTTATGTTCAATTTAAAGCTTTTGCGCCTGCGCCGCCAACAAATTCTCTTTCGCTCTCATTTTCATATTGACGGCGCCTTCAGTAGAAAAATAATGAAAAAATGTTCGATTTTGGTTTTAGTTTTCCATTTTTTGTTTTTTTTTGGTTAAAAAAATGTGTTTTGTTGTCTTTATGTTGCTTTTTGTGTTGTTGCTGTAACATTTTTTGTTTTCTAATTGACTGAAATTGATTTTGTTACAAGGACGCATTTCATTTTGGTTGTTGTTGTTGTTTGTTGTAGTTGTAGTTGTTAATGTTGTAGTTGTTAATGTTGTTGTTGTTGTTGTTGTTTCTTGATCCGGTATACCAATGTAATTTGCAGTAATGTGCTGAATATCTGTGACTTGCATGCAGTTCATCTTGTTGCGGTTGTAGTTTGCTGTCTTTGAGGTTCTTTAACAATAGAGAGCACTACAAATAATATAAAGCATGTTCTTTTCTACTCATAACGAACGTTAACAGGGAAAATGCTAGAAAAAATTCAACAGTACGCTTAAAGCTGTTTTGGTTTTACACTTACTCGTACAACATACATATGCATGTATGTACTATAATAACCGGTACGGCTGCGAAGCGAACCGGTTCTACCAAGGTGCCCAATGGCGGTACCAGCTTCAAATGCCGTACGCTTGGGGGCCCATTGCTAAAACCGATTCGCTTCGTAACCGGGTTTTTTTTACCAATTACGGTTACGGTTTTCGACTTACAACATAAAAAATTTACTAGCTGACTGTACTTTGTGCCAGCAAAGTGTAGCATACATCTTTTTTGTTTTTTCTTTCTTGTTGGCATAGCTGCCCAGAAATGATTTGTTTTGTTTTGTTTTGAGAATTGTTATAGACTTGATTTCCACTTGGAGAATATGTTTCTCTCTTAGCAAGAGTTTCTTCTACATTGTGTTTTTTTTTTGCTAGTTAATTGATTTTTTTTTGGTTTTTGTGACAGTCGAATATTGTTTACAAGTAATTTACAATATGCATATTTTGCTGTGAGAGAATGTCCTTCTCCCTGCTCTTCTCCTCCTTTGCCATAATGCAGTTCTTGCGCCGTAGTTAATAATATGTTAATATGTATATATATTTGTATGTATATATATTTTAGGTGTATATATATTTTATGTATATTTATATATTGGTGTATATTTAATGTATTCCTTTTAGTTTTTTTTTGTTTTTCATCTTAAATTTTCTTTGTTTTTTTAAACTTACTTCTCTTCTTCTTGGTTTGTGTCTGCTTGTTCTTCTCCTTCTCCTTCTTCCTTCTTGTTGTTGTTTTGAATTATTGCTTTTAGAACGTGTCTTAAAAATATATTTATTTATTTAATTATATATGTGTATGTATATGCCTTATCAGCTAGTTTTCATATATATATTTTTTTATGCAAATATAACATGTTTTTGCTTTTTTTGGATTTTTATAATTTTCTTATATATTTTGTTGTATTTTATTTATTTGTTTACGCTCCTCTCGAACATATTTGGATCTCAAGTAATCCGAGAGAATCCGAGAATCCGAGTACTTACAATGCGCTGCTGACCTGTTCATATTTGGTTTTGGATTTTTGTATTCATTACTTTTCTTTGCATTATATTTAAATATGTTCATTAACAAATAGTTTATTTAGCGTTAAAGTAACCATTGCCTTGACTCCCTTGCAGATGTATGTGTAGGTGTATGTATGCACACATACGTATACATAAGTAAAATGTTTATTTTTAATTTATGTTTATATATATTTTGCTTGCCTTGCTGGACAATCAGCCATCTGCAATGTCCGATAATCTAGATTCTGGATTGCCTCTAGCCGATTCATATATATACGTAATTTAGCCTGCTTACTTTCGTCTATCTAAATGTTTTAATCGCGTCCTTTTTCGCTCTGCTTTCCTTTGCTTTTTTTTTGTTATCCTTCTGTAGTATTTTTTTTGATTATTTATATAAGTATATATATAAATTGTATATAATTTGTTTGGTTTATTAATTATGTTGGGGGTTTTTTTTTGTTCTTTTGTTGTTTTGTTGTTCCAATTTTTGTAATGTGCACGTGAACAAAAGTGAAATGTCTGCGAAAAGTTGAAATTAATGAAGTCACCAAGTATTGTTGTAGTTTCTCTTGGTTTTTCTTTAGCTATATATAGTATAGTTTCAATATATAGAGTCATCTGCTTGAATTGGGTTTTTGTCAACATTATAAACGCTATAATTTATATTACATCTGCAACTATTTGTC
Organism: Hirtodrosophila histrioides; assembly: GCA_037075165.1. Classification (NCBI taxonomy): domain Eukaryota; kingdom Metazoa; phylum Arthropoda; class Insecta; order Diptera; family Drosophilidae; genus Hirtodrosophila; species Hirtodrosophila histrioides. The sequence continues at coordinate 494,666 of JBAMCL010000727.1, read as the reverse complement.
GTAATTTGTTGTTGTTGTATATAACTATGTATGTATTTATGTATATATCGTATTTTTATTATATGTTGGTTTTGTTCTCATCATCATTGCTATATAAGTTTTGTATTTGGTCCGAGACTTGACAGGCAAAGTCCTGGAGAGCGTTGGTTTGACAATTTGGCAAAAAAGTTATGAAAGGAACATTTTCACTTCGCTTCAGCTTCAGCTTCTGTTTTATGTATTTATATTTTTAGTTTTCACTATCATTTTCATTTTAAGTTATAGTTTTTCTATTCATATTGTTGTGTTTTGGTTGTCTTCTTTTATTTTATTTTATATATATTTGTTTTTTGTGTGTGTACGTCGCCTAATGCAAAAATCTCAGACAGACAAAAAGCGTTTCTTATTGTTGTTCTGTCAATTATAGAACAATACATGTTTTTTTGTTTTTTTTGGTTTTTTTGTTATTAATTTTCTGTTTTCGCACTTGCTGTGTGTAACAAATGTTGTTTACTTAATTGTCAGATAGTTTTTTGTTTTGTTCCAATAATTTAATACTCCATATAGTTGTATATAAATATATTTTTCTATTACGCCCCCCAAATAGCATCATTGTCGCATACATATACGTCCACTATACGTCCTGTCGTCCTGTCGTCCTTTCGTCCTTGCGTGAAGTCACGAGAAGGCGCGACTTGAAAAATTAATTGCACATAATGTGGCCTGCTTTTCATGCGCTTTCCTCAACATTTTGTTATTACCCATACTCTTCTGGCTTTTATACATACGTGTTTACATACATATTTAGTTAATTGTTTAAACATTTGCGCTGTGGCAACTGTCTTTTGTTTGTTTTTGTTTGTATTTGTTTTATAAATATTTTATTTACTTAAATATAATATATATGTTGTATGTATAATAGTTCATTGTTATATTTTTGCATATGCGCTTAGATTGTAATTTGTTTAAGTTGTTTTTCTTCTTTTGATTCATCAGTTGTTAGTGTGTGTGTGTGTCTGTGAGTGTGTGTGAGTGTGTGTATTGTGTATGAGTGTTATATGCTTCTCAAAAATGTTTCTTACATACTTATTTATAGAATTTCTTAGCTTTCTGTGTGCCTTCTTGCAAATAAATTGATTTATGCCTCGAGCCATGCAAAATGCACCCTCTCACCTCGCCCTCATTGTTATAATGAATGCGTTAACATATTTGTCTAACTATGCATTGTTTAATTAGCATTAATTCATTTGCTTTCAATGTGAACACAAAAGAGTTTTAGTTTTTGTTTTGTTTTTTTTTAAATAATACAGAACTTCAACACATTTAACAAATTAATTCATTCTTTTGTTTTAGTTATTTGTTTGTTTGTTTTTGGTTTTTCATATAAGTATCTTTTTGGCCAATAAACGATTGTTGTACTTTAAAATAAATTCATAATTATAACTTGCGTCTAGTAATTGTTAGCACAATTTTGATTTTTTGATTTACCATTTAAAAATTGAAAACATACAATACTCTTTTGGTTTCGGCCAGGTTTGATCGATCCTTCCGGCTCAAATCCCATATTGGTAACATTCAAACTCACAAAAATTGTTTTATCCTTTGAGATATAAATAAATCAATTGTTGTTTACTTTGCTTTATCCTTTTTTTGATTTACGTAATTACTTTGTATATATTGCAGTTTTCTGTATATGTATGTGTATGTATAATATATGTATATATATATATGTAAGTATATATATATATATATCGACTTTAACTTTAAAAGTTACAACTTAGTTATTTAAGAATAGTAATAATAATGATCATAATCATTTGCCTTTAATAATACGCAATTAAATAATAACATTTTCGCTATTATTGCAACATTTTTGTTTGGTTTTCAACTTTTTTGTTTTTTTTTATAGTTTTTTTTTTTTGGTTTTTGTTTATTTGGTTTCTCATTACTTAAAAATGGTGACGCTTTAGCCCCTGGCACAATGTTGTCATCCTCCTCCAGGCTGGCCTTCAGTTTTGCACTGTGTGTGTGTGTGTGTGTGTGTGTGTGTGTGTGTGTGTTTGTGGGTATGCAAAGGCCACGCCTACACGCCGCCTGCTGCACTTGACGCAGTTTCATTTAATTTGCATTTTAAACGATTTTTGCTGCACACGTTGCATCTTTCTGGTAGGGTGTGCTCGGGCTGGGGGAGGGGGGACGGGAAAGGGGCTGCGGCTGCCGTGGTTGGTTATTTGGTTATTTTGTTGTTGTTATTACTGCTGCTGCTGCTGCTGCTTCTTCTTCTTGTTGATTTTTTGTCGTTAAATTAAAATTAATTTTTTTTGTTCGCTCATAGTTTTTTTTTGAGTCCTTTTTTTTGTTGTTGTTGTTATTTTGGTTTGCTTGCGCTGCTATAAATGTATATATATGTATATATATACATACATATGTAAGCATATATACATATGCATATGTATGTAGCACATATACACGTTAATTAATTAAGTATAATGTGTGTGTGTGTAGGTGTGTAGGTGTGTGTGTCTTTGTGTGAGCCTGGTTTATTGCATTTGTGTGTGGTTTTGCTTGGGCTGCTTAACAGATTTCATTTGCGATGTAGAAATATATCAACATGCATGTAAACATATACATATACATATATATGCATGTATGTATGTATGTATGTATATATTATGTGTATAGTAAGTATATAGCAAGTTATATATATATATATGTATATACTTTAATTAATTTGTTGTTGTTTGTATTATATTTGATGTTGCTTTTGCGCTGTGTGTGGTTTGCAGCATTACAATTTTCGTGTCTGTTCTTGTTGTTGTTGTTGTGTGTTGCTCTATTTGTTGTTGTTGTTGTTGCTGTTGTTGTTGTTGTTGTCATTGCGGTTGTCGGCGCCACCTTTTAATGGTATCCATTTGTAAATGCCGCAGGAATTAGTGGTCCCTGTAAATAAACGTTTCGTATAGAACAAAACAAATACACCAAAATTATTCAAATAAAATACAATTTCGAGCATCTAATGCACACATACATTTAGAAAGTTATTCAACATTTATAGGTATACATATATAATTAATAAGTGAAAAGTATTGAGATAGAAAAATTATTATATTCGATATTGAATTTTGATTTTTGAGTAATGTTTCTTTTTCTTTTTTTGAAGTTGCTGAGTTTTGATAAAGAATTTGCATTTGATATAGAATTGAGAGTAGCATAAAAAGTTATAGAGAACATAAGAGGAAAAATGAATAATTATAATAAAGAAATCTACCCAGTTGAGATCTAAACATCCAGATCAGTCTGGTTGCAATACAACATAAAGAAGGAAATTATAACAAAAATATATGTATCAAAAATCATGTCAAAAAAGTAATACACAATTTGATAAATTTTGTCTGTTATTTTTGTGAACTAATTAAGTAAGTAAATAATTTGGGAATCAATAAAATATATACCTTTTAAAAATCAGAGATCATGTCGAGTAATGAATACATCATTTTGATTAATATTGTCTGTTCTTTTGTGAAATAATAAAGTAAGTAAACATTATAGGAAATAATAATAATATATTCCTTTTATAAATCAAAAATCATGTCGAGAAATGAATACATAATTTTATGAAAATCGTTCTGTCCTTTTGTGGAATAATTAAGTAAGTTAATATGATAGGAAATAAGAATAAGATAAATAATCATTCCTTTTAAAAATCAAAAGATTCATGTCAAAAAATTAATACATACTTATTTTTATGAATGTTGTCTGCCATTTTTGTAAAATAATTAAGTAAGTAAACATTTTAGGAAATAATAAAATATATATTTCTTTTATAAATCAGAAATTATGTCAAGAAATTAATACATAATTTGATGAAATTTGTCTTTCCTTTTGTAAAATAATTAAGTAAGTGAAAATGATAGGAAATAATAATATATATTTCTGTTATAAATCAAAAGTTCTCAAGTCAAAAAAGTAATACATAATTTGATGACTTTTGGAAAAAAATTAATTAAGTAAACATTATAGAAAATAATAAAATATATTCCTTTTATAAATCAAAAGATTCATGTCAAGAAATGAATACATAATTTTATGAATTTCGTCATTCCTTTAGTAAAAATGATAGGAAATAATAATAATATATTCCTTTTATAAATCAAAAGTTCCCAAGTCAAAAAAGTAATACATTATTTTATTAATATTGTCTGTCTTTTGTAAAATAATGAAGTAAGTAAATATGATCGGAAATAATGAAATTAATTACTTTTATAAATCAAAAGATTCATGTCAAGAAAAGAATACATAATTTGATGAATTTTGTTTTCAAATTTGTCAGTCTTTTTGTGAAATAATGAAAACCTCAAAAACATTCAGCAACTGAAGCAAATGAAATGCCAGAAATGTGTCAATCTTTATCAAAACTCGCCCAAGGCTTGTATAATTGTTAAATGTATGTTGGATATATATGTGTGTATGTAGGTATGTTTTGTGTGTATGTATTTATGTATGATATATGTATGTTGTAGCAGCGCTTAGATTTAATATTCATGTATATAATACATATATGTATATTGTAGAATTTGAAATAAATCATAATTGTTTAATTGAAACGGCCTAGAAAACTGTGCTTGTGACGTGCATACATAATTTTATTTAACTTGATTTTAATGTATATTTTTGTTTGTTTGTTTGTAAGTTGTATTTTGTATATTGTATATTGTATATTTTGACTAGGGTTTTGTAGTATATATTTAGTTGTTGTTGTTGATTAATAATTGAAATTGTTATTTGAAAAAAGACGCTGTAGTTTTGTTGGGTGTGCCTACCTTGTGCAACTGCGTTTGTTATATACTCTTATTTCTTTTGTTTTCTTTTTGCTTTTCGTTTATTTATATATGTATATATATATATATTTAGTTTTATATATATAATTGTATATACTTTTGCTTTTGTTTGTTTTCTTGTTTTATTTTTTGGGTTATCAGTCTTTTTATATATTAGCCATCGCAAAGTTCAACGAATAAATCTGTACGAAATGAAAGAGAAATACATAGTACAATATATATAGAGAAGGTCAGCGCAATAACTATGTAACTATTTGTTGTATCATATTTTGTTTGTTTGTTTGTTAACGCTACACTTGTGTCTGTTGAGCCGTCTCTGTGTGCTACAGTTAACGACGGCTAAGCGGAACATTACGGACCACAACTGGGCCTATATAACGCGCAGCGCCCCCTGCTCCGCCCGCCCCTTTGGCTATAGTTTGCACTACTTTAAGGCCAGACAAGCCAGACCAGAACAGACCCAGGTGTCCGTCCACACTTACCGGGCTGTAGTTCAACGGGGCACGGCTGACGGCAATGGGAAAGCCCGATGGCTGCGGACTGGTGGCCTGTACGTAGCCCACATTGTCCGCCCCGGCCGAGCTGTACATGTCAATGGTTGGTCCGGGGGAGTTGGTTGAGGGGAATCCCTGCCGTGTGGCCGTGGTGGCAGCCGCTGCATGTGGCGAGGCCGACGGACCATAGCTGTGGGCAGCGGCAGCAGCCGCCTGATAGTTGTTCATCACTGCAACGATAAGGAGAATTTTTACTCGTAATGTCTATTAGTTAAGTTTCAATGGCACTTCTTGATAAAGAAAATAAAAAGCAATAAAAGAGGTTTAGGTTAATGCGAGCTTTTCACTTGAAGTGAGCTTTATTTAATTTTAAAGCTTTAATGAGCTTTAAAGCACTTTATTAAGCTAAAGACTAAATGTACTGTAAATTGTTTTTCAAATTACATATTTTCATATTCATATTCAACACTTTTATATTCCTAATGACACTTCTTGAAAGTGACAATACAAGAGTATTGAGTTAGGCGAGCTTTTCACTTGAAGTGAGCTTTATTTAATTTTAAAACTTTAATGTGCTTTCAAAGCTGTTTATTTAGCTAGAGACTAAATATAATAATAGTCGTATTTAAACTGAAATATTTTCATATGCATATTCAATTCTTCTACATTCCCAGTGACACTTCTTGAAAGTGGCAATAAAAAGCAATACAAGAGTATTGAGTTAGGCGAGCTTTTCACTTGAAGTGAGCTTTATTTAATTTTAGAGCTTTAATGTGCGTTCAAAGCTATGGACTAAATGTACTGTAAATTGTTTTTCAAATTACATATTTTCATATTCATATTCAACACTTTTATATTCCCAATGACACTTCTTGAAAGTGACAATACAAGAGTATTGAGTTAGACTAGCTTTTCACTTGAAGTGAGCTTTATTTGATCTTAAATCCTTAATGTGCTTTCAAAGCTGTTTACTCGGCCATAGACTAAATATAATAATAGTTGTATTCAAAATGACATATTTTCATATTCAACACTTTCACATTCCCAATGACACTTGTTGAAAGTGTCACATTCAAGCAAAAAGCGCTTTAAATTTATGATAAAATAACTCGATTAGAGCCACGTTGGAGAAATTGTTGTCTATTAGACAAGGTTTCCGCTCTATTTTCAATTAGTCAATAAAATTAACCTGCTCAAAGGCTTAAAAGGCTTTCAAAGCTGATTTTAAGCTTGAAGTGAGCTTAATTTGTGCTTTTACTCGTCTTAAAACTCATCTTTAACTACTTTTATATCATTGCCTTTATCATTGTCATATCAGATGGATGTCTTACCTGATAAAGCCTGTGTTAGCAGCGGAGTATTGTTGTTGGGTGTCAGCTGCCCATTGGATAGATCAACTGTAAGTGGCAAAAGATTACAAGAGTTGTGATTTAAGTACAGGGCAGACAAGATGGTACAAAACTAGTTAAGATTTGGGCGTAAAAATACCTAAGACATAAGAGTATACGAGAGTAATTAAGACTGAGCGCTAAGTGGTATATAAAAAGTATTACGATTATAAGTATAGGGTATGTAGTGAGAGTATTGGCGCTTATGAGTGTTATATATGATTCTCATGTGCCACTTTGAACTGAAGAGACAACAAAAACTATAGAGCAAATCAAAGAAAAGATAAACCAATGCGACTAACTAACGCTGTATAAGTCCCAACTCCCAACGGCTTACTATATACGATGGATGGGTTAGTATATATGTATATGAGATATGGTAAGTATGGCAAGTAACTACGACAAAAAGAGAGAACTAACTAAACAAAAAAAAACAACACAAAGTGCTTGCTCGGTTATTAAACGAGGAATGTCGCAATTTGCGATGCTTGAAAAGACCGTCTATGATGTTAGCCTGGCTGAATGAAACCAGACCAAAACGAAACTCAGTTAGTACGCTTGGCTGGGACACGGTCGTACTTTGCTTTTGGCGCTTTTTCTGTTATCATTGCCGCTCTGTGTGTGTAGTTGTTGTTGCTGCTGCTGCTGTTGTCGCTGTTACGGTCACAGCTGCTGCAGCAAGTAAAAATACGCCAGCGCCAATATTGAAATGACAACAGAATGGTAAAAGAGATTGGGAATGGAATGTGATGGAATGGGATGGGGATTGGGTTAAGAAGTAACGGGTTATGGCTAACGGATTACGGGGTAACGGCAAATGGGTGCGGGCAGCTGAATGCGAATGTAGCAGTTGCATTTCCTGCGGAAACACAAAAATTGATGTAACGTAACGTGACGTAACGTAACGAGGCGTAGCCGTGGCAGACGTTTGCTTATTGTCGTACTCGTTTTTATTTTCTCATGTGTGTGACAGTGCGTGTATGTCTGTGTGTGCGTGTGTGTGTGTGTGTGTGCGTGTGCGGCGCCAATCAACTTTGGCTTACGTTTAGTTTACGCTTTTCGGAAAGCTCTGCGCGCCATGTTGTTTTCATTAGCGCAGCAGCAACAGCAACAACAGTTAAAGCTTCTGGCAATAGAAATAGAAATAGAAATAGAAATAGCGGTAACTGCTTTTTCTAAATAAATAAGTTTTTAGTTCTCGTTTTAGTTTTTACTTGTTGTTATAGAATGGCCATCTGGCTTTCTTTGCTGTGCACAGCTGCAGTTTTAGTTGGTTTTAGTTGTTCGACTTGTGGTTTGCTTGTTTACCAACTAACAGTGTTGTTAAGCGACACAAAAAGAGCACACAGTTGTGTGCCATTGGTCGGTTGGGCAACACTGTCGCGGTTTGTTAAGTTGGCAACACTGATTTACTGTTACACTAAGCGATTATGAATGTTTCAACAGCTACTTATACTTAATTGTTGTAAACAAATAAATTATATGTATAACAATACTATATATATGTATGGTTGTATATAAATGAGCTACACATTTGCTCATTGTTCCAAACACTACACAATTCTTAGAGTTTTGATGTGGCATTATGCTAAAGTTTATAAGAATCCGAAAACAGCTACAATTATTAAGCTTATATCAATGTGGTTTGTGTTACAACTAATAACAAATTTTATACTTAGTTAGGTTTTCTTGAACACTATTATAAGTGTTTTGCTTTTAAGAGCTACAACTAATATTATTTTTAGTATTTCTACTTTAACAGGCCGTTTCCGAATTCCACTTTCGAATTGCACCTAAAAGTATGCTCTAATTATTTATGTGGATTTAAATCGCACGTGGAATTCGGAACAGGTTCTGCTTATGTCAGTTTTTATTGTCAACTGTATAACTTTTGCTTTGTATGGGCTCGCATATAAGTCTGTATACATATAAAGAGTATCTAAGGATACATGTATAGTTTAAATGGTTTAATGAACACTACACATAAATATATATGTATGTATGTATGTATATGTATTGTATGTATGTATGTGTATGAGTATATGTGAACTACGACTGCCGCCGTGGGGCAGTTTACAATTTATTCTGATTGCACTCTTTGCTAAACTTTTTCTATAACAAGTTGCTAACGGTTTACGTACGAGTACATTTAATAATTATAAAATGTGTAAACGGCTTTTGAATAATGCGCCCAAAACAGATATATAAAGTGTATAAAGTAAGTATTTATATAGAATGCTGTAGGATTATGCATTTTGAATATTAAGACGACCATTAGCTGACCTTGTTGGCAGTTGTTTCTTGAGCTGTAGTTGTTCTTGCTGTTGTTGCTTGTTGTTGTTGCTGTTGCTGTCGCTGCTGTCAAGTTTATTACGCATACGCCTCGATGGCCACTTTGTCACTCTTGGCCTGACAATTCCATTTTGGCATTTGGCCTTGCCACTTTTCGTCCTGTTTTGTGAACGCTTTCAAACGCTAATAATACTACAAGAGCGAATGCCTTGCGGCCAAAAAGGATAGACTTTGCTTTTGGGTTTTTGGTTTCGGCTTTTGTATCCGTTTTTGTGCATTTATTTTGTTAATAACTTTTCGTTTCTGCATAAGCAATTTGAATTCTGCGTTGGCATTTCATTTTCTTGTTTTGTTTGAAGCGTTTTCTTATAAATCACAGTATATACGTGTAAAATACATAGATATGCGTGTGTTAGTGTATGTGTGTCTGTCAGTGTGTGTGTGTGTGTGTGTGTGTGTGTGTGTGTTTGTGATGTTATATAAGTTGGTATTTATGCATTTCGTGTATATGTCATGTATATAAATAACTCGCAAGCATTTTATAGTTTAGATACCTTGAAGCAGTTGCTTCCTTCATATTTTGTTGCCTTCGTCCTTTGTAATACAATATATTAATTTAAATTGCCAAAAATTTGCGATAACTGCATTCAATTAACTAATTAACAGCTTATCAATTTATAGTCATTGATCTGTGTGTCATTTTTATTCGTTTAATATAAGTATATTAGTATATTATGTATATGCCATAAATATTATCTTTGTATATAGTATTGGTAACTAAGTATTAATGTGAAACTTACAACTAAATATGCGTAAATGGAAAGGACATAGAAAAATTGCATTTTTCGTAAACTTAAAGTCGCTCTTCGAAAATGGATGGACATTAATATTGTATTTTTTTTATTATTATTTTTGTATATATTTTTGTTTGTTATTGTACAAATGAAATATAGATTTTGCTTTTTGTATAAAATAAATATTCAAACTTATTTTGTATATTTTATATATTAAATATATATACTTGTAGTTTAATATATAATTCATATAGAAATGTCAATAAAAATTTCGCTCATTTTGGTAGAAATTTGATTGCATTTTATTTAATATATTTTGCTTTTTATTATTATTATTATTATTATTCAATTTGATGCACCGATGAAGGAATTTCTTGCAGGCTATACGTTAGATGAATAGAATTATAGAATTATGGGATTCCAAAACGAACACCAAATATGCATTGTGGCTATATGAAAACACAATTCAAACTCAAAATTCAACTAATTAATGAACTTTTGCAATGCCAAAAATCTCTGCACGTTTCGCTTATTATCTAAAAACTCAGGGGAAACAGCATGAACAAAAGGTATACATAAAAAAAAAAAAAAATATATATAAAAACAAAATTATATTATGCAGCAAATTAATTAAAGGATAATAATGATACTACGTGTGACAGGCCTGCTAAAATGTTGTTTTTATCTAAATGTATTTTGCGCGGTTTTATATTACTTTATTTTTTGTTGTTGTTGTTGTTTGTTTTGTTTGTTGCCGCATCCGACTAATTTATGCAGATGTACTACAAATAAAAATTTGCATATAAATGCTTACCGGGTAATATAGTTTTATAAATAATAGATTTGTGGCCCTGAAACAGGCCCCAAATGGGAGCAGTTTGTGTTTTATAATGAGAATTGATGTTGCTAAAAACCAAAAAAAATACAAAAAAAAAAACGAGTAATATAAAATAATGTGAGAAACTTTGAGGATCACAAAGGTCCCTCTCAAAGGATTCGATCTATAGTTGGAGTTTTCTATGTGTACTTAATGGGGGGAGATTGTTATATATATGTATATATATTGCGTCATACCTCTACACACGTCTATTGAGTCAACTGTGTAATGTAATGCGATTATGTTGGCCTAGAGTCTACTTGTTTTCTATATGTTTTGAGTATAGTTTATCAACTTGCATACAATTGGCTACAAAACTGCTCTATAGATAGTACAGGTGCTGGCTGCTTTATATATGGTGCACAGCTCTATAAGATATACGAGTAAATATATAACTAGGGTTTCAGCTAATATTGATTCAAGTTCAATTCTTAAGGGATCTAGAACAAATGCCGATATAATCCATGTTTATATGTTGTTAAGTAAAGTGTGTGTGTGTTTGTTGGGCTATATAGAAAGTTTTTTGTATGGGGTTAAAAGAGACTAAGTGTCAGCTATATAGAAGGCGATATATATATTCTATCTCTATATATATATATATGCCAGCAGTTCTCTAAATGTGATTACACGGGTCTGCAATTACAAATATGTAGGTATCGTTATTGGCTTTTGTTTTTCTTTTAGATAGATCAACAACTAACGACTATAAGTTTAGTTTTGGTTATTGTTGTTGGTCTTTTGTTGTTGTTCTTGTTGTTTGATGTTGTTACCATTCACCGTAGAAACAATCTAAACTATTTGATTTCTGGCTGCTGCTGCTGTTGTTGTTGTCGTTATTGTTATTGTTGTTGTTATTATTGGTATTGTTATTGTACCTACTTGTCACAGTACAAATGATTTATTTGGATTGCGTATTGTCGTTGAGACCAAAGAAAAAGAGACAAAATGGCAATGAAATATTAAATACAATTTCGCAGGCCTCTCGTATATTTATGCTTGCTTCTCTTTGATTTATTTGCTTTATTTGTTGTAGTAGTATATATCGTATATATATATATATATATATCTATATATATATATTCATTTTAGCTTTTCTCGTATATATCGGTTTCCCGCTCTCTCAGACTTGCTTTCGGCTTATAGTGTTTCTTTTTACTCTGTTTGTATTTCGTTCAGTTTTTGGTTTGGTTATTAGAAATTTATGTTGCCCAGAAACTGCGATTTGATTGCCGCCGTGCGCGCTGTCAGCGCCGTGGCCAGTGGCAGGGTCAGCGCCTGGTGGTGTTGGTATCCTGACTGGGGCTGACTGTGGACAGCGGCCGCTGCAGCACCACCGCCAGCGGGGCCGGTGGCGGCTCTGCTGCGGCCAGCGTTCGTGCTACACGCGGCACCATAACTCCTACCGATGCCACAAATAGTCAGGCCTACAAAATCACATGAGACAGATAGATTGCATGTAGAATGAGACAGAGACAGAGAGAGAGAGAGAGAGAGAGACAGGGAGAGAGAAAGAGAGAGAGAGACGGTAACTAGGGTTGGGACGAATGCGTATATTAAATATATTCGCATTCGTGAAACTGACACTCAAAGTCAAAGGACTCGTTTCGTTTCGTTAACTAATTTTCAGGCAAATCATTTGTATATATTTAAGTTAATCAGATTTAAGATTGGTTCTGCCAGGCGATGCTACTGAGTCGGAAGTGTTGGATTTGTTATCTTGAATGCATTTCGACATCCGTTCCAACCCTAGCAAAAACAACACACACGCTGTGGATGAGGCTGGACGAGGGGTAGTGTTTCTATCAAAATTTGTAATGGGGGTTTTTGGGGTATCTTTTCTTTCAGTGTAGTATGCGTGTGTTGGGTGCAAATGATAAACACAAGATCAAGCAGCATTAATGAATATGTGGTTCCTAAGTAAGTGTATGTATATAGCTTAAGAGCTGCTTCTTATTTATTTTGTTCAGTTGTTGTTCTTTAAAGAGATACTATTTGTGCATTGATATGACGAACGCTGGAGTGTTCTTAATGATTATATCGTTTATTCGTTATCTTTCAATTTGGCGCCACCCGAACAAGTAATACTCGATATTTAGTCAGTTATTGATAGATTGCCAGCGGGATTGAGATAGAGATAGAGATAGTCCTAGGCCGTGCTGGTCGTTGGGGCAACCATGTAATCACCGATGAGTATGCGATTCTCCGGCATTACGCCCATTACACCGGCTGAAAGGCAAAACAAAGAGAAAGAAACAAGAACAAAAAAGAAGAAAAAAACGAAAAATGTCGATTGTTGTTGTTGTTGTTGTATGGCGAATACGATACAAATCGGAAAACAATAAGTAAACACATTATCTTTTTGGGGTGCTGTCGAGCATGAAGTTAGTATTTAATGCTAATGTTTATTATACGTATACAATTAACAGTTGAACTAGTTTTATAATGCCTTTCGTCATATCAACTAACACAAATTGTAATGCGGGGGTGTAGGGGCGGTTCGGGCGGGTGGTGGGTGGTTCGGGGTGAATAGTTAGTTTTAAGTAGTCACAAAACTTGCTCAAAATCACATTGAGTACACTCACACTCACACTCACTCACTCATACATACGAGTATTGAAGGGCGTACGACAAATGCAGAGGATACTATATATTCATATATAAATAAGTATGTGTGTGTGTGTGTGTGTGTGTGTGTATGTATTTGTGTGTGTGAGAGGGATATATAGAGCGAACTTACCAGTTGGATAGGGTAGTCCGAAGCTAGGATAGCCCGAGTAACCGCGTCCAGCGGCATAGGCAGCATAGGCAGCTGCCGGAAAGCCTGCGAGAGAGCAAAGATACCGAGATATTAAGGAACTGTTTAGGATGAAAAGTATATAGGAAGTCTTAGAGCTTACCTTCGGGCAATGTCCCCAGACCCCACATGATGTTATCTAAAAATGGCGCATGAGAAACAAGAGAGAGCACAAAAAAGAAAGGCATAAACATAAATAAATTACTAAAATTGATAAGTGCGCATCTTTAACACTAAGTACTCGTAGTAAAGAAAGAGACAATCAAACGCATAAATATTGTATTCGATATAAGTCTAATAATATATAGTATAGTATGAAAGACTGATTACTATAATCGTATTATATTGTAGTTTAAATATAGTACTTTCTGTGTGTGTTTGTGTGTACTTAGCGCTCTAAATGTGTTAGGCTATGGAACTAAGAAACGATCGATCATCAGTTATTATTATTATTATAACTAGGCTTGATGAGAGTTTGATCGATCATTTCACTAATTATGTATTATTTGTTGTTAGATAGAAAGAGAGAGTCTAAGAAATGTTGCCAGCTGCGTTTGGCATACAAATTTGTTATTATGTTTTTGCTCCTTGAGTTTTAGAGCTACATTAAGTAATATATATGGAGTTACATATTGGATACAGTTGTACCATCGATATAATTAGATATGACACAATTCTAAACACTTAATTAATATATATGTTTGTTTATAAGTAAGTACATACGTAGACATTGTTGACTATATTGTTGACTAAGACATTTAAGAGCTATGCTAAATGTAAATACTAATACTAGTATTAATTGCTTTTGTTATCTAGTGTTTGTCCTGAGGGGGCGCAATTCTAAAGCCTTGCTGTGCATTTCTACACACACACGCACACACACTCTCAGGCCATTGCAACCCCTCCAACTAGTTATATGTATATAAAAGTAAAACAAATAATGGAAAGTGTAATACACACACTCACAAATTGGCAAAAAAAAACTAAATGGCTATAAAAATACTACAACGGAAGGAACAGAACTTTGAATGGTTAAATGGAAAATAAATAACGCAACAGTTTTGACAGCTAATTAATAAATAATTGTTGTTGTTTTGTAAATTGTTGAAAATTGATTTGAAATTTTGAGTTGATCCATGCGATTTATGGTCATGGTCATGGTCGATTTGGCCGTCATCATTCATTCAATCATTGACTGATTCGTTCATCTTTGGCATCAATTGGCTGAAGGTTGCTCGATTTCTGTGCTTCCTGTTGGCTGCTCAACTTAGGCTTATGTTACAATGGATAAACATCGAGTACGGACTAGGAATTGGAGCACTTAATGCGCTTATTGTAATGTAAGTAAGTATATGTAAGTATAAGTAAGGTATAATCAAAAGCTAAGTTCATGTTTAGTCAAATATTAATGGCTATAGTAGTAGTAGTAAGTATAGGCAAACATGTGTGTTATGTATGATATTGTATGCAAGTAAGTAATTAACTGGCCCGGCCTGTTATTATGGCCATCAACTGTCCACGCTGTAATTTTGTAAAGGCTTCTTCTCTAATTGACATTATCAATTAACCAGTGTCTGGTTACTTACAAAATACTGAGCAGACAGCTGCCATTCTAATGCCATTGAAAGGCCTCTACAATTGCGACTTCACTCACAAAATGTTCAAACTAATATAGTTTTCGACAAACACACACACACACGCACACACACTCATATAGAATGAGTGTGCGTGTGTGTGTTAGATACACTCTAAGCCTGCCAGCTTAGCTTGCTTCCTACTTAAATGCTTTAACTTAAATGCTAATTCAATACATTTGCTAGTTATTACTTATCGTTGTTGTTTTTGTTTGATTTTGTCAATATTATTGTTGGGTCTACAGAAAGTCATTTTGAAGAGCTATTGTTATGAGTTTGAACTTGAATATAGTTAGGTAACACAAGGTAGTTAAATGTTAGTTATGTATTATACAAGAATCGGAGAGTAGTATTACACATTAATGAGTGTTTACCTAATCGTATTTTTCACAATTTCAATACTTTTTCGATCATTGGTTTTCGTTAATTTTTGATTAGTTTCTTTTACATATTCATATCCATATATAGGTTCTTACGTTCTAGTGTTGCACAATGTCTAAGACTTACTCGCTGGTTCGTTACAGTTACTGTTACTGTTACTGTTACAGTTACATGATAACTCTTGTCACTAGACATACGATCGCCTCTAAGTCTCTAAGTATCGATTGCGCAATGTTGCTACGCCCATTTATCGATCAATCGATACAAAACGTTGATCAAAATCTAAGCAGCTCTCTACGACCTGCTCTTATAACCTAGATCTTAAATACATTTCTTAATTTCTATGGAAAAAATGAATGCGTTTCTAGTTAGTATTATAAGATAATTTAATAACGCATACGCCGCGTTGCCTAAACGCTGATCTGATTAGACACCGAATATATGTAAGTAAAGTATGTAAGAGTATTTATATGTACATATATATGAAGTACATGGCTAGAAAGAGTCGTACACGTAATCCTAGGACCTATGAGTAAATGCGACACATTCGCGCTTTGGACTTTAAGACGGAATAAGAATTGTGTGTGTGTTTGGTGAGTTTTTAACTGTTCTGGTAAAGTGTGTCGAGTGTGAAATGTGTAAACCCTTAACGTTCCCATTTGAACTGACCTAGAGTTGTGAAAGCGTTGAAAGTGTTTAGAGAAGAATTAGCTTGCTGGCTGGAATTGGCAGAGATAGAGCTGGTAAGCAATCGATAGTGCCGTCAGAAAAACAATCGATAAAATTGTTGATTAAGTTTGCTAAACACATTATTGGAAATAAGAAAGCCCAATTTCATTATTGACTGCCACAAATTGGAGATATATTCAAGGAGTTTGTAGTCTTTAGTCAGTTTGAACGCAGCGATCGCAAAATCTATCGATACTATCGAAACTAATTTCGATAGCTTTCCAGCTCTAGTTCAGCTGCT
Source organism: Hirtodrosophila histrioides (assembly GCA_037075165.1). NCBI lineage: Eukaryota > Metazoa > Arthropoda > Insecta > Diptera > Drosophilidae > Hirtodrosophila > Hirtodrosophila histrioides. The sequence goes on along the minus strand of JBAMCL010000727.1, from coordinate 478,225 downwards.
TCACTGAAACTGCTCTCGATAGATTTGCACCTCTAGTTCAGGAACATTTACGGAGATATAAAACTGAAGTCTGAACGTTAATGGTTTAATGAATGCGGGCGGCGGCTCACTGCGGCCTTGGTGGTCAGATGCCAGGCAACTGATAGAGGGAGGCTGCCGCCGCCGCGGCAGAGGCCGCTCCGGGCATTTCCAGGCCCGTCGGCATGGCCAGCAGTTCGCTGAGCGGATAATGGGCCGCAGCGAGTGCGGCATTTTGTCGCAGCTGCGCCTGCTGTGCAGCGGCTGCGGCAGCTGCTGCCGGCGCTGAGGCCGCGGCCGTCAGGGCACCCAGTGTGGCGGCCGAGGGCGTGCCTCTTAGTCCACTGCTGACGGCGGCGGCGGCCAACAGACGCTTGTAGCCCATAACGGCAGCGGCGTCGGCATAGAGCGAATTGGCCAGCGCCACATTGTTCTGGGTGGCATTGGCAGCCGCTGCGTACTGCAGCAGCGAGGGGGCGGCGGAGTTCGCCGGACTGGAGAGGGGCAGCAGAGAGGGAGCGCCTGCTGCAGCGGCCACCGCATGGGCGAGGCTTTGCTGCTGCTGTTGCTGCTGCTGCTGGTGTGCGGCAACAGCAACCGCCTGCTGCTGCTGTTGTTGCTGCTGCTGCTGGTTGGCAGCAGCGGCTGCGGCGGCGGCCACTGCAGCGGCCGATATGTGCGCGGGCAGCGGGTAGGGGGTGTAGCGCAGCGAGGCGGCTGCCGCGGCAGCCCCTAACAGCTGATGATGATGGTGATGTGTGTGCTGTTGTTGTTGGTGGTGGTGGTGGTGTGACTGTTGTTGTTGTTGCTGCTGCTGCTGCTGTTGCTGATGCAGCGCTGAGGCGGCAGCGGCTAAACTACTTGGCAAGAGGCCAGCGGGGGGCGCTGCCGCTGCCGCTGTCTGATTTGCGTGGCTGCCCCAGACTACCAACTCACCGTAAGCGGAGCGACCGGCCGCGCGTGTTTTGGCCAGATTTGCCGGCAGCATTACCTCCTTGGGCTGCGCCTTCTTGCACTCGACCTGCGGAACGAGACAGAGACAGAGAGAAAGAGAAAGAGAAAAAGAGAGAGAGAGGAGAGAGTGGGGTAGCATACAGAGAGAGGGTGAGTCGCCGCTGCGTTGCGTTTCATTTGGTTTCGCCTGACTTACCATTTTGTTGTTTATCTCATGGAAATGAATTTCACAAACTTTGTCTACCACATCTTCGCTTTGAAATGTAACGAAGCCAAAACCTGAAAAAAACACAAGCAAAAATAATACTATATAAGTAAAAGGGAGTCGCAGAGTGGGCAAACAAGTTTAAGAGCTGCAAAAATTGAACGAAATATGCTTTTGTGCGAGCGGCTAAATAATTTACTCAAGTGTCGAGACCGAGACGAACCCAGACAGGCTGCCCACATTCAGAGTGTCCTGCCACGTTACCCACTCATCCCCCCACTCCCACCCCCAGCCTCTCAGCTGACCTCAATATGCGGCAGGCGACCCCCCGTCCATCCAGCAGGGACTCAAGTGCCGGCTGGGCCAAGTAAATTCAAACACTGCCCGGCTCCGAGTTTACATAGCAAACTTTGGCAGCGCTGGAAATAACCCAGCCGAGTGCATAATAAGTTTGTCATGAAGTTTCCGCCCGGGCCCCCTTTCCTCCCTGTCGCCCCTGTGCAAATGCATAGAAATGCTGGATCAGCGTGTTGTTCTTGTTGGCCACTGTGGCGCTGGCGTTGGCGCTGATGCTGATGCTGACCAAATCCTGCACACAAATTTCTGTTAATTTTTCAAAAATACAAGTAATATATATTACACAACCCCTCAGGCTCGTAAATTGCACAGAGTATGCAAAAATGAATGGTAAACACTTTCCAAATTACAGTTTTAATCAATGTGCTGATTATTGGACATAAATAATGCGACATTTTAAGGATGCACAGGAATCCCATGGCCCGGCTCAGCAGCATAACTGATCCATGATCAATTATTGAATTCTATCTAAAAATCTGATACTTTCTGGCGAACTTCATTATACATATTGTTGCCAAACAAAACCTAAATGATATACGTAAATGTAAACTTGTAAGTAATTATAATAATTTTTTCAAATTGTTATTAAGTTGAATCGATAAAATTGATGACAGCGAGTGGACTTTGCCACAAAGTTGTTGCTGCAATTATATTCGGAAAAGACAGAGGATTTTCGCAATCTAAGATGCTCTTCGGTAATACATATGAATTTATGCGAGCTCAGGATTGAATTTACTGGTTTTAATAAACTTATTTTCTTTTGATTACAGACAAAATACCGATAATTTTAAGATCCATTTCAATAAAAGCAGACATTGTATCAAAATCACTTAAGTTGATCGTACTATTTCTATAATACATTTTCATGGATCATGATTTGACAAATTAGGTATCGATATACCGTATTATTACCACCATCAAGTCCTTCCAGACAGGATCTTGGCATAAAGTCTCTGCGCAAATAAATAAATAACTCCCATAATAACGTAATAATATCCTGTTAACCTCCCCTAAAGTAAGCATTACCATATTACTGTATGCACTAGACCTTAATCAATAGAATAGTATAAGTTCCGATTAGATTAAGTTGCCTCTAAGGTAGCAGGACACTAGTTCTAAAAGATTTCAATAAATAAAATAAAATACAAACGATATTCCATATCAGTTGCGTACCCCAGCAAGATGTTAGTAACATATAAATTATCCGGGATCAAGACATGCTGGTGAACGTGGCCAATCAATGATTATAAACTAGAAATACAAATTCTTAATATTTTTAATAAATTAAGCTGTGTGCCTAAGACTAAACCTTAGTTATAAATGCCTCGACTTGGAATTAAAAAATGTTTACTATTATATCTATTATAATTCTAATTTATTAAAATTTAATTGTAATTTGTTTTGCAATTTGAAGTGGTTTACCAGCAAGGTAAGTTGCAAAGCAATCTAGTTCCCCAGAGTCTACAGAAGTTGTTTAGGAAACTGCAAAGTCCTATTACAAGGATTCCAGCTACTATTTTAAATTCTGAAGTAGCGCACTTATAACTTTAAGATGCTCAGCTGCCATATCCTGTCTGTTATGCTTGTTTACATTGGCAATAAAAAGGGAATTGCAACGACAACAAGCCAGCGCAAAAATCTTTCTCCTGGGGCTCCATTGATTTTCGCTGGGGTTTGTTTTGGAGGGCGGGGGTTAGAGGAGCAGCTTCCCTCTAGTTGCTCTCAATTTGGTGGCATGGCTTTTTTGTCGAGTGGCGGCCTTCGCTTTGGTCTTATCGAGGTTTTTCAATTAGCGCAATTGTCTGAGATTTGGCCTGGCCAAAAGGGCTGTGCAATTAGCAAGGCCAAGTGCAGACACCTGATGCCACGCCTCCCCCCTTAAGGATTTGTGTGTGTGTGTATGTGTGTGTGTGTGTGTTTGCCTTGGCATGCGGGCGTTGGGCGTAACTGACAAATTAGTTGAAACAAGTAACAGTAAACACGCAGGCTTATTAGCGACATGTGCCGAGCAGCGGCTCCTTTCAGCTGGCTGCTCGTTGCTCCTTGAGACAACGTGCGGGCGCTGTGCATCCTGCACTCTCCAGTTCTTCCTTCGCTGCTGCTCCCTGGTGCTTGCTGAGTGTGTTTGTGTTTGTTTTAATTATATAAAATTAGCGCACGTTGCAAGTTGCACGTAGTTGCCACTTTTGTTGCTGCCATTGCCGCAGGCGCTGTTGCTGCTGCTTTTGCTGCTGCTTTTGCTGCTGCTGCCTCTGGCCACTCATAAATCAGCCAAGTGGCGAGCAAATGAAGCCAGCAATTTCTTTTTGGGTGCCCCCAGCTGGTAGCTGCTATCCCCCAGCCCATAGCCCCCAACCCCCACCCGTAACTCAATCAAAAATGTATCTGCTAGCTACAAATGCGGCGGAGGCAGCCATGAAAAATGCCCGGCCAGAGTCGCCTGCTAGTTAATTCTGCGGTTGCTTTGCTGCCATTTTTACCTGTCGAAAATTTCCCGCAGGACGAGCGACGAGCGACGAGCCTTAGCTCTCTAACTGAGAGCCTGACGATGCTTGTGCCAACTGCAAAAATTGCACACTCATGCATGTTATTGCCAAGTAACGGGCACAGATATGGATATATACGGCAATAGAGCCAGAAACAGAGCGAGTAGAACGGAAAGATGGTAAGGTTTTGGTTGGGGCAGGACGGGACAGGACAGGGCAGGACGAAGCAGGGCTGCGGTATAGCCCGCCAGCTGTTATGACTGCGCTGCGCCGGCTTGCCAAAAAAGAAAAATTACAAAATTTTCAATTTTAATATTAGTGGCGGCTGGCGACGCCAAACTGCCAAGCAAAACCCCTACAACCCCACATTCCCCGCTAAACCTCCACCCACATGCTCACCAACACCTCAGTTACTTCCACCCCTCCCCAGCCAACTGTTTAGGCGCACGTTGTGCATGTCCTTGGCTTGCCAAATGAAATTCATAGCATAGTTTAGGGCACAGTTGTCGTGAATCCCATATATATAAACTACAGTCAAAATTGCTACAATTCAACATTTGAATAGTTCTTTTAGAGGAAACCCAACTAAAGTGAGCAAAATTTTAATATAAAGCCTGAAATACAAAGCTTTCATATCCGAAAACACTTATCTCCCATTGAATTTCCTTGAAGAAATAGTATTCCTTGCCTTGAATTCAAATCGTTGCAAGAACTCAAGCCACATTTGGTATGAGTGTTGGCCAAGAGTGCCTCAAGTTTCTGTCTTTAACATTTCATACGTGATCTTAAAGTTTAAGAATTCTTATGCCCAAATTGAAGTTGGAAAATCCATAGAAAGTTACTGTTTTTGGTTGCAACTTATGGAATAATAATCATAAGGTGAGTTTTATATATTCAATTTGTAGCCAAAGTTCAAACTGAGCTTAGTTGGCTTTAGGCAAGTACTACTGTACTTGCTGCTGTTATTGCTGTTGTTGTTTGTGCAGATGTTAGTATGCCAGCCTATATTGTTTTATGGCATATTCATATAGTTTTCGTTTTGCTGCCCCCAACTACCCCATAGATGATATTACAATGCTCGCTTACTTTTTGGGGCCAACTGCAGCCTTTAGCTGGAAAAACGTCGCTGCAAGTTACAGTGACCAGGCTTCCATTTCACTATTTATGTATATTTGTGTGTGTGTGTGTATGTGTGTGTTTCTCAGTCGTTTGTCTGTCCGTCTGTATGACTGTATGTCTGACTGTCTATCTGTCGCTGCACACATGATTTATGAATGAGTAACAAACTTGCTGCCGTGTAGCCCGAGCAACCAACGACGTCTTTGCTCGCCTTTCGCCTTTTTTTCGCCTTCTTTATTATAGTTGGTGTCCTGTTTGTGTATATGTGTGTGTATCTGTGTGTGCACACGCTGGCAATTGCCACATGTACGCTGTACGGATGGGAACCTTCTCTTGGATCGATAAAATGCAATTACAGGCATATCGCAAGTGCCAGTAGGCAGAGGGCAGAGGGCAGAAGGCAGCGGACAGCGGACAGCGGACAGCGGCCAGCAGGCATCGAGCCCTGGAGCGGCTGTTAGTCCAACTCATGGCAAAAGGTCGTACATCGTCCAACTGTACAAAAAGTCGCCTGGTCTCCATCGCCATCGCCATCGCCATCGACATCGTCGTCGTGGCAATGAAGGCTACAGCTACAACTAATACCCTTTGATTAACGACACACATTTTCTATCGACTTGAAACGAAAGCGTTGCACAGTGGGGGCATAAAAGGTGCTTCGATGGGTCGGTGGGTTGGTGGCTCGCTGGTTAAGTGGGGCAAACGGGGCGCTTCCTTGAACGGCAGGTCCTGTGAAGTTGGGCAGTTGGTCGCTGCTGCTAGTATTGGCGGCTGACTGCTAACTAACAACGTCTGCATTTTTCATAATATGTATTCTGATCGACCCAAGCAATTGTAATTTGCAAAAGTGACGTGTCCTGCGAATGTAGGCAGCGAGTCATGTCAATACCACTAAATGTCCTGCATGTCATATTCATGAGCAAATCACAAAGCAAGGCTGCAGTTCAAATTCTATTTCTGTCAAGCGAACTAAGCCATAACAAATAATTCATAATTCTCCTTTACCAGCCAAGCAATTTTACATTTAACGTTGACTCGGCTAAAATACGACAAACTTCCTTTGCCCATAGAAATATATATTGACACGTGTAGAGCTAGAAAACAATCGATTATCGTATCGATGCCAAATTACACATAAGGCTTAGTACTTTTTTGTTAAGTTATAGTTTTGTAAACAAATAAATCAATAATAAAAAGTACAATTTGTCTCTCTAGACTGTCCTAACTTCGTACATAATTACTGTGACCATTTACATACGGAATGGCTTCATGATCTACATTTTGCAAATACTTTTAAACCCAAATTCCCTAAATTCCTAAATTTATTCAATTTTATTCGATATTATTGTAGTTTATTCAGTTCCGGAACTGTTAATGGTTTCCGTTTGCAGTACTTTCATATATATATATATCAAAGTCATTGTCGTTTTAATCGATATGTACTATATATGTACATCTTTGTATATGTTTGGTGAATTCGTTCTGCCACAGATTCCTTTCAGAAGCACTCCAGCTAAATTGGATACTTTGTTGTTGCATTTCTTACAATTTAAAATGTGAGTTCATCCTGGCAATCATTCTAAAAAATTAATATTATCATTGTCGCTACTTTTCGTCGTTTCTCGAATAAATCTGTATGCTGGAAATTTCCAGTTTTATTCAGTATCCTGCTCATGCATTATCTCCGAGCAGTTGTTGCGCTCCGTTGCCTTTTCCGCTCTCATCTCTCATCCATCATCTCTCATCCTTCAACGCAGCGCATCACATAATTTTTAAATGGGGCGCTGCTTGTTTTTATTGCCATTTTCAGAGGCTGCTGCCACTGCCACTGCCACTGCTGCTGCTGCCTCTGCCTCTGCTGCCTCTGCCTCTGCTGCCTCTGCTGCCTCTGCTGCCTCTGCTGGTTCTGGTTGAGTTTCTGTTTTTCATATGACTGCATCGTGATGCAGCTTTCAGTACTCCAGCGTCCAATTAAACGAAATGTTCTGTGGGTCGCGCATGCTTATCTCTTTTTGCGTTGCGGCGCCCCGAAGTATGCAACAATTTTTTATGGGCCGCATACAAGCAAAAATCATGTTTTCTTATTCCCGTGTGCGTAATTTGGTTGGACAGTGGGCCGAGTACATAAGGCAACCGAGTTAACAACGTCAGCATCAACTGTATATGTATATATATATGTGTGTGTGTGTGTCTCAGTCTGTGTGTGTGTGTGTGTTCGACAGGAAACTATTGATGCATGCTATGTGAGCAAGGATTGTGTTTGTGTGTGGGCAGCTAATTACTTTTGGACACCGACATTGTTAGCTGGCTGCAGTTGTGTTTGTGTCTGTCTGTGTGTGTGTGTGTGTGTGGGTGTAAGGTCGCCTCTGGTGGGGCTTTAGCTGCAAAATGGGCACATCAATCTTAATGTGCCATGTCTCAGGTGGAGCTGCTGTTGCTGTTGCTGTCGCTGTCCCTGTTCCTGCAGCTACGTCTCCTGTCACATGTCAATGGGCGTCGGACTCGTTCGCAATGCGAATTTCGGCGCGTCATTTAAAACTTTAATAAGCAAAATTGACAACGACAAGGAAACAGGTCGCCCAGGTCCGTACAGGACATACGGAGACCGTTACACGTTACCCGTTACCCGTTACCCGTTATACGTTATACGTTACTCGTAACCCGGCGCCCGAGCAGGGACAACGGCCAATGGGCGCAGTCGTGCGCTACAAGTTCGTGCAGCGGATGTGCGCTGGAGATTTAAGCCTTTGCTGGACAGCAGCCACCCACCCACTCAAGCCGCCACCCACCGAGTCACCCAACCATCCATTTCTGTGTGTGCGCCCGGTTATATCCGGTTGCATTGCCAGGTAATCTTTTCGGGTCGCTCGCTATCTCAATCCCTCTCATAGAGCCCAGCATCCTGTTGCCCGGCCATTTTAATGCCCACCCCGCTAACGGTTTTAAAACTGTATTAGCTGTTTGTACGAGTAGTATCTGTAACGGCATCTGTCATGCATTGACAGAACATTGCGCAAAACGCTCGCACTTCCGGCTCCGTCTTCTGCATCGTTAAAGGCAGGAAGCGGAGCTAGCAAAAATGTATCGGTATCGACATGTACGAGCAGGTATTATTATTATTATAACGATTATTGTGAGCATTATTGTGTATTATTGTTATTGTTAACTCACCTCTGTGCCGATTGGTCTGCTTGTCAAACATCAGCATGGCGTCCTCGATCTGCAAATACAGCAATAGAGAGAAAAATTGTTTTGTTAGTCGAATGTTGAAAAATGTCTGCTTTTGGGTTTGGGTTTGAGTTTCCCTTTGAAGTTTGCAATGCGCGTAACTCAATTAATGGGCGAATAAAAGCACTAAGCACACAAAACTGTTGCTAATTGCAAAAGTGAGCTGGCCAGCACTCGCCAACAATGGCCAACACACACATACACACACACACACACACACACCGACACACAAATACACAGCGGAAAAGTTTGGCCATTATGATGGAAAAGGGAACTTATAATGATAGTTGACTGTCAAACCGAGGAAACTATGCAACTAACTAACCAAAAAGACTTTGGAATTTAGCTCATTAGAGGCCGCTAACTGCTCCTGCAGTGATGAAGTAACTGACATTGAACCTTTTTTAATACATTTTTGCTTATTTTCATATGATAATTGATAGGTTTCATCATTAAATTAGCTGCACAGATAGCTTAGTTTGCTGTTAAGCGTTAACTCATTAGCAGAGTCAATTAAGCTGAATTGTGTCAATTAGGAGAAGTGAAAAGCAATCGAAGCCACTATCGATACATTTTGCTTGAGATGTTATCGAGATTTTTGCCGATTAATGGCATTATCGAAAGTTTTCCAGCTACAGCTTGAACAGTTGTTAAAAAACGATAAATGAAAGTTTCAATATGCTTTTGTTTCTACAAACTATTGATTGAATATTGCGATGCCTCTACGGATAGATATACCTTGAGTTATTGTCGAGATTTTGCCGATTAATAGCATTATCTAAGGTTTACGAGCTTGACCCCTTATTGAAAACGATAAACTTTCCGTCGCTTTTGTTTATACAAACGATTGATTGAATATTGCGATGCCACTATCGATAAATATACCTTGCAAATATTATCGAGATTTTTGCCGATTAACGGAAGTTTTTACAGCTACAGCTTGAAAAGTTGTTGAAAATCGATAGATGAAAGTTTCAATCAGGCTATTATATTGCATTTTCTAAGGATTGCCGTGTTCTGATATTCTTAATATTTTCTTAGACTGTTCTTTAGAAACTAATTCTATAATAACAATTTCAATAGGTTTTGACAGAATGCTGTTTCTGTGTGCAGGTTTTAAACTTCGCAACGGTGTTTTTCATGCCGCTGTCATTGAATATTTTAATATGACAACTTTTTGCCCTGGCCCTGACGCTAATTGCACTTTGCCTGTCAAAGTTGGAGGCGAACATTAATGAGCTGCCCGCAGACAGGAGCAGCCAGGAGCCTTCAGCTTTCAGGCTGCAGCCTTCAGGCTGCGTTGTGGCGATCCTTTTCCGCTTATGGCCATTGATTAAGTTTAATCAATGGGCTTAAGGCAACTTCTGTGCATTGTAATTAAAGTGCAGTCACTAGGACGACGCTGGCGACGGCGATAACAACAGCCTTATAAAAATTAATTAAGCCTCGCACCGCCGTTGAACCTCGAACTCAACTCAACTCAACTCAACTCGACGCAACTCGGCCCAGTTGTTGGGTTGTTGCTGTGTTTCACAGCTCTTTAAGTACAGCCGTCGATGTAAGCAAGTACAACATTGTTTTTCAATTAACAATCAACAACAATGCCACAACAATGCGAGTACAAACCAACGGCTGAAGGTTGCACGCGCCAAATGAGACAAAAATTACCTGCCGCAAAATGTTGCTGAGCAAGGGGGAATGAGGCGCCAAAACGGAACTGCAATTGCAATTGCAATTGTTGTTGTTAATTAAGCGGGCAACAGTTGCATCTGTGGGGGCATGCCCGTCACTCTGGCGCTCCCTCTTGCCCACAGGCTGGCTATCGATGCAGCTGCCACGCCCAGCAACGCCCACCCTGCCCCCGTGGCTGTCATAATTACGCGCTGCTCGATTCGCGGCGCTTTTGGCGCTCATTATGTTGGGCCAGGCGCCGCAACCGCAAACTTTAATTCTATTAGCAAACGTTAAATGTATATACCGTCGGTTCCGACCATGTTTCAGTAACCGCCAGCCGCCTCACAGCCCCACAGCCCCACAGCCGCCCAATGGGCGTGGCAGTGGCTGGGCACTAACAAGCAGGCGCTGCGTAATTTTATTTAAATCTGAATTCATTAATTCGTCATAATCCCCCAATCATTGCGCCGCCTGCGTGGAGAACTTCAAAAAGCCATCAACGACAGACGTTGCGCCGAGAGAGATCCTCCAAGTCCGCCTCCGCCTCCGCCCCCGCCCCCGCCACTGCCTCTACTGTTGCCCCCTTCACCACACTCTTGCCACGGTTAGTGGCAGCCATTCATTTGGCTCATTTTGTGTACAAAAATGCTGTGCCCGCTGGAAACGCCGACGCTTCATTATCGTAATCGTTATATAAAACAGCGGGTAGACTACGACGATGACGGCGACAAAGACAGACACTTCTCTCTCTCAATGTGTGTGTGTTTGTGTGTGTTGGTGTGTGTGTGTGTTTTTATGCGTTTTGAGGCACATAATGTGGCTGTGTCCTAGACGAAGTCGCTGCTGCTGCTACTGCTGCCGCTGCTGTGCCTGACATTAATGAATGTTGCTGAGAGAAAGGACCAAAAAAAAGCTGCTGCGGGTGATTTTTATTTATGCGCCATACATGAGATGCGCCCCAAAGTGGAAAACTCCGAAAAACTTAAAAGCAGCCATCGACAAGCGAGCATTGGCCGGAAAAGTGGTTATACTAAAGTGGACACATGTGTGTGTGTATCTTAAGTGTGCTTAAAGATCACTTTCTGCACAATTTCAACAAATTTGAACACAACGATTAAGTTGGGGCAAGCTATAGGATGTTTTACTCAGCATAATTTCGAATTTCATTTATAGAAACTAATCTTTATAGTTTTATCCTTTAAGCTGCACGCATTTCTCTGGAATTCTTTATTCAGGATTGTGCCGAATTTCGCTTTCAGAAACTAAGGCATATAGTTCTATACTTTAAACTACACGCGTTTCTCTTTATTCAGGATTGTGTCGAATTTCAGTTTCAGAAACTAAGCTTTATAGTTTTTTCCTTTAAGCTACACGCATTTCTCTGGAATCCTTTATTCAGGATTGTGTCGAAATTCGCTCTCAGAAACCAAGGTTCATAGTTTTATCCATTAAACTAAACATGTTTCTCTGGAATTCTTTATTCAGCATTGTTTTGAATTTCACTTTCAAGAAAATAAAGTTTATAGTTTCATCCTTTAAGCTACCCGCGTTTCTCTGGAATCCTATTCGGGATCTATCCTTCAAACAATTAATTTATTGTTGTTATTAAACAATTAATGTTACTGTTATTCTTATGAATAACTCAAATGAAACTTAATAGAAAAATATTAATACAACTTAAACTAAAATGAAGTCACAATGCACACTTTTAGTTAAATTGATTAGGATTTTGATCTTAACACTAAAGATTAGAGAATTTTTTGTAAGAAATTAAACCTTTTCAACATTTTATATGGCATATCTTTATGAGTTGGAGTATTAAGTTGTCTGTCGTATTCCAGAAGTAAATCACACAAATCACAGACAGCTAAAATTGACATTCTTAAAACGATTTCTTTACAATATTACAAAAGTCATTCACATTCAATTTTAACTCCTTTTGGGCGCATATTAAAATGATCAAAGCTCTGGCTTTTAAGAGGAAAAGTCCTTAAATACATCCTATGTGGCTGTGAAAAATGGCGTGAAATTGTGGCCAAATTGATTTCGTTAAATTTTTGCCTTCGTTGTGCTCGTTAAAAGAGCCCCGCTGACCGCCGGGCACCGCCCTTGGGTTTTGTTTGAAAGTCCTTGCCCAAAAAGTTCTAACTGGATAATTTACAGTAATTCATCTTTCTGACGATTTTCCTACTGCTGGCCACATTCACATTTTTTTGGTCCTTTTGCTGGCCGCTTGATTGCGACAATTTATACGGTGTCTGGCTTTGGTTTTAGGCATATTGAAAAAATGTATTTGGTCCTTGAAAATTTAAAGCTGGTGCTTTTAATGAAAGCCCCAAACGCGAGTCTCTTGCTCTTAGAAAGTACTTACACTCCACTCCACTCCACACTATACTACACTACACTACACTTACTTACTTATTTTTTTGGATGAAAGGAACAAAAATGAAACGAGAGATGAACTTTTGGTAGCTGGACGTGCGAGTTATCTAAGTGCCGGATTGGGGGATGGCACATCTTTCAAAAACTTTGTCGGGACGACAGCAAAAAAACAGCATCAGTGGCTGGCTATATATGCCATATATCCTGCCATATACACATACATGTGTGTGAGTTGTGTGTGTGTGAGCACATGACTGCGTGTGGTTGAAATATAGATAAACTTTTTTAAGCTCGTATTTATTACATATTTGGCTGTAAGTAGAATTTAAGTTGCTTTTTGCCGCCGGCAACCGACACGACACGACGTATGAGTAATGCGCATATAAAGCGAATCGAGTCAAACTAAAACTCGCAGTGCACTCAAGCGAAATGTTTGTGACAAATTTGCAATCAAAAACGCATCAATTGACAGCAAGAGCAGCAGCATTAATGAGCAGTCCGCAGACCGCAGTCAGCAGTTAGCAGTCAGCAGGACACCGGATATATTGAAGTATGAGCATATTTCAATTAAAAAAGGATTCGCATTTGTAATCCGCAACTTGGTTTTGTTGTTATGCCCCAGCCCCACCCCCATCAAACCGACAGACCCCCGACATTAGCTGAATGAAATGAATGAAACGCAAGTATGAATATTAAATTGTGTATGGAGATTTGAGCAATTAAGTAAAACAGAGACAGCTAAACAAATAGAGAGAGAGAGCGAGTGAGAGAGAGAGGGAGCATGGTATGGTTGCACTGAATGGCAAATGGCAATGATGGAAAAGCTTTTGCATAGTTTATGCCCTTGGCTTAGTAGATCAACTATTAATGGAAGAATGAGTGAAATTTTATGCCAAGCAAGGGTTGAGTGCTACGAGGTTGGGTGGTGTGGGTGAGAGAGGGTCTCGCAATCGACACACAAAGCTGCCCTTAGCTTACCAAAGGTCACATGGGCACAAAGAGCAAAACAATATTTACATATGAGTGTTGCCAGTGTGTGTGTGTGTGTGTGTGTGTGTTGTGTATGTATGTGTGTGCTTGTATAGCTTGTCACGGAAATGAAGCAGAGTTTTTAATGCGGTTGACTGATTTGGGTTCTCAATTGAATATGGAGATGCCATAAGAGGTTGGGTATCCCAACTGTTGTTTGACTTCTAATACGAATGTCCTTAGTTAGTTATGCTATTTGTGGCCTGTAGGTAACTAAGTGGCAACTACAATATTTATAATAGTTGCATGAACATAGTTCCGTTATGAGCGCAGCCGTATTGCGTACTTATGTTCTCATAATCTCCAAAAATCCTTTGAAGTACAATTTGATGCATTAATCAGTTTGTACTAGCACAAACTTTATACAGTTGTATAAGCTCCTTAAGCTATATCTTGAATTGTATTTATTGATTTGTTTAAAAGTTGATTAAGTGCCGATTTTTCAAAAGTCTACGTAAAGTCCCCCATAGCTAATTGTTAGATAAAGTTATCGTTTTCTTACGAAACCCCAAAAGAATCGATATTTAAGTTTTTGTGTCAGCGTAAAATGAGAATGGCAAAAATTTTGGAACTGTGGCAACCTTGTTGTTCAAAACAGCTGATTTTTAGTAACTGGTGGCACACTACAAGGTGATTTTCTTAAAAGTGAATTGGTTAAAAATTAAATTAGAGCGATCATAAAGTTTTACAACAAAGGAAGAAGCCAACCAGATGGATCTGAAGTGTAAGAAGAGTGTAGATAAATTGGACTGTTTATATTTGTATGTAGCAACAGTTGCCAAACGGTTAGCCAACGGTTGCAATCAGCTGTTTTTATTTATAGGTTAGGTAAAGTTTAACTGTCAGATAAAGTACCAGATAGCGCTTAAAAGTCACATTGCCTTTTGGGGGTATTGCAAATATCGAAATTGTCGCTAACAGACATTTTATCTGACACATAGCGTTTATGTAGACATTGAAAAAATGAGTCTAACTTAGTTAAAACTATGGCTAACCAAAGTTTAAATAACACTGGCTGCTATCTTCAAGTAATTGTATGCTTTGCAGCTCTTAAGTTAGGTGGTATAAATTTATTGACTTTATCTGTACAATATTATATGAATTTGGAACATTTTTGATAGCTTGAAATCAAGTTTCAAATGAAATACTTAATTTAGAGCATTTCCAAGTTTATATGAGCTTTGCAGTTAGTTTTAAAGGTTATCCTGGGTTATTATCATATAGTTCGAACATTTCTAGCTCTTTTCAAACATTTGCCTGATTGCCCCATTAGTTTTCATCTTGTTTTCAGCCGGAGCATAAAAGTACTAAGCAAACATTTAAGAGATATGATTGCAATTTGGAAATAGGGCAAAGCTGCTATTATTGGGTTGCCCATTACAAGTATTTTATACTAATGAAAAGAGCCCTGTAAAGCCGGCAACTTGTCATCACTTTTAATGAGATGGCCAAGGGAAAGTTGGCCACCTTTCCTTTTTTTTTTTGTATTTTGCTGGCTGTGTAAAAGATTCTTAAGCTTTGCGTGGCCACACGCAAAGTCCACAGATTCGCGTTAGCTACTAAAATTTAATTAATATCGATTTCGGATTTGAAAAGGTTCCCTCGACAGCTCCATTGGGGTCGGCTCGGCTTTTGTGCACCCACACACACACGCACACACACACACACATACACACACATACAGATTTTGTGGCAGGCCAACAACTTGAGCGGGTTATATACAAAAAATAAAGACGAGCGCACAAAAAGCGGCCCAGAATAAGGACGCAGGATAAGGAGGAGCTGTAGCAGCTAAGGAGAGGTGTAGAGGTGGAGGGCTGAAGTGGAGGGCTGGAGGGCCATACAAAGATGTTACAGCTTAGGCAAGAAGTTGCATGCCTCGGCAGTGAAAAACTTTTAATCTTTGCGAGCATAAGTAAGATATATGTACTTTGTGGAGTGCGATTCCACATGAGATCTCACTAAGAGCGTAAGCATTATACACATGTATGTGTGTGTGTGGTGTGTGTTTGTATGTGTGTGTATGTGTGTGTGTGTGTGTGTGTATTATGAATCAAAAGAAAGCAGCTGCTCAATATTTTGCAGGGACTTGGACTGCAGACTTGCGAGTGGAATTGAGATTTCTAATGGGATTGGTTTTTGGCTGGCTGAGGAGTTTCGGACAGGACAGAAGGCGGTTTAACTTGGGCCGGCCATACATAAAACAACTTGCTGAACAATTTTCGTTAATTAAAATATTTTCAATGTGTAGTTATATGCTTGGTACGGTCTGCAGTGGCCCCCAGGTCCTGCCAGCCTGCCATCCTGCCATCCAGCCAGCCAGCTAAGGATGCTCGAATTACAAAGCAAATTATAATTTCATGAAAGTTAAACGAGCAACTCTCTACTCTGCTCTACTCTGCTCTGTTCTGCTCGGTGCTCTGCTGGCTGCTGAGGGTCACAAGTGGACTTGGCGGGGGGCAGAGCGTTGGCGTAGGGGGAGCTGGAGCTGGAAGCTGGCAGCTGTAGCTGGAGCGCGTGGGCGTTGGGCGAACTCTACTGACTGTGCACTTGAGTGCAAAGGTGGCACCGGGTCGCACCGCTGTGCCCGAGATTGTGAATTAAACATGCTGAGATAGCAGGCGAGAGCAAGCGAGAGGGGCAGTGAAAACAGAGAGAGACAGAGATGGTTGAATAAAAAGCGAATGGCGGTAGGTTGACCGGAAGCATTGGACGCTGCCCCAAAACTCAGCAAAGGAACGAACAAATAATAATAATAATAAAAGAAGGTATGAGAGCACAAAAATGCCATTTTTTTGTGCAAGTGCGAATTTATGTCTTCAATTATTCAACGGCTCATTTGTATGCCCCGGCTACCCCGCGCCCGCGCCCACGCCCGCGCTCTCCCTTGCTCTGTGCTGTGTGAGTGCCATGCTAAAATGCCAGCATGCATTTCCGTTTCCGGCCAGTGCAATGCCGCCGTTACCAATGCATATGGCTGCACATGTGCGTCGTCCACGTTGTCCTTGTCGTCCTCGTCGTCGCTGTCGTTTGCCTCTTGCCTTTTGTGCTGCCTACCCCCTCCCCACCGACCGCCAACCCCCGCCAGCCTGCCCACCCGGGCAATTGAAATTTCAACTGGCGCAAAAGTAATTCAATTCAACGGCAGCCCCGGAGACGTAGACCAGCAGGCAGCGCCTGGCAACCAGTCGAGAGAGTCCCTTGCATATCCTTATATAACTTGGGGCGGGCAGATTCCTTGCTGGAAGGCAACCAGCAACCAGCAACCGGCAACAACGCATTTAAGAAGTTATTGTCATAAATGTTTGAGTTTGTTTGTTGTTGCTGCTGCTGCTGCTGCCCCCCCTGGCACCCCACTCCCCACTCCCACTCCCCACTCCGCCAAATCAAATTCTGTTGCTGTTGCGGCAAAGACACAACTTTTATTTAGTCATGTTGAATGCCTGCAAAACCGCCTGCCTCCTTGCCCTCCATTCTCCACTGCTTTCCCTGCCCGCCTTCGCCTGCCAATTTGCAATTCTAATGTAATTTTTTCGCGAATCATAAGTTAGAAAAGGACCCACACTCGTCCTGGGCAGGACTTGTGTCGCCTGTGCGGGGCACGCCTTTAAAATGCACGGCCAATGTCTTTGACCAATTGTAAAGTTCGCCGAATTGAGATTTTTGGGGTCCATTCATTAGGCCCGCGAATCGATCAGCGCCCAAACATTAAAAATATGCTAATTTCTGGCCTGTTCATTGCGGCCGATGCTCAAGAAAATTAAATCGAAATCTGAAAACAAAGCAGTCAACAGCTTCTCATAGTCGAAGTTGAGATACTCTAAAGTAGAGCTTTGTTTCAGTGAATTTCAGTATTTTAAAGTACAGAGCAAACAATCTGTTAATTGTTGCTAGACAGCATTGAAAATCCCATTGAATATTGGTTAAATTTAACAAATGAAAGAAGCTCAAGCTCTGCAGACTCATCTAACTCACAAGCTACTTGATACTCAATATATAAAATACACTCCACTAAGCAATACACAAATAAACAATTCCAAAATAATTAGAATACAGTAACCATTTCATACGCCAATTCATCACACATTCCCAAGATCTACAACATTATAATTAACCTAAATAATAAGTATATTTAAATTGTAAATAATTCCTTTAATCCTTCTTTGTATGTTATTTGCACAATGCTGTAAGAAGCTGCAACTTTCAATTAAAGTTATTTTTTGTGCTACTTCAATATCTCGTTACTTTATTTATTTCTTTTATTAAGTATTTATTTCAAAATGCAATCTTATTAGTTATAGCCAGAATAACGAAGGTCTTCAGGCTTCAACATATTTTCAAACTATTCCAAAGTCTGCCTAAGCTGTACCTTAAAATTTGTTAGTCCTTACCGAAACTCGCTTTTATTCAAAGCAAAATCCTTGAATTTCACAGCATGCCCTGTCGCCTGGTTAGGGCATTTGAAAAGGGCTTGCAGGAATAACAAGAGCAAAAGGCTAAAAGAAAAACAACAGAAACAACAACAACAATTGGGCAAATACAAAGCCAAACAATGCGACGCATTTACATTTGCATTATTTAGCATTTAAGCGTCACGCGTTGCGTAAACAAATTATATAAACAACGATGAAAAAATAAAATAAATTTTAACACAAGCGTGTAATTCATTAAACAATTTTTTTATTTGCCAGAATGGGGGGCGGACCAAACGGGGCAAGGGCGTGGCTAAAGGCGGAAACGAGCTGCGTTGGAATTGAATACAAATTTGGAGTTTTCCCCGGGCAGACTACTACAGATGCCAGAATATTTTAAAAATCAGAATCAAATAACATATATAATCCTTTTTAGGGCATTTCTAAATAATTTAGAAGGAGAACACTTGGAGAGCTCTTACAGTTTCTAATGCAATATGTCTAACTAGAACTATTTATGTTTTAAGATTGATATTTCTTTATTTATAACAGTAATTAGCTATAAATCTATTATTGCTCAGTTTTCCTAATATAATTTGAAACACAGGAGTTTAGTAAACCTAAATTACCTGACTAGACTTGAAACTAAATCTAAGATAATCCAGAAAATATTGAGTTAGTTTAAAATAGTAAGCCCACTGAAAGATAATAGATCGTGTTGGTTTTAAGAAGCCTGCTCTTCCTATTGAGAAACTTTATCCATTCTAAATATATATTATTATGCCTGAGCCAATTCAAATAATATGTAATGTTGAAACTGTTTTCGAATATTGTAGAGAATTCTCTGAGTATAAGTATTTATCGAGTGGTAACTGTTGACTGAGAATTAACTTGAAAAATTATGTGTTCTTTAATTGCCATTTTAACAACAGAAGTGTTTGAATGCTTGGGTTAGTTATCAGTAAAAAGAATGGTGCAGTTTATGTATAAAAGATCCTAAGTTTGTATAAAAAACATTTAAAATATTTCACTGGCAATCAAATGTTGAACATGTCTGAGATGTTCAAGGACTACTTAGGTAACTACAGCATGGCTTGGGGCGCTGCTGGACGGGACACTTTTAAAGCCTGGACGCACACATCCCCCTCTGCCACTCCTACACACCCACACACACGCACACACACACAGCTGCACTTATTGGTTTACTTGTTTACATGACAAGCTGCTCGTTTTCACACTCTTTCTTATTTGCTTTAACATTTTCGCATGCATATGCAAGCAGCCCAAGTGCACACACACACACACACACATAGACACACACACACACACATACAGGATGTAAGCGAAGTAAAGGATGCCTGCCTGTCCAGCCAAGCTCTCATTCTATCGCTGTAGTTGTAGTTGTTCCTGTAAGTCCTGCGGTGGCATTTTATACGTATGTAAGCTATTGTATGTGTGTGTGTGTCTGTGTGTGCGTGGGTGTGTGTGTGTGTGGGTGTGTTGGTGTATGCACTTTAAGTGCGCTTGTATGCGTTGCACTTGTTTGCAGTGTTTTTACATCGAATGTTGATTGTACAAAACCACTGAACAAGAAAAATTAATTATACAAAAACGTCACCGCCAAACAGCTACCGAAACTGTTGACCCAACCCCCAAGGTTGTTGTTGTTGTTGATTCTGTTGTTGTTGCTACTGATGTTGTTGTTGTTATGGCACCTACACTGATGTGGGCAGATATTTTCATATATACGCTGCAGATAAACGAGCTTATGCCTAACCAACAACACAGACGGCAGACGGCAGACGGACAACAATCAGACAGATGAACATGTGAAGATACAAGCATTGTTCTGCATATATTTCATTATGTTTATTTATTATTTAACGTATTTGGCATTGGAATAGAATGGCCCAGAACGTCAGAATTGGGAAAGGGTGCCTTGTCGAGGCAACCGCAATGTATAAAACGAATCTCATAAATCACACGAAAAGCAGACAAATAACCAGCCAGCTAGATAGAGCAGACAAACTGCAGCAGCTGCTGCCTGGAGTTTCATTATATAAATCAATTAATGCAAGCATTTTAAATACGCATCAAACTGTCTAAAAATAGGGGAAGAATACGGAGAAGCAATTTGACAAATATCCATTTTGTGTTCGGTCGAATTGCTTTGAAATCCCCCCCGTAAGCGTGGATCTTAAGCAAATGCAAAAACTTGTAGCATACTTTTAAGCGTGTGTGTTTAAAGCGCAGCGTTTGTGCGTTGGCTCGGCGGGTGATGGGGGATGAGGGTCGGGGGGCTTGGTGGTGGGTTTCGAAACAACGCCGCGGGCTGCTACGTGTTCAAGTGTGAAGCTGGCATTGCCACGCCCACAACAAACAGCAGCAGCAGTAGCAGCGGGCGTGGCCGCGCCCATCGTCTTGTGGGCGGCACAAATCGACGCTGCTAACGCTTAAGTATTTTTACTTTACTTTTTTTTTTTTATTATTTTCTCGTCTTTCAGTTGTTGTTGCTTTTTGTTTTATTTTTTATTTTTATTTTCGTTTTTTCTTCTTGCCGCACGGAAACTGCGTTTTTTGCATTTTTTCTATGGCATTGCATTTAGATGTTGATGTTGTGCTCAGCTTTTGTTGCGGTGCTTAGAATTGCTTGCCTCCCAACCCCTACTACCCCTACTACGGCAGCCCACTCCTCGCGCGCTCTGGCTCCCCACTGCATTAAGTTTTTATTTCAAGCAGCTAACGGAAGTGTTGCTCCTGTTGTTGTTGTTGTTGTTGCTATTGTTGTTGTTGTGTGTATGCGAAATTGCAGCTAAGACGGCGGGGTGAAGGGGCAAAACAGTTGCCTGAAAGAGGAACTTGGGAGGAACTTTTTATACTCTGTTCAGTTTTAGTCAACATTGTGGCACATGACACCAAAGCTGATGACAACGACAATAACTGTAATGATACTCAGATAAGCTGTTGCTACTGCTACATAGTAGCTCAAGGGGGGCAAGGTAGGGGAAGCGGAGTCTACTCCTAGTGGCTGCACAAGCAATTGTTTCAAATGAAGTTTTCTACGACTCCAAGATGATTATCAAAGAAACAACTTGGAAGCCAAGAGTATCATAAGAGTCACAGAAAAAGTTCAAATCTGAGTTTGATTCTATTATATGAAAGTAATTATGAAATGGTTTATAAATAAAGTAAACGTTTTGCTTTTGTTATTTGATAGAATATTCATTTGAGTTCGCAATCACACATTTTCTACTTGAGTGCAGCTAACATTCAATCCTATTTCCGTTTCCGTTTCTGAACAAATTATTTGAGTAGCATTGATATTATAACAATTCATTGAGGCATAAAGATTAAAATTGCAATATCTTAAGCTTTTCAAAAGTATTCGGAAGTGGAAAGATGCACAATTCACTTAACACTTATAGCAATAAGGGTTGAAGGCTGAAATTACTGTTTAAAATGTATTCGGAATTGGGAACAGGTCCAATTCACTTAACACTTATATTGGTTAGGGTTGAAGACTAATTTTACTGTTTAAAATGTATTCGGAATTGGGAACAGGCCCAATTCACTCAACACTTATTCCGCTTAGGGTTGAAGGCTGAAATTACTGTTTAAAATGTAGTCGGAATTGGGAACAGGTCCAATTCACTTAACACTTATATTGGTTAGGGTTGCAGGCTGAAGTTACTGTTCCGACTTATAATTGTTTTTGGCTTTGTTGATGCTTTGCTTTTCAGCGTGTTTTCAATCAGTTTTCATTACAGAAATCTCTTAAAATAATTACAGCATTACTTAGCACTGATTAGCTGCCTAGACCTTACAAAAAAAACTTCTACATAAAAGGTTAGCGACTGCATAATTAAAAATGAAAAAAACTTGAAAACAGCCCCAAAACGAAAAAGACCACGACATCTGGGGCAGCAACAGAACAGAACAGAACAGAATGGAACGGAAGCATCGCCATCCATCCTCGCGTACAAAGTGGACTGACAGGCTCAGCTTCAGTCGACGCCTTCTTCGATTCGAATGTCGTCGTTGCTGTCAGCTTCAACTATGCTCCCGCTTTGTATACCACACACACACATATATACACCCTCATACCCACACCCATACCCACACACACATACAGACACCCACACACACACAATGAAAGCAGACAAACGGTTGGAACTCTTGACGTTGACATTGCCAGCGTGCAGAGGCCCAAAAATATATTTTGCGTGCTTCTGTCAAGTCGCAATGCGTTCGGGGGGTGTGTGTGGGGGTGTGGGTGAATGGGGCACTGTGTCCCGGCCAGCCTCTGGGCTTGGTACCGCCCATGCCTCATGTTTGGCGAGTGATTTATTTGACTGACACTTTTTTCTGCGTTGATTGCATCGTAATCCCAACATAATGAGTACTGTTATATTTCATGGCCATTTTCGCTGCAGAGGCCCCAAATGAAGTAGACAATTTTTCAAAAACAAAGACGATATCTAATGGGGCGAGCATGGGACTGGGACTGGGACAGGAACTGGAACTGGGATTGGGGCTGATGTTGATGTTGATGGTGGGCATAACTGCTCCATTGTGCATGTGACACACGTAGGCCACTTGAGAACCCCAAACACGGACATGGACTTGGCCATGGCCACAATTTTTCGCTCAAATTTCCATCATTTGTTCGCGTCGTCAAGTTTGCCCAATTTTTAGTTCAATTTTGCAGCCAAAAACTATTTGTAACGCTTCACTTCAACTATTTCAATTGTGTTTACACTGCAAAAAATAAAATAGAATGCTTTCATAAGCGTGAAGCCCATTTTCCAATTATGAAATGGGTTTCAAAACCTTGCAACTAATTCATTTTTATGGAAATTCCAAATGGGCTTGAACTACTTTTCAAACAAATTCAAGTTGCTTCATACAGTTAGCCTGTATACCAATTTTAAGGATATGCCATTAAGGTAACTGAGGGGCTAATCCTAGCTAGTCCTATAAACTTAAGATAGAATTCTTTAAAATTCTATCATAGCTTTTGTTGTCTGGGTATTTATGTTAGTTTGGTTTAAATTTGCCTTGTTTCAAAATTGAAATGCGAATTGCCAGAAAATAAGTTCCAATATACTCGGATAATGAAAAAATTTCGCGGATTTCGTGCTCTGATTATGGGTCCACCAGGCTGTGGTAAGGGCCACATTTGCGAGAAGATCGTACAGACCTATGGAGCAGTACACATCGCTGCTGGAGACATCCTGCGACAGCACATTCAAAATCGCACAGCCCTGGGCCAGGAGGCTCAGGCGTTAACTAGTAAGGGTATTTTGGTGCCCGACTATTTGCTGGCTGGCATCATGGCGACAGCCGTGCATAAGGCCAAAAAACATAACTTCGTGCTGGACGGCTATCCCCGGAAACTATCACAGGCTTTATACTTGGACAACCTGGTGAAGCTGGATATGGTGATCAATCTGGACGTACCAGCCAGTGCCATACTCGACAAACTGAGACATCGCATGGTGCATGTCCCTTCGGGCCGTGTCTACAACGAGGGCGACATGGCGCCTCTTGTGCCCGGCCGAGATGACATCACCGGTGAGCTCTTGCAGCGGCGTATTGACGATAAGCCGAGTGTGGTAATGGCTCGATTGGCCAATGCTGATGCCGACATGATGCCAGTGATCAGGCATTACAAGAAGAAGAACATTGTGCACACTATTACAGTGCGACAGCACGAGAACATGTGGCCCTTGGTAGAGAAATTTCTGAACAAACGTTGGTCAAAGTATCCAATTAAATTCTATCGACCAAATCGGGACATTAACCTGCTGGAGTGCTAAACGATACATGTACGAATATATGTACGAATAAGTTGGATTTGTGTACTATACTAGACTAAGGTATTTATAAGTATGTTAAATAAGGACGCCCATCGGTTTCGACAAACATTATACAATAATATAGTGATTATAGACTCGTATTATAGCTAGCATCCAATAGGCATGAATTTAAGATATACTTATCGTATATAAATAAAAAATACCTATATCAAATGTTCCCCTTGATTTAATACATTGTTTTATTAAAGTTCAATGAATGAGATGCGGAAATGCAATAAAGAGTATTCAAGCAATACTTTCTTTAACCATCCTGTCCTTGAAGAACATACTTTCTTGATTTATCCTTGGGCCTTAACACGTCAATCTAAGCTTCCAGAAGACGTAATTTTGAGGGTCTCATATAGCCATATCATAAAAATGATTTTCAAAAATGTATAATTTCTTTGTTTCATGTTTTTGTATACAACAAACGTCAAAGGAGGATGTTTAGTGAGCTCACATATGTCAATCTATTTTATTTGAATCGAGTACACAATATAAGGGAATTATAAAAGTAAAGAAATATAGGTTTCCGTTTCCGCAAAGCTTTTCACACTGATATTGTTCAGCAGCAAATGTTCTCAATAAGAAATGTTGCTTTCAAGGTCCTCTCGTTCTGTGTCCTTTGACTGGGAGGAACCACGCGCTGGAATTTGTTTTGGCTGTTTGGTATTTTTAAAACATTGTCGGACAAAATTTACGACTGAGATTATTCTATGTACGAGAGTACGAGTATGTATGACGAAATTGGCTCAGACGGAGGCTAATTTCTAGATCTACTCGTACTTGCAGCGCCTCTCCGTCACCCTCCCTCTTGGCCCTGTCGCAGCTGTGTGCGATGGCAATAAAAACTTTTATTATTGTCACACGTAGCAGCCACTACAGTTGGGCAGGTCCAGCTTTAGCTTTAGGCTTCAGCTCCATCTCCAGCTCCAGGTCCAGGTTCAACTCCTGCATAACCTGCGTACACACTTCCGTTTTCCGTTTTGCGTTGTACATTTTGTTTTGTTGTTACATTTCTTCTATTTTTGTGAAGAGGAAGTTGTGGGCAGGATGCAGGGGGTTCGGGGGACCAGCAAAATTGAATAAAATGGCCTCAGTTAATGGTTGTCGGGGCTGATTCAGTTAGCGCATAAAATGAGCAGAACCCCAAGCCGCCTGCTGCCTGCCGCCTGCCGCCTGCTGCCTCCTGTGTCCTGTGTCCTGGCTGCGCTCCTTCCCTGTCGCATCCTGTGCCATTCTCAGCTCCTGTGTCTGTATATTTTTGGTCACAAATGTGGCACGGCCTAAATCTCGGTTTTACGAGCGCATTCTTTTGTTTGTTGCCGGCTGCCCTTCGCCATTGTTTTGTTTATTATGTATTTGTTTCATTTTTACATACTTATTTTTTTCCTTTTTCTGTACGCCAGTCTTTAGTTGGCCCATTATGTGGGGCTGTGTGGGGGCAGTGTGATGTATGCGCCAGTATTAAAAGTGAAGCCATGGCTTGTACTACATGTATAACAGTTATGTATAACAGTATAACAGTTTTGTATAAACTGTTGCAGATGCTCTGCATTGTCGGTGGAGTCGCAAAAAATGTTGTATAACAGTATGACAGTTGTATAACAGTTGCCAATGAAACAAATTGCAGTCAGCAAATGAATAAATGCATTTGAAATGCACCAAAAAAATAAGAGAAAAATCGGAAAAACGCACGAAAATTGCAGGAGTACGAGAATATTTTAGTTGGTTGGCAGCGGCAGAGGCAGCGGCAGAGGCAGAGGCAGCGGCAGCCTCCAAAGCCGCATTTAAATGAACGACGGAAAGTGCAGACAGTTGGACATGCAAATGTCAGTGACGAGAAGGATGGAGTTGAGTTTGAGGTTGGGGATGAGGATGAGGATGAGGATGGCGATGAGTATGAGTATGAGGTAGGGGTTGAGGTTGAGGCCGAGGAGGCGGATGGGGATGGGGACGAGTTGTGCTCCTGTTTCTGTGCCATGGAATGACGAAATGGCCGTTCGCTGGCTTCGCTGGTTCGTTGGTTGGTTGAGTGTTTAAAACGGCTATTGTGCAGCTTGTGGTTGCTTTGCAAATTGAATAAAAGTTCATTCGAGTGTAAGAGAACCGATAGCAGCGCAACAGCACACACACACACACACACACACACACATACACATGGAAAACCCTGAATAACAACAACAACAAAAAAAGCGCTGCGAACCAACGAACATTGAATGAATGTGAATGTAATCGTTTTGCAAATGAAAATTGATTTTTGAATTGTGGGTACGGTCCGGTACGGTCGCTCTCTATCACTCCTGACGAGCCAACTAAATGAAATCAGCGCCTGGATGCGGACAGGAAAAAAAGTAACCGTTGCCGATGCCGATGCGCAATTTGGTTTTAATTTAAATCGCAAAATTTAAATATAAATTTAAATGCCAACAAGAATATCTACAGCTAAAAAATTTCCATAAATGATGCACAGCTTAAATATTTGAATGGGCTGCCTGCCTAATAATGGTGCCAGCTCTAATTGTGTGTGTGTGTGTGTGTGTGAGTGTGTTTGCTACGAACGCAGAAAACTATGCTATACATTTTTTATGCTGCCCTTACAACAAAAGCAAGAGAAACATACGGAAAATGCGCTTGCCAGTTGACGGCTTGGCTGGTCTGCTCGTCACCCAACGCTTTTCTTATGCCACAGCGTTTTGCTCGAATCAAAGAAAGAACTAAACGGATGCAAGGACGAACGGAGCAGCGGACGGACGGAGGGACAGACAGTCGGGCTGGCAGGCAGGCAGGCAGGCAGGCAACAAAGTGGATTTGAATTATTCAAAAAATGCGATTGTTATTTGCAAAATGTGCAGTGAATTGAGACGCGCACAGACAAGCAGCGGCGACGAGGACGAAGGATCAGGACGAAGACGTCGACACGGTGAAAATAATGTTGTATTTATGAGTTGAACAGTTGGCCAAAGAGTTCTCTTTCTGGGCATTTATGCACAGCAAAACGAATTGGATTCAATAATAGTGGCAATTGCTGCAAGTTATTGCAGTTAAATGTTCAATTTATTCTAACAGCTTGAAATGATGCTACCTATAAAACTTTGTATAACAGTTGTGGAGCACCAATTTATATGCAGCATATAACCTGAATTTATGTAGCAGTCCAACTGGCATAACATCTTTTTGACAGCTCTTTAAGGGTTAACTGCTTGAAGTTATAGCGAAAGTTTGTATAACAGTGAGAAAACTCTTTGGTAATTTGCAACTAATCAAGTATAAGACTTTTATTGCAAAGTTAATTGGTTGAAATGACAGCGGATGTTAAAGATTGTATAACAGTTGTAAAAACCAATTCACCGGACAATTGGCAAGTTATGGCCACTAAATATTGATTTTAGAAAGGCATAACACTTTTTATACCAGAAAATTAAAGGTTAATCGGTTTAAATTGGAGCAGAAATGCAACATTGTATAACAGTTGTCACATACAGAAAGAAGGAAACTTGGAAAAGGATATTTGAAACAATTTTATGTTAAAGTTAAAGTGGATTAACAGTCTGACATTATTGTGCATACAAAGACTAAGAAAAAAAAGGATATACAGTAGATGAATGTCCTTTCAAACGTTTTAGCTAAAAGTTGTTACTCAAGTTTGTATTTCTCGAGCTGAATTAATTAAAACTTTTGAATAACAGAAATAGTATCAATGCAATCTGGCTGTTGGATCTTTTCGAGCTTCTCAGTTGCCTTGCTCGACAGCTGCAATATAATATTTGTATAAGATTATAAAAACATTAAATAGCTTTGCCGTAATTGACAGCCCCATCATCACTCTTGGCCGTTTAGTGAGTCCTTTGACAATTTCTATCCCACATAACAGCTATTTATCATCGGAGCCAGCCACAATAGCCAAGTTGCCCACCCGCTGGTGACACTGCACTCTCCTGTCCGGCGCTGGCAAGTCATTTTAAATGAAAGCGCAGTCAGCTGGCAGTGCAGCACCCCAAAGAGCCGAGTCGAGCATTCAAGCCAGGCTCATACCATTCGAAAACCAAAAGGTTTTAATCAGTTATTCATGAGACCGAGAGCACGACGTCAAACAAAACCCGCTGCGCCGGTTGACATTGAAAGCCGCCAGGCAGGGAAGAAAAGATGCGACAGAAAACAAAAAAATAGAAGGAAAATAATAAGCGAAAAAAAATTTATGAGCTGGAAAAAAGGCTGCATAACTTGCAGAAAACTCGCAGCAACAAATGCTGCAATAACAATTGGCTGCAACTTAAAAGGCGAGGCAAACGCAAAAGGGTTTGTTTATTTTGGAGTGGGACAAACAGATAGACAGACAGACAAACAGACAGGCAGACAAATAGAAGCGGCTAGAGCGGGGGATGATGATGAAAACTGACTGACTGACTGACAAGTCGACAACAAGAAGCTGGCAAGGGGTTAGCTAAGGATGGGGATGGGTTTGGGGAGCACGTCTTCTGTTGACGGAACCACTCCAAACTAATGAGTATGCATATTGTATGCATGTGTGAGCTGCGAAAAGTAAAGGAAGCGTCTGTTGCCTTTGTTGCAACAACTCAAAATGCACTTGGACGCCTTCGTCCTGTCAGCGCCGTAGACACAGGTAGAGCAGCAACATGTCTTGTCAAGCACACGGCGACTTGACGCTGATTTTGTTTTGTTTCGCTGACAGAGCTTCAAATTAGTTGGCACAAAACATAAATGCAAATGAATGCGAGGTGCACTCAAAAAACGGGGGTTGCTCGACCAGCCCCCGTCCCGCAGTAGTCTATATCCCACTTCAGTCGCCCAGGCTCATTAATGCAGGGCTGATTGGACTTTTTGTTTGTGTGCGCACATGCATACAAGGACTCGGCAGGACATGCTGTGGCTGTGGGCCAGGCGCATTTCCCTTAAGTAGCTTGGATTTTAAACAATTACATTGGACGCCTTTACACATTACATCCCTTTCTGTCACTCTCTCTCTCCCTCTCTCTCTCTGTACCCTTTCACCTCGAATTTGCCTGAATGCCGCTGCTGATTGAAAATTCTTGTGCGAAAAATGTTGACGTCGACATTGCCCTGACATGCTGCTGCTCATTACATTAATTGCTTTGGCTTGTCTTTGCGACAGCCACAGCTATGGCCACAGCTACAACTACAACTACAACTGCAACTACAGCTGCATACGCTGCGTATGCGTATTATGCATGCGTATGCGTATGTGCCACTCTCTCTGTATGTGTGTGTGTGTGTCTCCCAGTCGCTACAGCACTCGCATTTCAATTTCAATTTTGCAATTTTGGCAGCTGCCAGGTGGCGCTGTCGCTCCAACTGTCTGTTTGGCCCATATCATGGCAAGGCCCCAAAACCCCATACCCCGTTACCCGTTACCCGTAACCCGTAACCCATACTTTACACTCCCGTAGCCAGCAATTCGCAAGCCTTTTTATCGCTTCTGCCCCTCATCAATTCACTGGCTAACAGATTTGCGCAGCTGTTTCTCTCAGTCCCTCCATCCATCTGTCCATCTGACTCTCTGGCTGTCTGTCTGTCTGTCCGTCTGTGTGTCTGGGTGTGCAGCACGTGAAATGTATGTCGCCTGTCAAATTACTTGAATCTCTGTCCGCCTCACTCCCTCTCTCTTACTCTCACTCACTCGCATTGCATTGCAGCGCCCCAAAATGCTCCTTGGTCCCTCGTCCCTCAACCCTCGCCCCTGGTCCCTACTCGGCTGCCAGCTCAATGCAGTTGGACCCACATTTGTGCGCTTGGTTTGTCGTGCCAGTCAAGCATAATATGATTATGTAGATGCTGCTCTATACACACATACACGCACACAAATGTACATACATCCGGCTATTGGTTGGCAGCGCATTATCCTGTTTCCCTTTACCCAATACTCGCATACTATACAAGTATATCTACAATAGTGCGCTGTCAAATCGTATTTATTATTTTATGTTTTCATTTTGTAAATTGCCATTGCTGCTGCTGCTGTGATTACACAGAACAAAAAGCACTATCTGTCGATATTCGTATGTGTCTCTGCCGCCCTGGCACCCTGCCACCCCACTCGCTCTCCTTCCTTCCCTCGTCCTGCTGCCTGCTGTCTGTGCAACTAATCGACTGTTGCCGGCGCGCGTCAAGTGCTACAGCCCCCCTCTGCCTGCCTGCCTCCCTTGCTGATTTTCATTGTGTGTGACGGCCAAACAAAAAAACAAAAAAGGAAACAAAACACTTATGACTTTTAGCAACAACTCAGAAGGCACGTTTGTGTTTTTCAGTGTATGTGTGTCTGTGTGTGTGTGCTCTGTCTCAAAGTCCCCTAGCAATCAGAATTTGGTATGCAAATTTGTAAAATGGAATTGCATCAATATTAGAAATCAATATTGGCTGCTCAACGATTAAAAGATAACCGTATTGAACCGAACCGGAAAGGGATCGAACCAAACCCAACCATGCCGAACCGAACCAACCAAAGCAGACAAAACTGCCATCAACATGACAAAGTGCTTTCAGTGTCAATTTACTTAATACAACGCGAAAAGTTGTAGACACCTGCCGCAAATGCCTTTAGCTAAACGTGTTCGCAACATGCGAGATGGAGGGGTGCCAAAGGGAGGCAGGAAGTGCTCCCAGATCCATCCCTTGACCTGCTGCTGCTGTGTGTATGTGTATCTATGTGTGTGTGTGGCAGCTATGATGGAAACAGTTTGCAACTAATTAAGCAGCACGCACAATCTAACATGCAAGTTAACACCACCAGCAAACAGCAACAGCAACAGCAGCAGGACAGGAGCAGGAGCAGGAGGCAGAGCTGACTGCATAGTGAGGCAAAGGTGCTTTAAAGGGGGCGACGCCCTTAGATATTTATCACAGTGCTTAAACAATCAATTAAAGCCAGCTCGAGCAAAGGACACGTTAAGGAACTTAGTGATTATACTCGGCAAACTTTTGCATTTTCCTAACTAATTTTTCCAACTATTTGTTAGTGTTCTGTCATGTCCTTGGCAGGCTTATGCTTCTAGAAGTTTTAGTACTCAATTCATATGTAATGGAAGCTAATTGTGTATACAATATGTCTACGTTATTGGCCACTTTGCACAGCAAAACTTATCTAGCAGAATTATGCTTTTCTTAACTTGTTAATACGTTTATGAAGTTGGTTTCCTATAATGATGAAGCGCAGTTAACTTAACTGCTTATAGTTTTGCGCTTTATTTAAATTTATAGCAGCTTTCTGAAGTTTATTTTGAGATGTTGTAAGGGTAAGTTTATTAAATTTGCAAAGTGAAGAAATCACAAAAAGATTGGGTTCGTTCAGCAGAACTAAGCGCTGACTGATTTGCGCTGCTTTTTGACTAAAACTTTGGTGATTGTATTGGCAATTGATTGTTTAATCATGAAAATACTCTGATATTTCAAATCCCTAATGCAAAAAACTCAAAAGCAGCGTAAATCACTAAGCGATTAGTTCTGCTGAATGCGCTGATTGTATTATACTGATGCATTTTGTAAATTGCCAAGCAAGCATTATTTCATGTAGTTAGAAGAAGAAACTCCTTAATTATATGCATCATAAGGCAAATTTCACATGTTTTCCAGTGATGCTTGCAACACTGTGCTCAGCAGCTCCTTGTTTGAGTAGGTAATATGCAATAAAAGCGATATGTTGCCACCCGATGTTGCCCCCAATCGGCACGATATGCTCACCACATTTGACCGCAGTTAACAAAGTTCACACACACACACACACCAACACACACACACAGCAATGTAGGCCGTGCTCGTTGGCATCTATGTGCCCAGGCACACAATAATAAGTGACGCATTTAATCTGATTTGCTTTATGACATGTTCATGACGAGAACAATTAAAATGTGCGGTTGGCTAGGCAGCAGGCCATCTAGACAGGACTGGAGGGTGGCTCTGGAACTGGTAGGATATTATTGCTATCGTTGTTGTTGCTATTGTTGTTGTTCTTGTTGTTACTGTTATTGGTCGGCGTAAAAAGCAAATTGTTTAATGTGCTGTGAATAAGTGACAAAACAGCTGAACTTTGCGTAGGCCTACACCGCTCGGTAGCTCGCCTCCACCTCTGCTCATCTCCCCAGTGGCTGGTCACGGCCATGTTGACTTTATCGATGCGTCTAGGTGAGGGGGTTGGGGTGTTGGGGTGTTCTGTTCTTATCGCACGTAAGGGATTGTGTCCTTAACAGGGCTACTGTGTGTGTGTGTTTGTGTGTGTAAGCAGTTGACTGCGGCTGACATTGTTGATTAGCTGGCTTGACGTGTGTGTGTGTATGTGTGTGTGTGTGTTTGTGTGTTATTAATGGCACTGGCCCAAAATGTCAACAATATGCAAGACTCTAAGCCAATGCCATCGACTTGGCTCAAAACTAGCGACAAAACTGACAATTGTCTGGCCATAATTGCGACAATAATTGCACATAATGCGACAATGTGCTCATGCAGCAAAGCTCTCTGTTGTTGTTGTTGTTATTGTTGTTGTTGTTGTTGCTGCTGCTGCTGCTGTCTACTTACATACGCCTCACTGAATCTCTCTCTAGCTCTATCTGTCTCTGGCTGTAAACTTTGTTGCAGTTTGTTTTTACTATTGTTTTGTAATGGCAAAATTATAGACCCCAGCGACGACCCTTAAGCTTCATTTCTCCAGCTCGCTCGCTGAGATACTTTCTCTCTCTCTTCCCTTCACTTCCCTTTCCCATCTCACTCTCTCTCTTACCCTATGTGACTGGCATTGCCAAGCAGCAGAGGCAGAGGCAGAGGCAGCAGCAGCGTCTTTGCCTTGTTCATCTTTGGCATTATCTACTTCCGCCATAAACAGCAACAACTTTTCATCTTTGTGCCAAGGCAACATTTTTGTCTTTGTCTGCGACTTTTGATACTCTGTTTCTAAAGCCAAATAGAGTATATGCAATGTGTGCAACATCTGTTTATCTGTCTATATACAACTGAAGCGCCTTAGATGACACCCAATTTATTGGCCAGGGTAGAAGTCATCAACGAACCAATGCCTTCCCCGTTAATCCTCATAACTGAATATTATAAATAATCTAAATATCATGTCCCTATTCTTTCTCTTTATAGTTATAATGAGCGCTTATTGCTTCTTTTTCATTATGTTAAAAATAAGATAAAATTTCCTTGTATATTTAATTAATTTGGTCAGGTTGTTCGAATAGAGAGATAGGAATAAGTAAATTTTAATATGAATAAATATTATTACGAAAAAGGTCCATATACTACAAAATAAAAGAAGTTTGCAAGGAAATTCATCGAAAAATTGCAGAACCTTAAAGTATGAGACATCAAATTTGATTTAAGGCTTACTGATGAGATCCTTTGATATAATCAAGCCATAAATTCATTATAAAAAGATTAAACCAACAAAATTGATTTAAGGATTACTGTTGATCTAATATTTTAATAACCATGCCATAAATTCATTATTATTGATTACCATAAATGCCACTAAGACCTCAAATGCTGTTGGCACGTTAGGAACAGAGTATAAGGCAGTCGGTAGCCTGCGATTGCTTTTAGTTTCTCCTGACTCGTTCGTCCTGGCCGCACACTACAACTCCTTGGCCGAGGAGTTTAACAAACGCGCGCCGCGTTGTGCATTTTTATGATTTTTATTTTGATTTCCTTTAAACTAACTTTGCAGGCTGCGACAACAACAGCGGGACGAGGAGTGGAGGAGGAGTGAGGAGTGGAGAGCGGAGGCAAGAAATCGTTGCTATTTTTGCAAATTGCCTACAATGATGGCCACAAGTTCAACCCGCACCACTCTTCCTCCCTCTCTCTCTCTCTAACCACAGAGTCTCAGTCTTTCAGTTTTTTTCAATGTTACGCTTGGAGTCAAGTGCAGGAGTGGGGAAGTGGGAAAGTGGGGGGAGTGT
Source organism: Hirtodrosophila histrioides (assembly GCA_037075165.1). Classification (NCBI taxonomy): domain Eukaryota; kingdom Metazoa; phylum Arthropoda; class Insecta; order Diptera; family Drosophilidae; genus Hirtodrosophila; species Hirtodrosophila histrioides. The sequence continues at coordinate 444,574 of JBAMCL010000727.1, read as the reverse complement.
CGGAGTGGGTGGCGGAACAGCAGGACCATCAGCCAATTCCTGCTGCTGCTGTTGTGGTTCTTGTTGGTTTTTGCCTTTGCCTGCTACCCGGAAAATATTATTTCGCTTGACTTTTACAACGGCCCAAAAGGGCCGTCACCTCCGTGCGCCTCCTCTCCTCTCCTCTCCCCGCCCCTGGCCCCTTAGCCACTTTTATTTTATTTTTATTTTTTTGTTTTTATTATTGTTGTTGTTGTTGTTGCTATTGTTTGTGTCAATGTCGCTGTCGCCGTCCAAACTATTTTGCTATTTGTTTTGCCTAACTCGATTTTTCACTGGCTGCCTCTTGTCTGCTTGGCTGCCCTTCTCGCAGGATCCTTTCGCAGTAGCCGCACAGGACAGCGCCTGACGCTGCCACATCTGAGGCGACAGCGAGACACACACACACACACACACACACAGAAACACAGTCACATACACACATACAGCGAGGGAGACAAAAACACCAAAACACATTTGACAAAGCAATGGCCGAGAATTTTTCTATTTTCGGACCCTCAGCCTGTCATTTTCCCCCTCGTTGTTGCTTTTCTGATTTGCCATTCATTTTGTGCTTGTAATGATTTTCATGCTAATCACAGCAATTGACGCGTATGCGACTTTCTCAGTCTGTCAGTCAGTCAGTCAGTGAGTCAGTCAGCTCCTCAGTTTGTCAGCCAGTCAAAATAATCGAAGCCCGCAGTTTTTGCCCAACCAAATAATGCGCAAATGGTCGCCATAATCGCAGTCAAATCACAATTTCATATTCTTTTTATGCCCTTGCTGAGTGTATATATATATAATAACTTAGTCAGTAGCTTTGTCACACATTCAGCAAATGATCTCTGTGCACATCAAGTTGATGCTTGATTAACATAACAAGCTAAATCAATGCCACAACTTTTCTATTACTCGCTCGGCAAATATGTTTAAAGTTTCTATAATAATACAATATATATTGAATAAAATTACTATAATGTTGAAGTGGACAACTTGTAAATGTATCCTTATTGCAAAACAAGAAAGTACGGCTATCTTTCGAGAGCCAAGGCTATATGGCCTTGGAGAAATGATTTTAATACAAAAACTCTTCCTTTCGTTCGATTGTTTCTATGGCAGCTATATACTTATGTGGTCCAATTTCATCGGAAACTATATATAGTATATATATAAAACTCTCAATTGTTAAGTTTGCATGTAATGCTTGTATAATTAAAAAGTTTCTCATACAAAAACTAATTTTTCACCCGATTGTTCCTATGGCAGCTATATGATATAGTGCTTTGATTGTAACTAAATTTTGTAAGATTGTGTAAACTTTACAGAGACTCGGTTTGGGTGAGTTTGGTGAGGTTAACTTAAGAAACAAAAAAGTTTTTCATACAAAAACATAATATTCGACCGATCATTCCTATGGCAGCTATGTGTTATAGTGGTCCGATCTGGCCAGTTTTGACATATATACTGCCTGCAGCAAGAAGAAGGATCTGTGCCAAGTTTCATCATCATGGCTTTCAAACTGAGAAACTGGCTTGCATAAAAACAGACGTACAGAAGGACCTCGCTATATAAGCTCGGATATTGATGCTGCTCAAGAGTATATATGCTTGGTTAAGTCGGAAACGTCTTCGTTTATGCGTTACACATATCGTGACAAAAGTATAACACCCTCTGGTATACCCTTTTAGGGTAAAGCAATACACTAATTGAAGCAAACAGCTTTAAGCTGCTGAACTGAATGCAATTAATTTCGCTTAAAGCTCAAAAGCTCGACAGCTTGACCCTATTCGTTTGCTACTCAAAAACACTCTATAATTACTTTATAGTACAGCATAACAATTAAAATTCTGTGCAAGTAAATTTGCATTTCATCAAATGATACTTAGATTGCACTTCTCCAAATTCATTAAAAATTCTGTACTCAAGAAATTGTCGGAAATGAATTTCGCTCGCCCAGACAAACTTGTATTTTAGAAATTTATGCGAAACTTTATAATAGTTTCTCTGGATACAAATATTTGCAGCATATTTAAAAGGCATTGTATCAAGTTTGTTAGAAGTTAAAATACAGTTTTTTTTGTTGTTTCTGTTGTAGTGACAGCTGGGATGTTGATCTATATTAATGCCAGGACATTACGTTATCATTTATTGAAGGCAAAATTGAAAGTATTTATCACGTTGCTAATAAATGAATGCCTCGATTGCTTCAATGCTGCTAAGCCATTGCACAATTTTTCAAAGTTGAAATTAATAACATTTTTTTTGTTTTTTGTATTTGGCTTTTTCTTATTTTTGTTGCTCTTTCTACGACAACGTTGCGTCGTTGCTGGGAAGGACTTTCATTCAGCTTGCCTTTAATTTTTCTTTTATCTGCCATTGAACAATGGCCAGCACAATTTGGGTGATGAGCAGAAACGTGAGGGGCGGGGGCAGCTGGCAGCAGGCAGCAGGAGATGGAGGAGCAGGCAGCATAATAAATTAAGCGCTGCCAGGCCGTTGGCTGCCACTTGGCCAAAATAAATTGCACTAAGCGAAAAATAACAACTCAATCCATGGAACGAGCGACAAAAACTGGCGGCCAGAAAATTGAAGCAGCTCCAACGACGACGGCGTGGACAAATGGAAAAAGTGCGCAACACAATGGCCAAAAAAGGAGGAAAAAAGGATATAAACAGATTACGTCGTTATTGGCGCTGACCAGCACGTGCCCACACACATGGACAAGGACCTGGTCCATGTCCTGGGCATAGTGAATGTATGACCGTTGCCTCGTCTATCCCATCTATGCAGGACCAAGGATTCCTCGATTGATTTTGCGTCGTCGCTCGCGTCACCTGCAGGCTAAGCTGCTTTTGAGCTCAGTGCGGCAAATGGATATAGATGGAAAGAGATAGAAGGCAGGATAGAATTGGCGGTTACCTGGCGGCTACCAATCCCCAAACCTATCCCAGGATGCACTGAAGCGTTAACGTTAACGTTTTGTGTCGCCTTTGTCCTGCGCTGTCGCACATGTTGTTAGCCTGACTGGGGCAGAGAGAGCTGCATTAATTTCATGTCTCCTGTCTCATGTCTCATGTCTCCTGCGTTGACATTCCTTGCCCCCGGGCCAGCTACTGGCAATCGTGCAACAATTCACGGCTGCCGCTGCTTAATTAATTTGTTCATTTATTGCAGGACACGGCGTGACAGCGCACAGGACACTGGCTGCCTGCAGGACATGGGATACGGAAAGCTGCTTGCAAGCCACGCTGATTGAGTCTTTAGAGTCCTTAGAGTAAACTTTTTAGGGTTATCTTCAAATGCCAGCCAGCTGTGTGAAAGGACAAGAGAATGAAGAACTTTGCTCTGCAGCTTTTGCTCCTGTGCTTTTCTCACTTTACATTCCTTTTTGCCACGGATTATGGAAAACAATAACAAAAACATAAATCAAGCAAGTCGGATAATTTTTGTGTGGCTCTTCCTATATTTTTTATTTTATATTTTTTTTTTTTTGGAATTTTTTAACGCTGACCAACGGGAAAAACAACGCCGACAAAAGCAGAAAATTCAGCAGCAGCTGCATTTTTCATGGCCCGCTTCCTGGCACTGTTCACGTGAATGGCCGGATTGTAAGCTATAAGCCATAAGCTTTAAAGCACCAGCAGCCAGCAGGAACCAGCAGCCAGCAGCTTTGTTCAATGTCCTGCTCAGGATCTGAAGAGCGCCAAAAGACTACGATTTGGCCACTGATTCAAGGCAAATTTCAGCCACATTGCATTGGACTGCTTTCAAGAAGGTTTTCATTAGATTTCTATTTCAATTTCATATTTTTATGTTATTTCACTTAAGATTAAGTGTTTATATGAGCTATTGTTAAGTGTCCTTCTATGCACAGCATTTTAAAAAGGAACTCAGATGTTTTATTTACGAATTGTACAAATTAGGAGCAAGCTGCATTCCTTCATAAAATAGGATACCTTTCAGTACCTTTTAGCAATGGTTAGGCTATAAGGTTGTTTACAGTAATAGGCACTCGTGTTATAAAAAATATTCCGAGCACACAGTGTACTTTCTTAACAACCTTAAAATGCTAATTTTATGCGAGCGCAATAGAAAAAAGTTTTCGCCTTATGCTACAAAATGTAATTAATTTTTTCTGTCTTACAATTTAAAAAGTGACTGCCAAAATAAATAAAACAATAATTGTTCTACCTTAAGAAATGAAATTCCCTGAAATTCACAACGAAAACTAAATTTGAAATGTAAATTGTTGAGCTTGGGACAAAATTGCGAACTTTGCTGAAAATTCTGTGTAATAGTTAACTTTTTATTGTCATTAGTGGAAAAAGGTAATGCTTATAATATTTTGAGGGCTGTAAGCAAAAAGGACTCGGCAAACTGGCCTTAATCACTGGCGCATCCTGGATAAATCACTTGAGCTTCTTGGCCGTTGCACTTAACGCTTCCATGGCCACTAATTTAGCATTATGCAAGTCAGCACAGGATCTCCTCCTCTCTGGCTCGACTGGCAGTGCTCAAGATGTCGTTCATTATGCGCCCCATTCTGTTCAGCTTGCGTCCTGGCTCGACTCAGTTACAGGTCCTGCTGCTAGTACTGCTCCTGGTACTGCTACTTATTATTTATTGCGCCTTAGGTAATGCCCAAGTTCCAAGTGCCAAGTTCTTTCAGTCAACTTGCAATTTTTCATGCACGTTCATTATTATCATTGCCTGCTGCGCCCCGTCCCCGTCCCCGTCCCCAAACCCTCCATCCCCCCAGCTCTCGAGTTAAACTGCAGCAGCCGTCGCTGATAAGCGATGAAAATGTGTAGAAAGCTGAAAAGTTTTGCACAATTTTTTATGCCGCGCAAGCGGAAGGAGAAACGCAGTGGGGCAGAGAGAGTCATAGAGGGAGGGAGAGATAGAGACGAAGAAATGCAAGAATTTATCACAGCAGGACGTAAAGGCGATGCCATCCTCCTGCTTGGGCAAATAAAAGGCGAAAGAAACTGCAACGCGCCATTCAATTTGATTACTTGCGTCATAAATACCGGAAGCGTCAGAGTATTGAGGCGCCAAGGCAACCATAGATACCCCGCCCACTTCAGCCACCACCCACCACCCACCACCCGCCAGTCCGTCACATGTGCGTGCCATGCAGCTGTGCAGCTGCTCCGAGGGTGGTGAAATGCAGAGCATCTCAAGTTGCCGCAGCACGCTGCTTGAATGACGGCGGTAATATCCTGTGACGCATTGACGCAGTGACGCAGCAGCTTACCAGGCCGCAAGCAGCAAGCGGCAAGCTGAAGCAGCTCCTTAGCTGCGGCTCCTTTATGCACTCGAAAAGAATCTGCTGCTGCATGAAAGGCATTAAAATGGCAGCACACTGCAAAAACGTATTAGTAACAGACTATTGAGACGCTAAAGTGACGCAGGCACCCAGGATGTGCCCGCAGCCCGCAACCAGCAGTCCACAGCCCACAGCCCGTATCCTGCCAGCTGCAGCGGATGGGACGCAGCTCGTGTGAATTCTTACAAGTGCACTGCGAAATGACTTATGTGCTGCAGGCTACAACGAGAACGACAGGGACGACAAGGACGAAAACGACGACACTATCGCCAAATCAGCAGCGCAGCTTGCATAAAAAATTTAAACACAAGCGATAAAAAATAAGGGAGAGCTGCGGATGCAGGACGACTCAAAATGACTTTGGGGGCGCACACATACACACACACACATGCCACATAAGTGCTTATGCAATAACAGGATGCGAGTGTGTGTGTTTGTGTGTGTAATGACTGATCGTGTGATTTTTTATGCCCGAAGTTGCGTTGAAAGGCGATTTATCTTGGACTGGCTGGTTGACTTCTTGCTGGCACAAATCAAACCCAGTCACACACACACACACACACCCACCCACACGCACACACACACACACACTATCAAAACTGTAAGCGGAGCATAAAAAGTGGCAGAAAAATAAGCAAGCAAACAAACAAACAAACAAAACGAGTGACTGTAAAAACGTAAGTTGTGGTTGGGCAAAGCGAAACAGAAAAAAGCTGAAAAAATCAACATAGCAAAATATCTAACCAGCTAAAAGGGAGAAAGCCTTATAGAGAGGGTCGGTAGCGGGGGTAGTCGGCTTGTGTAGAGGGAGTCTGTTTGCCTGGTCAGCGGTTGGCAGAGATTAACTTTTGGGTCGCTCAAAGCGACCACAGCAAGTGCTTTACATTTAAAACACGGCAGCAGCAGCAACAACGGGAGGCGGCAGCGGGGGCGTGGTCAGCAACATAGCTTGTTAGTGGCCATAGACAACAGTGCGGATGGTTGACAGAACAGCAGCGGCAGCAGCAGCAGTGGCAGCAGCAGCAGCTGTCGCATTGTTGTTGACAAAAGCGCATATGCCAAAGCCGCAAGCCGCACAGATTAACAATTAGCTTGCTTTTTAATTTATTTAATATTTATAAGCGCACAGCAGCCAAGTTAGAAAACTGAGCGAAAGAATGCACAGATTTATTTATTTAAATGCATAAAGCTAGCTAACAAAGTTTAAAAATCAAACTTTAAACTTTAAACTTAACTTATGCTGACTGCCCTAATAAGTATGCTACATATTTTTAGCAAGTGCTTTTGTTTGCATTTCTTGTTGAAGTAGGCTTCTACTTAACACCTATGACCTTTTGCTTCAATTTGCATTAGATATATATATAATAATTGTCAGCTAAGTCAGATTTAAATACTATATAACAAAATTTGTGATCAATTTTCAAACTGTGCCGACTGCCCTGCTACATTTCATTTGTAAATTCATCTTAAGCAGAAGATATATAAAGATAACTGCTAATTATTAGTTCTAGATCAAGATTGCTTTGCTTGCCTTATATAACAATAGTCAGCTAAGTCAGATTTAAATACTATATAGCATATAAGCGATATTTATACGCATGTTCCAGCATTTGAAAGCGTATATTTGCCACCTATGTATGTCTGTATCTGTACTTTGTGCCATGTATATGAAATTTGTTTATTTATTTATTTGTTTTTGTTGTTGTTAGCTGTTAGCTGTTAGCTGTTGTTTTGATATGTATTTATGTTTGCACGCAGCAGCCACAACAAATAAACGAGTGCGACGACAGAGCGACAGCCAGCCAAGTGCAGTTAAAATGAAATAAAACATGAAAATGAATTATGATACATGTGTTACTTGGGTGAGGCCATTGCCAAAGCACCCAAAAACCGGCAGAAACCAACTTCGAGCTTTGAGCTACCAAAAACAGCCACTGGCAGCAACTGGCAGCAACTGGCAGCAAGTGGCAGCAACTGGCAGCAGTGGTGGCAGCCACTCATTCATTTAAATGCCATTTTAAACTTAAATGAAAGTTTATGGCTTTTTATTTGCATTGTGCGAGAGACGGCGGCTGGTCCTGTGGTGTTTATACCTGCACCTAGTCCACTTTACTGGGGTATGCTTGGTTTTACTCAAACAGAAAAGCAATTTCGAGCTTGTATTTATTTATTATTTATTGCGCTGTCTGACTTAGCAATATGCTACCATTAAGCGCTAACTAGATGAATCCTTGCTAGATGAATCCAACAATATAAGTCAAATGAAATGACAACTTGTAAGGACCAGCACTTCCAGATGACTCCACAGCTACAGAGAAGCCAGTTGGGTACGTTTTGATTTAAGATGGTACAATTAAGCATAAGGCAAGCTAGAAAAATATTGGAATAATCTGAAAGAAGCTTACAGTCATAGCCATATATGAAATAAAGGTAAACTTAAGATTACCGAATAATGGTTTCTAATATCAGACAGTTCCATTTGTCTATAAAGACACTCTTGAACAATTTCGATTAATGAGTAGATGAAACTAGATTCTAGAATAACTATAGGCTGCAGTACAACGAATTGAAGTATATAGAAATTATATTTATATTTATTATCAGTGAGTAAATAATGATTATTTTGTTTTCTGTTCTAATTGAAAAGATCATTCACTTACAGTCACTTTGAGAGAGCGGAAAATAACTAATATTCTCCTTTAATCTATACATGTTCACCCTGTTTTCCAAATGTATGAGCTTAATAGATTTTTTCACCAAATATTTATTAATTTTGAGTTATACTTTACAACTCAACCAATAATCAATCATTATTTTGTAATTTTTAAAATAAAACTTATAGTGATTACAGTCCCTTTTTATTTTAAATATTTTTCTAGGAATTTTAGAAACATTTTTCTGAATTTAAAAAGTATTTCTTGCCTTTAGGCTGACCTTCAATATACTGCGATTTTCTGAATTCCATGTCATTTATTTCTCTGAGTGTATAGTAACGGGTATATCTACGTTGTGCAGCCTGGTATTTCTGCAAATTGTTGTTTTTGTTGTAGTCATGTTGTTGTCGCATATGTTTGTTACATTTATTAGGTCTGCACGGGCGAGGGGAACGACAGGATCTGGCTAAAACATAGCAGATCAACAACCGAAACGTACTATATGCAGGTATGTTTGTGTTTGTGTTTGTGTGTGTGTTTGTGTGTGTATATCATGTTGCTGTTCAGTGTTGTTTCTGTTGTTTTATTGCAAAGACGTGCACACATATGCCACGTAAAAGTCGACACTTTACATTCAGCCAGGGCAATATATTATTTTTATTTTCGTTGTTAGCCAGAAATTCGTTACCTGGCCGAACAGAAAACCAGTCAGGCAATGTCAGGCAGCAGGTACAAGCAACAGAAAAACAACAACAATAACAACAACAGCAATTGGGAACACAGAAACAAACAACACACACACACATACGCAAAAACTGAGACCAGCATAAATCAAATTAATTTTGTAGGCGGCAACATGCGCCATTTTGTAGCTGCTCTCCATGCTGCCATATTTGCGATGTCTTTGTGTGTGTGTGTGTGTGTGTGAGTGCGTGTGTGTGTTTGTGTGCTTTGCCTTTTTTCCAGACATTTACCCGCCTCTCCGCCGCCCCATGAAAAGTGCGTTTTAATTGCAAAGATGCCGCCGCATTCGGGATTGCGATTCGACGCTAATTAGGCGCACAATTGCCACGAAATAAAAAGCCAGCAAAATAAAGGCGCGTACGTGACTATCACAAGCTGTCGATCCCCAGCTAGAGGCTGCCCCTGGCCTGGCCCCGTCAATGTCCTCAATGTCCTGGCACTCCTGCCTGCCAGCCGCGATAAAAGCGTACTTTTAAATTGTCGTCGCTGTCAACGCACGTGTGGCAAGAGCAGCAGCAGCAGCCGCACTTGTATTCGTTTTCGTATTCGTATCATCAAATGAATATTCGCTTATTTGCATCTCTCGCGAGTTGGCTAAAGATACACAATCCACACACACACATACCCCCCACACACACACACCCACTGAGAGCACCCGCTGTGGCTGGTTAAGTTGTGTGTGGCATGCGGAGATTGAGGTGTGGCTGGAATTGGGTTGGAGTAGACAGCTTGGAGTAGATGCCTGACAAAATGAGTTTTTCAGTGTTTTTATACTCTTGTGCGAGGGTAGTATACGCTTTTCACCAAAAGTCACCAATCCCATAAAGTATGGACATACAATCAGCATATACAGTCCTCTCGTTGTTAGAATCAACTCCGCCTTTCTGTTTCTTGACAAATTAGTCCGTCAGTTTTAAGAAACTGGCCGGATCGTATAACTATATCATATGAGAGTCTTCAAAATTCAGTTGTTGTGTCAGATTGTTGTCTACTTATCAAGATATACTACTTAGTTTTGAGATATCCTATTTGCTGATATATCAAACTCAGCATTTCGGGTTCTTAATAGACTTTATATAGTAGCTTGGCCGTATCTAATCGAACTCAAAGCATTCCAGTAAGGGTATGAAAACCTCGGTAAGCCGAGCATAGCTTTTCTTTCCTGTTTTTGTGCTGTCTTTGTGTGTGCTTTGTGAATGGGCTGCCAGCAGGGATGTCAGTTGAAAGGTTAACCTTTGATTCAACAGCTGAGCTTTTAAATTAAGATTTCGCTTTAGCAGGGAAGAAGAAAAAAAAAAAAGAGTGTGTTCCGTTGAAAATGAGAAAAGTTAGAGGCGCATTGAGGTTGGCAGGAATTCAAGAGCAGCACGGGCTGCTGGGCGAGTTGTTTGCCAAGTGACTCAGGGCAATGATTTGGCCAAGTCGATGGTAAAGTTGCCATCTTATTTTGGCCATTCTCATAAGCTGCAGTTTGCCTATGCAGCCAAAGGGCTGTGTTCTGTGTGTTACTCAAGCCGTTTAAAGATTTGTTTTGACTGCTGGGCACTTTTGAGTCAAGTTGGCAAACTAATTTGCTTAGCTTTGACCTTACTCAGCAACTCAAATCCAACAGAACCAACCAAGTATCTTCCTTCCTCTGCATATATCTCTCAGATTGTTTCTATTCTGCTGCATGACATTGGAGCGTTGCTTAGTTGCAATTGCAGTTTCAGTTTCAGTTTCAGTTACTGTTTCTGTTTCTGTTTTAGTTTATGCACATCACTACAAGTTCTCAAACAACTCGCATAGAACATATGGCATTTATAGACCCCGGCATTGCTACCTCATCCACAACTAATGATATTGAATAAGCACTTGAAAAACTCATATAAAGTAAACAATTGATTTCCATTACGTACGTGGTCTACACTCGACTACATGTGCAGCTTCTCCACTTCCACTGGGACGTTGGGGCAGAGCCCCAGTGGGAGCACAAGCTGGCCAGGGGGTATTGGGGAGGGTAGACGCTGACAGGGAAACGAGAAGCCGCAGACTTTACAACTTGCCATTTGCTTACCCACCGTTTACTTGCAAAATTTCTTTTGGCTCTGCAGATTTTTGCATTTTTCTTGCCCACTTTTCACACACACACAACACACACACACACATAGTGTAGTTGTGTGAGCTTCTTGCGAGTTATTTTCATATTTGTTTAAAGTCTATTTACCGCAAGTTGACAGTGAAATATGCGAAACTAGCGCGTAGCCAAATAAGTGCGACAGTTTCCGGTTACAACTGTGGCAATGCCAATGGGGCAAGGGATAAGGAGCAGGGGCAGAGGCAGAGGCAGGGGCAGCGGCAGCAGGAGCTGCGCCAGGATGAGCAGCAGGAGCTACAGCCTGTGCTTTGCCTGCATGTCATTGCGGTTTGTTTGTTTGCTTGACTTGCGCCCGGGTAAGGATTTCATGTGCTTGAGCAGCAACTGGAGGCAGGACACAGAGTGTGGCAGAGTGAGACAGCGTAAGACAGATGTAAGGAGAGTGAGAGAGACCAACCGCAGCGCTGGATGTCTGTGGATATGTGTGGGCTGCCTTCCTGTCCGCATGACAATTTGTTGTGCATGAAATCTGCAGCCTTTTGCAATGTTTTTTGCGCAATTTGCCAAAGCCATGCAAGGCACGAAGCAGATATGCAGACGAGACGCATGAAAATCGAGTACAGTGCCTCTCCAACCCAACCCCTACCCTCCCCCTACAACCAATCCCAACTAGTTTCAGTTGCCAGTCTCAGCGCAAGGCTCAGGTTTTAGCTGAGGCCATGGGCCAGGCAAATAGTCGACGGGGCTATGTAAACAAACAGTTATCCCTCGCTTGGCAAGAAGTATTAGATTTCTGGTAGTGGTGCTGCTGCTGCTGTTGCTGTTGTTGTTGTTGTTGTTGCTGTGGTTGCAGCCTAACCACTGAGACGGAAGTAATGTGTCTATCAAAGCATTAACAACGAACGTCTTCGTCTGCATTGGGCTTGTTCGTTATTTTGCAGTTCTTCTTTGACGCCGCCGGGCTTTGAAAATCATCATGTGAAAAATCCATATAATACGAGTATGTTGCACATATGTCTATATATATACATATATATTTATATATAGAAAGACATATGCGCCACATGTTCGCCAATGTTTGCCATTAAACGCCTTTATGCCAAATTGAACACAATTAAATTAGTTGCGGCTAGGCAAGGATTAAGGTAGAAATTGCCAATGTACTTGTACTCGGTGGTTATTGTTGTTGTTGCTGTCTCTATGTATAACTAATTGGCTATGTAAATGACAGCTGCTGGTGCAGGCTTTGAGTGTATATACCCATACACACACACATACGAACACTACACAACTACATACATATGTATATGCTGTTAATTACGAGCTTAGGTGAAGGTGCTGAAGTATTTGTGGCTTGTCAGGACACCCCGTCCACCCACATTGACATTTCGAGCAGCATCAGCAGCAGCAGCAGCGTTGTCATGAAACCTTTTGCTAAGGATTATGCAAATCTGCCACTCATCGTGCACACACACACACATACACATACTCACATACACATAGGCACAAAAGCCTTCATTTACATTTACATACGGCTAACTGAAGATTTGCGCTTCATCATAATTTATGCAACTGGAAAGAGGGCTCTTCATTCGCAACTGCCTCAAAAATTGCCCACAGTTATGGCACAGGCGAGGCACAAGGACAACGCAAACAGGACTCACTGATATGTCAGCCAGGTGGGCAAACAAACAAGATTGAAACTTTATCTGCGGCACACACAAGTTCATATACCCTTTCAGTATAATGTTGCTCGTCTGAGTTATATTAGAAAGGGATACACCACACGATTGCAAACCATATATCTAATTCCGAGTCCTTGCACGAACTGTTTACATTAAGGTTTAAGAAAATTAAGATCTATTTATACTTGCAGGACTCTTTTCTAACATGGCACTTTAAGCAACATTTAAAACCATTAACAGCGTCACCTTAACATTTATATTTAGATATATTAGAAAAAGATATGCCACATGATTTCAAACCATAGCTAATACCCAGATAAAGTCCTTGCAAGAACTGTTTACAGTAAGGTTTAAGAAAACTTAGAGCTTTTTATATTAGCAGGACTCTTTCTTAGCTGACATTTAATAACATTAACAGCGTCACTTTAATATTTATATTTAGATATATTAGAAAAAAGATATGCCACATGATTTCAAACCATAGCTAATACCCAGATAAAGTCCTTGCAAGAACTGTTTACAGTAAGGTTTAAGAAAATTTAGAGCTTTTTATATTAGCAACATTAACAGCGTCACTTTAACAGAGCTTAATAACACGCTGTTATATATAGATCAGCTGCTCTTTCCTATATATCTTCATATTATAATCCAAAAAGTAGACAGAAGTGTATTGGTTATGAATAAATCACATGAAAAGTAATCCTGCAATGAATAAAACACTCAAAAGGATATACGTAGTGGAAGAGTTCACTTCCGTTGAACATCCTTTCGCTCTCCTTACATCTCCCTCTATGCCAGACGTCCTTTTTTAATCCCTGTTACTGTAATTAAATGATTAAGCTAGCTTTTAATAAAAAATTCTTATATTTTCAATGCTGTTAACATTTTTGTTTTGCATGATTTGTCATAATTAATGCAGCAAGTAAAGCTGTGACCTAGCAACCCGGCCCCTTCATAGTCCTTTGGCCTGCCTGGCTGTAGCAGACCGCTGGAGTTGGACGGACATTTGGCAGCTTTGGCTGCACTTTTGCCACTTGGTGCTGCCACTTGGCCTGAGCCGGCTATAAAATGCTTATGAAAAGCGCTTAAATTAACTAACCCTTGGGGGGCAGGGCAATGCAAACACCGTAAACACCTTTAAAAGCCACAGGACGATGTCTGCAGGCTGCCTGATAGTTGGCCACTGCAATTTCCATACCGTGCCATAGTTCAGGCTTGGACAGAGGGGTGGAGAGAGCCTTACAAAATGTGTAGTTTATTTGCAATTTTTTAGCCAAAAGAGCTTTGCATTTTTGCTATTTTCTATTTTCTAGTATTTTCTATTTTTTTTTGTTTTTTTTTGTTTCTGTATCCTGATTCTCACTTTGGTTCCCCCTCGCTGCATGTGAAATTTTTGTTATCGCAGTCCTTGCAGCAGCTGCAATAAAATCAGTGGCAAAGGTTGCAGCAGCTGAGGTCAGTTTGGGGTCCATTTTATGTGTGTGTATGCGACTGTGTGTGTGTGCGTGTGTTTGTGTGTGTGCTAGTTAAATGTGAAGCATTCGCACTAAAAACTTGCACACTGAAAATTTGAAATTTGCCATTTGTTTTGTTGGTTTGGTTTTGTTTCGTATTTGGCTAAAAACATTTCTCTGATTTGCATTTAAAAGGTGTGGCAACTATCGGGCTTATATATATGAACGGGTGCGGGTGGGGGTGGGGGTGACATTTGGGGGTAAGGGTATCCAGCTCATAGCTGGGGGTCACCAGGTTGGGCCCGGCTGGGCCTCAGCCTCTTCAATGTATCAGCTTGCAAATGAGCGCGCCCACATGGAGAGAGACTGAATATAGTTTTTATAGCTTCGCAGCGGGCATTCAAACTTTGCCATTAAGTAAGTTATATAAGCAAAGCTAAGCTCTCAACTGCATAAAATATAATTATCCTAAGTTCCATTTTCATAATTAATTTTAAAATTTACTTTATGTCCATACTTTAGCTGACTTTTGGGCGCATGCTGACTTAAACTATTACTTAAGTTTATTAGACGATCTACGCTATAAATTTAAGTAATACTAACATATTTTAACAGCTCAATTATACCACAAACTTTTAGTAAACTTGCTTTTACTGTATAGCATTTGACAGAAGCCTGTGCTTATTAAGAAATACTAGTTTCGTTAAGTCCATATACGACTTAAAAAAGACTCCTTAATGTTCAACAATAGGACACGAAAAAAGAGTCGAAATTGTATAAAAATAGGACTTGAAAAAGAGTCGAAATTGATGGGAAATATGACTGTGAAAAGACCCCAAAATAATCAGAAATACGACTTGAAACAGACTCCCAAATTATGAGAATTTTGACCCGAAGAAGACTTCAAAATAATCAGAAATACAACTCGAAAAAGACTCCCAAATCATTCGAAATATGACTTGAAAATAAGTCGAAACTTATCAGAAAAATGGATAATACACAATCCCTCAAGAAGAGTCGCGGCTAAGCTACCATTTTCTTCCGAAAAAAGTATCATTTATGATCAGACAACGAGTTCATTAATGACTACATATATTAAACAGACAGAAGACTCGATAAAGACTCGAATGTGATCAGAAATTTCACAAAATGGTGGTTGGGAAGTACATATATCGGCAATATATTCAACCGATTTAAATATTTAATGAATTATACACAAAGTTGATTCAAATACCTTACGAATGGTATGTAAACAATACATTGTGGTGCAAATTTAAAGCCGTAAAAGGGATCATAAGATTCATTTAATCTTTTAATATATAAGATTTCTCTTTAACTAATTAAATACAAATGTGAGTAAAAAAGATACATCATTTATATTCATTCTTGTATGGTATATTATGTATATAAATAAATTCATAAGCATCTCAGTGAATTATTACTATATTTTTGAATCAATTATCGTGCGTAATAAAGCACAATCGGTGATTATTAAAGCACAAATACACTGTATATACGTATATACTAAAGTACATACTTAGATTTAAATTTTTTAAAAGAAATTCAACTTTTCTAACGCGACAGTTTAAATTGTCAAAAGTTATAATATATGATGCTATATTTTAAATTTCCTTGCAACAACTCTTGATTATTTACTGCCTTTATTATATTCCAAATTTCTAATTTATGACTGCTCTTAATTTAAAATGATTTCAATATATTCTGGATATCTACTTGCTCTCTCAGAAATAGTATATTGAACTGTTAGAGCATTTGAATATCGTTTTGCCAATTATTGCAGCAGAACAGCAGCCGTGCAACAAAATGAAAAAGTGTGCAAACAATGGAATGCAACATTTAAAACATAAAATGAAATGTAAATAAAATGTGCCGCAGGCAAGGGAAAAATAATAAAAGGGGGGAGGGGCAAAAAAAGAAGAAGAAATATAGAAAAATGGAAATTGTGCTGGCAACATGAAATTGGCTGGTTGCTCGGGTCATAAATTTCTATATAGACAATCTCGCTGTTGTTTGCGCTATTTTGCTATTGTTGTGCCCGTTGTGATTGTCGCCATTCTACGCAACATGCAACAACTATTAATCATATTGAATGCCTCTGACTGAGCGGGGGGCGGGGACAGGAGGTGGGACGGTGGCCTGTGACTATGACTGTGCCTGACTGTGTCATCCTGGCTAATCAATCTTTACCGTGCGCCGTCTCCAACGGCAATGACAACGACAAAGGCAAACTCCCCATCGAATTACCCCTCCTCACACCCCCAAACACACTGTCCATCTTTGGGCTAAAGAAAAATGAACGCTAAAGTCATTAACGCCTGGCTGGCCACCTGGCCGGGATACGGTTGCCCTGATCCGGACACGGATACGGATCTGAGGAGCTGGGGGCATCAAAGCCGCCGGGCCAGTTGCTATTTAGCTATTTTGTTTATGGGCGGCGGCGCAAATCTCTCTGCGAGCCGCTGCTCAATGAGGCGGCAGGCAAAAGCCAAAAGGGGATTAGATGTAATCAATAACTTGGCCAAGTAGTGGTAGTAGTATATGTGGACCAGGGTGGGGCTCTGTTGTTTGGCTGTCGAAACTTTTGCCAAGCTTATACTAGTCCCCCTCATATTTACTGCCCTTCACGTTGGGGGCCCCTTTTGTGCGCCAAGTTATTATTATAATTTTCTTTTGCAAATGCGGATTAATTGAAAAGTTTGCCATTAGGAATTTGCGCTTGGTTAAGTTGCTTGCTTTTGTTTGGACTGCCCAAAGGAGTCTCCAACCTCTTCCCACTCTCCCCACTGCGGGCTCTCTGCTCCCGCACACCTATGCAATATCATTTGTTAGGTGTTTCAACTATTTGATCGTTATAGATTCTGACAGCTTCATTCGCAGTTATGATGAAAATTACTTAAAAGCATTTTGCACAGCGCTGATTTGATTGATGGGCGTTTATGTGCTATGGCAGGAGCAGGACGAGGACGAGAACGAGAACGAGAACGAAGAGATGGCGTAGTCATTATATTCGCATTATCGACTGTTATGGGCGCGGGCGCAATGAGGCATCGCAAATGCCAGTTGACGTCCTGGCGGTTGAAGAGCTGACAAAAAGTTGCGCCAATTTGTGTCAATTATCAGGAGGCTGCCCCCTTACCGCACCGCACCACACCGCACCGCATAAAGTTACATTTCACCTGAGAAGAAGTTTGAAATCCGTTGAGAGATTGCAAAATGTGGGGCAGCATTCAATGACATAACGATGAATATGGCTTAAGCTGTAAAAATCTCTGGCTTTGCTAGTGAAAATCTGTTGCGAGTCTTCACCTTTTAAGCGTACAAAGTAATTTGAGCTGAAAAGTGTGTATTTGTAAGGAAACTTCGCAGGAAAAGCGAACTAATTACCAAGAGCAAGGATATTACCAAAGATAACAAAAGCAGAGATTGTAAAAAGCTTTTAGCTATACTTATTTACTGTATTGAGTATTTAAACGGATAGTTTAGGGTAAGACTTAAAGATTACTCAACTCTTGTTCTAGTCAGCTGTAATTTCTAGTTAAAGTCCTTGAACTATGCTTAGATCTTATTATGTAGCTTATATCCTTTTAGGATGATATCTAAAATGAATCTAGCCTCTGCTTTTGAAGATTTATGATTAAACAAGTGCTCATACTTAAAGTATAATGCTTAACAGAATTCGTAGCATATCTTTAATGAAATCCTTGTTGGCTCTACCCCTAACATGCTGAAGGATCTAGTCGCTCATTAAAATCGAAGAGCGTTGCACAAATCGATTTTCGTTTAGTATCGTAATCAAGAACACAACAATTTTTGTTCTCGTGCTAAAAATTTGTTTTGTGCGCTATAACAAGTCTGGGCCTTTCTCCCCTCCCCTCCCAAAGTTCCCGTTCCGCTGCCCGCTGTCAAACATGGCTGAATGGAGAACTTAAAGAGCACTCGAACAGCACTCAGCCGCAAACACACACACACACACACACACACACACATCAGCACACACTCGATATGCATGTGTGTAAGCCGCTGTTTAAGTGGAGTTTGCTTTGCTGCAGGTAGGCAGCAGAGAATTCGGTAAAATGATGAGTGGAGGGGTAAGTGAAGCAGCAGGAGCAAGAGTGTGGGGGTGCTGGAGGAGCTGGTGGAGCAGGTGGAGCAGGCGTCGCATCGACGTGTCGGGCCATCGTCTGTGCTTTGCAGTACTTGTCAAGATTGAATTTGCCACGGATATATATTCCTTATTTTCGCTTCTTCTTTTTTTTTAGCATTATTTGGTGGGTATTTTTCTTTCTCTTTTTTGGCGTTTTTATTGATCAAACAAAACGTAGCAAGTGGCAGCCAGCGAAGGTGTCATTGCTCAGCAGCGTTTACAAGTAGATACACTGAGAGAAAATATTGCAGAGCTACTAACAAGATGAGCAACCCCGAAAAGTAGAATAAGTTCGCAACAGAACTTATAAATATCCTTATAAATTTGTTTTTAAAAACAGTTTTGCCGAAAAACTTAATTAGAATTAGAGAATTTATATATTTCTTATTGCAAAATTATGAAAAGGTGCTGCGTTTTTCTCCGAGTGCACTGCCTAGGTATATAGAGTAGTGTGGGACACAGAACACGCGCAGTGCGCATAGATTGCATGATTTGTTCGGCAACTGTCATTCTGATTTTTTTATTATTATTTTTATTATTATTATTACATCGGAAGTTGGCAGACGACTGTTTATGGATACTACTACTACGTAGAAATATTTGTAGGTTGTAGGTTGTAGGTTGTAGGTCGCAGGTTGTAAGTAGTATATTGAAATGTGTGTGCACTTACCGGACCAAACTGTTCAAAGTAGCTTTTGACATCCTCCAGCGTGGTGGGCGCCGAGAGGCCGCCCACAAAGATTTTCTTCGTTCTCGTCACCATCTGCAAGGAGTAGAAATAGAGGAAAAGTAAGGAAAAAGTAAGTATCAGCAAATGAACGAATGTGCGCATAAAGCGCAAATGGAAATGCTGCTTAATTTGGCTGTAGCCTGGCCATTTAAAAATGCATTTATGGTAAGTCGAAGGGTGTCAAGGGAGAGGTAGAGGGAGCGGGAGCGGGAGCGGGCACAGCACGGAGGTTAGCCAAAGTTATGACCCGCCAGAATGCGAGGAGCGCTAAGAGTCGCTGGTTCTGTAACTTACGGCACCAACTTTCGCTATGCGTCGACCATTTTGTGCACTTTATGTAGTTGCCGTATGTGTGTGTGTGTGTGTGTGTGTGTGTGTGTGTATGTGTGAGTGTATGCAGCTGGCATATTTAAGCTGACAGTTTCAAGTGCCAACTTTACGCAGTTAGCGCAACAGCAGCACCAAAAATGATGGCGTGGCAAAGACGCCGGGAGAGGCGACAGCACGAGGCAAACTGCACAGCACATGTGTATATGTGTGTGTGTGTGTGCGAGTGTGTTACTATGTAAGTGTGTGTGTATTGCAACGCCAGCCTTTTTAGCCCGCAGGCAAGCGTAAACTGTTAACGTTAAGTGACGGCAGTTAAGAGACAGTGGGGCTAAAAATTGTTCGCCCTGCACCAGGGCTGCAAGCTGCACTCAAAAACTGAACCAGTTTCGAGCAAAGTATATTGGTTCACTTGAAAATTTGTTCGGCTCAACCTCCACTTATAAATATTTGCACGGAAAATGGTAAGATAACGATTTTGGAGTTAAATTTCTGCTCAAAACTGTTTCAACTAACCATAAGCCAAATGAACAAATGATTTTGAATATTCTAGTTCATAAGAACATTTGAATAAAAGTAACTTTTGAAGAGCTGAGCTGCAAAGTGTACAGTTTGCAGTTTAATTGAGTCGACAGTGTACAGTTGAGTATTGATTTGGTGGAACAATTGTTACACGAACTAGGTTTGTTAAACAATTTTTAGCAGAGAAATTTTTTGGGGCTTTTAAACCATTTAGCGGCACAGCTTTGATATGCAACCGGTTCCCATGCTCTGGCCCATAGTTACCGCCCTAGCTGCAGGGCCGGATGAAGCTGATGACGCTGATTGCACTGAAGCTTGCAAGCTGCAATTTATGAGCACGGCACAGCACACACAGACAACACACAGGCTGTGCAGGACGAGGGGTTTTTGGTGAGGAAAGGGAGACAACAGACATTGGGTGAGCGCTGCAAGATGTGGGATACGTCCGTTAAGGAAGCTAACGATATGTAACAGCGGTGCTGATGTTTCTGCTGTGCCAGCAGTAAAATTCATACAATGTCGTAAAATTAAAACACTTGTGCTGTCGCACCAACTCACACACACACACACACACACACACATACACGAGCGCGTACTCACAGATGATACACAGAGTGAGAGCAAGCAACTACAACTACAACTACAACTACAAAGTTAGTCATGCAGCTTTTGGCAAGGCAAATCGCTTTGGCCCGTGTCCTGGGCTGGGTCCATGCTCGGGCGCCTAGTCCGGGTCCCTGCTCGGGCGCCTGCCCTTGCCCCTGTGTGTGTATGTGTTTAGCTGCACTGCACTTTACACAGGTTGCGCAAATACATAGCAGAGGTCTGGGTCTGGGTCTGGGTCTTGATCTGGGTCTGGGTCTGTGCCTGGGTCTGTGCCTGGTCGCTGCGGGTGGGCTCCTAACAATTTGCAAAAAGAAAAACGTCAAGTTGAGTGCGCTGCAAGAAAGTAACAACATGACGTCCGAGACAACGTTGAACTCGACTCCTGCTGCTGCTGCTGCCGGTCATCAGACATGACGCAAAAAATTGCAGCGTTGTTAAAAAGCGATTCAAACAGCGCCCGGCAGCACTTTGGCACTTTGCTTGAGTCCACCGCTAATCACTGCCAATGAGGCAGCTACTTAAACTAATAAACTGGCTACTGACTCGCCAGTCAGTGTGTCGTTTGCTGGCTTCGCAATGTCATCATCACATGTATAAATGAGCGGACAGCGGATTGCGGGCAGCGGGAGCTCGAAACACGCCCAGCGCTGATAGCAAGGCATGAATCAAAAACAAAACACACCCAGCCAAAAAAAAAAAAAAGAAATACAATAACAAATACCGAATACAAAGCGAACCGGTCCCCAAATCCGACCCATTGACAGGACCCGTGATCAGGCCAGGACGAACTTAGCAAATGGAACCACACACGCATACTAACGAAGTGACACGGCATTTTAACGGCCACCACACAGCGCTGCACAGATTAGGAATGTCAATATTAGCCACAGCGACTACGACTATGACTATGACTACAAGGATGGGATATGTGTGTCCTTTGTGTGTAGATGGGGAGGGGGGTCAACAGCCATAGCCTCGGCCCTTGCTGTCAAATGCCAAATTTTGACAAATGACGTCAGGAGTGGGCGTGCTCCTGTGCTCAGTAACCAAGCTGGAGGCGTACTCCCCGACAGCTTACAATGCAGCTAACAAGGAACTCAGCTCCTTCACAGATATAATGGCAGATAACCGCGTTGTTTTCTGTTGTTAAGTGCCCGAGCAACATTTGGGAATGACTGCAATTGAAAATCCAGAGTTATTACAAAAAGGTGTTGCTCGAAAAGTTGTGGAGGGAACGCATTAAAGGAGCTCAAATGTGTTCTGACATTCAGCAGAATATTTATATCCTTGATGAACATAACTCGAGAAAAAAAACAGGAGCGAGTGGAGTATGAGTATAAAAGCAGTTAAACCTTCTTTACACGTACTCAAATAATCGTATCCTTACTCTACACAACTGATAATTGAGAAAGGAACCCAGAGAAAGAGATAGAAGGCAACTCAATCTAAATCAATGTCAAAGTCGGACAGATAATGTGCTAAAAAGAAGCAGGTTTCTTGTCTGACAGCGCGCTATATTGCCAAGAACAGAGAAATCCTGCTTTTGCTTTTAATTATAATCATTATTTGCAGTTCAAATATTTTTCATTATGGGAGTTGGAAGTCTAGAAAGAGAATTTATTTGTAACCGAAAAATGAACTAGAGCAGAACAAGTTTTGGGCCTTCAAATACCAATTTCGAAGTTTCAAGGAATGACTGATAAAAGCCTCTTACCACTTCATTAACCTGCTGTATATTCTCATAAAAAAATATTCGAAAGGTAAGCTTTCAAACTACAATGAATGCCAAAACTTCTTAATTTATAAGTTTCTAGTTGAAATACTCGCACATATAATTAAAAGCGCTTTTAGAGCTAAACAATCTGTTGAGGTTTCTTGCAGTTTAATGAGTAATTATTTTGAAAATAGCTTAGTCAGCTAGTTAACCATGGCCTTAAATTACTTGAAAATGTTTCCCCGTATACGGTTTTAATAGCTCCATAACGTGGGCTTAAGTGCAGTGAGTTAAGAGCCTGGTTGTGTAATATTTCTCTCAAATCTATAGTTGCTATCTTTACGCCCTCTTAAGCTCGTTTTAATGGCCACTCAGGTGGTCGGGGGGAGTTGGTGTTGGGGGTGATGGGTATCTAAGGAAATGCCCATCAGCGCTGACAATCAACCCAGGCATTACCATCGTCTCCGACGTGGGCTGTAGTGTAGTGAAAGGGCAAAATCAATTTAACACTTTCAACTAAATTATTCATTTTGCATAATAATTTTCAAATCTGTCAAAATTCACACACACACACACACACACACACACACATATACACATTGTAAGCAGGCTTTTATTTGATACATTCAGCGGTTGTCGGCGTCTGCACTTTCACACGCTAAGGATCGTGATAGGGATGTTGACTGTGGGGGGGACTTAGGGGCTTGGGGGTTTTGGCTGCAAAAAGCACTCAAATAATTCCCAGGCGTAAGCTAAACCAGCGCAAAAGTTGCCACGCTGCGCACAACAATAGCCAGGGAGGCTGAGGGGGTTTCTGTCGGCCAAGTTAGAAGGGGTGTGCGTGTGTGTACGGAGGGGGGGCTAAAGTGGAACTGAGACTAAAAAGTAAAACCCTTTAACCGAGCGTAGGCAACGGCGCCACGCGAAGCGTCACAAATTCTGTTAAGCGAAAATTTCATCAACGGCAAGTGAAATTTTCATTCGCCGTTCGCTATTCAGACGTGCGCTGCTCCAACGTCCGTCCGGCCGCGTCCTTGCGTCCTTGCGTCCTTTTCGTTGTCAAAATGAAAGGAAAATGTCTCATAAATCCTTTTAATATTAAATGAGCTCGTTCAGCCCCCAACCACCGCCACCACCCATTCCACAATTCGCGCCACGCACACACTTAAAATTATGTGGCTAATGGGAGCAACTTGGTTGGAAATTGCGCGAACCTGTCGAGAATGCCATTGCCAGTTAACCAGCCAAAGAGCCAACTTTTGCCAGCCATTTTGACTCTACACATGTTCCAGGCAGTTACCAACCCCACCCCCACCCAATCTCCAACCCCTCCCTGCCCATGTCGAATTTGTATATCTGATTGTGGCCAGGGACCGGATTCTCTGGCTTTTTCGGGTTCGTGGTTGGGGGCATTCGGGTTTTGCAGCGCCAATTGTCATTAAATGTAATTTTTAAACCTGTTAGCGCGCATGTGTGCCATAAAAAGGGTAGGCTAGCCCTGTCGCAATGTCCTTTTTTTTTATATCCGCTCAGTCCCTAAACATTTGGTTTTTATTGTCAAATTAGTCGGCAAGCGGGTTTATTAAAGTTGTTATTCGACAAAATTCTTCATGTTCCTATTATGTTATGTGTTATATATGTGTGTGTGTGTGTGTATGTGTGTGCTCAAAATTTGAAGCGACACAAGGCATTTACACAACCAACTCCATTATGCCCCACACCCCCAACCCCAGCCCCTCTTATTCTGTCAGGCAACGACAACAATTTGTAACATTTGCCGCACTTCCCGCAAGCATTTTTGAATGCGGGGTAGGATGGGGGAGGAGGGGGGTGGTTGGCTGACTGCTCGTCTAACCCACTCAAAAGGCTTCAACATCATTCAAAGTGACAAATTATCCATGCAAATTTTACAAAATGGCTGCCAGAAGGGGGTTGGCAAAAGGCTCGTGGGAAAAAAGTGTTGCATACTTATGAGCGCGAGGCGCCATTTGAAATATGAGCATTGAATGAAGGAAAACTTTGACAAACACACACACACACACACATACACACACTCAGAGAGAGTGCTGCAGAACAATGCCAACGGGCCTATATTTTGAGCAAGGATACGTTCTGGCCAGGACACGCTTCAGTTGGCTGTCTGTCTGCTGTCGTTGTTGTTATTGCTGCTTATGCATATTCGATATGCTCCATCAATGCCATTGTGCTTTTGTCTTGGTTTCAATTAAAATGACCACATAGCGAGACAGATGGGCAGCCATGTCCTTCCCTTGTTTTATATCCCATCTCCAGTTGCTTGACCGAAAATTTGTGCAATTTCCGTTACTAATACTTTTTGGTCAATTTCCTTCACACACACACACACACATAAGCGCACACACACATACTGTTGATTTATTGCCTTGGCAAATATTTTGCGCCTTAATTTCGTTGATATTTATGCGGCAATGTGTCCTTGTGCAGCAGCCAATAAACACGTTTGTGCCACTGACAAGGGATAATGGGCTTCCTGCCATAGTGGGGAAATCAGCATTTGAATATGCCCCAGGGACTAAAAGCGGACGCCTGGACCCAGCATCAAAAGGAATGCAAATCGTGTGTCCTGTCAGTCCTGTTGCTCCTGCCTCGGACCAAGCTTGTAAATCAAATGAAATATATTACGAGTGCCGCATAAATACATTTGAAGATTGATGTGAGCCAAAGAATGTTGAAAAAAAGAAAGAGTTGAGTGGAGTAGTTGAAAACGGGGTAATGTGGCGTGTAGTTTGAGTGTAGGGGTGGAGTAGAGGGGAGTGTAGTTGCAGCCAAGTAGAGGGACAAGCTTTTGCCATTGCTGGCATTTTAATGAGCCAAACTAAAACTGACTTTGCTTTGCTGGACGACAGCCAGATAGAGAGAGAGAGAGAGAGAGAGAGAGAGATAGCAGTAAGAGAGGGGGAGAAAGAATAAGGCAGAAATAGGGAGAGTCTCCTTATTTATGCATAACAATAATGAATATTATACAACAAGCCCGAAATGTAATTCTGTGTAATTAATTATTAATTTATGCGCATACATTTAACTCACACGCATTGTCGTCGACAGCAGCAGCAACATGCTCACATGTGTGTGCCTGTGTGTGTGTGTGAGTATGTGAGTGTGTGTGTGTGTAGTGTATGGCATTGGCATCCTGGCACAATGGCGGCTGGCGGATGCGGAAACTGTTTTGCTGCCGTTGATGCTGCCAAGCCGAGTCATTGTTGTTGTTATTGCAGCGACTAACGACCAGCAAAGTCTGCGCCTGTTGTTGTTGCTGTTGTTGTTGTTGCTGCTGTGGCTGTTGCTACTGCTCGCTTGTCGACATTGTTGTTGCCGTTCTAATGTTAAGTTGAATTGTCATTAAAATTGTCGTCCATAATTTCGACATTAAATACACACACACACACACACTCACACACATGAGCAGGAGCGATGTATGTAAATTGTGTGCGGGCTGCTCAACGTATGCAACACTTTTGCGACTACAGCATAAATGCTTGCCACGCTGTGTGTTGGTGTGTGTGTGTGGCGCGTGGTTAAAAAGTGCCAACGCAGCATGTTTTCAACATTGTTTAAATTTATATGGCAGACAGGGACACGGCGCACAGGACACAGGACACAGGACACAGCAGCAGCAGCAGCAGCAACAACTTGTGCTTAAAGTTTTAAATTTACATAACTGAGTGCAGCAGCAGCAGTCTGAAGAGCCATAAGAGGGGTGGTGGGGCTGTTCAGAGTTTGGGTTAGTTACACTTATGGCAATTACTGTGCCCATAAACTTCAGAACCGGGCCCCAATCATCATTAGGCAGTGGCCATTACGTAATTATCGCAATCACAGCCAGAGAGAGCCTGAGGTGGGCATATATAATTGAAATTTGGAACCCCAAGACAATCACACACATACACACAGACAGAGCGTTATTGTGTGTGTGTGTGAGAGAGAGAGAGAGAGAAAAACAATTTGGAGTCAATTTCGATAAAGTTTTAGTAGTGTGCTCGACATTCATTTAACGCTAATCACTTGCAGTAACGAAATCAAATGTAACGTAACGATCTGAACCGAAAAACGTAACAACAAAATGAAATTCCTGACTTGGCCAAAAATAATTTGTCTTCTTATCCGGCGCATTGGCCGCTCTAACTGTGCCCCGTATACTCCTGATACTCCTTGTACTCCTTATACCAGTTAGTTAGCAGAGTTGTGCGGAAACGTGTGTTTTTGGTTTTGGTTTTGGTTAGATTTTGTTTTTGGCCAAGGTCAAATGGCAGCTGAGGCGGGCTTAGGTGACGGTTTTGCTTAATTAGAACATTCATTAATCAAATCAAAACCATTTGCCACCCCGTGGCCAGTGGCAGAAGAGACTCGACGCGACTCGACTCGACTCGACTCGACTCGACTCGGAGACTCGAAGACTCTGAAAAAGCGGCCAGGAAACTTTTGGCGAATGGCAGCCAAACACGCACAAAGATATATACAACAACGTTGAGCCTGGGCAGGAGTGGAAAGGTGGAGAAGGAGACGAACCAAATAAATTCAGTCACATAGAAAAACGACAGACGGCATAACAAAGCGCAGAGATTGGGACGCAGGACGAAGGACGAGGCGAAAGCGAACGCAAACGCGAGCAAAAAGCGACCATTAAAACACATTTGTGTATCTATTTTTAGGGTAAAACCAAACTCGAACTCAAACAGCGGGCGGTACCAGAAATGCTAAAAACCTATACCTAAACCTAAACCTAAACCATTCCAGCGAAACCCAAAACCATCAACAACAGCAACAAAAATGGCCACAAAACAACAACAATACCAACCAAATACCAAGCAAAAAAACAAAACTTAAAACTACTTTAATTTATGGCGCACGCATTTCTGTGTTTAGTTTTGTTTTTGTCTTGGGCGCCGCCAAAGCAATCAGTCAACAACATGAGCAGGAAATCCAATCCAAGGACCAAACGAAACTCAACTCAACTCTGTTCAACTCAACTCTGTTTAACTGAGCTGAGCTCTGAGCTCTGAACTCTTGAAATTTGAGTATAGCATATAGAAATACTCTTACTAATAACCCACAGACACGACAGCTCACAGAAACTCTGCCACAAATACTTGCAAATGAAAATATTATTCTGGACACGTGATCATCTTAGGCTAAGTTCACACGACAAAATACCATTTAAATTTTGTTTATCTTTGCTAGAACATTTTATAAATAATGTGCTCTATTTATTTACCAGAAAGCTCTGACAAGCTTGTAATTATTTTGCCAGTTATCTGGCTTGGACAGATACGAATAGCTGCCTGAATATTTTATTTTATAAATAATCTACTTTATATAGTTGTTTTATGTTCGTTTTATTTAAATTCAAGCTATGCTAATTATTAACTATTAGTTCTTTTTGCCAGATATCTGTCACATGTGTGTTTAAAGATTATAAAATAAAATATAACTATGAAATAAAGTCCTGATTTTGCTTTATAATCAATGTGAAGCTTGGCTAGCTAGCTGAGATCGTCCTGAATTTCCCAGTCTAACTTTCCAACATTTCGTTCATATAGTATAATATCTTGGTTATTAATTGGAAGTTCCCGTATTTAGGCAAAGAAAGTGTCAAGAGACTGCCCTCGGTTTAAAGTTAAATATACTTTGCTTAGTTAAAAAGTCAATAAGACTATATTAAAATTACCAAAAACCTCCTATAAAAAATATCAATTAGACTATATTACAATGTTTGGACTCTCAAAGAAATCTGTACTCTTTCTATACCAAAAAGATTTATGAATTGGATTTAAGTTATTAAGGTTTTAATATAAATTTATAAATAATAAATTTCTTGGTAAATTTTGAAAAATATTCAAAGTTTTGTAGCTGCATTATGTTTATATTTTATCTGGTATAGGAATATCCTATATATAACGCATCTTGAATATATTGTCTTGAAATCCAAATTACGATCTTGACTGTTCGAGACTCAGAAACTTAAGGTTTGTCACTTTACAAAGTCAAAGCGGAATCCCATGTGATATGTCCTGTGACTTTGCTAGGCTTTTCAGCTCTGACATATCCTCAGCCTGCTCTCTCCCGCTCGCTCGCCCGCTGTCTCCGTCTATTTCTCCGGCTCATTCTCCGGGCCGACAAGCGGGTAAATTATGCATAAGCGCACTACCCGCCACATTATGACGAGGCAGAGACATACGGCTGATGCAGCAGGCGGCTGCCAGGATTATGCATGACAGTGCCAGGGCGGTGGGGTGTGGGTGCGGGTGCGGGTGCGGGTGCGGGTGCAGGGGGGTGTACGGGGTTGGAACGTGTATATATGGCGGTTAGGCAGCTCTCTTGTCAACGTACTCATCACATTTCTTCCGCACCGCTCGCATCCCGGGCCCCGCTCTCCAGCATTTATGCGCAGTAAAGCAAACAAACAGCTAAATATTTGTATGCTAAGCCAACACATGCGACGGCAGCTGCCACTCGGCCCTCAGCAGCCCCACATCCCACTCTCCGCACTCCCCTCTCCCCACTACCCGCGTCCGCCCGCCCTCGTCCTCAGCCGTCTATTGCGGCTCAAGTATTTTGCATTGCTAAGCAGAAATTATAAATCAGGGCAATTGTTGAAGATTTGCAGCCGCATAACAAAATTTGCGCTGGAACGAGCATTGGGGCCTGCGATTCCAGATTCCAGATTCCGTATGCCGGCACCGACATCGACACCGGCTCCGTCTCCGACTCCGGCTACGGCCACGGCTACGGCTCCGGCACGCACTGCGGTTCTCCCTTGTTGACTAACTGACTGACTAAGTGACTGTCGGAGGGGCGGGGCCGAGGGACAAAACTTGGCTGGAACGTGCGCAGGCAGGCAAAAGTGAATAAAAAAAAAAAACGCGCCAAAATGAATTTAACGAATATGAAAACAGTGAGGCAGACATGAGACGAACAGAGATGAAAGATGGGACCACGACGACTGCGATGACTGAAATCATAATTTAATTTAACGTATTTTTCGTTTTGCCCAAAGACAAGACGAAAAATCACACACACACACACACACACACACACACAACAGCCAGACAGACTAAGAGCAGCGGAAATAATGCGACGTTTAAAAGTGTAAAAGCCGTCAAGAAGCAAAGCTACCGAAAAAAATGAAATAAAACAAAAAACAAGCCAAAACGTGGCAGCCGACTGGCAAATACTCTGTTTATATTGGAATAAATTTGACAATTTGTAAGGTAGTTTTAAGTTTATGAATTGTCTAATAAAACTTGGTGGAAACTCATGAATTTAGCTAAGTTGCGGATAAGGTTGAGGGCAGGAATGAGAAGTTTTTACTGTGGAAGTGTCTAGGGTATACAAGAACTTATATACCAAATTTGGTAGTTCTATCTCAAAGGTGGGAACCAATACACTCTTGTCTGGTCTCAGCAAACAGAGTATTCAAATAAAATAGTAACTGTAGAAGAAAATATTTCTGGTACTTTTGGTGTGAGTCACTTTGGTAATAGAATCGCGAAACGCGTTTGCCTGCGATTTTAATTTTAGTAATGGAAGACAAAGGAAGACGACGCCGACAAGCAGTCCGACAGTCAGACAGACGGACGGACGGACGGACAAATAAGCTTAGCCAGTGCTGCAGCTGCCGAGCGCGAAGACACTCACTGAGATAGCAGAGGGGTGTGGGGGTCTGTGGAGGCTAGAGGTGTACGAGGGGGTAGCTGCTGCCTCTTGAAGCTGAGATTTATTGCGCCACGTTGCAGTTTGAAGTTGTCGGGCCACATAAATCTGTCAGGCCAGAGCGCTATGTTGAGTGGGTGAATGAGCTAGGTGGGGAACGGGGAAGGGGAAGGGGAGAGAAGTGGTTGCAGGAGAGGGGCAGAGGGAATAGTGATTGCGATGCGCTGCAAAAATTTACACATGATTGTTATTATTTAACGTTGCCGCTGCTGCTGCTGCTGTCATGCGGTTTTTTAAACGATTTTTATTAGTGGCAGCGCGTAAAGCGGAAATAACGGCCACGCGCCGTAAAGTAGACAACACATTCGCATTCCCACACACAAGCACACACACACACACACACACACAGCGTTCACATTCCCAATGCATTTTGCATGGCGTGCACGTAAATGACCGCCAACGATTTAAATTGTTACCCCCCGCTAGACACAGGGGGGCTCGCGTGTTGTCTGAAATCAAAATGCATTACGTATACGCAATAAAAATTACGTATACGTATTGTGTGACGCACACACAACAAGAACAGCAACACAGCAACAACAACAGCAATTGCAACTGCAACTGCAACTGGCGACTGCATTTTATGCGTGCCGCGCATTATCATTTAACATTTCCTGTGCACAAAACGGGCCAGCGCAGGATGTGGCAGGATGAGGCCAGCTTGTGCCGGGCGGCAAGAGGTGACTTTGGTCAAACACGCGTAGTTCGAACCATTGATTGCCAACCGAGGGTAGCTGCTACTGCTGCCACTGGGGAAGGCAGTAAAATTTATAGGGTTGAGGGATTTCTATTTAGCTAGCAATCAAATTAGAGTTACAGCTGAATATAGCCAAGTTTTATTTGGCAAAAATAAACGAATGAAGGAAATGGTAGCCAAATCCCATGAAATGTTTATTAACATCACAGGAAACGTTAGCAAAACGAACTCAGCTTACAGTCGGTTCTTATAGGAGTGGGACGATCCCTTGTGTGAGTTTTTATGGGCAATATTCAACTGTCAATTTAATACAAGACGTGTTAACAACGATCAACAAAGATCGGAAAGGCAATGTGGGCTGAAGGCGTTTAGTGCTGAAAATTGATCGAAAAATGGGCATATTTTGATAACAACGATAGCTCAGCGTTGCAGTTGATACTATCGATAGTTTTCAGTATTATTGAATGGTTATTTAAATCGATATTAAAGAACTGAGAAAGCAGTCAAGCTTATATTGCAGTAGAAAGCTAAAAATAAGTAAACTATTTAAAACCAGGGGTTTCTACTATCCCTTCCTTACATTTTCAACAGCATAACAACACTGCACTGTTAGCGTATACGTACTTTCCAACACTGGTCGATTAGTAACACAGAAGTAATCGAACACGCTTGTATGGAATGCATTTTAAATAGAGTTTTATTGGTTAATTGTGCAATAAAGTTAAGTTTCCCCACTAGAAATGCGTTTTCAATGATGTGAGACCAAAGTTGTGGAATTATTATTATTAATTATTAGATTGCAATAAGTTTTATATTACAAAATTGGCTAACGCATGTTTGATGCTATAATTACTATCTATTGTCAAACTGACATAACTATAACTAAGCAGTTGTGAAAGCTATGCTGCTGAAATTTGATACAGATGTCACTGAACTTGTGCTTTATAAATATAAAATGAGATCTATGGAAGAATAATGGACAAATTGGTTGAAAACTAAGTTGGAGAATAGGTATTTTAACTAGCCAAACTAGCTGACTTAGCAGTGAGCCTAGTCTGGTCTGGTTATGGTCTCTAGTAGCGCTACCATATATTAACCTAATGTAGCGTAAGATTTTTACCTTCCCAATAGTGATCACTGATAAATCACTCTAATTTTTTGAATGGCATTTTTTACAGAAGCTTCAGAGTGGCCCAAGTATTATATATGCCGAATTGCAAGGACATGTCTTCATTTTTGTCCTTTTAAAACGTTTTTATCGAATTGCAGGGGACCTTGTACATACCTTTGATGTAATATAGATTTAAGTATATGTTTTGTTTGTAACTAAATAACTACTCCCTTTTTAAGCATTTTATGGTTACAGGGGGTAAAAATGAATAGAAGATTACTTGCTATACTCGATAATAATCAGTTCCCAATCAAGTTTCCACTGTTCACTAAACTCTAGCTTCCACCTTACGGCAACCAGGTAAAACATTGCAATCATGTTGATGTAAATCGTTTCAGATTTTTAATACACTCAGTCATTTCATTTTTGTAATGCAACATGATGTAAATCATTTCAGATAATTTCAACCAGTCATTTAATTTTTGTAATGCATTGCCCAAGTACGTTGAAAAGCTTGTTTACTTATTAGTATTATTGTTGCTTTTGTTGCTGGAATTACACATTGTTAATGCACTTGAGTGTTTTGTGTGTCTCTCTAGCTCTCTTCAAAATAATCAAATATTTGCCTCCATCTGGCAATGCTGCTTTTTCCTGATGTTTATTGTGTGATTTTATTGTGTGTTTTTTTGTTGTTGCTCTGTCAACTAATCATATAGAAAGCACTCCCTCTGTCAATCCGCCTCACCTTTGGCACTCTCGTTTGTTAACAATTTGGCACAATAATATTGTAAATTATTGCGCATACGCCGCGTGTGTTTGCTAACGCAAGAAAACTTAGGGATTCTTTTGCCTGCTGCCTGCTGCCTGCTGCCTTCTATTCTGTTATTTGTTATTTTGTATAGAGACTTTGGGGACAAGATTGCCAGGACCAGCTCATTTCCAGCACAAATAAGCGTAAGTAAATTTATAAGACAAACAAACAACAACAGCAAAGAATACAACAAAAAAAAAAGTATATGAAACTTGCTGCCAGGACAGGTGGTCGCCAGGAGCTGAATGTGTTCTCGCTTCTCTCGTCAACAGCCAAAGCCAAACATGCTGCGGGGCGGGACAGGCAACTTGGGCAATATTCATTCTGGTGGCAAGCAAACACGCAGCAGCACCAACAACAACAACAGCAGCAGCAACAACAAGTATAATAACGCTTTGGACGCTGCCATTTGTGGGCACCTCCTGGAGGTCCTGTCTCCATGCCTCGCGCTAGTTGATGAACTTCGTGTTCAAGTTGTGTAGCACAAGAGTTGACGCCTGCCGTTGCTGCTGCTGCTGCTTTTGCTGCTGCTGCGGCAGCAGCAGAGCCGCCAGCTGTAACACTGATAGCAATTCCAAGAGACAACAACAGCAGCAGCCCAGGGGGCAGAAGGAGTGAGAGGCTAAGAGCCATGGACAACGTTGTTGCCTCAGCGCTTTTCGTGAGTTTTTGTTTTTCTTTCAGTTTATTTTACTTTCGTGTGACGGCAGCAACAACAACAACAACAGCAGCGGCAGCAGCAGCGGCAGCTTCACTTGGTTTGATTTTATTATGTTTTTCTTTTGGCACCACCAAAGTAGCCGCCCCGCCCCGCCCCGCCTTGGCCCGCTGCCGCTGCCCACATGTATACAGTACTAGAAGATTGCTCTGACTGTGTTGGCCACATGCTGCCAAGTTCTTTTGGCCCCCTTTGCTGCTGCTTTGTTATTTGACTACATCGACGAGGCAGCTTGCAAGCTGGGTCCACGCTCTGACCTTTCTTGGGGGTGTGCGGCGGGGTCGTTTCCCTTTTTACAAAAGCCGTTACAATATCAAGTTAATTGTTTGAAATAAGTGCCGCCCCAACAACAGCCTAGAGCCAAGGCCTGGCAAGGACCCCACCCCACTCCAGCTTCCTTCCGTTCTGGCCACGCCTCCCCATCAAACCCTGGCCTGGCCTGGCCTGTGCTGGGTTTTTGCTGATGTTGCGGTTTCTTTTGTGCCGCACTCTCGCTTTGGAGGCAACTACCCACATTTATAGTGTTGCGGTCTCCAACCTTCAACCCCCAGCCGTCTTCCCTTCATCTACAACTGCTGCGTTGTCAACGCCAGCAGCCCCAGTTTACATTTTGCTGAAACTATTTGCCTTGCCCCCTGCCCCCTGCCACCGCTTTGACTTTGACTGACTTTGCCACAGTTTCCATCTTCATCTTGAGATCTCAGTGTTTGGAGTGCACTTTTCCGTACAACTTGAAATGAATCTAATAACTTGGCTGTCCACACACAGACACACGCCAAAAACAATGGTTTTGACCATGCAACTTGCTAGTTGCAACTTGCTACGCCAAAGCGGATTGTTGTCTTCTCTGCGCAACTTTCTGCTGCCGAGTGCTCTCGGAATACCTTCTTTATTATCTATTTTTTGTCTTTTTTTTGGGTGTATTCTAGAGTTTTTGCAATTTTCTAGCATCCTGCACTCAATTCAAATATTTTACAAGCATCGCATTGTGTTTAGTGGAAAGTTTCGAGCCAGCAAAAACCGTTAACAGCTCCATTAGTGCAATTTATTTGTCTGACGATTTTCCATTTGCACGAGGTGTGGGGTTGGAGGGGGCGGGGTCCCCACAACAAGCCAAATGTATAAATAAAGACAAAGGTTTCTTGTCAACTTGATTGTGTTTGCAATTTCATAAAATAACAATTCGCAGTATGCTCCCGCTCCCGCTCCTGCTGATCCTGGAGCCTTGCTTTCCCCTTGTTATTTTGCTGTTGCGCTGATTGCCGCCGGTGGTTGTCACTTGGCGCCTGCTTCCTGTCGCCTGGGTAAGTAACTCAAATGGAATGCGTTTGCAAATAATTTGCAGGGTGTGGGGCTGCTCAAGTTTAACATATATTCCTATGAGCCAGGACCTCGACTGCTGTCTCCTGTCGGCTGCCTCCTGACTGCCTCCTGGCAAGCCAAATTCAATTCACACACATAAAATACCCGTAATTCAACACCCCGACGAAAGCCACTCCGCTGACTGATTGGTTTTGCCAGGCCAGGCCAGACCAGGCCAGGACCCCCACCATAGCTCTGCCACCCATTTGAAGAATCCCAGACTGTCGCACTCCCCAGGCACATTGAAATGAGCTAAAACCGAAGGACTTGCTTCGCGCTCTGCTGAAAGTTTCACTCTGAGATTTTAGCCGTTGTCGACATCGACAGCGACATCTCAAGCGGCTCGTTGACATATTTGTATTGTATTCAATCGATGAATTTCTGCAGCGAGTGCTGCGAAGTCAAGGCTGCCTTCCCCCACTATCGTCCTTAAGGGAAAATGACTTATTTTCTTACGCACACATTGAAGCAGCTCAGCGCTCAACGCTCAACGCTCAAGCAGCTGCCATCCTGACTGGCTGGCATCCCTGGCCGTGTCCTGGCATGTTGTCTGCTGCCAGCCTTCTGTGCTTTCTGCGCTGGGCTTGATTGCTTGTGCGTCGACATTCGTCCTGGCGCAAAATAAAAAAAAAAAACAAGTTTGCGCCGCACATATTTTTTACTTGGCTGCCTGTCGACTTTCCCGTTGATATTAAAATTTTAATAAACCCACGCACGCTGACTGCCGCCTGCTGCCTGCTGCCTGCCGCTTGCCACCGCCCCACACTCCCCCACTGCCACCGCTGGCACTCTGCTCGTCTTCTGCTTGTTGCACTTGACGGAAAGGCGTCAGTTGTGCTCCCTGCTCTGCTCCCAGCTGTCTCTCCCAACTGCCAACAGCCAGCTTCTAGCTCCCAGCTCCCAGTTCTCATTCCCATGCTCCTGCCTCTGCCTCTGCCCCTGCCCCTTTCGAGCTGTGTGTGGCACGCACATTTCGATGCGGCGACGCGTAAAACGAAAACGTCGTATTTGTGTGATTGCCTCTACTCCCTGCCCCGCCTGGCACCCTCTCCAGCTGTGCTGCCTTCTTGGTCCCCAGCTGGGCTGACAATGCCAGCGATTTTTGTGTCGCACGTGAAACATGTTGATAAATCAAATCTCAACGCAGTCAATGCCAATGCCAATTTGGCTGACAATTGCTTTTGGTTTTTTCTTTTTTTTCGCTTTTGATTTGCGGCTTCCTTTTTTGTTTGGCTCCCTGCTCCCCATATGCCAGCTAGCTAATTGCTTGTGGCTACCCATTCCATTCCCTTTCCCTACTTATCACACACACTAACACCACCCACCCACACCCACACCCACACCTACACCCACTGGGCGCCAGCGCCATTGTGTGACAGTTTTATGGAGGGAAGGCGTCGCCTAAGCCCCTCAAGCAGCGCTTAACGGCAGCTGGTAAAAGGACCAAGGATGAAGCCTGGACCCGCTGGCTTACTGCTCCAACTGATGGACTGACTGGCTGACTGGCTGACTTGTTGTTGGCCCTGTGTAAGCAGTCGGATGAGTTGTGTTATTCGCCAGCTGATCCACTCGCTAAGTCAACCAAATAGCAAAGCACCTTACGTAAGCATGGAAAAAGCAGCAGCAACTGGAAGGCAGGGGGCAAGCAGATTCTTGGAAATACGCTCTCATTTATGATTATTATAAAAAGCAGCAAGTGTGAGTTATATAAAACTTTTCTTAAGCAAACAAACAGCATTATAATCACAAATTCTGATTTCTTCTGACTTTACAAAAGTTGCTTTTACATTTATAGCCAATTTGCAAGAGAATTAGTTCTTTTTTTTAGAAATTAAATTCATGCTCATAACACATTTGATATTCTCACAGATTTAAGTGCATAAGTCTGCCTCATATTTCTGTATTTTGTCAATCACTTAAGCCTTGTAAAACCCATTATAACTATTGCTAAAAACCTTTCACATGGAATTCAGTTTTATTGCGTAGATTCTGTGGCAAATTTCAAAGGAACTCTAGACATTGATAATCCTATATTGCTTTGGCTTGTCACTTAAAATTGGCTTTGCGACTTAAAGCCTTTAAAAACAGAAGGCACAAATACAAAAAGGGAGCAACGGCAACTGCCAAAATTAAATCAAATCAAATAAAATAGTTAGTAAATAATAAAACAGTCGAGAGTCGAGTGCTGAAGTGGATGGCAGTTTAATGCTCGTTTACGTTACCAGCTTTTATGGCCACGGCAATAGAAGAGAATTTTATTATACAAACGTCTTCGGCTGGATCTGGCCAGGACACAGGCATAGCCACAGCCACAGCCACAGGCTGAGGCTGAGGCTAAGGCTCAGTCTCAGGCTTGAAAGGCAGTCAACAAACCATTAAACTCAAGTGTTTACCACAAGCCAAAGTCACTAGACACAAATCTAAACTGGCAGTTAGACAAGCACCAGGACCCAAGGCAGGCTCTCAATGCTGCCAATGTACGCGTGTGTATGTGCCCAGCCAGCTAATGTGGCTTCGAGTCCTGCCAGGCGGCATCAATAGGTGTAGCTGACAGTGCAGATTGCAACTACTTCAAACCCAGAAGAACTGAGCGAGTTACTCAACGTATAAAACGAGTAACAAAATATTTATGGGGCAGGCGGCGTTTTTGGAATATTTGATGAAGCTTTGCCACTTAAATTTAACTGACAACTTAGGTAATGCTTATGGCTAGGCTCAGCTGATAACATATGAAGGGATTGCGAGAAGTGTGGCATAAGGATATTTTTAGATCAACTGAAAAATGCCAAAGGTATCAGTTAGTAATAAAAGTAGCAGAGGGCTGGCTTTTTATTAAAGACGCTGACTAGAATCTAGCGCAAACAGATGCCTTATCCAAGTATTTATTAAAATTGCTGTTTTATGTCACTTCTGAGTTTATGTCAGATGAAGAGAGGCATTAAGATACTTCTAGATCAAGTGGCAAGCGCAGATGGTAGCAACTTAGAGCAGAAATAAGCCAGCTTGTTATGCAAGAATCTGACAAGGATCTGACTCAAATAGCTGCCTGATCCTGGCAGTCTCTAGATCACAATTTTTAATTCTTCAAGAAATATTCAAAGAAAAGCTATTATCTAGAGATTAAATGAAGCTCAAGTGTAATTTAAATGAAGCATAAGTTGGCTTTGGTTAAAATCTGCTTCAGTTTTCTAGCTAGCTCCTGTCAAAAGCTTATAAGATTATCTTGAGCTTTATATAATTTCATTCCGTTGTTGTTATAAGTTTAATATTGAAGTGGAATTCGCAACAATTCGCTGACAATTTGAATAGCTCTGAGCCAAGTAAATAACTTTTTTAATAACCAGAAACTAAGCAGCATTCTATGAAATGCTTTTTATTTGATGGACTTTGAAGAACACACACTAAAAAGTTACCGCTATTATGCTACAACTAATTTGAAAATGCGATATAAAATATTCAAAATAGCTCAAGCAGAACCTGTTTTAATAGCCGTTATCCTTATCGCCTTCCGGCCACAAGCTTAGCCCACAATCTTTATTTACTTTAAGGACTTCAGTTGGGCTCAACTTGCGCTAAGCTTGTGGGTTAAATAGAGTCATAGCGGACATTCATCAAACAACAGCTGTAGGCCATCCGAGTTGAGCCCAAAAGAACCGCACTATAAATATATATTTCAACTTATTTATGGCCACTTTTCGATGAGCCTTTATTCGCGTTTACAGCTGCGCTATAAAATTTATGATCGCCAGCACAGTCCAGCACAGTGGGCAGTCTGCAGTGGGTACAGTGGGCACTCTGGTCAACATTCTGGGCTGGGCTGGGGGGCAACTGTCGCTTTTGAGACACGCGATTTTTCAACGTGTTACGCGCTGCGTAATTATTTTTATGACATTTTTTTGTTTGGTGTGTGTGTGTAGCGCCCTTGTCCTTTTGTCCAGGCGTTGTCCGTGCTGTCCGTGTTGAAGTGTTGGCGTTTGCCAAACAAATTAAAAGCAAATTATAAGCAACGATATTATAAACAAGAGTGTGCCAGCAATGCCAGCGGCAGACGTTGAGCCAACTACAGTTTAGATTTAGAGTCCTGCTGCCTGCTGCCCGCTGCCCAGGATACCTGGAATTTTTCATTTTTGTGCTGTGCTTTCGCCTGAGGCGTGCACACTTAAAACGATTTACTCGCAAAATCTTATAAACGACAAGTTGTAATGAATGGGCAGAGGTGAGAAACGTGCGCCCCAAGCGTACTGCACGGCCAGGGGGTTGCGGGTGCACAGTTTTTTATATATATTGGTCTTTTTTTTATTTTTTTTATTTGGAGCTGGGTGCGAAACGTGCCTGACGTTGGACATAAATTAATTTATTGCGTGCGAAGCGAAATATGTAAAAATAATAGCATAAAAATAATTCATTGCATACTTTTTGGGGCAGCCAAGTTTCATTCACATTAAGCAAACATTAATAATTAAGAAATGTCTTTAGAGGAGTAGAGGAGTTGGGAGGTGGGTGGTGGGTGGTGGGAGACTGGTTGGCTACTTACAACGAGTTTCTTTGTTGGAATTGTGGCGGTTGTCGCTGACAGCGGCGTCGGCGTCAACGGCGGCGCAACTGCGGCTGTCACTGGCGGACTAATCGCTTTAATTGTCGCCGGCAGCGGCGCTGGCAGCGTTGGCAACGGCGGAAGCGGCGGCGGCTGCTGAAATAACTCCGCTGGCTGCTTCACGTAAAACAGATTTACTCCAAAGTGTGAAATTTTGATTGAATTTATAGCAACACTTTCGACAGGAAAATCTGGGTTTAAATAGCCGAGCAACCGTCGGCCAGCAAAAGAGCGCGTTTCTTACTTTTGTTGTAATCGCTGATGATGTTGTTGTTGTTTTGTTTGTTTATTAATTGTTTATATATGTGTTCGTTTCGTTGTTTATTGCTATGTTTCACAACTAATTGAGAAGCTCTTCAAATTGCCGCTTAACTAATTGCATTTGTTTATGTTTATGTTTATATTTGGTTTACACTACTAAAGCTCAACGTTAGACAGCGCGTTAAATGTCCTGTTTGTTTGGTTTTTTAATATATGTGTTTTTCTTTTAATCGTTTTGTTGTTGTTGTGGTTGTTGATTGCACTTGAACGCGTTGCGAATCACGTGAAAAAATCTTGGTATTACCGAAAAAATTCGCCGCTATTGACAATTGAAATTGAACTCGGTTGGTTTCTTGTCGCCGATGTGTGTGTGAATGGTGTGTGTGGATTGCTTTTGCCGACTTTGCTACTTGCGAGTGTTGTTGTTGTTGTTGATGTTATTGCTGTTGTTGTTACTTGGCTGAGAATTTGAGAATTGATTTCCTTGGCTTGTTGGCTTGTTTTCACTAGGCTACTTTTGCACGGCTAAGGAACAGAACGCAACGACTGCTGGACTCGCTTGTCTGATAACGACTGAAGGACTCTCGCGAATTGCGTAGGATTTTTAGCAAAAACGCAGCCAGGAATCCAACAAACGTTGCCGACAACGGCGACGTCGACAGCGACAGCGACAGCAGGCAGCAGTCAGCAGCAGCGTCCTGGCGCAGCGGCAGCGCAGAAGCATTACAACAACGGAAGCAACTAACACACAGTCAGAGAGAGCGACACAGCGAAAGAGCGAGAGCGAGCGAGCGCAAGCAAGTGAGACAGAGAGTGCAAGGGGGGCCAACGACAGGGGCAAGCGCCAGAGAGCGCACATTCGGGTACACCCCCACGCAAAGGACCCGAAGACTGTCAAATGTTGTAGTATATGCGGGCCAGCTTATAGGGTTGCCAAGTTCAGCGCAGAGCTGTGGCCAGGATATGCCAGGATGTGCATAACTAATGATCGTTAGAACTAAATTGTTAGCTTACTAAGCTGAGCAACTAAAAAGTAATTAATTTTATGTATTTAATTGCCAGTTTTTGAATAATTTCTGTTATTTCTAAGAGTTAAGAAACTTTGCGCCTTTTGGGTATGCAACACTTCTTGTGCATAACAGGCTGCATCGATCGATGCTGTTAGCACTATGTGTGTGTGTGTGTGTGTGTGTGCTGTTAGCTTGACTTACACTGGTAGGCCATCTCCCCACACACACACACACACACACACACACACCCCTCACACCGCCCCCGTGCACCTTGACAGCCACACAATGTTGCAATCACGAACAAAACAGTCTCTAAAAATTCACTTTCAACAAACTGAAATGACTTAACAGAGAGAGCGCTAATTGCAACAGGAGAGCCAAGCCAGCAAAGGACACACGCTCAGAGAGTGTGTGAGAGAGCGAGCGAGCGAGCGAGAGAGTGAGAGGGAGGGAGAAGGAGAGTGTACGACCGAGAGCGAGAGCGAACGAGAGAGGGAGAGAGAGGGCAGGCGCCACTTGGAGAGCTGAAAAATCTACGCGCGTCATTGTTGCACCTTTATGTTTGTTTTCGTGGGCGGCCAACGCGGAGCCGACACAGTGGTGCAAAAGAGAGGCGAGATGTGGCGCAAATGGCGCAAACAAACAACAATAGCAAATGTAACCTCTATAGAGGGTGTCCTGCCTGTAGCGTGTGTCGCCTGTGCCCATACAGGCTGCCACTGCCACTGCTGCTGATGTTGCATGTTGCATGTTATACTGGGCCAGGCCTAACCTGTGGCACTTACCAATATATCTAATGACACTTATTGCATGCTCAATAATTAATTGTTGTCAGTAACTGGTCATCATCATTATTAACAAGCGGCAACATCATAATTGACTTAGTAGTCGTTAGGCGCCTTTCTCATTACTTCTGACCCGCCTGTGCGTGTGTGCGTGTGTGTGTGTGTGTGTTGGTGAAAGTGTCAACTTGACATTGCCTGGAGTGCACGCGGCACCGCTCACACATAGCAGCACACACACAGAGAGACACCAATACTGAGCCGCGCGCAACTTGCGTCAAATATTTTGTTGCCTACCGCCCCGGGGCAGTTGTTGTTGTTGCCGCTCGCAGCGCCACTTATCTGAGCAAAATTTCCCTCAAAAATGCCTGCCCCGCGCTCTCATACAACATTTCTCTCTCAGCGCCGTCGCAGTCGACGCTTGCTTACCCCAGTCGCTGCCAGCGGCAACTGCGAAGTTAACGGCAACAGCGGCTGCTGCTGCGGCGGCGGCTGCTGCTGCTGCTGTCGCTGCCGCTGCCATGGCAGCTTTATCAGTGCCATGAAATGTTGTTCCCGGAAAATAACCCAAAGGAAATGCTGCACACACACACACACACACGCACACACACTCACACATGTGTGAGTCGAGCAGCAGCAGCAGCAGCAGCAATAACTGTGTACATGTAAATCCTGGTTTGTTTCATTTGCCGATTTGCCTGCCCCATGCCCAGCCCCAGCCCCCCGCCGCCGCCACAACGCTGCCGAACTGTGCAGCCGGCGGCACTAACTTTGTACGCTTGATGATGATAATAATGTTGCCCCTTTTGCCTTTGCCAGGAATCCAGCAGCAGCAGCAGCAGCAGCAGCAGCAGCCAGCAAGCAGGAACCAGGAACTAGGAACCCACAAAGCCAGACATCGTCTATGGAAATTCGTACGCCGATTTTCGAGCGATTGCAATTGATTTGTAATGTATTTCATTGTTGTGCGACTGACTGTGTGTATGTGTGGGTGTGTGGGTGTGTGTGTGGGTGAGGTTATAAAATTTGTATTGATTATTTCGATTGCCTTTGTTCGCCGACTGCGCTTTGTTCGCCCATCTAATGATAGCTATGGGGGCATTAAAAATGTCAAAGCTGACATTTCTGCACACTACAACTGCGAGCCAACTTCCGCTAGTGGGCTCTGGATTAGTGTTAGGCCAAATATATATATATATAAACATATATAAATATATAAGTATAAATATAAATGTATATATTGAGACAAGTTGAAGGCGCCTAACGCCGACTAGACACGCAGCAGCTAGAGTCGACTGGGGAGTTGGCATGTGTACAAGTCAATTATGGGTCAAAATCCACACAGGAGTTGGGCATTCAAACACTTGATGCCTTGGCCCGTAGCTCGCACAATTTTATGAGTTCCTGCCCATTGTAAGATGAGAGATGTGCAGCCAAAAAGGAGCTCAAGTTGGAGCAGGCAGCTGAAGCTGAGAGCTGAGAACTGAAGCTTGTGCCCCGCTGCAAATGAAACATGTTTGGTTTTATCGCATTTATTGACGACTCCATGGGGACGCTTTGCCTGCCTGCCTGCCTGCCTGCCTGCCAGTCAAGCCAAGATCA
Organism: Hirtodrosophila histrioides; assembly: GCA_037075165.1. Taxonomy (NCBI): domain Eukaryota; kingdom Metazoa; phylum Arthropoda; class Insecta; order Diptera; family Drosophilidae; genus Hirtodrosophila; species Hirtodrosophila histrioides. Next base: position 401,852 of record JBAMCL010000727.1, on the reverse strand, counting down.
AACAATGGACGCTGGAGATGCCTCTCCTCTACTTGCCTCCTCAAATTGCGCTATCGAGCAGCTCAAAACAGCCACATAAAAAGATTATTTTATGCATGTGTGTTCGATGCGTGTGTGTGTGTGTGTGTGTGGGCGCGTGTGTTTATACAGAAGGAACCCCTCCCTGGCAGCGGGGGCTGCTGCCAGCAACTAAATTCACTTAGAAAAGCGATTCGTATGCGAGTGTTGCATAGAAATTGAAATGTGCGTGTTTCAGGCAGCCTTCAAATACTTTCACTTGTCCATGGAATGTTCCAGCTACAAGTACTTGGCTAAACTCTTTTTAACTCTATAATCCAAATCTCAGAGATATTCATATGATTTTAAATTCAATATTGGTTGAAGTTCGGCAAGTTTTATTAGTTGCTGAAGAATAAAACTATCCCCAGGATTTGCCTTCCGAAACCCTCACTTAATTCATGTTTGTTTTCACCTCCTTTTACTGTTCAATGTAATGCAATATCCTTGTAAATAATGTAAATATGTAAATAATTTGTAAATTCTCTATATGTGTATCTCACCGTAATCATAAATATAAATAAAAGCTTTAAAGTTCAAAACAATTGGTTCTAGTAATAATAAATAGAACTGTAAGGGTTAGAAACTTAGATAAAGGGATTAAGCTTTGGCGCGGACTTAGGATTTCAAATGGACCTGTTGATGACAGTAATTAGTTCAAGCCGGGATCGGACAGCAAGTGGGTCAGAGGTTAAGGCATCCGCCTTACAGACGGGAGCACTCGGGCTCGAATCTAGCCGACTACTACTCATATACGGACAAGTTTGGACAAAAATTTCTAACAATAAAGGTCACTGATGAGGATGCTTGGCAGCATCCGAGATAGCGCTATATGACCAGCCAATACTTTTCATATCTACCTTTCTATATTCACCTTGAATTGTTAACGTCGAGCCTGTTAAATATTTCATTTAGCTTTCAAAAAACAGAAAAAGCCTGAAAATTTAGATTTTAATAGTAGAATAATGCCTTACGATTTGTGCATGAGAAAATTTGTTTAATTAACTTTGGTTACGTTTATCTTACGAATAAATTTATAAATTCAATATTTTCTACAAGTTTAAGTTTACTTTTTAGCATCATTTACCATCCATAAGTTCTTTTATTTCATTTCATTTAAAAACTTTAGAAAAATGAAATCTTTTGACATTTTAAGCAAGATTTTGCTATTGATAAATACTATTATGTATTCTTCTTTTACAAGTTTAAAAAAATAAATATAAGTGATATTTATAAATTGTTTGATGAATTTATACGCAGAAATATTCACATTTGCGCTTACGATCAAATCAACTAAAATAAAAAATCAAAGCCATGGTGAGAACGATAGAAAAATGTTGCTTTTGAGACCTTTGGCATTGGAGTTAGCTGAATAGAAGTTAATAATTGGCAAACTGCTCACTAATTAAGCTACTTTTAATATGCCAAGTATTTTGATAACAATTTCTTAAGGTTTTACTTTCGCATGCAATCCGAAGCTTATTAATTCATTCAGAAATGCCTTTTTCTGAGCATATTTTACAAATGTGTGTGTGAAAATGTGTGTCAGTGTGTGTGACTCTCCCAGGTAGAGCATCAATAAATATACGCTTAAGTCTTCTAGCCAGAATCCTGTGAGCTGCCAAAGCTTAAGATATAGGATTGCTATGGCTCGATAACTTAAGCGAAGTAATTCAGACAAATTCTGTTAATGAGCTCAATAACCGAGAGGTATATTCAGGTATATCCTGATTATTGAATTACTAACAAGAGGAGTGGGGTTCCCGACCAAAGATCTCATAATATAATTAAGTTCGGCTTGCTCACCGTCTTGCTTAAGTGAACCTTGGATCGCAAAATGTTTGATTGGCTGATTACTTTACACGCTTATCAGATAATACCCCTACCAAATTATAACACCCACAGAGCTCAAAATGTCTGGGTTTTTTTCACAGTAAGCATATCCAAAAGCACTTTAGTTGCGTAAAACCACAAAACAATACTTGATATGAATAACTTATATAGTCATTCCACAGACTAGACATCTACATGACTACTTAACATTCTCATACACTTGTGCAATCTGCTGCTGCTGTTGCTGCCCCTCTGTCATCTCCCTGCCACCCCCTGCAGCACTCTCAGCCAGGCAGCCAAGTAACTCACCCACTCAGGCCTCCCTTCCCTCCTCCGCCCAGCCGCGCATCTTTCCAGCTGCTGTCCAGCAACATTTAAGCAATTTCGCTTGTTAAAAGCTTACGCCGCGCACTTTACTTTAAACCACACTAACAAATGCCACTTCATTCAGCAGATATTTGCGGCCAGCAGCAGCAGCAAGTGGCAAAAACATAGCGCCACACAGTGGCAAACATACACACACACACAGACACACACACATCCGAAATCACACACATCCTTTTGCCATCAATTCTCTAAGCAACAAACAAACAGGCGAGCCACACACACACACACACACACACGCATGGCACAACACGCAAAGCTCTTTTCACTAGAAAACGGAAGTACATAGAAACAGCAGCAGCCAAAAACACAAAAAAATAGAACACAAAACACAGAACGGAGCTGGGAAACCTGCGTGCTTATAGAAAAATACTGTGGCAAAAACTACACACACACACACGACACATACACACGCCACACACACACACCACACACACACGCCACACACACACTCTCTACACCCCAGAAGAGCAGCGTAAGATATTCATTCTATCGTAAAATAGGTGAGCTGCAGCATTTGGGATCCCTCTCTGACTGTGTGTGTGTGTGTGTGTGTTTGAGTGTGTGTAAAAAACAACGCTCTGGTCAACGGATAACAAAACATAAATAATAACGACAGTAGAAGCAGCCGCAGAGGTAACAGGGGCCAGGTAAAGGCAGTCAAGGCAGCCAAGGCAGCCAAGGCTGCTGGGAACAGCCAAGGGCCAAAAGCAATAACCAGATATAGTACCAGGAAAGCAGCTATAGCCAATGGCAACAAAATAAACAGCACCAAAATCAGTTGGCAGCACCTCAAGGGCGGCTTGGGTTGCTGAGAATTAGAAGAGATCTGCTCGAACCGCTTAGAAATTGTAAACTATCAATAACTATCTCAGAGAAAAGACAAAAAAGTTGTCAGTTTTGTTGTTTAAAGTGCCACAACAAGTTCAACAAATCCTTTGAAAACAGTCGCCATATCTTCATAAGTAAGTATCTTGGCAATATAAACTGTTTCTGAAAAGTTTATAGCATTCACAGGCTTTCGTTGGCGGGATTTTGTGTTAGGAAGTCTTAGATTTAAAACTCACACACAAACACACCAATATTGTTTTCCCCCACCCACGTCCCCAGTCAAATCTACACCCTTACACGAACATTTTAAATTTATTAGGTTAAATGATCATTGTTGCAAGAAATTAAATGCATATCATCAGGAAGTCTTAGAATATCTCAAGCAAATTATAATACTTCTATAGAAAATAGAGAGCTCCGTCTAGAACAATCATCAACATGCATGACTTACATTTAAATTTATTGTAAGAGAATTTGTAATTAATGTAACTATTATCATATATTTTTCTTTTAATAAACTTTTAAAATACCTATGATATTTTGCGATTGGAACTTAGCAAATCCTTGTTTTTCCCATGGACAATTGTATGTAGCCTGCTTAATTTAACAAATGTTGTTTCTACTATAACTTTAATAGAAAATGTAATATGAAAGAAAAGAAAAGCGCTTATATGATTTGTATTTCTACCTAGAAGAAACCAGCAGACTCAAGCATTTCAAATGTTATTAAATATATTTAATCCTTAGAAAATAAATAGAGTAGCAAACAATGCAGAACAATCCTTAAATTTCTTAAGAGATTCCTTGTTCTTATAAGACAAAGCTTAGCTTAAGTTTGGGCAACAAGTGTTAGAAACTATTTGTTAAAAATCAGAATATATTTCTTCTTATTAAGTATAAGTTTCTACAAAAACCTTCAGGCATATACAAACTTGATTGGAGGATCAATTATCCCTAATTGTCTATAAGAAATACACATTCAAATTACCTGACACCTTCGAGTGCTTACTAAGCTTCTCAATGACAGTAAAAAGTCCAAATATTTATGATAAATATACCAAATTGTTAAATAAGCTGCTTGAAATATCGGATATCCTTGAAATTTATAAAAAAAAAAGAAAAAAGAGAGAAATCAAGAGAAACTTTCGTTACAGCGCCGATAACAATATATTCCTTGGGCATTTATAATACATAGTGGGCCAATTTCAGTTCAATTTATTTCTGTTTGCTGAGCCTTAACTCACTTCCTGGATCCTGCTGGGTGACTTACTTACTAACAGGGCAACGCAGCCATAATGGCCACGTCGTATCGGTTTCCTGAAAGATGAAAAAAAAATACCAAACCAAACCAAGAAAAAAACATAACAGGACACGCGCCTGGCCAATGCCAAAAACTGCCAACCTCAGTACAGGAAAGCGCCAATGCCATGGAGAATAATGCGAATGCGAACAACGCGCATATAACTCATTTATTTATTTACTATACGAGTATATGCGATTATATACAAGCACATGTGTGTGTATGTGTGTATATCTGATTGTGTGTGCGTGTGTGGTGTGTGTGTGTGTGTGCTTGCGTGCAGTGAAGCTTGAGTTTGATTTAATAGTTTATTAAGATACGCGCAGCAAGTGAAGATTAAGGCGAGCGGATTTGCTCCACGGTGGTTGTTGGCGCACTTAAATGCGACGACCACTGGATTTTGGCTGTGGTTTATGGGGCCTTAAGCAGCGGCATAAATAGATTTTGGTATCCAGTCAACTGTTGTTGTTGTTGGCTTTATGCTGCGGCTGCTGCGAATTGCGAGCATTTCCATTTTAGAAATGCAAATGGAGTTAAGGAGTCGTGGCAGAGATATAGCTCGCTCAAGATAATAATAATAACAATTTTGCTTGTTGCTAACCAGAATTATTTAATCAGGCGTAGATATAGGCCGCTCAAGATAATATTAATAACAACATTGCTTGTTTCAAGCCACAAATATTCTCATCAGTTGTGTTTCAAATTCCATTGTCGTATCAATTTCACAGCATCTTGTGTGGCACACTTTTGGCAGCAGTATCTATATGGGAATTCTCGGTAAAACAGAACATTCAGAAACATTCAATCTCTGACAAGATGTCCAGCCAGTGTGAGAAAAAGACTCAAAAGGTTTCACCTACAGGACTAACCGCATGTCCTCTAGTTAAATTTTGCAATGCATTGTCTTCGAATTAAAATTTTCATAATTTTATATACAAATGTATATAATAAATACCATAACCTCAAAGCTTTCCATTTCATAGCTACTTATATACAATACTTTGTAGTTTATATAAGTAAGTTTAACAAGAAAGAAAGACAATCTTCGAATTGGAGAAATTCATTTTTATACAAAACTTAAAATTTGTCTCATTGTTTCTATGGAAGCTATGTGGTCCGATGTTGATCAAATTATAGGAAACTATTTGAAGTATAATAAAACTCTCACTCAGTTGGGCTGTAATACAAAATTGTTTCATACAAAAACTCATTTTTCCTATGGTAGCTATGCGATATGTGGTGCGATTTTAACCAAATTTGGTCAGATTGTATAAGCTCTCTAGAGACTGGGTTTCAGTAAATTTGATAAAGATAATTTCATTAACAAAAAAGTTTTTCATACAAAACCATAGTTGTCGACCGATCATTTCTATGGCAGCTATATGTTATAGTGATGCGATCCGGCCAGTTTCGACATATGTACCGCCTGCAGCAAAAAGAAGAATCTGTGCCAAGTTTCATTACGATAGCTTTAAAACTGTGAGACTAGTTCCCATAGAAATAGACAGACAGACGGACATCGCTATATTGACTCGGCTATTCATGCTGATTCAGAATATATATACTTTGTTGGGTACGAAACGTCTCCTTCAGTGCATTACATATGTATTTTATGACAAAATTATAATACCCTCTGCTAGGATATCAAAATATGTACAACTAGCTTAAGCTGCCAAAATGGTTGTAATTCAAAAGTTAAATAAATATGCAAAATAAATAAAATAAAATAAAACATTTAAAAGCGTTAACAAAGGATATGTCGAAGTGGCAGTGCTGCAAGATAGTCTTTCTGCAACATGTTCAAGATAGGTAAAAACCATTTAAAATAATTATGACTTTTTACACATATGAGCGGAGCTGAGAGTAGTAAAGCGTAATTTATATAAAACTTCGCTAGAATATGTAGAAAAATTTAAAAGCATTAAAAAGTTTGCTTGACATTAATTTAATTTTAAGCCATGCCAAAAGAAGTATTACGCTAAAAGTATATATCTATGATAGTTTTTGAAAGGGAAAACCTTTCTTAAAAAAAATAAACAAAAATAGGTCTGTCCATTTAAAAAAAACTGGCATTAAGCTAGTTCTAGTCCTGTTTATATTTAAGTATTATGTTCCTTTTATAAATTAATGCCACAATAAAAATAAAGCAAGCAAATTAAAGTAATATTAAATTAACGAATTAAAATTGTTATTATAAATTAAAAATAATTGTGTAATGTTGGAAGTATGAAATAAGAAATGTCCTGCCTGCAAATTAATAAGAAACAGCATAAAACTAGACAATAAAATAGTGTATTAAAAAGGCATTCCATATAAAATACTCTGGCTATAGTAGAGTGCAGAAAAATCTACAAAACAAGACTAAAATGTATAAAGGTGTAAACAAAATGGCTGCAAAATGTTAAAATGAAACAGGAATGTAACACAAAAAACGCTCAAAAATGTATACAAATATTAACATAAAAGGCACGCGGCACTTCAATTAATAAAAACAATTTTAGTGTTCTATCACTTAAGCTGGGCATAAAATAAACTGGTATTTATTTAGGCATTAATGTGGTATTCATATAGGGTTTATGTTGTATTTGATTGAGTATTTATTACATATTTTGGTATTTAAGTCAAATTTCTGCTATTTATATGCGCATATCACATTTATTGCAAAATTTCATTGCCGATTTGTTGCGTACACACGCATTGCACGCTCATTTTAAAAGCCCATAAATTAATATTTTCACGCTTTAAATGCCGTACACACACACACCAAGCACACCCTTAAATACACACACACACACTGGCACACACATGGCCATATAGATATATATCTACGCGAGTTGCCAGCGATTAAAATTGCTGTTAATGACAAGCGAATGTTATAAATTACAGCAATGAAGCAATTTTTTGCTGTCTGTCTGTCAGACGTGGCACGGGGCTAAAGTTGATGACTGTCTCTTGTGTGTGTGTGAGGGTGTGCGTGTGTGTATGGGTGTATGGGTGTGCCTGTACCAGACACAAAGTTTGCCTAATTATTTAAGATCAACGCTGCAGCTGCCATTTGAAGTCAACGACAAGAAACATCAGCTAAATACGGCAAGATGAAAAACCAAACAATGAAAATTGAACGCGCTCTGATGAGGCCCTGGCACAGGGCCGGGTTTGATAATGATGTTATCTGTGCTGCCAGGCCAGAGCCTCAGCTATGTTTCAGTGTTATTAATGATGCCCTATATGAGGCAGACAAACACACACACACACACGCACACACACACACATACCATAGACAGAGCTAAATTGAGGTTGAGGTTCTGAGACCGAGTCGAGTGGTTTGGTGTATCCATTGCCTTAAAATTATGCGCCATATTTTCTGTCAGCATTTTGGGACGTCGCTTAGGCGGATGTCGGATGTGGTGGCCACCAACTGAGTGGGTGGTATGGGTTGTGCGGGTGGTGTGGGTGGTGGGTGGTGCAGAGGCGCTGCGGTTGCGTTGCCAGTGCGAAATGAACGATTGAAGCCACAAAAGCAACGACAACACACGTTGAAATCAATGTGTGTGATTTGCCAATTATGTGGGTTATACATGTACGCCATGTGTGTGTGTGTGTGTATCTCTGTGTGTGTGTGTGTGTGTGTGTGTGTGTGTGGCTGCGTTTGGCTCGTCATTAGCGCTGTTTCCATTTCCGGCAGACAGAAGCAACAGCAGTAGCAGGAGCATCAGCGACGGAGCCTGTCAGCCAGTCGTCGTCATTGGATGTCAATTTCATAAGCAATTTACGCAGCGACAGAGTTCGATTTGCCAACTGTTGATGCCGCATCAAGTGGCAAAGTGGCTCCGCTCCGACTCCGACTCCTGCTCCGGCTCCAACGGTTGTAGTTGTGGCAGGATGCCTGCTGAAAATTAACCCAGAGCTGGAGAAATATGCCGCTCTCAAATATGCTGAACGTTTGAACATTTGAATGTTAGCCCCATCAACGCCGGCGCCTAATTAACTAATTTTGGTGCCGACTGGCCAAGCATTCGAAATATCATTTGCTGATGGGCCAAAACAGGGCGGGACGAGGCGAGGCGGAAGGACTTAACTCCATAGTGTCGTTGTTGTTCAAACTGATGCGTTGCGCCATTGTCCTAATTATTGTCCTGCCATAAACAACTAACAGACGCAGAGCAGCAACATCAACGGCAACAACAACAACAACATTAACAGCTACAACAACAACAACAACACTGTCGATTCACCCTCACAAGCAAGACAAAAGTAATGGCCGCTATAATTCACAGTTACTTATTGTTTATCTGTTCGTTTGCTCAGCTCGATGTGCTCCATAACTTAAATGGTCGCAACAGCAGCAACAGCTGGAGATGGAAGGAATGCGAGGCAAGCCAATCGAATCGGAACTCCACTTTCGATAGTATCGATTGAGCCATTATCGGGGTTGGTTTACTATCGATAACTGCCAGATGCGTGGATATGTTAAAACCAAGTACGAGTATGCGATGTCAATTCCTTTCTTGTTGTTAACAAGTTTTCTAGAATCTATCGATACTTTAAGCTATTAGTAACAGCAAGCAGTATCGAGTAGCGGAATAAGCAGAATAATGCCATTATCGGGGATGGTTTACTATCGATAACTGCCAAATGCATAGATATGTCAAAACCTCAGAACGAGTATGCGATGTCAACTCCTTTCTTGTTCTTAACAAGTTTTCTTGAGTCTATCGATACTTTAAGCTATCACTATCGATAGTATTCGATAGTATCGAGTAGCGGAATAAGCAGAATAATGCCATTATCGGGGATGGTTTACTATCGATAACTGCCAAATGCGTGGATATGTCAAAACCAAGTACGAGTATGCGATGTCAATTCCTTTCTTGTTGTTAACAAATTTTCTTGAATCTATCGATACTTTAAGCTATTACTATCGATAGTATTCGATAGTATCGAGTAGCGGAATAAGCAGAATAATGTTTTCGATTTGAAACAAAACAAAATAAACCTAAAATAAATAAAATTATTGGAAAAATTCAATACAAAATTATAATCATTAGTTTTAATGGTTTAATAAAAACATTGGACTTGTAAATCAAAAATTAGATAAGATAAGATAAGAATAAAATGATTTGAAATACAGAATCCCTCGAAGATATATAGCCGAACATATCTGTGTAATATATGGACTTGATAGTTTCTATAAAAAGAATTTTAAAAATATTTAATAAAAAATCAAATGAATTATGCGAGTTGACCAAAAAGCACTTTTCAACTCTGCTAGCTCAACAATATCTTAATTAAAATTTAAGTTAATGAGTTAATAAAAGTTTTCAAGCCAGGACAAAATCATATTTCACTTTAAAATTATCTCAACTAAAACAAAGTTTATGAATTCGGACGAATAGAAAGTTATACTGTCGGAATTATCAACATCTTCTTCATTTTATTTTTATTTTGTTTATTTATTTATTTATTTTATCACTTTTGAAATTTAAATAAAGACATTTTGAACACTATTGACAGCAAGTTCAACTGAGACCTTTACTTAGCTCATTCAACTTTCTAAACAGAACCATTTGCTATATTATATCCAAATAAACATAAATAATTAAGAGTCCACAGGACTCTGTGATATTGTACCCAGCTATCTATTTACATTTCTATAACACTCACAATTTCATTGGGCCATCTCTAGTCTGCCCGAAATACCCAGCTCGACTGGTATATTCACTGTGTGAGTCCTTTGTGCAGGACTCTCTTCGATTTTATGTCAGCGGGTTGCAAGTGGAAAGATTTTGCTGTGGCTGTGCCTTCGCTTTGCTGTCTGTGATTTAAATGATGCGAATTAATTTGAAAATTTTCAATGTGTTGCAAACTGGGCAGCTGGCAAGCTGGCAACCTGGCAACAATCGGGCCAGAACAATTGTGGGCTTAGGGCTGAGTGAGAGCTGTAGTAAATGCTTAAAGTATAAAACAGGGCCAAGGAAAATCAGTGCACATAACCGAAAAAGCCGAAAACCGTGGCCATAACTATGTGCGGCCAGCAAAAGGAAACAAGCAACAATGCAACAACCAAACTGAGGCCGGCCTGAGAGCAGATTGCACACAGCAACAAAAAAAATACTTGAAGAGCCGGACAGCAGTGCCAGCAGGGCCAGCAGGGGGGCAACAATGAGAGGCAACCACATTGGTGGCAAACGGCTGTTGGGGCAATGGGCAAAAGTTTAAACAACTATTTATTATGAAATACAACAAAAAGTGGTAGGCAAAAAAAAAGAGAGAGCGAAAAAAACTATTTAAAACACACACACAAACACACAGATGCAAACAGACAACAGCTGAGCGCGTAGGCGGCATCGGCATCGGTGGCGACTCTGCGGCAAGCCTTTGAGCAGCAGGAATCCTGCTGGGTATGCTGCAGCCCAAACGATTCCAGAACCCATCCATATCCATCCACATACCCAGCCACATCCATAGCGCGAAGCCGCCAACGCCGCCGAGTCGCAACCAGAGCTGGAGCTGGAGCTGGAGCCGGAGCTGAAGCTGCGACTGAAGCTGAAGCTGAAACTGAAGCTGATGTTGTAGCTGTGGCAGCAAAGGAGCAACTTTTACGTGAAAATGTTCAAAATTTAATCAAATTAAAGTGAATGCGCCGCAGGCGAACATATTTCGCACGCGCCGGCGAGAAGAGGAGTCTGCCCGGCCAGGATGTGGAATGGGAGGATGTGGAGTGCACAGGCAGCAAGTTTAATATGTAAATTGTTTTTGTTGCCGTTGCCGTTGCTGTTGCCGCTGTTCCTGCCATGGCTATAGCTACAGCTATAGCCCGACATTAAGTGGTTATCATAGCCATTTATGAGGCTGTTAAAAAGTATCTCATTAAACATAAATGGCCAAGCGCAACACTCAACTAGAACTGGATAATAGATACTCGAGCTGTGAATCGAAGTTTGAGGGGGCAACAAATTAAAGCCCAACTATAGAACGCGCCACAATTTGAGATTGCAAAAAACAGTTCAGCTTTCCATATGAGCATTCACTCAGACCCCAGACCATATCTATACTATATCCCTATCCAAGGACCGGCACATCGTATATATTCAACCGAATTCCGTTTACCTGTCAAACTTTTGCCATTTGTGGCCAACATATTTTGAAGTTAGCCCCAGCGTGCCACACACACACACACACACACACCACCACCACCACCAACACACAGGCGGCAGCATTTTTGTCATACCCACCCCGCCCCAGTCGATCCACCATCTCGTAGAGACAGAGCCACGTTTATGCCTAAACTTTGTCAATTATTTGCGGATTTAACATTTGTAGCTTGTGCGGATTTTGATTTTTGATTCGAGTTTAAAAAGGCATTGCGAGCAACAACAATTTGCATGGCATACTCATCAGAGTTTCATTTTATGGTACTATCAGATGGCAAATGTAATTCCACAAGCTTAAATACAATCTTTGTAGTCTAAGTAGTTCGTAATGAACTAACTATGCACAATAGTGAAGTGTATTATTGAAACAAAGTGATACTAAGATACAGAGATACAGATTCTCAACTTTACTCTCTTGGGTTTCCACAAGCATTCACCTCTACTGAAGTTACCCTGAGCTTGAGCTGACTTTTAGAACAATATAATCAATAAATTAAGCAAATAACCTCCCTAAATAGAGCTGACTTTATTACTTATATTAGCTTATTTCAATGAATTATCCTCTTCTAACCTTTGTTTCCCTTTCAGTCTGCCAATTTTGTGGAAACTATTGTATAAAATATACATAGTATATTTATCATAGAAACCTCATTACTGCGAGCAGTATTTTTATGAAGTATGGGTTTGTTGAGTTCATTTAAAAGTTAGCAAGAATAAAAAATACAAACAAGTTCATCTTAAAGATGAAATATGTGACCTTTAAATACTTTTGTGTTAAGATGATGTCCTTTTTAGCTATGAAAGTTATAACATTTGTTTACAGCAAAAGATTAGGTCATTTAAGTTCACATGGAGACTTAGAAGTATTTCATATTTATATATCTCTAAATTTATTGGAACAATGATGCTGAAATTTGGTACACATGCAGATAAATACATAACTGTGTAAATAATTACAACACGATAAAGATCCTAGGTCTAAAATTTATCAAAAATGACAATATACTTAAAAGAACTAATTGGTAAATATCAAATAAATTGTCAGAAACAATTCAGATTATTTTCTTTTGCACTAGGGTATTTTATAGTCGAACACATGAATATGTAATTTTTTCTTACCTGCTTTCATTTACAAGAATTTCAATATTATTTTTATGATTTTTAGTCAATATATGCATATCAAATAACTATCAATGCCGCTCGACTGCCACTCGCAAATGTCAAAATCTCGCAACAAATTATCAGAGCAGCCGTCAGTAGCACCTGCTGCCTAGAACCTGATACCCCTATCTTGGCCCAGAAAAAATAGACAGCGAATATTGGCGAAACCAAAAAAAAAACAATAAGAAAAAAAAAGATGACAATGACAAGGACGAAGACAAGGATGGTAACGACAACGAGGATGATGACAAGCAAGCGCTGCAATTTTGCAATTTGATTATTTTGCAAAGCAAAATATATATAGTATATCTATACATATATATATATATATGGTTGGTTGCTGGTAAAGGCAAGGGTCAGGTGTGGGAAACAAGTGGCAAGGGGCAGGGCAGGGGGCAGATGGCAGAGGGCAGCACCTGGCAACATTGCCATTTCAAATTGGTGACGTTGGTGGCTGCCGTTTATTATGCGTAGCTCTGCACAACTTTTCCAAAGTAATAAAGCCACAAAAGTTCAACTTCAATTGAAATAAATTAATTTCAACATTCGGACTGACAGCGCCAACTAACTGACAATTACACACCACACACACACACACACACACACACACACACACAGACAGACACACACAGGGAGCGGGAGATAGTTAGATGGAGCAGGAGCTGGCGGGTGGAAGGAGACACATGCTCAGCGGTTTGCTCGCTGCATGAAATAGTTGAGTAACTTTTCACTTTATTTTTTATTCTATTCTCCTTAGTTTTTTTTATGTTTTTTGGCTTGCCCGCCTTTTGTTGTAAATGTAAAATAATAACGACAAAATTGCACTTTCAACTTTTGACTTTTTTTTGTGTGTGCGCAGAGTGAGTCCTTGCTGCCTAGGCTTCGTCCTAGCTTTGTGTATTGCTCTCTCGAGTGCCAGTGGGAAGCGCCATTGTCTGTGCAAAAGTTGAATTAATCGCCTGTTACCCCCCCCCCCCACCATCTACCGAAAATACCTCTCAGCCTGCTCGGGCTGTCTGCAATTGCAGTCAGACGCATACTTTCGACATAGTTTGGCTGCCTCAACGACTGTTTCATCTTGATTGATTACATATTTTACAAGTTATTGCACACAGGCAGCGCAGGCAAGCGGCAAGCGGCATGCGGCAAGGGGCATGCGGCAAGCAGCAACTAGGAGACGGGGGCAAGCAAGTTGGCGAGAAATACACGTATTTATTAGATTTATGGCTTGACTTTCGCATGTCTGTCTTTATGTGTGCATTGTAATGGATTCTGGCAAGTGTATTCACACAACTTTCAATGTATTGGAAATATCTGATATGTCTGCGCTCCTCTTTTCAGCTCGTTGCCGTTGAAGGCAGTAAAAAGTAAAACTCATGTCGAAAGCGGTAAGCTGTGGCAATTGACTGAAACTGCCGGTTTAAATTAGAAAAGTTTGCACAATGTACACACAACACACACACACACACACACACACATACACAACAGAAAATTCGAGCGTGTTAATTTAATGGCAACATGACTGAAGCAGCAAATGAAAGATGCTTTTCCTCTTGGAAAACCTACATACATATATATATATATATACGTATGTGTAATGCTGTGTCTGATAACTGTCATTTAGCCAGTATACAGCATGTGCTTCATTATGACATGGTCATGCAATCGAAGCCACATTGTTTTCCACAGACACTGACAGGATTTGTGCCTTAATTGCATACTTTACTGTTGCATACTTATGTGGGCAAACTATACGTTTGAACTGTTTTGTAATCTATTTTGAATTCACCCCCCGCCCTCATAGCCGGCCTTGTAAATTCCATCACAATCGATAATTTGACAGCATCATTTGCTACTATTTTAGCACATATCCATTTAAGGCCTGGTTTCAGTTACCAAATTTGGCCTGTCTGCCACAGACTGAATTGTTTCCATAGCTCTTAAGTGTATTTTGAGGCATGTAACTGGCTGTAAAGTGCATTATTTATGCAAGTAATCTTAAGGTACATGCTCAACTGTGCACAACATTAGCTCTAAATATACAAATTCTACTTGATATATAACTAACACTAAAATTTCACATATTCACATATGCTACTTATCTTTAGTAGTTTCTATGAAATATTCTTCAATTCTTTACAGAAATGTGTGATTTGGTTTTAATAGATATTATATTTATGTAAGTATATAAGAAAAATTGAGAGGTCTGTGATATATAGCACACCTGTTTAAGAATTAACATTTTAACAAATGTTAATGCTCATTTGAAACAAATTCGTTTTAGCTGTTATGTCCAAAATGATCTGTTATGTAAAGGTCAGTGCAGTCTTTATGAGGGGTAGCTACAGTAAACATTTACCATAATGTTATACCTAAACATCTCTGTTCTGTTAATGTTAAATGTTATACACAAAGTGTGCTGTTATGTAATGTTATGGCTGTGTGTTTCTGTTCTGCTAATGTTAAATGTTATTCTTAAACTGATCTTTTATGTAACGCTATGCCTGTGCATCTCTGTTATGTTAATGTTAAATGTTATACACAAAGTGTGCTGTTATGTAATGTTATGGCTGTGTGTTTCTGTTCTGTTAATGTTAAATGTTATTCTCAAACTGATCTTATATGTAACGTTATGCCTGTGCATCTCTGTTATGTTAATCGTAAATGTTATGCTCACAATAATCTGTTATCAGGCCCGTCTCTCTTCTGTTAATATTAAGTGTTTTACTCAAAATGATCTGTTATGTTATGTTATACCTGTTTATTTCTGTTCTGTTTATGTTAAATGTTATACACAATGTTAGCTGTTATGTAATGTTATGCCTGTGCATCTCTGTTATGTGAACGTTAAATGTTATACACAAAATGATCTGTTAACTAGATGCCCGTTGGAACTGATTACTCAGAGTCGAAGAATGCTGTCCTGTTAATGTTAAATGTTAACGTTCAGTTGGTCTGTTATGTAACTGAGTTATTACCATATGTAGACCTGTCATTTTTGATGAGAACTCCTTGTAATAGAACTTCTGTTCATTCAAATCTGCAACATGTACTAATTCAGTTATGAAGTATTTAAATACTTAAATTAACTAACAGCAGGATGTCTAATTTTTAATGCAAGAATTTCTGTAACAATGCGACATTCGAATTCAGTGTTCTGTGAAGCATTAACAAGTTTTTGTTGGTGTTGCATAGCTTAAATTTAATATTGCGTTGCCGCACAAACACATTCATAAATCTATGCCAAGTTCAAGCGTATGGGCTCAGCTGCCTTTACAGAAGCTGTACAGTTTGTATTTTTGCTTCTTGCTTTTTATTCGCATAGTTTTTATAGCATACTTATGTGGGCCAGGCAAGCGAAATCCATTTCACTTATCCCGTGCACTTTTATGGCTTTGGCCACCAAAAATTTTGCACATTAAAAGCGAACTTTTTAACATGACATATGTAAGCCCGACCGCCTGCCCGCCTTCCCGCCCTCCTTCTCCTGTTGCAGCAATTGTCGTGGCTAGGAGGCGAGGGTGGCGCAACACACCCATTGACCAAACACAAGTTGCACAAATACACATTTCATATTCATAGTCTGAGAGCTTAAAAGCAAAGAAATTAACTTCACAAAAGTTTGCACATACGAGTAGCGTGGAGTGGAGTGGGAAGTCGAGTCGAGTCGAGTTGTCGATGCGATGCGACACACACGGCGTATGTGTAATGCGGATTGTGTGTAACCAACCCGGATGCGAATCTCGCCACAGACCAGCTCAGCACAAGGCCTACTCAAAATGTGCGGCTCCCACTCTCCTCGCTCTCCCTCTCCCTTTGCAGGCTCCACACTATTTTGTGCTTAGTCGGCTCATCTGCATTTTATGGTCCAAAAATATCATCATCATTTTTTCGCATTTCATTATGTTCTGTATAGTATATGCGAGTGTGTGTCTATGTGTGCGTGTGTGTGTGTGTAGCGCCCCCATTCCAACAGTAAAAACTTAGCAGCCTCATTTAGTATGCTTCATTTCATTATATAGCCCGTTTGCAGTCCCCGCTCTAGTTCCCCTACCTCCCCTAACTGCCTGCCTATGACTACTTTAAAAATATATAAAAAAAAATGAAGAAAAAAAAAACAAACTCTTAACTTTCGCTGCAACCGCAAGCATTTTGGGCTACATTTTGTGGGCAATCCTTCTGCCTGAGCCGGATCCTGAGCCGGAGCCGGAGCCTGAGCCTGTGCCTGCTACTACTCGTCCTGGGCATACGACAAACGGTGCGAGAAATTGTCCTCTCGTCATTTTTTTATTTTATTTTATTTCATTTTGTATTTTTTTTTCTTCTTTTTTTTTGTTGCTTTTGATGTCGCTTGCAATTTTTTTTTCTTGTCCTGCGTAGCAACTCCTTTGGGTGTCGCCAGGACAGGCGCTGCCTGCCTGCCTGCCTGCCTTGCCTTGGCTGTTCTGCTAAGCTCGTCTAGAGCCTTCTGTCGCGTTGTTGCCCTGCGCCACCCTTGCCCCACTGCTGCGTCACTCATTTTTTTCTCGTAATTTTCATAAGCAGCCGTTAGACGTTGGATTTATGTTTTTAAACGCCTTTTAATATGCGAGAGGATCTTCGCGGGCCCCACCAGAAACACAGAGCACAACAGAACGGAACGCAACGGAACGGAGCAGCACACAAAGCCACTCGCAAATGCCGCGTAGCCAACGATGTAGCCAACCATCGTCACCGTCACCATCGCCATCGCCATCGCGTTGTCCTAGTCGCCGTTCGTCCTTTTGCGCCGTGACGTGGCGTGGCGTGGCGTGGCGCAAATCCAGTGAGAATGCGTTTAAAAAAATATTATAATAATAACATTACGTAAATAATTGTTGGGTGCTGCCGTTGGCCCGGAGGCGGGAGTGCGGCGGGACGTGGCGGGGCTAACAAACGGCAGCAACACGCGCCGCAGGAATAGCAACGGAAATCAGCTGCGTGTTGATAAGCAAAGCGTAGCCAGGACCTTCAGGCACTAAGGAGGCCCGTAGCAGGAGTCTTCTTCTTCTGAAGGCTTTCCCACTCTGCGCTTGTGTGTGTGTCTGTGTGTCTGTGTGTGTGTCTGTGTGTGAGTGTCGTTTTGGGTGCGTATTATGGTGTGCTTTGCGGTTAGTCGCTGCGTCGCAGCAGCAAAATCATAAAGTAAAAGTAAAGGCGCTTTAGAAAATACCCTTAGCAAAATCGAAGAAAATCTAGCTAAAGAAGATTTTTGTCTTAAATTAATAGATAATGTTAATTAATAGACAATTAATTGTCAAACTAAAGTTAAAAAGCTATAAACTACAGAAAATATGAAGTTACCCTTATTTAATTAATATTAGGAATAGTCTCGATAGCATAAACTCAATAGAGTGACGACAAAATTCGATCATTATGTATAGAATGATTTAGGAATTTATAGAGCATATAGGAAATTAGATTATTTTTTGGCTTTCTTATAAACAAATATGCAATTCATTAATTGAATGGTAAAAAGAACTGTCAATAACACAATTCATCTCATTTACTGATCTATTCAGTAGTATTAAGTAATATCGATTGTGATGAAAGCTGCGATACTTGTTTTGAAGATCCATGCCTAATAAGTATTATAAATATAAGTTTTACTTATTTCAGTTCAAACAGAGCTTCTGGGAACATTGAAAATTAATCTTACAGACGATTTATTAAATGTTAAATTAGGCTTAAGATTAGTGATGTAAAAACATCGATGTTTTGTATGGAAAACATCGGAGAACAGTGTCAGTTAGTCATGTAAAAACATCGATGTTTTAAGATATATTTACAGTTTATATGCTTGTAAATAAAAACTTTTTGAAAAAACCTATACAACTCCGACCTTTTCACTGATTTTCAAATACTTGATTTGATTTTACATGATGAATTTCAACAACGAAATTAAATTAGTTACCTCAAGAAGGAACTTTTAAGGTAACGGGTTATACAAATTATAATTACCACCATCAATGAGAGGTACATTTTTGGAAAAGTTGTGCAAAGGGTAGACATTGGAAAAAACAAAAAAAAAATAAAAAAAAAAAATAAAAAAAATATAAAAAAAAATTAAAAAAATTTCCGAAATTTTATTTTCAGAAAGGTATAAAATTGAAATGTCAAGTCAATTTAAGACAAAACTCATGTTAAAAAACACATCCCGTTTAAAAATCGTTAAAGTTGTGACCAAGTTATGGGAGTTCTTAAACTAGAAAGATTTGAAAACTTTTGGGATGAAATATTTTTTCATTTTTGAGATGAATTTCGACTGAAAAATCAACTAGTTAACGCAAAAAAGTTGTGTTTTAATACTGTTTGATAAAATATCATTCTATAACAATAAGAAGGCGCATATCTGAATCCAAACAGTTTAACTGTTTCAGCCTGACTCTTCAACTCAAGCACTCAGTTAACCAGCTCAGTTTCTGTGAGAGTATTTCAAGGAAAGGAAAAAAACTCGATACAGAGAGGCACATTTGTAACTCTGTCTAACCGAGCGCAGCGGCAAGCAGCGAAATGTGCGTGTGGCATTTAGTGGGCTGTGGCAGGGACACGGGTAAGGGGCACAGATATAGATAGAGATAGAGACAGCGGCAGCAAGAGGCCCAAGGAGGCCCAACACACACACACACACACGCACACTCATTGCTGACGAAATTTTGTTGTCATCATCACTTTGCCCAACGCAATGACAAAAGGGGCAGGCGGGGAAGCTGGAGATGGAGTTGAAGCTCTTGGAGAAATGTAGCAAACGTCGCAGTCGTCGCAGTCGTCGCAGTCGTCGCAGTCGTCGCAGTCGTCGCTTTCTGTCAGCCACAAAGTTATCTTTTTTTCGTAATGTTTTCGCTGTTGTTGTTGGCTTGTTCCGTTTTTAATTTCATCTGCCATTTACTGCTACTTATGACACATCCTTTGCCACCCAGCCCCCCATCCCCCACCCATCCCACATTCCCCACACAAATTCTCAGCCATTTGGCTACATTTTTGGTAATATTTTTGTGGATACTTACCTTGGGATGTGCACGTCGCGGAAAAGCTACTTTCGGGTCCACCTGCGGCGAGAAAGAGAGAGAATTATAGTCAGTAAGTGTGCGAGAGAGAGTGAGAGAGGGCATATGCTGCGTAGTGAGGAAATCGTATGCTTAATGACATTTAAATGAAAAAGCATTTCCAGCAACTCTTCATATTAATAGCCCAGCATAAATCTTGCATAAGCCTGCATTGCGCATTAAGCGGGAATTACTCCTAGGGGAGGCGTGGCGCGGTGAAGAGGGGGCGACGGGTGGCGACTTGGAGCTGAGCACGCACGAATTAACGCGTAACAAATTGCTCGGCCAGCGGGCAAAGGAGGCCCCACCCCACCCCGCGCGAACATCCAATAAGCAGCGTCATTAAAAATAATTAAAAATCATAAAAATTCAATTTTAAGTGCTTGCTGGCTTCTTTTTGTTGGCTCCCTGTTCTTTTTGCCCACACATAGATTGACAGCGCGTCCTGACAGCTAACGGTAAACCTCAAGAGGGGTTTGGGGGGGAGGACGGCGCGTCAGAGGGTCCTTTGCTTTGGGGTCCTTGCGAGCTAAATCTTTTTGAAGTGACTTTGCGCTGCATTTAGTTGCAAGTGCGAGCAACTTAAGCCAATGCCGCAAATAAAATGGCAAATAAAATGAAGAGATATTGGCAAAGATAGCTGTAAGTCCTGAGCGAGGGGCGGACGGGGGGCAAGGGTAGAGAAAAACCAACGCAATATCCTCTGGCGATAATAATTCGCACAAAAATTGTCACAGGACACCAGCAGCAGCGGCAACAGCAGCAGCAGCAAATGGTGACAGGACGGCAGTTTGCCGTGTTGATTTCCTGTGTGCAGGACGAAAAAACAACAGCAACAACAGAACGTCAAGGGGCAGCCGCCTGGCGGGAAATTGATTTTTAGATTAAAATTAAAACTAATCAGTGCTGAGTGGCAGCGTCGACGGCGACGGCGACGGCGACGTCGACATTTTGAAAATACATCAGGCCGAAAAAGCGTAACGAAATGAAATGAAATGAATTCGCATCGTTTTCAGTTTTCAGTTCAGTTCTGTGTTGTGCAGCCAAACGGAAACACGAATGCTGCACGACTGAGCCACACACACACACACACACACACACACACACAAACACACACATTAAACGTAGCTTGTATGTGTGTGTATACAAAATGCAGTCGGTTTAAAAAAAATGATATATAAATGAAGGCTGCGCATTTTATTTACAGTTGGCCAGCTGTGTTGCCATAGAAGAATGACCAACAAATACAGACTCCAAACACAGACAGACAGCTCGACATTTGAACAGACAACATACACACACACACACGCACACACCACATTACACACACACACCCACACACAAGCTGCAGCTAATTAAGCTAATGCCAACGCGGCGTATGCGTAATGTGCGCTGCCTTCTGACAGCATATCTTTTGCCAATTTTGACTGTCCAGCTAATCAGACCGAATTCGTCAATAATATTCATTCAACAGAGTTATGAACTGCAAGCTCCCTTTGCCCCTTTGCCCCTGTTGCCCCTTGGCTGCACTTATTATTGTTTTCAATAGAGAAACACTTGCACTGCGTGCTATGAGATCTATTGATAGTCCTTCGTATTCAAGGATTTTGTTGGGACAGTTCCTATATCCATTGTTTGGAACATAGCATTTCCTGGGAGTCTATTCTTAGCCAGGACAAGACATGCTGTTATCTACAATGAGGATTCATTCTGAAGTTTACAGAATCTGCCTGTTCACAATTCCCAGTTTTCTAAGCTGATGAAGCAACTTAGAATTGCGGAGCATGTTTGACATATCTTTAAAGACAAGAAACATTTCAAGCAACTCGTTTTTCATCGATTGTTCGTATATGATATAGTGAACTGATCTGGCCTGTTCCGCATGCCTGCAGAAATAAACATGGAAGAACGTTGCAGTCAGACGGTATTGTTTTGATGCGATCTTGACACTTTATATATTGAGGATATAGACCAACATGTGTACCAAGTTTGGTTGCTCTAGCTTCAAGGATGTGGAACAAAATTGTGTTCATACGGACTGACGGACATTTCGCAAACCCAATATACTATTTTTCCTTCGGGAACATAGTATAAAAACAAGTAAGAACGTTGCAGTCGGCGGCGGCGTCCGACGGCGGACGCACCCGACTGCAGAATACTATGTTCCCAGTCCTATATAATATGGTTATTTGTGAGCTCGGAAAGAAACGCGATTTTGCTCCTTTGGAGCGTGGGGGTGGGGGGTGCCCAAAAATTTTTGATGCAGTTTTATCCAGGGGGTCAACATTAGTCTGTATGCCAAATTTGGTGACTCTAGCTCTACTGGTGTGGGAGATATAGGTTTTGCTCCATTGGGGGGTGGGGGTGGTGGTGTCCAAAAATTTTTGATGCAGATCTGTCAGGAATCTCAACTTTAGTGTGTATGCCAAATCTGGTGACTCTAGCCTTAAAAATGTGGAAGATACATGTTTTCCCCAAATTTTGTGGGAAGGGGTGGGGGGGTTTATAAATTGACGATATACACCAACATGTGTACCAAATTTGGTTGCACTAGCTCAAAGATAAAGGCAAAAAAATTGCGTTCATACGGACAGACGGACGGACGGACAGACGGACATTTCGCAAACCCAATATACTATTTTTCCTTTCGGGAACATAGTATAACAAACTATCGATACTATCGTGTGTTATGTGCTTGGGACCTCTGTGCGTTAGTATTTGTGTTTCCTATCGCGAGTTAATGAGGCCGTTGTGGTTAATTTTAATAAGATAATATCACATTCTTTATTCAAAAATTTCCTCCTACGCGTTTCGGCGTTTGTTACGTATATCATTAGAATCCAACTATTGTCTGTTTTATCGATAGTTTTAAAGCAAACTTGAGCGCTAGAATCTTCGAAGAAAATAGATCTTACTGCTCTTAATTAAAATCTACAAAATGAAGTTCATACTCTACTCCAAAACTCTTTCACTCCTAATCACTTTTTAAGCAATTTAAATTAAAACTATTAAGCTCCATACAATTCGCAAACTTGTCAAAAAGCTCATATAATTTCATATATTCCCTTCTTTTTTGGCAATTATACACTTTTTGTCGAATATTGCACAGATATTAAAAGCATGGCCATAGATTTCAGCATTTTAGCAATATAAAAGTGCACTTGTTCATGCAAGAATTACAAAATTCACTGAACAGAACCATCAGTAATGTATTTTAATACACATTTATGACAGCGAAAACAATTTTTGTAAAATTTTGTACATTATGCAAACTTGCATACGCAAAATGCAATTTATTGACAAAAAAATCCATTCTACGGCAAACTAATCAAATATTGTCAGCATAAAAATCCAAAAAGTGAACAAACCAAAAAAAATCAAAAATTTACAAAGCTGTGCACAGCTCATTTGACACACGGCCATCAATCTGCAGCACCGCTCTTCCCCCCCGCACCAGCACTTCCAAAATAACACATCACGTAATTAAAAATTGTTTGGCTTTTACAGAAATTGCTCGTTGGCAGAGCCTTAAACTGAAAGGACACGGTTTTTTTTTGTTTTTTTTGGTTTTTTTTAACTGTTCTGATTTGGTGTTTTTGTTAGTTGGCTGTCATTGCTTTGAGTTTCTAATTGCTGTCAATAGAGACGGGAGGCAATTTATGAAGCCCCCCCCCAGCCCCACCCCCATTCCCGCGCAGCCCGCGCGTTGCTTTGTGCAAATATTTTGCATAGCCGGTTGAAGTTTTTTGTTTGCCAACGTCATGAGTTGGGTTCGAGTTTTGGGCCTGGGTTTGAGTTACCCAGTCAATCGCGACTGAGAGAGAGAGATTTTTGTTGGCCAATACACCTATATATATGTATGTGTGTAGAAGAGCATTTTACCTTTTTTCCATCCAGCTCGTGTGTGCCTTGGGTGAGTACCTTATCTACGCTATTTGGATCGCTGAATGTGACAAAGCCAAAGCCCCTGCAAAAAGACAAAGAGAGGGAGAGATAGAGAGAGAAAGAGAGAAAGTATATGAGTTAAGAGAGTTAGATGAAAGTAAATATCAACACGGTTAGACAAGTTGCTTAAATATTTGACAAGGAGCTGGCTAAAACCTGAACTCAACTCGAACTCATCATCAGCCTTAGCTGTAGCTGTAACTGTGCCGAGCTGAGCACGTGCGCCAATTAGAAGCTCAAATTACATCAAAATATTGGCTAGCAAGAAGAGGAGGACTGATTTAACTTTTGGTGACTTCTCCCAGCCATTTCAGCAACCAATTGCCAACGGTTCGAACGAGCGTCTACTGCTAATAGCCAACCTGACAGACGCTTACAAGCCATTACACACACAGAGATAGGGAGAGAGAGATACAGATACACACCACGATTGAGAGAGCTCATAGGTTATGACAAGACGACTGCAACTTTTGGCTCTCACTGCGCATGTACGTCACAAGTCATGGAATTCAGCGCGCTCTTTTGAATTTGTTCCAAAATCATTGACTTTTTTTACTGTATCGGACCGTGAGGCTGTAATTCCAGTCCGATTTTGAAAATATTGCCAGCATATTGTAGGGAACTTCATACCGCGTCGATTGATAGGTCTTGGTGCTCTGTAGGTGCCATAGATTTTAAATAATAAGTAATTGAAGTTAGAAAATGTTGCCAGGCCGAATGTTGGCATTCAAACTAATCGCTCAATTTTAAGGCTATGATTATGAAACTTGGCACAAGTCTTTATTTTCGATGCTACCAGTACATATATGAAAACCAGCCGGATCGAATCACTATATCATATAGCTCCCATACGAATAATAGGTTGACAACTATGTTCTTGTATGAAAAACTTTTTTGTTTTTGAAGATAGCGTGACCAAACTTACCAAATTTAAGTTTAATCATGTTTTACATATGCTCACCAAATTTCATTTAAATCGGACATATATATCTTATACCTGCCCTAGGAGCGACCGGAGTTGTTGTATGCAAACGCTGCAAAATGTGCTGGAATGCCTGAAGAACGAAATAAAACTACAATAAATGAATTAAATACTACCCGTTTTACTTGTTAAATAGCATTGCCATTAAAAGTGGTAAATTTGCATACATTTTTCATACAACAAGTCAAGTTGCAACCGATTGCTCCCACAGCAGGTACAAGATACATTAGATCGCTCCTAGGGCAAGTATAAGATATATATGTCCGATTTAAATGAAATTTGGTAAGCATATGTAAAACATGATTAAACTTAAATTTGGTAAGTTTGGTCACGCTATCTTCAAAAACAAAAAAGTTTTTCATACAAGAACATAGTTGTCAACCTATTATTCGTATGGGAGCTATATGATATAGTGATTTGATCCGGCTGGTTTTTAAATATGTACTGGTAGCATCGAAAATAAAGACTTGTGCCAAGTTTCATAATCATAGCCTTAAAATTGAGCGATTAGTTTGAATGCCAACATTCGGCCTGGAACATTTTCTAACTTCAATTACTTATTATTTAAAATCTATGGCACCTACAGAGCACCAAGACCTATCAATCGACGCGGTATGAAGTTCCCTACAATATGCTGGCAATATTTTCAAAATCGGACTGGAATTACAGCCTCACGGTCCGATACAGTAAAAAAACACAGTGATTTTGGAACAAATTCAAAAGCGCGCGCTGAATTCCATGACTTGTGACGTCACAGGTTTGGTCGCCGAATAACGGCGACTAACGGACATGCGCATGGCGTAACCTACTGTCTCTCAATCGTGGATACACACATACACGTTAGCTATGCGCCCGTGTCGTGTTGTGATAAACTTATTCTTGTTAAATATTTAATTAAAATGCTTATTATCTCGCACTGCATTTTAATGAGTCTCCCATGCCCATGGAGCCCAGCCCAGCCCAGACAGCCCCAAAGACAACAAACCAGCTCACAGATTTTGGCTGTGGCTGGCTGCTCAGCCCCTTCCCCCCCCACTCCACCACCAGACTACTTTGTGTGTGTGTGTGTGTGCACGTTTATGTTTATTTGAGTTTTGCCACTTGGCAGCGACGCTTAACGATGCGCCAGGCGTTGCTGCTTCAGCTCCAAGCTCCAACTCCAACTCCACCGCCAGCTTCTTTGCCACATTGCTCGTATTTGTCTTGCTCTTTTAGGCGCTCCACACACACAAAGATATACATTTATATATATATATATATACAATCCAGTTCCATCCAATCCGAGGCAACAACAACCGCAAGCACAGACAGTAATTAACGACGATTCTATTGCAATTGTGGCGATTGTTACGGTTTTTGATTATACCACTTGCCACACTCTCCGCAGCCAATGGGGCAGCTACAGCTACAGCTACAGCTGCTCCTTGTCCACTTGGCTTTTTATTGCAGCAACTTTATACACAAATTGCTATGCAATAGCAACAACAACAGCAATAACAATGAGAGCTTGTTGCAAATTTATAAAAACAATTTGCATATGGAAAACGTTGCCACACAATCGGATTCCGTTGCATCTAAGCTCAAGCTCGAAACGAGCCACTACACTGAGAGAATAAACATATGCATTTCTGTTCTTAAATTCGATTACTTCACAAAACCAATAACAGCTATTTATTGTTTTTAAAAGTTTATAAGTTATGTTCCACAGGAAAACCTATAAAATTGAATATTCAATTATTTTTGCGGAATTCAGAACAGCTCAGAATCTCGTGATTTGAATGGAATCTCGTTTAGAAACGGGTTTGATTAGAAAAAATTAATATACCTTCGTAGTAGCATTAAATGCGAAGTGATCAGCTTCAAAGAAACTTGATTTGCTATTAATTTTATTAAAATTTCAACAATTTCATTAACATATTTTTCGCTCAGTGTAGTAGCTCGGGAGCACGGAGGTCTCGGAACGTTCTCGGCCAGGCGGTGCCAGGCACATATTAAATAAACATTTCTGCCGTATTTATAGACGAGCAATTTGTGCAATGCAATTCGAAAAAGAGGCCTACGCTATTAATATTGATTTAAATGTGGGCGTAGAAAAGTCCTTAGAACTCTGGCTAGAGGGGAGAGGGAGGGGACGTGGGCGTGGGCGTGTCTACACTCAAGTGGGTCACACAAAATTGCTAAACGCAAAGTGACACAAAGTTGAAGCCGGAGATTGTTGCAATGCCTGCAGTTGTCAGAGGAGACAGAGTGGGGCAAGCAGGCGTTCTTCTGTCCCACTCTCTTCCACTCGCTGTCTCCTTCACTCTCCTGCGCGCTCTCTCTCCAAAGCGAAAAGCCACAAATTTAAAAGGCAAAACTCAAAAATAATGTGTCTCCTGTGTGCAATTTACTCACAAATTCAGATTCAATTTATGCAACTCGAGGCAAGGCAACAGCAACAAAAACCCAGCGACAGCAGACAGGACCAGGATAACAACAGAATAAGAACGTGTGTGTACTTGTGTGTGTGTGTGTGTGTGTGTGTGTGTTTGTGTATGTCGTGCACAATAAAAAACAAAACAACAACAAATAGGCAGGCAGCTTAGACTGAATGTTATCCTGCAGGAGAGCTTCAGAGTAGAACTGATAAGCAGTTGATGTCACCATCGAGAGAAAAGAAAGTTTTTCATCGATAAAAAATAAAGCTTTATCGATACTATCGCTAGTCGAAATCAACACTGTTGAAGGTTATCGAGGGTTCAACTTTACTGCAAGACAGCTTGCAAGTTTGCGTTTATGTTTTAGATATTCTAAAAAATTCGATAAGTTTGAGTAGAACTGCATCTAAAAGGAATTGAGTACAGTTTGTTGGGTCTATCGATAGTATCGATGGCACAGCTAACGGTAATCACTATCGATTGCTTTTGATCGATAGTTCTTAATCATGTTTTCATTTTAAATATCAATTTCAGTTCTTAACACATCTCAAAGTACATGAAAGCTACAAGCAAGATGATTCACATTGATCGAAGATAACTAATCTTGGCTAGAGCTCAAGGCTCGACCAATTGGATGAGAGGATAACAATCCATTATCCTGACTGTATTAAGCTATAATATATTCTTAAGAATTCCTTAAGGCGCGTCGATTAACATAATCAGCCACAATTGGGCTGGTTATTCCTAAGTAGAACTGGCAGCTTTAGAAACAGAACTTTGCAGCTCTGTTACCTGACTCAATCTATCCTTTCACCTTTCTTGTACAGGGTATGCAGCATAACAAACAGAGACATGCAGACTAGGGGGTCTAGAAACATGCAGCTGAAGCTGGACAGGTGGAAGGGTAGTGGATGCGGGGCTGCGGTTTGTTGCTGTTGCTGTTGTTGCCACGTTGGATTGTTGCTTGTTGAATTTTATAAAGCCGTTTCAGAATGCTAATGAGCGCACGCACAAGCTGCCAAGGTAAGCAAGGTAAGCAGTTGGGAGCTGGAAGCTGGGAGCTAGGAGCTGGGAGCGGGGGTGTGGCAATCATGTAACACACACGCCGCAAACACGTACCATCTACGAGGCGGCTTCAAGAGTCGCCGCAGTGTTGCAAGGCAGCTGGAAGCAGCATAAAAGTCTTATTTGAATTGCCATGCAGAGCTTGAGAAAGTTTCCATAGTCAGAGCAGAGATCCTTGTTGCTGTTACTGAGTTGTTGTTGTTCCTGCTGCTGATGTTGTTATTGTTGTTGCTGGCTTACGCACAATTTAGCAAAACAACTTGCATGTATTTAGCCTATGGGTTGCTGTTGAAACAACTCTAACCAGAGGCCGAGAGCAATCCAGCGTGCTCGTATGTGCTCGTATGCAGTTAAGTTGGACACGCTGGGTCCTGTGGTCTGGTCTGGTCTGGCGGCTGGCAGGCAGCTTGCGTCTTGGATTACCGTAAATAATCTAACTAAATGAGTTACCAAACGGTCAAAGTTCAGTCGAGGTGTTGCCAAGAGGCGTCCACAGTCGTGCAGGATGTGTGTGCGGCTTCTGACTAGTGTGTTGCAAAACTAAATGCCAGCGGCAGCTACACAACTTGAGATAAGCGCCAGGATACCCCCCAAACACCCCACCCTCCCAAAAACAAACGTGGCCCAGGATACTCACATATAGTTAATGCAAGAGCATAGCTGGCAGCCAAAGTGAATACAATATTCGAGACTGGACCAACACATATGCCCAGTAAACATGATAATGTGCCCCAAAAAAGCACTATGAACACAATTTTATCGCGCTTGGTAAGCACATTTTGTATACAGATAGTAGATTAGACAAATTGTCCCAAAGGACACTCAGCGTTGCGGTCATTTTATGCCTGTCGATGAGTATTCACTTTTCAAAATTAGACAAAATGTGTTTAAAGCGCAACTTTTATGCCGTGTAATAAGCTTTTTATGGCTTGCTTAACCCCTGAGAATCCAAAGGTTAAAAAAAAAACAAAAAAAACAACCGCCGTAATTAAGTACGTAAAACAATCCGTATAATAAACAAAAGAATAATAAAAATATTCTCTGAATTTTAGAAATTTTGCGCTCTTAAAAAAAAGGCATCGAATTTCATTTTCTGTTTAAACAGTTAATGTTCTTACGGCTTACGGCGGAAAATCAATTGCAGAATTAATTTGCTGAAAATAATGAAAGCCGTAAGCCCTTAAAATTGAAATAAATACGGTGTGTTTTTTTTCAAATGGAATTTATTTATAACTAGGTGTACCCCGCCACTCTATGCTGTGGCACATGGTTGTGACATGGATGAGAAAGGAAGAAATAAACAAAAATAACTGACCATTATTTAATCTCCCGACTTTTTGCATACGATATGAAGAACTTAGCAAACAATCTAAGCAAAACCTTATCTCATACATTTGACCTTAAGCTCATTTCCCGTACGTAATTATGGGAGGGAATAGATTTTTCAAGTTTCATACAACAGTTTTCGGCCCATGAGGGAGATTTTTCAAGATTTGCCGTTGGTCACAAATCAGTCGAATGTATATACGTTAATATATATATGTAATACTAGGGTTAAAGGGTTACTTACAACAACAAACAAGTATAAAAGCGCAGCCGCGACGACCGATATCAGCACAACGGAATAGAAACAAAACGAACACGCGATTAACACCAACAACACCACGGTTGAGAGACAGTGAGCTCGCTCAATCGTGCCAACAACACAATGTAAGCGCGGGAGAGAGACTTAATGACAGCGCGAAAAGAAACAGAAAGAGGCAAAGGTCAAAATGCAAAAACAACATATTAGCCAAAATGCAACTGTAAAAATCAACAAGTACGCTTGGCTTGGGCTGCAGTTTGTTGTTGCACTTAGACACAATTTATGGGAAAACAAACAAAAAACATTGCACAAATAAGCACAATTATATTTTTCACTAAACCGATGTATTAACACAAGACTAAACACAACACAAATACAACTAATCACTTGAAAATCGAGCAAAAAAAATACACAATTACGCGGCGCAAGAAAAAAAACACGTCCGTTGGCGAATGCAAGCGAGAGCGAATGAATCTGAAAGGCAATCGATGGATAAATAAAGATTTAAGCATAATTCGTTCTTACAATGGGTTCTGTTTGTGGAATGCTATGTCCATGGTGGGGGGTGGGGTACAGAGATTGGCACAGATAACGGAACAGATCAGAGAGGAGGGAGCCAGCCAGTTAATGAGAGATTTGTTACATGTTAATTATAACAATAGTAATTAATTATTATAATGAACAGACGAAGAACTGTTAACACTTTATTATAACAATTATATGGAATTATATACGATAAGTGAATTCCCCAAAAATTGATAGCCGATACTACATAAATAGTAAAATATATAAGCACTTGAAAACTCACTTTTGACTTACTAATTAGAAATAATGGAAAACATTTTGAAAATGTTGAGAAAGAACTTGCGTTAGTACTCTGAATATAGGTGAAGGCTTACATATTTTATTTCAAAATGTGTTTCCATACAAACTTTCGTATATATCTACCAACGATCGGTGGACAACTTCGTTCTTGTATGAACAACTTTTTTGTTTATAAAAGTATCAGGTCGAATGCCAGAGTTTTCCACCGATATTCCGACCATGTCGAATTACTTTACGTGTGTGTGTAAATAAATATAAGTTTATCAAAAAAATAAACATTACGTGCAGAACTTTGAAAATGAATTTGAAGGTGATCGGACTTAAATTAAACTTTCGCTCATACAACCTTGTGACCCCATTCTTCGCCCATGGGAGTGGATTTTCCAAACTCGGTGAGATATGTGTCAAATGAATTTTTGTGTAGATCTTTGAAAATGATTTTGAAGCCGATTGGATGGTAAGCAAAAAAGTTTCATACAACAGTTTTACGCGATTTTCCACGCTTGTGGGTGGAATCCCGCCTTAGTGTGCACTTTCATCATAGATGGAACCTACTGTGAAAATTTCAGCATCCTCTTATGGTTTGGGCTGTGCGATGATTGCCAGTCAGTCAGTCAGTCAGCACGCGTTCTTTTATATATATAGATATGTTATATATTGTTAGCAACAAGTAAAGTTGTTTTCTAGCGGTCCCCACTATATTATTCTCACAAAAATTAAAGCGAACTGTCTATTGTGTTCAAATTCAAGCTTAATCGGTGCAAAACTTTTCAAAGTTTTAATAGCTACATAAGTTAACATAACATTTTTAAAAAATAAACATAATTCGTACATATGTATATATGTATACAACATTCAAGAGTTATGGACGCGTTTATATTTGCGATACATACGATAGGCAAAAATTCCCTGACAGCCTTGTTCATTCCAATTAAAACTGACGTATACGTGTGGTTTGCAATTAAATTCTTTTTTTTTTTTTTTTGTATACAATTCCATCAAAATATTGTTTCATTTGCGTTATAAATTGTTGCGCTCAAAGTTATAATTCAATAAATAATTAAGTTTTGACCATAAAATGCCAATGGCTAGGCTAATTGAAAACAATAGATTGTCGCGTACGTGAACTCTGGTGTAATTGGGTTAAATGTTTTCACTAATTTAAAGCCAATGCTCATAATTCAACTGACCTACCAACGTAATAAAGAGAGAAAGAGGGAGAGCGAGAGAGCGAGCTATGAGAATCGCAAAGGAAGGCGACATGTGCGTAAACGTTGAACACTAAGTACAACAGTGTTTTATGTACAATGTACTGTTTATTGTCGCCATTTGTAGCAGCAGTCGCCTGTCAAGGCTGCAGGGAGAGAACATTAATGGCAGCCGCAAGTCATGCCCTCAACCTTAACTGAAACTGGCAACTTGGTACTTGCTGCTTGCTGCTTGCTACTGGCAACTTGCTACAACGTGTACGAAGGCGGCACGACGCGTAAAGTAGCTGACGGCAAACAAAACTTTCAATCCAAGAGAGGAGAGAGAGAGAGACTGGCATCAGGACGAATAAGAGGCGGCTGGAGGTGGGGTGGGGCGACGACGCATATTCAAATGACTTTTTCGTGTAAAAATTCAGCAGAAAACAAAAGCGCCCAAACAATTGCAAAGGAATGCAACTTGGGCCAAACGACAGAGGCAGGGCAGGGAGGTTGTAGTAGACTAGGCTGAGAGGCTA
Organism: Hirtodrosophila histrioides; assembly: GCA_037075165.1. Taxonomy (NCBI): domain Eukaryota; kingdom Metazoa; phylum Arthropoda; class Insecta; order Diptera; family Drosophilidae; genus Hirtodrosophila; species Hirtodrosophila histrioides. The sequence goes on along the minus strand of JBAMCL010000727.1, from coordinate 369,523 downwards.
AGGGATGCCTGCCTGGACTGGCACTTCTAAGCTTTGGCTTTGGCTTTGGCTACAGTCAACCAACGTCAATCCCGAGCGCACTAACAAGCACTTGCAGCTGCCTCGACGGGGCCCAAGACGATGATGGCTGGCGACTCTTGGCGACGACGCTCTGCTTTTGTGGTGCTTCCTACCGTGTTTTGTATTTCTTGTTGTTCCTACCCCTGCTGCAGGTCCTGCAAGCTGCTGTCGTGTGAAGTGGGGCCGCGTGCATGAAACTTTTACAAGTGGCTTCCTGCCTTGGTGCCGTGCTCGCACTTTATAAGCCTATGCCCGCCCACGCCCATTTTGCACGTTTTTATATGTATGTATATATGCCTTTGTCTTGTTTCGTTGTTGTGTCGTTTGCCGTTCTCGTTGTCGCTGTCGTTGTCGTTGTCGTTGCCGTTGTCGTTTTCCTGGGCACCAAAATGCATCCTTGAACACGCACACTTAACTGGGCCTGCGTGAGTGCCAAGCTGCTCTGGCAGTTGAGCTACTCAAAAGCCCCAGCCAGAAGACATTTACCAAGTCGGGGTAACCGCCTTCCAAGTCGTCGCTCCTTAAGACCCGCCGCCATCGCACTCTGCCTAGTCTCTGTTGGGATCCCGTGCGTGCCCTTGCGTTGATATGGACCCCATCCTTTCGCTGCCACCCACCTCCCCCCTTAAGGACTGGCTGGCTATCTATGCGGGTCGTCGGTAATTTGATTAATCCAGCGAAAAAGAAAGGCGACCATTGGTTTTACTTGTAAGGGTTTCTGCTGCTCCTGCGGCTGCTTCCTGGCTAAATATTTAAATGGGCCGGCCATTATGAAAATTTATCGATTTAGTGACAGTTTAAGGACACACATTATGGCGCCCATTTGTTATGTTTTTATGGTTCGTATGCCTGCTGCTAATGTCAATTTTGAGTGTTGCCTTCTTTTGTGACGCGACGCAGACATTAAATTCTCTTCTCTTCTCTTCTCTCTTCTCTTTTTTTTTGTATTTTGTTGTCCCTCCCCACCCCTGGTCCCTGCGGTAACTGCGGGGATAGGGGCCACATCATTTAGTTGGCCCCCGACGAAAAGGTAACTTTATTTTATAATTCATTTTATTATTATTATTATGTAAAAGTGCTGCGGCAAAGCAATTACAATGGAGTGAGAGCTCGTAAAAAAATAACAAGTAACAGCACTAACAGGCCAGTTGCACGACTATCAAATACCCTGTAGCCAAAACAGCTTGTGCTGTGAGTTAGTTCAATTAATATTTTTAATTAATACTTTCAAGTAGTTAAAGCTGCCAAAAATGTTGCAATAAAACCAGTTAAAAAATTATGCAAATTTATATAAACAAAATAAAAAATATAAAAAATATAAAAAATATTTTAAAAAAAATATAAAAAATATTTTAAAAATATATAAAAATTTTTAAAAAAATATAAAAAATATTTTAAAAATATATATAAAAAAAATATTTAAAAAAAATATTAAAAAATAAAAAAAAATTTAAAAATATAAGAAAAAAATTTAAAAAAAATACTTTACTTTAAGGACTTTCATACTTTAATAGGCAACAAAAACTTGAACTTAAAAACTGAAATAATTTAAAAGTTAATTTTAAAAGTTTGTAAGCATAAAATTTGGTATATTAGACTACTATAGAATCTTCCTCTGAAGGACTTTTATTTTGGCTTGAAATGTGTGAAAGATTTTAAGTATAAAAACAGTTAAAGACAGTATCATTTTCTTATATAGGCTTTAACCTTATGAATTTGTTAGATGTTGGATGTTTACAAATTGCGTGTTACTGTGAAAATCTTAGATGAGAAATTGCTTTGTTGCGTGCAAAAAATGTTGGAATAATTCACAGGACTTTTAACACATGTGAATCGGAAGGAAAGTTTTCCATCACATTGCAAATTGCACTAAATATAGCACCCTAGAAAATTGCCTGTGCTTACACGAATGAAAGTTGCATGAAAAGTCGTGCAAGAAATGCATTTAAATAAAAAACTCAACAGAGTGCAAAGGGAAACGAAAGAGAGTCTAAATAGGTATCATATTTAAGACTTCTGTAATACTTCAGTCAATCAAAAATGTAGTGAAATTTAACATTTCAAAGTATCTTCGAAATATATCAAGCAGACAAAGTGAAAGTGTTCTACTTTCATATACTTGGTACAAGTTCAACAGACAAGCCAGACTTTTCCAAGTTCTTTCGCTTTATAACAACTGTATAATACCCGTCTGGTTTGGTCATAAAAATAAAGCGTTGGGCATATTTTGGTTTTTGGGGCTTTCTTTAAAAAATTCGACGAGAGGAGCGTCAAAAAATACAAACATAAAATGCGCATAAAAACGCGCAGAAAGCGCATGAAATAATCAACAGTAACAATGGTGGGAGCTGTTGTTGGCCAGGGGGAACAGGACCAAAGGAGTGGGGATGGGGGCCTGTTGGTGCTGTACATGCACACACGAGTTGACAACATCCGAGTGTGCGACTGACATCTCAACAACAACGGCAACAAGCAAGGAGGCAAACAGGACGTGGCAGGAGGTAGTCCTAATGGTCTTTGGCTTCGTTTGTTGCTGCCGCTGCTGCTGCTGCTGTGCGGCTGACTGATGTTTGCCACAGCCAACGCCATAATTAATGATGAAAAATTGCTACACACTCGCACACACACACACACACACACATGGTCACAAAACATATGCAGTTGAGTTGCGCCAAGTGTGAGGCAAACAAAAAAAGCAAACACACACAAAAAAATAAATAAATAAAGCCATTTGGTATTGTGCTGCAAATTAACATGAAAAGGGCAAAGCGGCGCTGCCAAAACAGCCGCCGACCAGCCGTCGGTCGAGTGGTCAAGTGTGAGCCGGTCCAGGACTCGGCTCAGGAGCTGCGGTGGACGAAGGTCATCAAGGATGGCTGCCGCATGACAAACACAAGTGAGCCACTAAAGCGTCGGATGGCACGATTAAATTGAGTTAATTATGGCCACGTTTTTGGATTTGATGTGCTAAGTGTGATGACTGATTTGAGGCTGAAGGGAAACTGGTTTGTAGGGGATGATGAAGCGCTGCTGATGAGTACCCGTAATATATTGCCTAAAATACAAAGCTCATAAATAATATTAAAGTGGCATAAATTTAACCTTAGTTAATGGCTGCTTTAAAGCAATCAAAGCAACATTTCTGATATGCAAAATACCACAAACCAATGTAAATAGAAAATACGGCAATTATGCAAGTGTAAAATGTGAATTCTAATTGCAAAACTATTTGCAAATGTTAATGTCTAAGGCGATTACATAAAATTTGCCAAAGGAATTTCAATGTGTAAACTGGCTCATACCAAACATTCAAAGACACTAACTGAAAGTTGCAGTTCAAGTATCAGAATAATCTTGGTAAGGATATGCGAGCTAAACAGTATCAACAAATGACCTTTTTAGAAGCTCAAAGTAAAATATATTGCACTGAAAAAACAGATGAAAATAAGCAAGGACACTAGCTGAAAGTGGCAATTGAAGTATCAGCATAATCTTGAAGGATCTACGAGTAATCAAGATTTAATATATTGGGAAAATATTGGAAACTAGCGAACCAGAACTGGAATTAAAATATTCCCTATTCAAAATCAAGGTGAACCCTTTGGCAAATAACCCTATAAAATCAGAAGTCTGATTAATGAGGTTATTTATTATTTTAACTATTAAAACTAACTAAGATACTCATTTTCATAATATTAATACTTTAGTTCATTATAAGAAAAGAGTGCTAGCCTCGAGGCCTTCAGCTGTATTGTATACTAAAAGGAATTACATTAATTTTCTAAATTTGGGCAATTAGATAGTATATTTGAAATATACTTGAATTGAGGGATGATACAGAGGAAATATATCATAAGGGAAGAGAATTTGAAAAATGGGCCTGCGTGATACTCTCCAGTTAAGTAACATGGTTAAAAGAAAAGCATGAATGATATAATGACACTAACTAACAAGTGGTAATTAAATAATCTAAACAACAACTTCTAAAGCGAGAATAAAACATGTTTGGAATCATATAAAAGTAAGTAGGTAAGATTAAATGTGACCAGGAAACATATATCAAGCTGCTGTAAGCTTAAAGCCATAATAACTCACTAAAAAAGCTGTCACTAATCCTTTTATCGCTGCAACATATATTACTTAATGCTTAAGTATCACTTTAAGCTTGTGTCACAACACTTCAACACTTCCACTTAAGAAACACCTGAAATCAGCACTCTGCACATTATGTAGAACATACATATATGGTCTTGGTCCTGGTCTTGCTCTACAAAGAATAAGAGACTGTAAATGTTTATAGATTCTAAACAGTTAATGGTTTTAAAAGTGTTTCGTGTTGTCGTGTTTACTCTTCGACAAAACACTTCTTATCTAAGACCTGTTAAATTTATGTGCAACATTGTGCACCAAATGTGATTCTGAGTTATATCGCAGTCTCGATACAGATCCAGGTAAATTTATATACATATAAAACATTCGCTGAGCGTCCAGCAAATAAATAAAATACAATTTGGCGCGTGTAAGAAAAAACGACAAGCAAACAACAACATGAAAATGAGGAAAATTCTGTTGGTTAGTCGAAAATTGAACACTCTAGCGGGAAAGTTTAAGAAACTACCAGCTGTTATTTGTTGCTATGCTTTTTGCTAAGAAGTATTTATAATATGAAGTATGTACACAGTCTACATACCAAATTTCAGTAATATATCTTAAGTAATTAAAATCATACCAAACATTTACTGAGAACTACTTTTATAAACGAATTGAACTCAGTTTTCGACTCTTTTTAAATAGGTATCAGCTGGTTTTAAGCCATTAATTTATTTTATATTATATCAACAGCCTACATACTAAATTTCATCTATATATCTGTCAAACTTAATAGCATTTCGAGTCCCTTTTCGAAAACCAATTGAGCTCAATTCTCAACCCCTTTTAATTGTGTATCAGCTGGCCTTAAGCTATAATTCTATTTTATTTCATATGAATATACCACATACTAAATTTCAGCATCATATTTGAAGGACTATGCCTATTTTGTAAAGATTTGGAATATGTTTCAGCTGGTTTCAAGTCATAAATACATATTATAAGATATCAGCAGCTCGCATACTAAACCTCAGCATTATAGCTACCTTACTTGCCCTAAATCATTACATATATAATCTATATATAGAAAATTCAGAAAAGTTGTGCTTTTGCTGTAAGTGCGTTGCATGGTGCATGACAAATGTTATGTGGCATGCCCCCAGCAAGGGCATAAAAACATTAACAAGAGAAAGAAAAATTTAACTTAATTGCCATGCACAAAAATGCGTTAGGTAGCACGCCCAGGCGCCACCCCTAACTGGCAGTTATAAAGGGGTGTTACTGTTGTTGTTATTGTTGTTGTTATTGTTGTTGCTGCCGGCGTATTTGTGGGCTTGCTTGTGGTTGTTGTTTGCCAAAGGAGGAGCTGAAACTGGCTCCTGGCTCTGGCTCCGGCTCTGGTGCCGGGTGAGGGGACTTGCGGGGCCTGTGCTTGGCGTGCGTGCGCCGTGCGATATAATTTATGTTTCAATAACTTTCGAAACTCATTGAAAAGTCGCTTATGTTTGCTTCAATGGTGGCAGGCAGCAGCAGCAGCAGCAGCAACAACAATGCGCATGAGAAGAATGTTAAAAGTACAACAATAAATTGTTTGGATTTACTTATGGTGCTGGTTGAGCGGGGTTTGACAGAGGAAGGCGTATGCTATTGGGGGAGTGTTCTCTCGCTTTTACAGCTGCCATTTGCCATTTTACTCAATTTTTATTGTTGTTGCACTTCAGCGACCCGCTTTGTCTCTGCCGCTGCGATAGCCAGAAAAAAACAACAACAAGCTCGCTTAAGTTGCAAAAGTTTTGCTATTTTTTTGTTCACAATTTCCCCCACAGTGTTTCGCCCCCCTGGAACTCGCCCTCTAACATTTTGCTGAATGTGTTTTGTTTGCCATTTGCTGTGTGTCTGTTTTGTTATTTTCTTCTTTTTGTTTTTTGTTTTATTCTATTTTCGCTGTTTTCATTTTGTGCTTTTAAATTTATTTGCAAGTTTTCTAATTTGTACTTCACTCCATTTTATTGTAATATACAATCTCATTTGCGCAGAGTACGAGTGCTCTGCCATATCTGCTGCCATGTATCTCAATCTATCTGGCGTTGTATCTAACCCAGCAACAGGCGCACACACACACACACAGGCACACACATACAGTCGCAGCAAGTGTCGCCTACAAGTATGCAATGCTATCTTTGTAAAATGTCTGCCCTGGTGCGCATATTTATTAACCGCACTGTTGACTCTCGCTGCGGCAACAACTTTGTGTGCAGCTTGTTGCTGGTACCTCTGGTGCTGCTGTTGCCTCTCAGTTTGAATTTTGTTGTCGCACCTTTTCAGGAATTCTGTTTACATTTATTACTTTGCGCAAGTTTAAGTGAAAAATTTCCATAAACATTCTTTTAAGCGACATAAAGTTTTTATTAAATTTTGCTAGAAATCCCTGACACGATGATATCAGCAGCGACATCAACGACAACGCCAACAAATAGAGCTGCGGAATTTACAACTACAGGGCTTTAGATTTTATCCACCCCCAACAGCCAACTCCAATCCAGCATCCTGCTTATTGTCCTTGTTGCTTGCTGTTAAGACAGCGACAGCAGCAGCAGCAGCCAGTGGAGTTGTTACTGTTGCCAGTACGTTACTTCTCCAGTTCCTGCTTGCTGCTTGCTGCAGCACGCAGTTCATAAAAATTTTGCCAGCCAACGTGACATGCACAAAGGCAAAAGGACACATGGCAGGAGTCGGAGCTATAACGGCACAACTGTAGCTCGAGAATGTGGCATAAAGTTTGCGAGCAGCAAGGCGCTTGTTAACCTGAGCCGTGTGTATATGTGTCGCTCTCTGTGTGTGTGTGTGTGTGTGTGTGTGTGTCCTTGTATGTGTGCCGTCCTGTAAAAGTCGAGCAGCTGCAGGCCCCCACGCTCCACAGGACATTAGACGAAATTCAATTAAAACAAGGATATATTTCGCTTTGGCATACCAGCGCTGCCAGCACCAAACAGTTCTTAAACAAAACAGAAAGAACTTTTCACTGCCAAGCTACAGACTGCTATATACTCTGTTCTTTGGAAGCGGGGAAAATATATTGTCTTGGCTCTTAGGTATAATCATAATATCAACTTTGAGCACCTTAAGCAGTTCATAAATGATGCAGTTCTCGCGTGAAAGAAAATTGCGTGCAAAATCTTGCACGACAACGTGTCATGTGTGTAATCAAAAAGAGAAGCGCTTTACAACACTCATATCATATCTTACTAACAATTTGGCATATTTTACAACACTTGGTACATCAAATCATCTCGATTTCTTACACCAAATGGCAACGATTTGTCTGTTACTTGTTTTCCGCGTTAGATTAATTCATCTTCACACGGTGACAGATGAAAGATGCCCTAAGAGGCGTTGCAAGGATAACATAAACTAAATACAACTTGAGGCTTATAATTGCATTGTAGATAGATATACAGGCGTGCTCCGAGCTTCGCTTCCATATCAATTCCAATGAATTTAAGGATGGCCAGACGAATTTGGACCTTCAGATCTCAACTGGATAGATTTCTTGATTTAAATCGCCGTTCTTATAGGGTTTTCAAAATAGAAGGACTGAAAAACGCTTTAAATGTTTCACAAAAGGGAGGTTTTTCATGATTTCCTGCTCTGCTAAACTTCTGTCTGTGCAATTGACTCTGACATTTCATTGGAAACGCGCTTGGCAAAGAAAAATCTATTAAGTTTGCCAATACGCACTGCGCTTTTCACATGATTAGTTTATGGATAGACAGGCGAAACAACATACTCTATTGCCCTTCAATAACAGAGTATAAAAATGCGCTTAACTTTGGCACGCGCTTCGCTTAGCTGCTTGCTGACATTGCGCATACGCCGCGTGTGCCGCCATAAAACGCTTAATTTGAGTGGCAGGTGGGGCACATACTCGCATACTCGCATACTCGGATACTAGGGATACTCGTATACTGGCATATATAATCGTAAAGTAGCGCTAGTTTATAAAGCTGTCAGAGTGTCGTGAATGTTCACTGAGAGTTGCGATAATCGGAGCTCAAATTCAATTGCAATTGACTCATTAAATGCCGCTCATTATTCATACTGTCCGCTGCAACCAGCTAATTTACGTTAAGCATTTTTCAATAAGGTCAAAATGAGGTGCTGGCGGTGCTAAAAGGGGGCAGGTGGGCTCGTTCAGCCAACCGAAAGCTGATCGAAACCGCAACAAATGACAAACGATTCAAATATATACACAATATACGGCAATCAGGAGCAGGCGAACGGCGAGGGCAGCCAGGACACGTACATGTATGCGCACATACACAAACACACACATATTCCATGTAATGTAAAAAATAAAATCAATGAAAATGAAAACCAATTAGCGGTTAACCAAACTGTTCAAATTTGGAAATGGATGCACTCGCGCATGGACATAAACAACAACAGCAACAACAAGAAGAGCAACAACAGGAGTGGAAAGGAATACGAAAGGACAACGCAGCCAACAGAATTCAACAACCCAAAGGTGGAAAGGTAAAAGAGCTGACCGAGATTTACCAGAATAATAATCAAAGTGTGGTTAGAACTGGAAGTATGAGAACTTTTCATAAAATTAGCTTCTATGTAATTGTGAATTGAAGAGTTGGGTCTAATTGTTTAATGGGAGACCTAAATCTAAACATAAAATGCCATTTCAGCTTCTAATTGAATCTAAATAAAACGTGATTTTCAATATCTTGACAGCACTTACGTAATTTATCGATTAGCCTATTTCTAATTTCACTTGTGAATTTGGCAATATATGATAGGTTAACTTTATGACTAACAGCAACATGTTAAATCTTAGATTTAAATTTTCGGAATTCTAAACTCTATATTTGTAACTATTAATTAATTTTCGCTAATCAAAAAAAAAAAAAAAATTCGAGTTAATTTCCCAAAAAAAAATACTCCTAAAATACTTTTAGTATCGGAATAAAATTCATTTATAATTTATTTATACCAATAATAATGCTGACTCTCCTAAGAGTAAGTATGTTAAACTTACATATGTGGAATTGATTCGATAGTGGAATTAAGAACACGCCTGTATTTGGCAAGGCTTTGAAGTTAAATAGTCGTAAGAAATCATCTAAAGTTCTCTATCCAATTCGGTTCAAAAAGTGTGCTACACAGTTTTCTGTCAAATTGATTTGAAAATGGTATCGAAAGAAAGCAAGTTCCTATTTTCACTTCTACTAATGTTTGCGGATTAAATTCACTTGCCGCTGAGCTAGAAATGAATTCACTTATCCCCCAGCTAGGATAAGGTTCACTAGAATGGCAAGAAAAAGAAACATTCGAAGACAATTCCCCAAATTCACAAAACACCATATCTCTCTCTCCTATCTAAATGTTTATTTTGATATTTATTACTTTATTTATAACTCACCTGGATCTGCGCGTCGTGGGATCCTTCATGACCATTGCCTCGGAGATATCGCCATAGCGGCCAAAGTAATCGCGTAAGCTCTCTGCAACACACAAAATAAAACCAACAAGAAACAAGCATTATTTAAATAATCAATAAGAAGTTTATGAAATGTCAGGGAGTAGTCATCAAAAACAGGAAAGAAAAGAATTTCCCGCTGGCGAAATCGCCGCCAGGCAAAAGTTACTAATTTTTGTAACGGTCTTCATAAAAATTCGCGCGCTCGCTGCCCTAATAAATAAATGACGTCGTCGGGCACACAAACCTGCAGCAAATAACCCCCCACCAACCCTAACTGGAGACCCCCATCAGACCCGAGCCCAAACTCCAAACCCAATTGCTGGACATTATTCACATGCACACGCTTCAAGGCTCAAAAAAAAAAACCAACCCCCTCCAGATTTCGTGCCGTCTCTTTGGCACTTGCCGAGGTCCATCCACATTTGAGTGGGCTCGTCGGGTTTGGGATGTGGGCCTGTGGAATCTGGACGGGGATCTCTGCTGTTTGCCACGGCAGCTGTTGTCTGCGGTTTTGCGAGCTAATCTGGCAGCCAGTGAGCGCACTTCAGTGGCACGTACGCACACAAACGCAAAACTGAAGTTATTTCAACAAAATTGCCAGACAAACAGCGAGTCAGGCAGTGCGTTGGTGGGGGTAGACAGTGGCAGGGGGGACCAGCTACCAGTTTGGCTGCGATTTAATGCAGCAAAAAGCCGATAAAGTCATCTCAGCCAAAGCTGGCAAAGAAACCCTAATCCAGTCGAGAAGCAGCAGCAGCAGCAGCAGCAGTCGCGTCATAAATTCAAACTACAATAAAAATTCAATAAAACAAACGATTTTTTGCCACACACGCACACACACTTACACACACACACACACACACGCATCCAGCGGAACCAACAGCAGCAACAGCAACAGCAGCAACTAGTTGCTCCAGTGGCAATAACAACGTTTGTCCTGCCTCGCCTTCTGTAGTTTGGGCTGGGTAGGGGGGGCCTGGGATGTGGTGCATGCAACGCGAAACAAGTCGGAATGCGTCGCGTGATTTACATAAGTATGCACAATAATTATGAACAATAAAAAACAATTTGTTTGCTTATGACAGTTTCGTTGCCATAAATAACAGCAGCAACTGGCGCAGTGTAGTGCTGAGAGGCAGGGCGGTGCTGGGAGGGTGCTGGGGCAAGGACATGGGGGCACTGAAAGTGGCTTTGATATTGCTGCTGCTGCTGCTGTGTGTGCTGGCTGGTGTACTGCTGTCCTGCCGTCCTGGCTATGCGTGTGTGGCATGTAAATTGATGGCACACAAGTGTTCAACGGTTCGTATGCGTAATATGTGTATGCGGCCCCATGTTGCATGCTACACTTTAAGTTTTAATGGGGCGGCTCGCTCGACATTTCAAATTGAATGACCTGCCAATTAGCTGCAGGTGTAGGAACATTTCAAAAACTTTACTTCTCCCTTTGGCTGCAAAACGATGAGCAAAGTCGCAGTTGCAAAAAGTTAAGCATGCTTCCGAGTTAAGCCTGATTTACGGGCCAGCTATCGCCGGCAGTTGTTAGTTTTGTTGTTAGTATCTGGTACTTTTGGGCATTACGCGCTGATATGTGGCTATAAGCAGCAATTCATAGACTGCCACCAAAAAAAACTGTGCAGAGCTACTAGCGGCATTTAAAGGTTGTTCCCTTTGATGTATTTTCAGATTTACAATTTTGAAACAGGAAAGAACGTCCATCTTTGGCATGCTGAATAGTAGAAATCAATTCGCAAAGAAATCGGTTCGTTTTGACAAAGTTATGGAAGGTAGAAGTCTAGAAGGAATCTTGGAATTGAAAATTTAGCTCTGTGACTATGAATTTAGAGTTATGTATAAAAATGAAATGGAAAATCAATCTAAAGATCAAGACATAACCAAAAATACATTCCTCAAAGAGTTTAGTTCGGTTTTGACAAAGTTATAGAAGATTGAAGTCTAGAAAGAAAATGTTCTATAAAGGGACAATCTTGACAAGACTTGCAAAATGACCGAAATGTAAACTGCAAGAAATAAATGGAATTGAAATGACAAGTCAATCTAGATATCTAATCATGAGCAAAAATTAATTCAGCCAGGAATCCAGGTAATTTCTGACAAAGTTATGGAAGATTGAAGGACTAGAAGGAACTTTGGAATCGTAGTTTTGGTATTTACAAGACATGGCAAATAGCTCAAAATTAAATATTCAAAACTGAATTATGCACTGTTGAAGTTCTTCTATTTCATGAACTGTTTAAATGGTTAATGGTTTTAAAGCAAACAAGAATTGAATATAGTTTTCGCAGCTTAAAACTGATTTGAGACCACTTCATAAACGATTGAAAGTAGTTTGTAAACATTGTTATAAACTTTCTGAAAACAACTTTTAAAGTCAATTAAACTATAGCCACTAAAGGTTTTTAAAACAAATTGATAATCGTATCATGACTGACGCAAAGTTGTTGCGCTACAAAGGATTTTCTAGACACAATCTTTAAACTTAGTATGTATGCTGTTGTAGGAGGCTGTACGGATATTTCCGGTCAAAAAAAACGATAGCAACAACGCTTCAAAAGCATTTTCAAGTTAATTTTGATATAACAAACGTCCATGACATGTGGGAAAAAAATATAGATATATATATCTGTATCTTTTAAATTTTCTAAGCGCTTCTTATGCAAACAAACATTGCCACAACAATTAAAATAGTTTTTATTTAAATCAGAGCTTACGCAGAGTTTTTAGAATGTTTCAGAATATAAATTGCAATCCTCTTACTTCTTGAAACATATGCCACACATGACTGCATCCCCCCCTGCACCTCATGCCCCGTTCTAGAACTCTCACTGCACACACTACTCAAAACTCTTGTATGCACAAACTGTTGCCCTGCTGCCGCTTTGTCCCCCTACGCTGTGTGTGGTGCTCATAACTCAATCAACTGCCCGAAATTAACTGTCCGTCAACCTTTCATTTACCTTTCTAACCCTGTTTGTTGTTGTTGTTGCTCTTGTTGTTGTTGTTGCTGTTGCTTGCATTGCACACTATTCGTTTCACAGAGCGACAACCATTTCGCATGCCCAAATACCTTTCCGCCCAATTAACCATTTCTCATTTCTCGCAGTGCACAAACCACTTCAACCTCTGTTTTCAGCTACCTCCCCCTCCTTACCACAGTCATCAACCCTCTGCCCCCTCGGCTGCTGTATCAGCACTTGGCATGTCCACTGCATCGCTTTGTTCGCTGTCGGCGACTGCGACGCTCATTTTTGAGTGACAGCTGCAAAGTTTGTTTTGCATTTCATATTTGCGCGCTCTCCCTCTCTCTCTCTGTCTCTCTCTGTGTGTGTGTGTATGTGCTCAGCGGCAACTGTCACTTGACCAGCTGTCAGCGGCCCCTCTTCATTGCCAGCCCCTCCCTGCGCCCGCATGGCCAATAGAAAAGCTAGCAAACAAAATAAATGCGCACATGCATAAAGTGTAAATGCGAGTAAAAACACAGAAAATAAAAATTACAAAAGAAGGATGGAGTCCACAAAAACAAAAACAAAAAGTGGACAACAAATTAAAACGGCGGCGGCAAAATAAAATTAAAATTTATTTGCTACAAAAAACCAAATAAAAATATAAAAAAAATAAAAAATATATACAAGAGCGGGGGCAGCAACGACAACAATATATATTGCTGTAACGAAGGCAGAAGCCAAACTTGGATTTAATTAAAATGTTTACCACAGTCATTTCATTTTCATAGCCAGCAAACATAAATTTTGAAACGCACAGCCACAACAACAACAACTACAACAACAACAGGAACAACAGGAACAAGAGCAACGAGAGAGCTGCCAACCACAAAGCGAAACAGCTGCAAGAAAATGCCCCAAAAAACCATTAAACTTGGCCCAGCACACACACACACTCACACACACATACACACACATAGTAACTCCATATAAATACCTTCATAAAGCAAACTCTCAATTCGGCCAATTTTGATTGTTGCATTTCGTAAGCAAAATGCCAACAAATTGCGTCACAACAAAAATAAAATGAATTTGCAGGTAATTAGTTCAAGCAGCTACCTAACACACACCAACACACACACACACACATCACACACACACACATGCTTAATGTCAGCATATATACCAAATCCATTTAGTAAAATTATTTATAAGAAAAGTCATCCTTCGGTTTCTCCCTGCCCGTTGGCAAAAGCCAAATCCGTAACCGTTTGCGGTTGCAGGCATATTAACCCCTTAACATTAGCCAGCTGCCCCCTCACCCTTCCCCTACCCCCACACCCCCGCCCACCCCTCCCCCCACATGGTTGTGTGTCAAAAGCACAATGCTGAAACCATAAATTTATGTGCTTTCTATTGTTTTTGCCAAAGAAAGCGGAAGTTGTGTGTTTTCTGTGGCATAGCTCAGCCAACAACAACAGCAGCAACAACAACAACAACAATAATAACACACAAAAAACCTACACAAAACAACATACAAAAGGTTGAGCGCGGGTAACAGGGGGGGTAAGCTAGAGAAAAAGGTGTGCGCTAAGGGATTTCAATCAATTGTGAGCCAAGGCAAACCAGCAACAAAAACAAAAACAAAAACTAAAGCTCTGCTTGTTAAACCCTTTTAGAGGGTATATTAACTTTGTTCCACAATGTGTAACACTTTGAAGTATATATTTTTGAAGGCATAAAGTCTTTTTATAGATATGATCTTGATCAGGATGAGAAAGAGAAAGAGAGTTCACGTTGTCTCCTGCTATGAAAACAAGAGTCTTGCCTTGAAACTAAGTATATATAAGTATGTGAATAAATACTAATTAGAAGTAATAACCCTAACAGACCTAAGAACCTACAAAAACCTTTGCAACTAAGTATATATAAGTATGTAAATCAATTCTAATTGTAGGTGTCTTTAAGTTTATTCTTTAGTCTATTATAAGGCGTAGCTTGATTCTTATTAGTTCCACAGACGAATACAAACTCACCCGCGTTCTGTTATTCTTACAGACATTACGATCTAACAGAGTACTCAACATGTTAATGCTTATGTTACTTAACAGATATATCAGTGTCAGTGTGACCCTTAACAATATATATGTGTCTCTATATTTATATACTACATAATAAGAATTGATAACCCTAACAGTCCCAAGAACCTACAAAAATGTTTCCTAGCTGAAGGCCCTGGTAGCCATTGCCGATTGATGAGTTAGTTTTAAAATAAATAAATAAATAAGATCAATTATTAACGATATACTAAATAATTAGTTTAGATCCCCATATTAAGTAATATAGCAAACAGTTAAAAATTGAAAAACCTTTTCTTAACTTCAAAATATCTCAATCAAAGTCACCATTTGCAAATTTTATTGCATCCAAATTAAATTTGATTAAAAGCCAACAACTATATCTTAAGGTAAGCAACTTTTCGTTTATAAAGTTACTGATTGTTAGGATCAGATCGTATAAATAACTGTCATAGATTGTAATCATAATAATCTATTACTTTCCCATATCTGCTAGGGTATTATAATTGCGTTATTCCAAGGATAACTTACATTTCTTGTTTTGTTTGAAAACGCAAATTGCTATTTTGTCTGCACACGCTCACACACACACACACACGCGCGCGGACGCTAGCTAGAGCGAGCGAGAGAGTCCTTTCCGTGTAACACATCCCGTGCCGTTTGGCATCATTTTTCATGCGCTCCAACAACTTTTGACAAAGGTCGGTCAAGCAAGTCTTAAAAACTTTGCGACAAGACAACGCACGTTTCATCTACAGCTCCCTTCGGCCCCTGTGCCCCTGCGCCCGTGTGCCACTGTGCCCCCGTTGCCCTCGCCCCTAAAACAGTTTCTCAGTGCCATCTGCATCTGCGTCTGTTTGCCAGCAGCTTTCGCTTAGTGAATTACGTCGACTTTAAGGGGTTAAAGTTCAGGCCGGTGAGCTACCGGGTAACAGTTGTCGCTGTTGGCTCTTGGCCCTAAGCCGTAAATAATAATATCTAGACAACGGCCTACAAAACGTTAACTGTTCACTTTACCGCACTGACGTCTTGATGCCCTAAATCCATTAAGATATTGTTGAAATCTAACACTTGATAAAGATATACATAAGATTGGAGTATGCTAAGGAGTCTTAGCTGATGGATTTATACCTGAAGAAAAATTCAATTACATTCTTGAAAAAAAGTAGAAATAAATATTCAAAATCAATCTGAAATTTATAAATTGTTTTCACCTCAATTCAAAGTTAATTATTGCCAATTTGATCCTGAACTTTCCCCACTTTTAAAATATATAGCTCAATAACAAACCTTACATTCTTGTAAGGAATCCCTTGTTGTTACCCAGTTGGGACAACATAAATATAAAAATCAATTCCTCATCCTTTGGAACTGATAGTCTTAAATTTGTCTACATTACACTTTCATCACAATTTTATATATAAAATATAATATTTATTTGCCTTTTTAATAGCAACTTCAACAACTTTCGATAGTCCAAAGTCCCAAAGGATCCATACGCAATTTATAGGCCCCTTCGGAACTACACATAACATTGTCGAAATGGCGAGCAGATTGCTCTCAACCGGTCTACTAAGGATTCGTAGAGAATTTGAGAAATAAAAGAGAAATGTTTGAATATAACATATATTTACGAATTGTAAACTTGCCTTTGCTTTCGTAAACGTTTCACTGGCAACGCTTGAAATAAATTCCAGTGAAAGAAGACACATAAATATAAAATGTTATTTCGAATAAAACTGAGATCATTTGTGATTCACACAATCAAATTCTTTATGAAACGAGAATTCAAGACAATTTGAATAGGAAATTCCGATTAATTCCATTGCCATGACACAAAAGCTTCTAACAAAAACCCAATCCACAAATGCCAGAAAAGGAAAACCTTAAAAGTTGTTTACATGCGTCAACATTTTTACCTTTTACCTGCAAGCAAAAGAAAGTTGAGCTGAAAAAT
This sequence comes from Hirtodrosophila histrioides, assembly GCA_037075165.1. Lineage (NCBI taxonomy): Eukaryota > Metazoa > Arthropoda > Insecta > Diptera > Drosophilidae > Hirtodrosophila > Hirtodrosophila histrioides. Next base: position 352,888 of record JBAMCL010000727.1, on the reverse strand, counting down.
TTGCCTAAGTTTGCGCGATTTATGGATAGAAAAGTCATAAACTTATGGATTGCCTTGACTTATGTAGCACTTACGATAATTGCATTGGATGAGAATCGCCGAGGGAGGCGACGCGTAGGCAACTTTGCATAATTTATGTGAGCGCCGTTCAAAGTTGAAACGACGCACAAATTAAAATCAACGCACAAAATGATTGATGAATGGCCAACCAGGAGGTAGGGGTAAGGGAGTAGATTTGAACGGAATAGGGGAGTCGAACTGGGATTGGGAATTTGAGTGTAACTGGGATTGCGGCCCCTTTTGTTTTGGGCCAAGTCATTTAAATAGTTTATATGGGAATTGGAGACAGCAGCAACCAGCGTTGCTGGTCTCCGATAACCAATAGTGGCAGGCCCCTAAAACAATGGCGCCCATACACATAATATATACTATATTTATGTATATATATAGCACAAGGTAAACTGCTAAAACCAAATAGAATGTCAAAAATCAAAGTCCAAGCTAAAGTGCTTGCGAAAACAAAAGCCAAAGAAGTCGCTGGCAAAACAAAAGGCGGCCAAAACTTTTCCACAAAAGCAAAAAGAGGGCCAAAAAAGCAAAGTTTCAGTCAAGTGAGCGCCTGCTTATCTACCAAATACCCCAGTGCCAGGACACCCCAACCCCATCCCCAACCCCATTCCCAATCCACAATACCAGCCTTAGCAGGACCCGAGTGTTCCGAGACGTGGGCGCATCAAAAGCATGCTAATGTCCAGCTCTGGCCGCAACGCCCAAGAACGCGTAGTGCGAGCAAGTGTATGAAAGGACGAAGGATGTGAGATGTGGGATGAGGCATGAAGTGAAAATGGAGATGGAGATGGAGTGGAGACGGAGACGGAGTTACGGAGACGAGACGAGAAGTCAAGCACGAAAAAAGGGTCAAGAAATGAAAAGCTTAGAGAGCTAGAGAGGCTCTGATATGCGAATCAATTGATTTTGAGCCGTAACCGGAGAAATGAAAAGCAGGCAGGATTGAAGAGGGTGGGGAGGCTGGGGTATGGGGCATGGGGCATGGGCGGAAAATGCAAAGTTTGTTTTTACGAATGCAGTCGGGCGGAATATAAATTTTTCCGCAGCGCAGGTAAATCGTCGTGGAAATCACTGAAGGCAAATTAAAAAGTAACTGACAAAGAGAGAATGCCAAAGCCAAACTCAAGTCAGCTATGTAGCAGATAGGCCAGGACGAAGGACTTGAAGGGAGCTGGGTGGCAAGTCAATAATCGGCATAAGTAAGAACCGAACAAAAGGGTCAAGCGTTGCGAATGATAGTGCTGGCCAGACGGGTGCGGGGTCACAGGTTACGGGGTGGGTGTCAATAAACCAAAAATGCGACGCTCAGTAAATGAAGCCGCCTTTTGTATTATTATAGGTAAGCAGGGCGGTACCCCCGTGTGTTTGTGTGTGCGTGTATGTGTGTGTGTGTGTCAGTGCTGAGCTTCTAAGGATTTCCTTATAAATTATTTTGAATTTATGCGAATCATTTCCAGTCGGATTGCGCCCAGCCGGGCAACTGCGAAAGCCGCCATGGATTTTAACTTTATAATTGAATCCATTACTTAAGGAACGTGCAGCAGGCGGCGGCGGCGGCTTCTTGCCAAGATTTCGATGTATTAAAGTGTTGGCAGGCCCGCTAAGGCAACTCTTGTGGAGTTAACCACCACCACAGCCCTCCTTGCCCCATTCTTCCAGCAGGAGCAGCAACAGCAGCAGCAACAGCAAGCAACAAACCCAACACTGATTGCTAGGAAAGGGACTCGGGGCGGGGCAACGCGGCGAATTAAGTTTTTGGTTTGTTGGCTACACAAAAACCTCGAAATAAGTTTTAATTACGGGCATATGATGGTGGCCGATAATACGATGAGAGCGCCAAAAGTTCGCAGCCAAGGAAACCGGCGACGTCGATGCCGTTGACTGACTGAAAAATTCTATTATAATTAATAGCAGAAAATTATGAAATTAATGCAAGACACACACACACACATACACACACACAAGCGTACACACCAAATTGGATTCATTAAAAATGAAGTGGGTTTTCTCGGGCCAAAAGGCTTATCCCAAAACAAATTTGAAATGCTGCAAAAATGCACAGGGGGCAAAGGTTTCCCAGCGAATGGGGGGGTTGATAGGATTGGAGCTAACAATGGTAATAATACTGGGTTATATTTAAGGCAAAATGTAAGAGTGATGGGCGAACGGATTAAAATCCGTCTTCAAATTACTTCAAAAGTAGAACAAGCAGTGCGAAATTAATAAGGAATGAATAAAAACGAAATAAGAGTTGATTTTATTTGGGTTTTTTTAGGGAAATATCAGCAGTTATACATAAGTAACTCTACTGAGAATATATATAAATTACTAGCTTCAAATATATTATCGTTTTTTCCAAGGATCAATAGAAAATTGTTTGGTTTCTTTATTCTAAAATTTTAATAAAATTATTTAGATTTATATAGATTTTTAATTCATTGATTAGTTTCTGTTGTTTCTATAATATTAATTAGAATATGAATGAACTCTTGCATATATTTATTATATTTAGTATTCACAATCAATTCGTAATATGATCTCTGTTATTTACAAGGTACAGATGAAAGTAAATAAGCAAGGAAAGTATAGAAAGTATTTACTTCAGATTAAAGATTAGTTAGTTTATGATAGTTTAGAAATCAGGCCAGTTTTCTTTATTGTATGACAACTCTTTGTTGATTAAAAACTAAAAATACATGCGGATAGTATATAATTTTTTCCATCTTCATTTTCAAAGCACAGTTTCACAATTTAAATAAGTATATATCTTGCTACAATTGCCTAAAAAGACTTCCCAACTTGCAACTTTCCTTCAAGCTTTAAGGTTCGACTGTTCCACAAGCGTATTAAATTGTTGTCTTTAACAAGTCTAACACACAAAATATCTAATATATATCCACTCTGCGGCCACTTGGGTAACTCATCTTGTCCAATATCAGCGCAACTTTCAACTTTTTACGCAATTTTTCATACTAATTACCAAGCAATTTAGTTTTGTGTTTACACCCAGAAGAGATGCCAAAAGGGGGCTCCATTTGCGACTACTGGTGGCAGTTGATTGGCATTGGCAGCGGCAGGTGGCCGCCTCATTAGTGGCTTAACTTGGTGTACAAAATGCGGCACTTATGGCAAATAGCAACGAGAGGAGGCAGCCAGCATGAAACATGAAAAAGCAGCAGGAACAACAAGGAAGGCAGCATCAAATTGACACTTAACCAAAGCGCAAAGTGTTGGCTGCCAGAGAGAGGCCAGACCCAGACAAGCAACCAGAGGAGCAGCAGCGGCAGCGGCAGCAACAGTAGCAGTAGCAGCAATAGCAGCAACGGCAGCGGCAACAATAAGCTGCCACACGTTGACCAGCAGCCAGTTGCAGAAGGAACAGCGACAGCAACCAGGAAGCAAAGAGAACAACATTGAAGCTGGCGACTGTGTAAACAAAGACGAGAACAACGACGAGGACGACAACGAAGCACACACACGAGGCAGCAACAGAGTGACAAGCGATGAGGCTGCCTCCTGCCACATATCAGTCAGAGTCAGAGTCAGAGTTAGAGTCAGAGGCAGAGACAGAGGCCAAAGCTAAGGCAGCCTGGCAGCCTTTAAAGTGGCAGGGTGTGGGCATTGGGTAGGGCACTTGTTGGTGTCCATAAGCTGGCTGGGCAAACAAGCAAACAAACCCAACTAACAAGCCATAAGATGACAGCCTGCCAGTGACAAATTGTGCCAAATCGAAATGGTAAACAAATGCCAGGCATTCAGCCTGGATGGTTGGCTGGCTGGTTGGATGTCTGACTGGCTGGCTGGCTGGCTGGCTGGCTGGCTATCAGGCTGACAGGCTGGCCAGTATCACTCACACCCAGGAATTTATGCTTTGACTGAAATATGCAAATTTCCCTTTTGCTGCACAGCTGTTAATTTGCTAAGCGAAACAAAAAATATGAGCAACAATTGAAGAGAGCAAACTTGCAGCTCGCAGCAAATCGATAGCATTACATTATTTATGCACAGCAATCAAATGTGCCACGGGGCGTATGCGCAATGCCACGACGGATGGACCTTGTCCAGGACCACGTCTCCTTTGCTGCCGCGGCCACTTTGTGCGGCATTAGCTAAACAAATAATCATTACTTTTTCCATTTGTTTTTGAATGCTTGATGTCTGAGCTCACGCCCTACACACACACACACATATGTGTGTATATATATGTATATGTATGTAGTATATGTGTGCCTGTGCGTGCGTATTTCTCTGGGTGTATCGATATCCTCGCCTGCCAGGCAAATAAAAATCTCTCACGCATTCGCAGCACGTAGCAGCGCCCCCCTCGAAGCGCTCCCCCCGTCCACGCCCACCACTTGACTAACACTGAGTTACAGCAGCAGCACTTGAGGCACAGTTTAACCCCCACCCGCCCCTTTCATCATTCCTTACGCAGTCTCATCCCCAAGTCTCATTTAAAAAAAGTATCAATTTCATTGTTACGCGCACTCGATTTTTTTTCTCTTCCACCATTCTCTATAATACTCTTACCGGGAGTAATAGAATGCTATAGCATTAAGCTGACACTTCCAATATCTACTGTGGGGCAGCTAAATAGCTTAAGAACTAAGCATCGTATTATAAATAGTTAAGAATAGTTCAAGTCTTTGGAAAAGTGTAAAATGAGCGCAAAATTTATCAATATTCATGCGGAATGTCCTTTTCATCGTGTTTTCTAGTCTAGATTGATTTGTCATTAAATCTTTAATGAATTTCCATCAATCTAGGCTAGAAAATTTGATCAAAAAGACATCCCGCTTGAAAATTGATAAAGTTTTGACAAAGTTAGGAGAGTTTGTAATCTGCTGACGTCTTTAGAACTTGCAAGTTGATATTTTTTGAATTTTTGGCATGAATTTTAACCGTTTATTTTGATGTTCACAATCGAGTAAGAATAGAATTGAAAGTTCGAGATTTTAATTTTTTTCAAATTGTGTAAGGGGGGACCCTTGACAATTTTCGAAAAGTTAAAAGTCTTCTTTTTTTGTTCAATATGAATAACATTGATATGCTTAGTTAATCTAGAGTGAAAAACTCGATCAAAAAGACACTCCGATTAAAAAACGGTTAAAATTGACAAGGTTATGTGAGTTTTTAAATGTCAAAATTATTAGACTTCTTCATCGTTACACATAACCTAAAAATATCGCTAAATAACAAGCGTGTATAAATTATTATTAATTACTAACATTTATTATTATTTTTTAAAACTTGAAGCTTAACAAAAGTGCATGCAAATTCGGTGTGCATTTAAATAAAAATTGTGTGCCTTTGCTTTATTTTTATTTGTCAGTGCAAAGTGAAATAAATTTTAAACGCCAATTGCAGGGGCCCGGGCAATATTGGAAAATGTTTGCAGGGCCAGCATGAAAATTATTGGCCAGTCATGACGTGAGTCTGAGTTTTTCATTTTGTTCGTTTCGTTTCGTTTCGTTTCGTTTTGTTACGTTACGTTACATTGCCTTACGTCTTTTGACTTTTGCATAAAATTTCAATAAGACGACGCTGGCAAATGAGTTTTCAAAGTGTTTTCCATAGATTACAAATAGTTTGTATATTGTTTGGGGAGCTTGCAGGCTTTCGTTATTGTATTGTTATTCCCTGGTGGCAAATTTTGGGAGCTAATCCCGTGCTTCAGCTGCTGGACTGAAGGGATAATGCATCATTTGTGGTCAAAATGGCAAACGCGTTAAGTTTTTATGGCCAGCGACTTTTTGGATCTAGACCAACTCTTTGTATATTTGTGTGTGTGTGTGTGTGTGTGTGTGTGTGTGTGTGTGTTTGTGCCTTGCCTGGCTCGTTTGCTTAGTACTTTATTTTATCGCTGTTGGCAGCCACACCAAAAACCAAAACAACAATAAAACCAGTCAAAAAGCACTCGAAATGCCAAATGAGCTGCTGCACGGACACCCCCCCTCAACACCCGACTACCCCTGCGATACGCCTCCTATTTGCCTAATGGGCCCCCTAAGTGAGGGGCCAACGACGCCTGCTCCACAGCGCACCTTTGCAATTAATCCGCGCCCAGGACACGCCTACAGTTTGACTGTGGCTAAGGAATGCCAGCTTTGTCTACCCCCAGCCTCCTCTCGACCCGCCATGCCGCGTTTCCCACGAGTTTTTCATAAACAAAACCGGAAAATCTGCTGGCTGCCAGCAACAGCAGCGAAACATTTGAAGCACCCGCTCCAAAAAGCCACTGCAATTTGGCAGCGATTTTGGTTGCCATACCGAAAACTGAGCAACGAGAACTGAGAACTAAGAACTCAAATCCTCATCCCTCCATCTTGCTCCCCAGGGGTGAGGTGAGGAGTGCCGACTGTTATTTTCGGTCTCAAGTGACAAATATTAGAGCAGTCTTTATCGCTAATTAGACTTTGTAGCCGTAAATCTGTTGTCATTTCTTGTTGCTCATATTGTTGTAATTGTCCTGGCCAAAGTCAAACACACACACATACACATAGACACACCACCAGCAGTGCCGCCCATTCCACAACCCCCTGGAGCCCCGTCTACCACCAAGCGTTGAGTGTGGCACGGGCAAATGCGTTTCAAAGTTTGCCAAGTTGCAGAAACTGATGCCGGAAGCATTCGGGACTCTTGAGACATGAAATTGAGCAGCAACGCGATGCCAACGTATGGGAAAAGGACATGAGGAATATGCAGATGAACGAAATGAGTCGAGTGTGCACTTATCCAAGTTGTGTGCATTCAATTGCAGAGAAGAGGGAACGTATTCACTTATGCTTTAATTGAAAATAGAAATCAATGTAGCTACAAAGAAAATAGATAGAAACCAACTAGGATATGGAAGCAAAGGTTCTATAATCATTTGCATGAACTTCATGTAGTTACAATTACTTTTGTGGATACATAGAAACCAAGCAAAGTTTCTATAATCATTTGCATGAGATAGTGTGAAGATTAACCTTTTGAGAAATGCAGCGGAAAACGCTTACAGTTTTAAACTGAGAACTACAGTTTGTGAGGCACTATAAGAAGCAATCTTTGCCAACTATTAATCCAATAAGGGAATATCCTTCTGTAATAGATATGTTTACTGTAGAATGAATTTTGTACCAAAAGAAACTCACTATAAATTAAGATAAAATAAATCAATTAAAGTAAAAGTCTTGAGAAGCGCAAAGAAAGGCATTTACAGTTTTAAGCTGAGAACTACAGTTTGTGAGGCACTATAAGAAGCAATCTTTGACAAGTATTAGTCCAATAATGAAATATCCTTCTGTAATAGATATATACACTGTATTTAGAATGTATTTTGTACCAAAAGAAGCTCATTATAAATAAAGATGAGATAATTCAATTAAAGTAAAAGTTTTGAGAAGCGCAAAGAAAGGCGTTTACAGTTTTAATCTAGGAACTACAGTTTGTGAGGTACTATTAAAATCAACCTTTGCCCAAAAAGACCATATTTATTGATAGAAAGTACAGCAGTAATGTAAAATATATCTATATATCACTTTATAGTTAAAGTTTTGAGAAGCGCAGAGAAGGGCTTAAGGTTTTATTTACAGGAATGACAATTTGCTTTAAAATGGGTTATTATTGTGTCTTAAACTAGATAAATATAGAGAACTACTTAAATATGTGTGAATTTTCTCACTTAAACATAAGTAAGTTTAATTAATTGGCATCAAAATCTTCCGGAATTTGTATTCGGTTGATTTCCTTTGTTCTTATTTCTATTCCCCTGTTATTGAAGTTTTAATTATGAAAATCGTTGCACAAAAACGGTCTAGAATAAAACTTTAAAAAGTGGGCTTAAAATCGCTATAATCAAAGCTTTAGACAATAGAATATTAATTGGAAGCAAAGTGAACTTTCAAATCTTGCCCAGAGTGGCAATTAGTTGTCTGAGCATCGCTTAGAGAGCTCCAACGAATGTATATACCATTTGGCTTGCTCAGCGCATAGTATTTCCGCTTTCGAGTACTATTTTGAACAAATTTTCATTATTCTTTTGGCCACAAGCAGTAAGAAACAACAACAACAAGAACAACAACAACAATAAAAACAAAAATAAGTACTGTTATTGCGCCACATGCGACTGCAATGGCAGCTAACTAGGAAAAACAATGGACTTGGATGGCATCCAGCTGCCATTTGTGTTTGGGTTATGGACTTGGACTTTTGGAGCTCAGGCAAAACTCGGATTCGATAGCATTAAAAAACAGCACGATTATACGAATTTTTATGGCACATGTGAGACTAATAGACAAATGGAACCAAGCGCTCAACTGGCAGCAGCTGCTTGCCAAGAAAACGGAACATGGCCCGTGGCAATTTATGCGGCGCAGTGTTGCATTAAATGTACAGTCAAATGCTTGAGTTAATAAAAAACAGAGACGACGCAGCAAACTCAAATCCTTCAAAAGCAGGACAGCTTGAAGTGTGGCCTCAAATGAAGCGTGCCTGCCTGGTGAGAGGTAATAAGCGTTGAGTTTCTATAATTCTGGGCCGGGTTTTGAGTCAGCTTTTTGGGCCAAGTCAAGCGCAACCAGAAACTTAGTTAACTGCGGCTGTAACTCCTACAAGCACACACACACATACACACACACACACACACACATACACATACACACGCACATACACAACACTTGTATATGTATGATAAATAGCTTTCAATTTATATGCCTCGAGGGCGGCCCGAGCACAAAGTTGGGGGGGAGTCTTAAAGGTGTTCAAGGGTCATTTATCAGGCAGAGCGGCAACATTTAGCGCTGGCTACATAGGTGTGCGTATGTGTGTGTGTGTGTGTGTGTGCGACAAGGAAAATTTATGCGCCCCCGTCGCACCTATCCACTACGAACCGGATATGGATATGGACACGTAGACGGAGTCGAAGTTGCTCCAACGCAGAGTTGTCTCGAAGCGTTCAGAATAAGTTCGATCGAACTATGTACAAAACTGAACAAACGAACTAAAATACTTTTCTGAATACCACTTTCGAATCAATTTCATGAAAATAATAAGCCTTGAGGCAAATAGTTTTATACTGATTCAAATATTGAACTTGGTACATTCGGAGTTCAACAGGCTCGTTCATTTGTGTTAGTCATTTGAATACGATAATATTTCATTTTGTTAATTGAAGTTTGATTGAGTTAATATGATACAGCTCAATTATAGCGAAGGAAAACGTGTTTCAATCGAACAAAACTAAGAAGAACGAGAAGCAAACAAACCTAACAACATAACAAACAAACAAACGAACTAAACAGACGATTGAGCCAAGCAAATGAACGAACTAAACGAATGAACAATGTAAACGAATAAAGAAACAAAATGAACGAAGGAACGAGCTAAACGAATGAACGAAACGTTTGGAAAAAACCAATCAATCGAACTGCATGACCAATTAGTTCATTCAGCAGAACCTGAACTACTAAACTGATTCATTCAATTGAACTACAATGTACAGTTCTGGTCCGGAGTCCTTGCTCGACTAGTGGCGCATTCATTTTGATCTGAAAGTGAAAATCATTTGCAATTGTGGCAGGCAGCGTTACTTGTAATGGATGCCATAGAGCGGTCGAAATTACTTTAACCCAGCGGAGCAACAACGACAGCTGCGTCTGCAGATGGAATCTGTGGACTGGGGCTAAGGTAAGGTGGCCCAGGGACTGTACCTGTTAAATGAGTGAGTAAATGTGTAGCTGTCGACAGGTGTGCAAGTAATTACACACACACACACACACACACAGTCATACCTACATAAGAATCCTTTGCATACGGGCCCACACAATTTATATTTGCCAAAGTTTCGTCTGTCGCTGATGCTCAACGGGTTCAGTACAGGGGGTGCGGGTTGGTTTGGGAAAAATGGTTTAGACATCCTACGACTCGTCAAAGTTAATTAATTTGCAGCCCCACAAGCAGCGACAAGTGGCGAAAGTCTCGCTTGCAAACGTACAAGTTTATGGTTCATATTGCGCGGCTTCAAGCTGTGCCACGCCCACAAATCTGTGGCTCCAGGCAACAGGTAGTATTTATGAACCATAAACTCAAATAAATCATTTCTCAAGATTTATAGCTATTTTGAAGGAAACTATAGCATAAATATTATAACTATAGAAAGACATTCTGTCGACTTCCTTTTACTAGCGCATTAGTCTGTCTTTCTCTTTCTAGCTGACTGCCTTTCTCTGCGATTCTCAAGAATTTATGGTAGACCAATATAATTACCTTTTTGTAGGTATACAATGGAACGCCCTTCTCTGCGATTCTCAAGAATTAATGGTAGACCAATATAATTGCCTTTTTGTAGGTATACAATGGATCGCCCATATCTGCGATTCTCAAGAATTGATGGGAGTCCAATGCAAAAGTATGCTTTAAAGAGGCTATCTTATTTTTACTTATCTTATGTTATATTTTGAAATACGCTGTACGGACTAAGAACTAAACTAGAAAACTATAATATTAAATACTATCAATGGTGAAAATATACAATCGATAGAGAAAACAGAGCGCAATAAATTCAAACTATCGACAGTACCATCATCGCTAATATTAATGGTTTACGAAACAAAAACTATCAATGAGTATTGGAAATCGGATAAAAAACAGAAAATCCAAAGGAAATAACAGTTGATCTATTGTTTTGGAGACTAACTATCTCCAAAACAATAGATAAAATGTTATTTCCTTTGGATGTTCTGTTTATTATCCGATTTACAGGATAAATTTTAAAAATAGTTACATTAAGAATCAATAGCAATTGAAAACTGAGTTTATTTCAAATTTAGCTTATATGCAGCTAATACTTTGTGCCAAAGTCAATCTTTTAAAATTGAAGTTCCTAGTGACAAATTTGTTTTAGTTTTTTTTTTATATATTTAACGGAAGCAGTGGAAAATTTGTTGCACAGTGTTGCAGCGCACCAAATGCGCCAATTGAATTGAATTTGTGCTACAAATCAAGTAAGCAACTTAACAGCTAAACAACAGCCCCAAAGCAACGCACAATCCCACATCCACAGACACATCTATCAAGAGTGGCTGTGACCCCAATCAGAGGGCGTTTGGACAATGCATACACACACGCTACACCACATACACACACACACACACACAGTCACACGTGCATATACATACATATATCCTTACGAAACGGAGGCAATCAATTGCAAGGAATGCGAGGCACAAAAGCGCAAAAAATGCACAAGCGCTTTAGCCTTTGTGCGTTGGACACCTTCAGCAGTAGGATGTCCGGATTCCCAAGTCCTTTGCCCCTGTCCCTGTCCCTGTGGCTCCTGCTACTGAAGTGCAGCTATAAAATACTAATCCGCATCAAATGAATGCTACATCAATCTTGTGTCGAGCGCAGGCGGCAGCGGCAGCGACTGCGACTGCGACAGCGACTGCGGCAGGTGCGTTAGAGCCGAAAGGGGGCCAGGACTTTGGTCCTGGCAACTGGCAGGCGCCACTTTAATTTTGTTACTAAGCCCGGGCCACAGTTGACAGGCAGTCAGAGTCCACTGGCGGCGGCATATGCCGAGGAGCCGCTCAAAAGTCATTTCCGCAAACGTTGTCAGCAGCGAGGACATGGGGAGGACGACGACGAGGACAAGAACAAACAGGCAGCAAAAACTAGGGATTAGGGATTTGCGTGCACATAAATGAATTTTGTGTACGCAGCCGCCATGGAGCTGGAAACGGTGGCAGTGGGGGGCGGCGGAAAGAACTGAAGCAGGAGCCGGGAGCAGGCGCAGCCAGCAGGAAGACGCACCAGCTGGAGATGAAGAATAAGCTCAAAAGTAGCAGAAGGAGCAGACGCAGCGGGGTCCTGGCGCCCCAGCTGCTGTTATCTACACACGTGCAACATGCAAGCAATGCAACCAATGAGTAAACTTTTCCTCTCGCCACCTCCCACCCCCCCACGTCCTGCTGTTTGCATTGGTGAGCTGCACTACAGCAATTGTTGGCATTACGTGCCACTCTCGATTGCCATTCAATGCCAGTAGCAGCAGCAGCAGCCGCAGCCGCAGCAGCGACAGCGGCAGCGGTAGCGGCAGAAGGAGCAACGCAGAGCCGCCAACTATTGAATTACTTTCAACCTGCGACTGCGAGTGCGACTGAAGATTGCACTTGAAATAGGATTCACAGCTCACTCGCTCTCCAAAAGCTTCAGATTTTCAATTTCCGTTTCCTTTTTTGCGCTTTTTTCTGCTGCTGTTCTGCCATCGCTGGTTTTTTGTTTTGTTCGTGTCTAAGCAAATGGAATAAGCGCGCTCATTGGTTGGGCTTGTTGCTGATAGATGGATATATGGTTAGTTGGACGGTTGGACGGTTGGATGGATGGATGGATGGCAGCCCATGAGGATGTGGACGATTACGGAAATACGCTACAATGAGCAAAGCTGCAGCCAAACCGAAAGTGAAAGCTTTGCATCAAGTGAAAGTCCATGCAACTGACAGCTTTTATGAGCTTTTCGGAGAAGAAATTGAATGATGAGAAACAGCAAGTCAAATAAAATGATGAAAGCCTAACATAAACTGATCGCAATTCAAAGCTTTTTAGAGCTTTTGGAGAGAAAATAAGTATCAAGGATGAGTTGCAAGTTGGGTAAATAAATATAGCTCTTGGAATGTACAGATTGATGGAAAAATACAAATCAATCTAGATGGAAAAGTACAAATCAATCTAGATGGAAAAACACAAAACAATCTAGCTGAATAAATACAGTCTAGACTCTAGAGCAAGGTGAAATTCACCCTGGTCTAGAGGTACTAGGAAAACATTCGCAAACATTTTCCGGCATGTTATTTAAGTTTAATGATAAGGATATGCTGGAAAATCTTATGTATCATATTCTTTATGCCTAACAGAGTTATGAAATGACTCACTGTAAAAATGTGCCAACCATTTAAAATAAAAATATCTTCAATGGATTTATTTTCTCAATGCTACAATTAAGAGCGTATTATTGAGAATGAAAGTACTTTCATTGCATAAGTGCATAACTTATATAATATTATTTAACCATTCAACGGACGCCGTAAACTACTCACACCTGTCAGCCCCGTTCCGCAGTTAGAAATGTCTGTTACATGATGCAAGCATAATACATATATAAGTATATATAAAATATGTACTTAGTAATAATGCGCACCTGCAGATGATTGCAGGGCATTTGCAACCAGGAGGAACAGCAGCAACCGTTGCCGGCACGTGCATCATTGATGTTGTCCATGGCAGCAGTTTACACTGCTTGCCACGCCCCGCCCGGGTGGCAGTATATCAATCCTTTAAGACGCAACATTCAGTGCCAATCAACAAGTGCGTTCCATCTTGAGCTGAGGCCACCTCCCAGCCCTACTCGCATCCAGGAGCAGAAAGGACTCAGCATATATGCAACAGTGCGCTGAACGCTTTTATTGCTAACCATTTCTTTCTGATGCCGCTGCTCCTGCTCCTGCATGTCCTTTTTGTGCGCCAGCAAGGATTTGTACATACGTTGTGCGGGGGTAGGGGAACACGCCACGTTCGCTGGATAGGCGAAGAGCGGCACACGGATTGAAAAGAACTCGGCACGTATTTGTCACGTATTATATATTTATAGCAACCAATGAACCGTTGAATGCACGGACGGTTGCCTGGTTTGGAGCGGGGGGTGGATAGGGCACCGGCATGGGTCAGGGGGCAGGAGGGCATCAGGGCAGCAGGGCAGGGGCATAAAAGGATGCTGGGAATGCATAAAATGTTAGAATTTGCTCATTGCTCATACGCCGCATGTGCCCGCTAGTTGGGGCTTAGTTCAAATTGAATACTTATTGCTGCAGGATGTGCAGGAGCAGCAGTAAAGTAAAAGTAAGGTATATCTATATAGGGAAAGATAAAGCTATATCAGCTGCTGCTGATGATGTTGCCTCCGCTGCTGCCGTCACAGTTTAATTATAATTTTAATCACTTTTGCAGCAGCGCGACGCGGAAATGAATTTTATGAAGCGTACGCCGAACTGTCGTACCCAACATAAACTGTTGTCAGTCCTGAAGGGACGAAGGAGCGCAAGGACAACGCTGCGAAGGTGTACGAAGCGGAGACCCTAGGACAACCGGACTGACTGTCATGTCAATTCAATTTTCGTGCTTCCGTGCGCGGCGACAAGTTTTAGCCAGAGATTCCCCGCGTGCCGCCCTGCTCATCTCCCAGCTTCAGCTCACCCCCTGGAATGCCAGTACGGATTGTCAGCCCAACGGCACTTTATGTACATCATCATCATCGTCATCATCAACACCTTTTGCCAGGCGCCATTTACACGCCGTCGTCTATCCTCGTCTCCAGGTCTAATCAGCACAGACAGCAGACAGTCGACTCGACGAGAGACGGTTTCTCATTCTCATTCTCACACTCTCTTAGCCCTGTTCTCAGCTCCGCTTTGCTCTTCTCCCCTGCTTAGCTAGCTGTGCGGATAAGCGAATCAATTTTAATGCCACATTTGTTGCATAGATTTGTGGCCCCAAATTGAGAAACAACTTGAATAAAAATACAATAAATAATAGTTTTATAGGCTACAAGTTTCACAGGGACAATGTCCTGTAGCTAGTTTTAGATACGAAACTACATAATGCAATACATATATAAAATAATTAAGATAGTTTTAATGTTGTTTGAATGATTAAGCTTTACACCCTTTAAAGAATCTTTTTGATATAGAAAACGATTTACGAAGCTTACTCCATTACTTATTCTGTAGATTGTGAGGCTAAAAGGCACATATGCCTGAGAAGATCACTGCTCTTTTCAGGTGTCTAGCATGTCTGATTATTAAAAATCCATATGTTCTAGAATGCTGTGCCCCGATTGTAAGCTAATATAATAAAGTATATCCTTAATAGCGTACCAAGTTATAATCTTTAAAGATTTCGACTTTTCGCACTGAATTCAAACACATATATACCTTATAGTTTGTGTGGCCAGGGTATAATTATGAATGCCTGCCCCGGGCAAAATAAATTGAATCATATTTTTAACACAGCAAATGAAAATTATAATTGCCAGCAGCACAACACAGCAGTGTCAGTTCAGCCAGGCAGGCAGTTGCCGAATCCCATTCTCATTTCTCAGTCCCATTCATGGGTTCATCATCCATTTTGTTATGAATTAAAACGATGGCGAAGACTGGCCGAGACGAGGCTGCTGACATGTTTTGTCCACAGGCACGCATTCTCTTGCGGCTGCTCTGGTCTGCCCTGGCCTGGCCTGGTCTGTTCTGTTTTGGCCTGGCCTGAACTGGCTTGGCTTGGCCTGGCTGGCAACTTTCCCAACGGCACGCGTTGCCTGCTGGCTGCTGCCTGCTGCCTGCTGCCTGTTACCCACTCCAAGTCAGCTGCTGCTGCTTCTGCTGCTGTCGTGCCGACAAGTCAGCCTGCCTGTGTCACTCATATGCGCCGCAAATATCCAACCCCAGTGCCCCTGCCCCTGCCTCTGCTTCTGCCTCTGCATCTGCCTCTGGCCAATCCTAACCAAAATGCTTGTCGCTGCCACGCACGAACGCTTACTTTGTCGCATGCACAACTTTTGGCTATTAAGTCATTTTTTGGCTTTTTAGATTTGCGACAAATTCTTTGGCTGGCAGCAACAGCAACAGCATCAGCCTTCACTAATTGCCCGCACTCTTGTGGCATTTTTACATAAATTTGTGTGCACATCTTTAGCTGCAACTTTAAACAGTTTAATGCTGACGAGGACTTAGCCAAAGAAACACTTTATCATCAGACGTCCAAGTGCCGGACACTGTGCAAGACACAATCGAAGATGTTGTAGCTGCTGCTGCTGATGCTGATGCTTCTCCTGGGCACACAACTTCAACTCTTTCATAAGAATTTAGTTGAATGAAGCTTCAAGTGGCAGCAGGCTAAGTGAGCTAGGGGGGGAGGGAAGGAAACATCATCAGGAGAAGGCAGGCAGGCCAGCCAGCCAGCCAGCAGCAGACTACCAACCTTCCATAACAATGACAAGATAATAGAATGGATACAACGTCGAGTGTACAACTATAGAATGCTCTCTATAAGCACTCAATTTTGGAGATTAATATAAGGAAAACTAAAGAAGAAAACCATTTTATTAACTAAAAGCTATGAAACTTTGCTCAACTTTGAGAATATGTTGCAACTTTTATATAGAAAAAGTTTATGAATTGAAATTTGGCTAAATGTAACATTGATCGCTTATGTTAACCCGCTGTTAAAAGCTTAACAGGCTTATTACGCTATGGCAGATAGTATATAATAAAATAAACTCTTTGCAATTCATTTTTATTGTTCATTCACATAAAGATCAAGCTGGTTGCAGCTTAAACTATTAAAAGCAACATTCATTAAGTTAACAGCCTTTTTGTAAAAGCTCAATGTTATCATGAACTTAACATTTCTGCTAAAATGATATTTAATTGTGCTAAAACATTTATGGCACACATCAGGAAGAATTGTGTGTAACGTTACAACAATATCTTAAGCAATAGGCAGTTTTTTAGTTAAATCAAAGGAACATCTTCAAATATAGATAAGAAAAGTTCAATTAGTATAATTATAGAATTCACTGAAGCCCACATACAGACTGATAAAGTGGAGAAACCCATTTTGGGGCATTTGTTTCATTTAAAGTGTATGGAAAAACTTGGCTCAACATTGAGTGACAAGACAAACAATAGCCAGGACGAGATCTGCTGCTGTAGCTGCTGCTGCTGCTGCTGCTGGTCCTGCTCTGTTCTGCCGCACCACTGCACTTGGGCTCAACTCGTAACTACCACCAAGAGCCTCCCAGACGGCCAACCACCCAACCCGCTCCTGACCAAGTGAAAAGTGAAAAGCAAGATTTGTCACGCACTGATGCGTCTTTAAGCGTTTTAATTACCCACGAACGAACGAACGAATGAACGGGACAACGAAAACTTTAGCATAATATGCAAACCAGGACAATAATTCACTTTGGCAGTTGGCTAACTTGCCTGTCCGGGTCTCCATTTTGCCGCCACAGCCCCTGGCCCTACAATATGTATTTCAACCCCCTGAGTGACCTGGGGGCGGGGCGATATGGTGGTAAGGTAAGGGGACTCGGCCAGCTTGCAACTGGACATTTGCAGTTGCATTTGCAATTTGCATTTTGGTGCTGTGGCAATTAATAGCGCAGACGTAAACAAAACAGAGCACAGGACTAAGGACCTAAGGACAATGCTGGGGCTATCAAAATGCAAAGCAGCCCAGGCAGGTAATGAAAATGCTTAATGGCTTGCAAAGTGTCACAGTGGCTGCGCCTGTGGATAGCCTGCAAATGCAAATGCCTGCTACTTGCAACTTGCAACTTAAAGCGCGTTAAATTCAACTTGATAACTTGCAACTGCCACAATGTGGGCTGTAGGTGCAGCTCCTTATGGCTGACTAAATGTGAATGTGAGTGTGAATGTGCAATTGGAATTGGAACTTGGAATTGGCAGTGAAGTGAAGTGCGCAGCTCAGCGCATAAAAAGTCAATTAAAAGCGAAGCCAGTTGCAAGTTGCTCGTTGCTCGTTGCCAGTTGCAAGTTGCCAGTTGCTATTGCAGCTGCGCTCAGTTTTGAGTTTTGTGACTGTCTGTCTGGCTATCCATCCGTCTGTCTATCTGTCCATCCCACCGCCCTCTCAGCACTAAGACTATCTGTGTGTCTGCTCTCTGTGTGTGTGTGCGGGCTTCAAGTGCATGAGTGTTGGCCAGCGCTTTTAGCAGAATAAACAGTGAAAGTTGCGCAAAAAGGACACGCCAAGACACCAAAGAGACAGAAGGAGACGGACAGGATAGGACAGGACAGCGCTTCGCATGTTGAACCTTTTGAACGTGTTGAACTTTCAAATGGCTTTGCGCGCGGCTGGCAGCTAATGGCATTACACTACCCGTTAGTAGTTGCCCATGCCAATCCTCTTTCCTAACCTCTAACCCCGCTCCTTGTGCGTACGTGTGTGTGTCTGTATGTGTGTGTGTGTATGTTCGTCCTGTGTAGTGCAATTAGAGTGACGTACGCTTTATTGATGCGAACGCCATTTGGCATGCATTAGAAGTAGCACAGTCCAAGGTAAAATATCAAAGTTGAAGTGCAATTTTTATGACACTGCATTTGAAAGTATTTCAACTATGTGCTGGCTTTGATCAATGTGCATACAAGCAGCCAATGGCTTTATTAAGCTCAACTAGGATTTATTAGAGTCCTTTTAATAATATAATTTATGAAGTGAGATAGGTTTTCAAACATTATGTGATTTTGAAATCATAATGTTCTTCTAACATATATTCGGACGTTGATGTACTAAACGGGCAGTACATTCAAGTGGCCCAAACGACACCAAGCACGGGCTTGTTAACGCGCGGACCCAGACCCAAACATGACCTCAACATAATATATAAGTATACTAAACAGTATTCCATTTGCGAACAGCTCTCTAACATAATTTTCTTGTAACTGAGCGCCATTATAACATAACCTGTTAACAGAACATAGAAATATGCTTAACAGTATTTCATTTGCTAACAGCTCTGTAACATAAAGTTCTTGTAAGAGAGCACCATTATAACATGACCTCAACAAAATATATATATGTATACCTTACAGTATTCCATTAAAAGCTCTGTAACATAATGTTCTTGTAACAGAGCGCCATTATAACATAACCAGTTAACAGAACATAGTAATATGTTTAACAGTATTTCATTTGCCAACAGTTCCTTAACATAAAGTTCTTCCAACAGAGCGCCATTATAACATGAGTACCTTACAGTATTCCTTTAACAGCTCTGTAACAGAGCGCCACTATAACATAACCTGTTAACATAACATAGAAATTTGCTTAACAGTATTTCATTTGCTAACACTTTCTTAACATTATGTTCTTGTAACAGAGCGCCATTATAACATAACCTGTTAACATAACATAAAAATACGCTTAACAGTATTTCATTTGCCAACAGTTTCTTAACATAAAGTTCTTGTAACAGAGCGCCATTATAACATAGCACTTAAATATGCTAACAGTATGACATTTCCTAACATTCCTGTAACGTTCCACTGTTATTTGAAGCGTGAACAGCTGTTAAAAGTTTCCTTGCTGAATATAAAGAATATTTTTGTTGAATAACTTTAAAACTTGCTAAGTTCTAAAGACAACGAATTGCGATAAATCAAATTCAGTTAACGTGTGCTTACTTTGTATTAATTAATTTATATATATATATTCAAAAGCTTTATAAAGAGCAACAAGTTATTTGAAAAATACAAAATAATTAGAGTTGATTTCAATTCATGTCTAGAGTATATTAAAATCGAATATTGATAATTTTTGCAATTCTGCTGGTTTGTTTGTCGTAACGCCTATAAGTTATTTGTTATGATAATTGCAACAAGCCAAATGTGACTGCTGGACGGCTAATAACGGACCAAAGACATCAACAACAAAAACAACAACAACAACTATTGGGGGCAACAACAAGAATCGTTAAAACAACAACAACTAAGGCAACTAAGCTCTATCGAATGTCAACTTGTGCCTAGAAAGTTAAGCAACAACAACTGTAATCAATTGTTGTTGAAGCGAAAATCACAAACACTGCTTCGCATTTGCCCCGTAATTACTTTCATAGGTGCTATGCGAGTGTGTGTGCCTGTGTGTGTGTGTGTGTGTGTGGGTATGTGGGAGTTGAAAACTTTTAGCCAAACAACAACAATAACAGAAACAGACAGCACAAACACTGAAAGGGGCAGCGAGTAGGTTAGTTAGAAGGGCAACCGCATCTAATCGCTGCACTTCACGTAAATGACACGAAAATGTTTTCAAATTAAATACGCTGACGACGACGTTGGAGGAGCAGGTAAAAGGTAGCCGGTAGCCGGTAGTCAGTATCCGTTAGGAACTGGAACTGCAAGTGGAAGTGGAACTGCCAACGGCTATGGAGCTGTGCAGCCAGGCCAGCAAAAGTTGACAGTTGGCTGGGTTACGAATGGGTTACCAACGTTGGCAGGGCCAAAAGAAGCAAAAAACCAAAACGGTGGCACATTTAAAGCCACTTTTGTTAACTGTAAAGCACACAGTTGTTGTCATTGTTGTTGTTAGCCAATTGGGCTGACGTGGCGTATGAGCAATAAAATGCAGCATTTAATGGGCATGGCCAACAGATACAGTTAATATGCGTACCCCATTAGCTATGCAGGGCATATTACACTCAATTGACTGCACTTTCAAATATTTGATAACCGTAATCAAATCCAATTGCGTAATATTGCCAATTTGCATAATTAATAATCATTTTAGGTGTTCCGCTTTTGCGTAGCCTACTTAGCCGCTGGAAAACTTTGCTAAGATTAATAATATACCAAGTAGTAGTAGAGTAGTCCTAAGTCTTTAACAGCATAAGAACAGCTTTGAAAGCACATTAAAGCTTTAAGCTTGATGCTCCCAACTGAATACAGTTAAATTTAAGGTTGCATAGCACACTAAGCTGCCTTAAAACTTTGTTTATTGTAATAATATTCCAATAAAGGCGTAGTCCTAAATCTTTAAGTATATAAAAACAGCTTTCAAAGCACATTAAAGCTTTAAGTAAGCTTATTGAGTATAAAAACAGCCTTGAAAGCACATTAAGGCTTCAAGTTAGCTTAATGAATACAATTAAATATACCTAATGCTTAAAAATTCACTTATTTGGATCTGAATGAAAATTCGAAACTATATATAAACTGGTACTTTACTTTAAGCCAGTGTCATTGGTCTTCTACGATTCTAATGTGATTTCTATAAGCTTTTTATTCAAGTGCAGGTATTCTAAAGTTGTGCACTTTTGACAATTGCATTCTCAATTGTTTTTAAATTGCCATAAAATGCAAACAATATTTGTGCCGAGTATTTGTTTTGCATGGTTAGCTGCTCTAGTTGTTCTTGTAGCTGGCAAAGTTTATTGAAATAATTTGCAGCAATAAAAGTTGCACAATTTGTACATGAAGACAACAACATTGTAAAAGAAATTATTGCAAAAACCCCAAATAAAATAAAACTTGCCAATTTTTGCAGTTGTCAAGTCAGAAAACAAAATGCAATATAAAATCAAAAATATTTCAACCTTAAATATTTTATTGGCGAAAATAGTAATTAAAAAATTTATTTGCAGCCTAAACAAATATTTGTAAAATATTTTGTATTTATATATGTTTAGTAGTGACAAAAAATAAGCGCTAATAAATATTATATTTCTATAAAAACCTAATTGAGCAGCTTACTTTGCATAAGCTTGTAAATAGCTACAAAGGGTAGGATAGTGTTGTGTAAAAATAATAGGTAGATTAAGCTAACTAATAACCCTTAAAAAATATTTAGCAAGATACCAAAAAGCAAATTTAAATACAAATAAATATTTGTATATGGTATAAATAAAAAAAATATCTAAAAATATGTTTAATGTCAGCATTAATAGTTGAGTCGATCAGGTTAAGTTTGTACTTATATCTGTCTGAAAAACTGTTAATATGTAGAACACTTTTAGAGTTAGAGCTACTAAATTTGGTATCCAGGCTTCCAAATAACACAGATAATATTTAATTAGTATATAGAACACTTTAAGAGTTAGAGCTACTAAATTTGGTATGTAGACTTCCAAGTAGCACAGATAATATTTAATTAGAAGTCTATTTATTATATTTTACATATTTATCTCGAAACCTCTCCTCAAATATCCCAACGATCGACGACATTTAATCAAATTCTTTCAACAACTTTAGCATATGTACCTTCCTCATCTCATATCGTGTAATATCACAAATTTGCAATATGATAATGTCTTGTAATGTGATGTGATAAATGTGTAACAGACCGTATTGTTAATCTGTTTGTATATAAGTCCTCTACAGTCTCGTTCCTTTCAGAAGAAACATCTTCATAATCCAATTGCCAGTCCATCACTAAATATCTTCAATCAATCTTCAGTGATTCGAACCCAGGGTCTTATTATTATAATCCAGCAGGGTTCTATTGTGGCAGCTGTAGCCTAGACTCAAAGGACTACAGGGCCTAGTCAGCTAGTACTCTAAGATCTCTTTTAGATTCAATTTCCCATACTGTATTCTAATTAATAAAATGAATAAATAAAATATCAGACAATATGACAATAAATTTGAGTTCAATCTTCGAAAAAATCTATATAAATATAGCTGAAATATTATAACTTCAATTGTTACTATTTCATGCTATTCTAAACCTATTTTTTCCCCATTTTTGATATGCGAAATTGAATAATTTGTGTTGATTACTAAACTCTCACACTATACTTCAAATAAAACTTGAATTCTTCACATTTGTTTAGAGAACTTTTAATTGGAATAATGTGGTATAATTTAGGCAATTTTTGGCACGCCCTAGAGTTGCTTGTTTGGGAATGTATATAGTAGTTATTATTTCAACTGGTAACGCCCACAGAGATGCAGAAATGCAAAAATGCATATGCAAAGCACTTGGCTGCAGTTGTAGCTACTGTATCTCATAGATACGCATGCAATTCATATGAAAGTGTGCTTAATTTAACTGCTGCCAGAGACGTCCTACTACGTCCTGCGTCCTGCGTCCTTTGTGCCCGCTGTGCTCATCCCTAACGTTGTCGTTGTCGTTGTCGCTTGCGTAGATGATTTAAAATGTGCATAATAAGCGGCACTTGGAAAAATAACAGAAAATAAAATAAAAAAAGAATACAGAGAAAGAAACCAAATATGGGTAGGGTGAAGTAGTGGGTGGGTAGGGTTGGGGGTGGGCCCTTGGAATACATTTGAATCACAAAACTAACAAATAAATAACACAACGAGAATGTGTAAGACAAACAAACGGGGCAGACAAATGGCAAAGGCAAAATCGGACAGCAAAATCTTTTCAGCAATGCTAAGAAAAACATATTCAAATTTCAAATTTCTGCTTGATTTTCTTTTCATGCAGTTTTGCGTGATGCTCTTCCAACCAACTACAACTTCAGCCTGCCCCTGCCACTGCCACTGCCCCTGCCCCATGCCCCCGGCTGCTGCCCCATTGTTGTCGTCGTTTGCATTTTGCCAAAACAGCGCAACGTGGAACTTTTCACACATGTGCGATGGGCTTGCTGCTTGAGGGGGGTGTATGTGTGTGTGTGTTGTGCGTGGGGGTGTGCAGGGGATGCGGGGTGCAGGTAACAGTGAATATCTCGCAGCGTATATACATACATACATATGTATGTGTTTACAGTTAGCGGGCGCCAAACCAAGGTGTCGCCGTGCACCCAAAATCGTTTCAGCGTGAATACATTTACGCCAACGCTGCCACAGTATCTGTATCTGCAACACTTTGCCAGCTACCTGACACACACACACACACACACACACACACACACACACATATACACAGCGAAAAACGTACGCTGCGCAGGCAAAATGGCGAAATGTATTCGCATTTTCGCAAACGCGCTGCATTAATTACCGCAACAGTCTCTACACGTAGGTAGCTGCGTGTGTGTGTGTGTGTGTATGCCCCCTCTCTGCCTCACCTGTCCACATCTGGCAGGTGCTTGGGGCAACGTCGTCGTCGAGCAGCAGCCAAAGCCAGAGCCGTAGCTGGAGCCGTAGCTCGGTCAGCGGTTTGCTTTCGCTTCGTTTTGTTGCCGCTGATATGTTAAGCTGCATTCTGGCTTACAAAAATATGAAAGTAGAGCGGAGAGGGAGACGAAGGCAAAGAGGTGAGGTAAGGTGAGCTGAGGTAGGCCCAAGCGGAGGTTGAGGTTGGCCCAATGGCAATGGCAATGAGGCTTCTGCCATGGAAATCCTTTTACCTTGTTTGGACATTTTGTGATGTATTACGTAAGTGCGGCTTTTGTGGTATACTTTTGTATATGCAATTTTCTATATGAAAGGGAGTTACAAAATGGCCAAAATGGCCAGACCCAGCCAGCACTTGGAGCAACTGAATGCGTAAAATTGGTATTCGAAAATGATGAAGTGAAATGTTGTTCTTGTTCTTGTTGTTGTTGCTGCTGCTGGTTTTGCCTTTAAGTTGCCAACGAAAATACTTTGCATAATGGTCTGGGGCATAAGATGGCAATGATGAATGTGCAAAATGGTTGGAGTTATAAGTAGTAAACAGAATTTCAGTTCTATCTAAAGACACGCATATATCAAACTGAATGTTTGTATATATTTTAAAGACATTCAAAATATTAGACTGATCAAAATGAAATGTGCATATGAATTAAATGATAATGGGCTATATTTCAGCTCTATAAAACGGATTTTAATTAGCTTAAAATTTGTACAAATGTAGTAAAGAATTGAAGATGAAATATGATTAATTAAAATTCACTGATCAAGCATCGGTTTCATTATTTTTAAGCTACAACAAGTTGGGAATTATAAGGTGCATCCACTGTTAAATTCACTTTGAAGCTGCGCCTTGCAGCCATATCGAGATATTCACTTCTCATCTGTCTGATCCACTTTAATTTATATAATTATAATTGATATAGTTGAGATCAATAAGCTTTGTTGAACTAAAAGCCTTTGCTTGTTCCCAAAAACAATGATATTTTAATTGCTAAACTCACAACACAATTTGAGGAACAAAGGAAACGTCTAATTGGGAATCGAACTCGGCCTGGAACTACTTAAGTCTTTAAGTTCGTTATGAAGAACAACCAAAACGATAGAAGCCAAAGGTTGAGCTATGGTATAGATATGATATTAGCATATAGAAATGTTGACAGCCACAAAAATACGACATAGAGGAACACAGAAAGAGGAGGTCCTAAGTCCATAGCTGATTCTCAAATGTATAAGGATAAAAAAAGGGATGGATATATTTAAATATCAATTTTGTTAATGTATTTACACAATACATTAAAATACATCAGTTATGGGAACTGAGTGAATACAAAAAGATGTATTTTGAAAGGAAATCTACTTGTTAATCATCAGGATCATTCAGCAAAACTAATCGCTGACTGATTTCCGCTGAGTTACTAATCGATAACTGATTTGAGCTTTCCGCAAAATACAATTTACTGATTTATATATACAGCTGATTCAAGTGCACTAACTTAGCAGTATTTTCATAAAGGAAGAATCATAAGGATCATTCAGCAGAACTAATCGCTGACTGATTCCCCCTGAGCAACTAATCGATAACTGATTTGAGCTTTCCGAATAATACAATTAACTGATTTATATATACAGCTAATTCAAGTGCACTAACTTAGCAGTATTTTCATTGATTTTTGATAGTGCAATCACTAGGATCATTCAGCAGAACTAATCGCTGACTGATATCCGCTTACATAGTTGATGCAGATACAGTTAAGGATCTTTAGCTGGTTCGTTAGTGGTAATCTCTTGTAGGTGTGACAACTTAAGAACTTTCTTGCAGGCGATATTTATGACTATGCCATATACGATGGCTATATAAATCAAAAGATTTACCAACTCCATCCATCATAGTGGGTTACGGAATTCTCTTCCTTAGCATTTGCATGCACAAAAACGAATTAAATGCGCATTTGCAGCGCTCAATTGCAGACACTCCAATCTCAACCCGGCACCCCAACTCACCCTCCCCTACTGCTCATTCCCTGGACAAGTTTGGCTTGCATTTCACATCCAATTACAGGACCCGCAAGGATGCAAGCGACGCCATCGCTTTGGTCGCTTTGGGCATTGTTATGTTACCATAATCCCAAGGATAAACGATTAAGGAAACCAAAGCGTGAAACTAGGCAAAAAAAGAAGGAAGAGAAAAGAAAAATAGAAGACCTGGGAACCAGCTGCGCCGAGCTCTACCTGTAGTTGTAGTCACTGTAAGTTGAAGTTGAAGTTGAAGTTTGCGCCTGCAGCTGCCAGTTTGGGCAAATTGAAGCCAGCGACGATGCAAATTGGAAATAAAAAACCAGATGAAAAGAAAAAAAAGCGAACTGAAGGCGAATGAAGGAAGCCAGCCAGAGCCAGAACCATTTTAGAGGAACGCATCCGCGGCCTGTCGGCAAATTCAATTCAAATTTTGTTGAGCATTAAAATGCTGCTGCAGAAAACTTGGTAAAAACTTGCAGGAGGTGCCTCGCGCAGGAAACGCGCCGCGAAATAAAAGTGATTGTAAGTGGCGCAGCCTGGCAGCTGGCGGTGAGACGACAAGCGGGGGCGGGTAGGCGGGCAGGCGGGCAAGCGGGCAGGCGGCGAGCGACGAGCGACGGCACAAAAGCGAAAAAATTTATGAAAAGATAAAAGACGCAGGCGTTCATTCAAAACATAACACAGGTGAGGACAAGCGCCAAAGCCAAGCAATTTTAAATGGCAACGGGGCTCTGCCTCACGCCCCCCACCAGCCCACCACGCCCTCACACCCACACAGGCACAGTGGTAAAAACAAGCCCTCTGACAGTCTTTAAAATATATCTTCGAACATAATACAAATAACTCTAAAATAAAGAAAATAAATCCAGCAATTAGTTTTGTTTATTTTTTAAGCTTTATGAATTTTTTGATGTTTGTAATGGCAATTTAGAAATTATTATAAATAAATCTGATATCTATGTGCTGTTCTTATAAAGAAAGGAAATGCCTGTTCTGAGTTTAACTTACGAAATAATTCCACAGAAAATTGTGTAGCATACTTTTTGGAGCAGTATCGCATTACAAAGAAACTACTAATTGTATGTTTATCTAATTTTCAGACGATCCTATTGCAATATCTATGAAAGCCAATCGATAGTCCTGCTGTCTGTGAGTATATAAAGATATGTCCTACGGAAATCCTTAAGGATTCAGCCGATATACAGCTATAAAATGACACCTCTTTAAAATAAAAAGAATAACTATCCATCGGCATACAAATATTTAAAAGCTAAGGTTGCAAAAAAAAACAGTCTACAGCTGATCGCCTTTCTCTGCGATTCTCAAGAATTCAAGGGAGTCCACTAGAATTTCCTGTTTCGAAGGTCTACAATTAAACGCCTTTCTCTGCGATTCTCAAGAATTATTTGTATTCCAATAGAATTTCCTATTTGGGAGGTCTACAATTGATCGGTCTACCTTTGCGATTCTGAAGAATTAATGGTATTCAAATAGAATTTGCTATTCCTGGGGGTTTATTAACTTTGTCTACTGTTTGTTGTTTTCTAAGTTTATTCCGCGCCAGATTGATCAGTTCACCCCACTGTGTAACGGGGCACCATACAGCGCGGCAAGGACGAGTGCCACATATAAGAGAAACCAACAACGATGATGACGTTGATGACGACGACGACGACGAGGACGATGAGGACGTTGTGGGCTGCCGCCACTTGAGGCCGCATTACTTCAACTTTGAAGATGCTCGAACGCGTCGACGTCGTTGCACGTTGGCGACACCTAGTGTGCGCAGCTGGAAACGCAGCTGCCTCAATGTGTGTGGGCGGGCAGGTCCTGGCGACCCACTGCTGTTGCTCCTCCTGATACTGCCCCCGCTGCTGTGTAATATGCAAACAGATTTTTTGTTTTCACTTTCATTGGGGGTTGGATGCTGCCCCTGCTCCTGCTCCTGCTGCTGTTGTTGTTGTTGTTGTTCAGCTCGTCGCTTGTTTGCGGCAAACACAGCAAGCAAACCAATTCCAGGCCCCCCTCCCCCTTTGCACACCCGCTTAGACCGCAGAGCGTTTGTTGAAAAGAAGTTTTTTAGCAACTCAGCAGAAAAAAGGAAATACAAAAGCGTTGAGTGGGCCAAAAGGGATTGCACGGGGGGGCGCTAAGGCGGGGGTAGTGTGTTGGGGGCAGTGTTCCGTTGTTGCTTTGTCCTGTGGCAGCACATTTTCAAAATGTTGCTCGCTATGCTCCGCAGTGTTTTCTAATGTCTCATGTGCATGTGTATCTGTATCTATGCATCTGTATCTGTGTAGCTGTGTATCTTTGTATCTGTTTCATTTGTGCGGAGAACTGGCAATAAAAACACGCAACAAAAGCTGAAACACATTTAATCACACTTTTGGTAACTGGTTCCCAAATGCTGCAGCACTGCAGCATACCCCCACGAGGAGTGGGGTGGGAAGAGGGGAGCACACAGCGAAGCAGGACAACCAATTGGCAAATTAGCTTTCATTGCAATTCATTTGCGAGCATTTGAAAGATACATTTGTGAGATACATTAACACCTGCCATTGAAGCGATTTGCAATTGAATAGAGCTGACTAGGGTAAATGGGGGGCATGTCGGGCGGGGAGCGGGTGTGCAGCTGATGACACGCCCACTAAGCTGCTCTAAGCTGCCAACAGTTGTTGTTGCCTTTTGATTGGGTTCGCATGAACTTTACGACGCTTTACAAATTCCCATTTTCCATTTTTTATTCTATTTTTTTCTATTTTTTTTCGTTTTTTTTTGTGTTTTGTGGCTTTTGTGTTGCAGCTGCAGCTGAAAAGGTTAATCGAATCAAATTCTTCTTTATTTAGCTGATAGTTTTTAACTCCTTTCTTCCTTTTTATCCTTTTGGCAATTTGTTGGCATTTGCATGCGAATTGTGGCAATTTTGCGCTAAGCGGAATTGAATGATTGAATTAGCAATCGAGTTTAACATAAATTTATCCTAACGATTAAACTTCATCATTTTATCGATCGACTTTGCTTAAAGTTTTTTCTTTCAATTTATTTATAATAAACTCGACATGATTGTTCATTCGCTGCTGCAATATTCCTATAATTTACCCAAGCCGTTAAATTATCAAATCTTATACATTTTCAGATTATACTAAGCATGTTGAACCAACAAACAAAAAAGGCTTAGCCATCTTAATTGAACTTCTTATTATACATCGCCAAACCACTCTTAAAGCATCAGGAAAACAGACGGTTCGGTCCTTTTTTAACACCTTGGGGAAGATGATTAATAAGATTTGAAACTGAGTTAATTTCAGAATATATTAAGGTATATAGCACTCGCTTACATACCAAAGTTCAGCAGCAAGAGATAAATATATAAATTAGAGCTGGCTTACCCTCGATATATTGGTTGAAGAAAAGGAAATCCATTATTTGTATAATAGATGGCTTTGATTATCTGTATCTCGCTTTGCGTAAGCTCAATCGGTTTCATCTAGATAGCGTTAGAAAGATGACATCTTGTACTAAAATCTTGTAAAATCACGCGTCAAAGATGAACACCAGCAAAGAGAAAATTCCATGTTTCCATGAATTGAACGATATAAAAACCGGAAACGGGTATGATTGTAATTTTAAAAGATCTAATACACAGTCAATGTTAATTTCCCAAAGGTTTACAGCTGTTTCCATATAAAATAAAGCGCATGAATTGATTGATATAAGAAACATAACCATCGATAGTGCAGAAAACTTACAATAATCGATATAATAGATGAAGCCATCGATGTTTTGCCAACTCTAATAACACTCTTACAAAACTGGAAACTGGGGTTATTATAATATTAAAAGATCTAATACGCAGCCCATGATAATTTACCAAAGGTCTCCAACTATGTTTCCATATAAAATAAAGCGCATGAATCGAACGATATAAGAAACATAACCATCGATAGTACAGAAAACTTACAATAATCGAATATGTCGACTGATAAAACTCTCGTAGTTTTGCCAATTCAAATAACACTCTAAAAAAACTGGAAACTGGTATTATTATAATATTAAAAGATCTAATACACAGCCCATGTTAATTTCCCAAAGGTCTCCAACAATGTTTCATTTTCATCAACAAACTAAACATAACTTTAATCTAACAGAACTTTAGCCAGAGCACAAATTGGCTTAACTAAGCGACTGAGTTGAAGTTTCATAAAAGTTAGCTCAAAAATACTTTAGTAACTAAAAAATACATTTAGTATATAATTCATTATATGCTGGAAGATATGTGTAACATTTGTTTCTTATTAGAAAAATGTTGTTAAATGCTTAGAAGTCGCAGCCAACAGTTTTTATACAATATAGAAGTTAGTCTGTGAGGGTTTTTATCAAGAGCCAAGCACTAAATCAACTTTTGCCTGAATGACCCCTCAGCTCCTTCCTCCTGCTGCTGTTGCTGATCCCAAGTTTCAGTTTGCCAGCTCATACCATTTTATGGTCTACACCTTTTATGCGATGTCACCGCAGACTTTTTGCCAGGCACAGAGATAAACCCAAGCCAACAACAAATCCACAACAAAATCCACATCACGAAAAATTCGTCGCACTTAAGCCGCTGCCTTTCCGTAAAGCTCACAGGAGCGGGAAGCGGTAAGGACAACTTGAACGACACACACACACACACACACAAACAAGAAGAAGAAAGCAGGAAGAAGAGAAAAAAAGAATGAATAATTGCCAATATGCCACAAATTATTTCAAATGATATGTGAGTGTATTTATGATTTATGCCCAAAAAGAGAGAACAGCACAAATAAAACATTCCCAAACCGAACCCCTCCCCCACCCCCCCAAAACAGATAAAAGTTTGCCAGATTTGGAGGCGTGTAATATCATTTGCAATGGCAGCTCTTTCATGAAATGCAAGTCCTGAAATTTGAAACTTGGCACGCGGCTTGATGGATTTTTTTTCTGATGCTGATTTGTATGCCCTTGCCAAGGGTATTACAGTTTTCTCAACAAATGTGTAACCCACGAAAAAAAAGACAAAGGATATATATATTTTGTGTTGAGTTGTCTCTTTGAACCAATTTGAAAGATTATATGTTATTGAAACTTGTTACAGTTGCTCTACTATAGCATTCGAAACCGATTGAATCGGATCATGGTATTAACAAGCTGTCATTATACCGCAAAGTCGAGAATGTAGTTGTTGTACGAACAACTTTTTTGTTTTCTCAGATCTTTCAATCAAACTTTTAACTAGTCCTTCAAAACTTCACTAAAATTAATTTTTTTTTGAAAGGTTTATTCGACATATAGCCTACTGTTACTATTAATAGGGTGAATTAGTAAGGCTAGAAACAGGATATCAAAATTTATTAAATTGTTCGGTTTGGTAGGTCATTTGGGTGAATCCTCTGGAGTCTCCTTCTCGCCCTCACTCCGTGAATATTAAAATTAATGAAAAGCAGACCAATATATCAGATAGTGTCATAAGAACAATTATTTGAGAGTAAAGTAGTTGGAGGAAACCTTTTTGTTTTCAAAATATCTTTACCAAACTCACAATTTGACAAATATGATCATATCACGATAGAGCTGGGATAGAAACGACAAGTCAAGAAATGTTGTTTTAATAAACATTGTTTTGATTATCAAGATATTTTCGACAAACTTACCAAATGAAAATTTCAACAAATTTAGACAAACTCGAACTATGATATCTTAATATAAACTATATATAATTAAAAGTATTACAATAATACCAACAAAAGCTGGACATTTTATAAGCTTATCAGCGAGTGTATTCAATCTTCGGCTCTGTACTTTTTGCCTTTTTTTGCTGAAGTCTTTTTCTTGCGCTTGTTTGCCCAGGAGCCAGGACGGGGCCACTTAAGCGTCACCGCTGGCCCCCACGGCGCCCCCGGCTCCTATCCATTTTTTAGCTGATCAGGCGTCGCAGATTGGCGACGCGAAAGGTAAAAAAAAACGTTGCAAATGTCTGCGTTACGTTTCCGCTGGGGCGTATGTGCAATGTTTGCGCTCAATGCAACTTGAAAGGCAGCCAACAAATTTGGCGAACATTTGCCTCACACTCATACACACACACTAACACACACACACACACTGCCAAAGGCAATGATAATAAGTTGTTTACGGCGCGTGAGCTTGCATCAAAACAAGCGCTGACATTAGGGGCGGACATGAATATCGCCAGGACATGGACATGAACACGGACACGGACACAAGGACCAGGATGCAAGACACATTGCAGTTTTTCTTTTCCTACACTTTTTTTTAGTTATTTTTTTCTCGCTGCCCCTTGCTTTTGCCAATTCTTGTGGCGACACTGTGGCGCCAGCTGGCGTCGCTTTCAGGCAACAGCCGGCAACAAGCAAAAAGCTCGTCAGCCATTTTTATGAATGAAAAGCGCTTTTCATGCTAAGCAAAGCTCGCACACATGTTTAAGAGAGCGCGTGGTCGAAGAGCACGCAGTTAAGAGAGCGCGCTTAACAGCTGGCAGCGCTGTTAAGTTAACAGCGGCTCCTTAACAGCTGTTGCAATGAAGTTGGACTCTGATTTTTGCTTGCATTGTTGCTGTTGCTGCGGGCAACTTCGTAAACAGACAAAACTGTGTTGCATTGTTGTTGTCTCTGATTGTATGTGCTGCTGCTGTTGTTGTTGTTGTTGTTGCTGTTGCTGCTGCTGCAGTTGGCGGGGTCATGCAACTTTAATATGTAAACAACGCTGTCAGCAGGCGCGTGTCTGTCTAACTGTGTATTTGTGTGCATGTTACTCTCTCATTGAGTTTAAGTGTGTCTGTGTGTGTGTGTGTGTGTGTGCACCGGAAGCAGACATGTTGTGACACTCTTTGACTTGACCTCGCCTCGCCCCCAAGCAACCCCATCCAGACAGACAGACAGACAGAAGCTCGAAATATGCACGCGTGTCAATCAGACAGGCCCAGCTGACATAATAACAAACCCAGACAACATTTAGGGGTAGGGGTTGGGGTAGGGTTAGGGGTAGAGGTGGGGAGCTGGGGCTGGGTCAGGGGTCGTAGGTAAACAAAAATGTCTGCAACGATACAAAATTTTTGGTTATGCAAAGCAACTTGTACGAAAATTGTGACCCACTTTAAGGCTAAGGCGAAATTACGTGAGTCCTGTGCGATGCGGGCGGCAGACTGCAAGGCTCAGACTGAGACTCAGTCACACACACAGACACATCTACTATATATGTATGTGTTTGTGTGTGTGTGCATAGGCGCAGTATAGGCCTATGTGTGTGTGTGTGTGTGTATGTGAGTGTGAATGTAGAAGAAGACGTTGCACGTAGCGCACATTTGGTAATAACTTAATCGATGTCGTGAGCCGGGTCTAGAATTTTTAGTATATCTTGTATACCCTGTAAAATGAGCTAATTATGGGTATACAAGCTGATAACAGAAAACAGCAGCGAAAGAAAACTATCAATATAGCTTGGGTTGATAGTTTGTTTGTTGAAAACGATTAAGTGCAACGATCGACATTCTATGTTATCGAAAGTTGATATTACAACTAACGAAACTATCGAAACACACTATAAGTAATTAGGGAGTTATCCTAAGCTAACAATAAGAAAGCTCATCTATAGTATGAACGCAATATGATTACTTTAAATAGAGCTTTTGTTATCGAGACTATCGATAAAAGTACAAAAGCTGCTACAATGGTTACTTAAGCACACGCTAATAGAAGAAAATAATATAAGAATAAAAAACAATCCACGCTATCGAATTGATGATGAAAACGTTGATATTGATGTATAAAGAGAAGATTTTTAACTGAAGTTCGAACCTTGGACCTTATCAGCATAAAAACACCTTATTGACTACTTTTCTCAAATGGAAAGGATGCTAATAACTTCTACAACTTATGAAATTTAAGTGAGCAGCAAATATAAACTTTAGAATTATTTTTGTTTTTTTTCGGAACTAGGAAACTATCTACATAAAGCTATATTAAAAGATCAACAGAACAACAACAATTTGTAATAAATATAATAGTAATATAAGTTCTAAGAATTGGTTCTACCTATAAAAATTACAATAATTTTTATATTAAGTAATATGTATATCAAATGTATAATACAATTCCAAATTTGTTCTATAATTATAGTGACTAGTGCCCTAACTTATAAGCACTAGCTTGTAGCACAAGGAAATATCAAACCAAAAACTAAACAAAAAATTGTATAAGCTAGTAGGAAAATAAGAAAAATTCACATTAGTTTAGAGTCAAACCCACAGCAGTTTTATGGCTAATTTATATCTGTTTGTGGTTTGCTTAAAACGCAGTTTCAAGGATTCAACTATGTTTCATAAAGATTATAGCTCTTATACGTGGTATATCCTAGTTAAACTTCTGCCCATAGAACTTTTAACTGGTTTTTTGTTGCCGTTGCTGTCGTCGACAAAAAGCCTATCAAAAAGGTGGCTGTGCCATGTTCCTGACTAGCCGGGGCTGCAGGAAGTTGGCAATATATTTGACTCACTGCTAACGGAAGCGCGACTGAGGCAGAGGTTTGTCTGTCTCTCTGTCTGTCTGTCTGTATGTCTGCCGAATCCTGTCTTCAGTGTGTCTTCAGTGTCTGTTCCCTGGTGACAATGCCAGGCAGCGGCGGCAGCAATGTCGGAAAATGTCGCCCGTTAGAGACGAACGTGGCAACGAGCAACATGCAACGAACTGGAAGCAATGAAGGCTAAGTTGTTGCCGAACTTCGGTCGGAAAGTCGCGCTGATAAGCCAACAGGCAACAGCCAAACAGCCAAACAGCCAACAACTAAGTAGTCGGCACTCGCTCGAGTGCAATACCAGAAAAGCCACAAAAGCTGACACAACTACCAACTAAATGCACCCATAAAATCGACTGAGAACCCACTAAAGCCACTTGTAGTGCGCCTTTTTGCTAATAAATTTCCCAACTCTTCATTTTGCCGAGTGACATATTTAGTTGTTCGATTAAATGCCTTAACGAGTACAAATAAAAACGATATTCCACCGAACAATTTATACTCTTTGTCTGGCTAATTTAAGACTCAATTTAATGTTATCGTTACCTATCTTTTATAGTATTTAATACTCTGAAGATCAAACTAAAATTTGCATTATTGATCTAGAGGAATCAATAATCATGCATTCCAAAACTGAAAGCTATAGCTTTCAAATTGTTTCTGTAAAAGGTTTTTATTGAATTTCGGGGGTGTGGTCTGGAATATCTGAAATTTGAGATAAACTTGTTCTACGAATGGTATACAGAAACCTACATTTTAAATTTGATGGTTCTAGCTCTTATAGTTCCTGAGAACACCGCTTTCATACAGAGGAATAGGACGTACAAACGGAGAAGGCTAGACGACTCGGCTCTTAATGCTGAGCAAGTATATAAATGCAGAATTATATAAATGTACGAATATAATTCAGTTCTTACCATTAATTTCTGCAAAGTCCTTATGTCGTACAAAAATGCCTGAATATTTCTTTTAACCAATTATTGTAGATCACCCTTGGCGACAAGAATCTAATTTTCAATCAAAAATACATATTTCATAGGGTCGGTCATGCTAAGTTCTGCCTGTTTGATATATTTTCACATTTTATGGGTACAGGGAGTACAAATATTCTAATCATTACAGAATGTTTCCAATATTGTTTTGCTGAATACAGTTTTGTTTAAGTTATCCTATAAAACATGGTTTCACAAAGGTTTCTTTCTTATAGCTGCAAGCTTAATACATTAAGTAAAGATATTTCTCTGATACCATTTGCCAGCGAAACTAGATTAATCTCTATACAGGCTTGCCAAGTTTGCTAGATCCACTTTAGGTTAATCCCAAGCCTGAATCATTTCTTGAACCAGTTCCATTTATTATGCCATAATCGCCAGGTTTAGTTTTTATTAAGTAAGATCTCTAATTTGCACTTAAAGGCTGAAAACCTGGTACGAAATCAATGCAGGCAGCTTCATGTAAGAAGGTACAGCAGCTACAAGACCAGGAACAGGCAACAAAACGAGGCAATATCAACCAGAAAAGTGGCAGCCAAATGCAGTAGGCAGGCAGCAACGTCTGCAATTGAAAAGGGGGGCCCCAAAAGACAAGGAAGTAGCGCCTGGGCCTGAAAACAACAAACACATAAAGTCGATAACCCGGTTGGGTGCCACCGGCTACACCCGAAATCCCCAGCCGATGTATGTGTGTGTGTGTGTGTGTGTCACACAGACGAGCAGCTCTTGCCGGTTGCCGGCATTGCCTTTTGTGACTGTGAGTGGGTCCTGAGTCCTCTGCCTGGCTGCATATTTGCTCTACAGCTTTGCCTATTTTAGTTTTTAGCCTGGGCGCACAACTTGCGACTTATGACTTCCCAAACCTCATCCGATCCCGAGACCAACCAACCACCCACAGAACCACCCATCCACCCATCCACCCACCACCCAAAGTTTTTGTTATATTGGACTCGTTGGGTGTTGACATTCACAGCGCTCATTAAACCGCTTCTACAGAGCACCCAAAAAAGTTTTGTTTTCATTTTTTTTGGGGGGGAGATGGGGCGCGGGCCTGGTGCTTAAAGTTTAACAACAATTTACTCAGCTTTGTTCTACGCTCTTCATATCTGTGCTCCTGGCTCACTGTCTCTCATATAATAATAGCTGTTGTTATTGCATAATTTTAATGTGTCGTCCTTAATTTAAATGCTTCCGCTGCACACGGGCAAAGCGCACAAGGCACCGGGGCGAATCCTTGGCAACGTCACGAGATGCCACGACATAGTTCCGAGTTCGTGTTCGAGGTCCTGCAGCTCCTCCAACTCTCTCTCTCTCTCCCTCTCTATCTATATATCTATCTTACTCCGGCTCGTCCTGCAGCACGTTTATTCCATTTTCGGTTGCCAAAAAATTGTCTATTAGTTGAGCCAGAATGAACATTCCATGATAATGGCATATGACAAGCGCCACATGCGGCTGCAATCGAGGTTCGAAGCGGCTACCCCGCTCACACAGTCCGTCCCTCTATACGCCTCCTGGGGCGTATGCGCCATGCTTATTAATTTAAAATTTACGTAGCATGCATTTAGGCGGCCCAACTTGAAATTGCCACCAATGGCACCAAAGGCTACGGGGACAACGACGTTTGATACTCGTACAAGTTAATTAATTGTTGCCCAGGACCAAGAGCATTCAATGTGTGTTGTATGTGCATGTGTGTGTGTGTGTGTATGAGTGTGTGTGTTGTGTATATGCAGTGTCACTTATGTAAATATTCAAACACCAAGCCGGAGACAAACGCCCCCTAAAGTTGAAAGCCAACACACCATGAAGAAGACTACAAAATAAAAATCTAGTAAGAAAGCAATGGCTGAAGGTGCGAGACTAAAAGATACCCTGTACGAAAGCTGCTGTGATCAGGTAAAATGAGCTTCATGGTAACAGAAATCTTATTTTCAATGGAAACATTCACTAAAATTGCAAAATACTTAAGAACCATTTCTTGACTGGAGCTCGAACTCCGGAACTTATACGTCAGGTGTAGCACCTTATTTATTTATCAAACCAAGCCTTTGGAATTACTGTTTACTTCATAACTAATTTAACATACTTCCTTTTAAATTTACTGCTAAGGAAAATAGTTTAAGAAATTATTAAAAAAAATAACTTTTTAAGTAGGTCCTTAATCACCCTTTTGTTTCAACTGAAGGCAAGCCGCATATTGATTGAAAGCTCATTATAATGCTTTAAAGATCTAGTAGTAATAAAGTTAGTAACACGTAATAAACCTTTAGTTATTGAAATCCTGTGAATACCAATATTAAATTATATACAATTTCTGTATTGTCTAGACTTATTCACACTATGACGTTGACAAGCGTAATTGTACTTAATTTCATGAATTTCATTTCATTAAACGAACACTGTAAACTCAGCTTCATTTCATGAATTGGTGAACCGCAGCCAACTTAACTATGTCCATTTAAATGTATATTTTAAATGTCTGGCAACGCTGTGCATGTTTTTGTGCATTTCTAAAGAAGTAGGGAGTTTTCTTCATTACCAAAGTGAAGATATTCTGAATTTCATAGCATATCTGAACAACTTTACGATACCCAACTTAAACATTGTGTTAGATGCGTGGTATAGAAACAACAAGGAGACTTAGGCCAAAGGCGCAACAACATGACCAGGACACTCACATATGAAAAACGAGCAGACCATTATATATATATATAGATATATGGCATATGTAGGAGGGGATGCGCGTGGGGAGCGCGGCATGTGTGAACTTTTTAACCAAACTCGTGCCAAAGTCAACAAAACAGCGAACAAGGAGCCGGCAGCTGGCTGCTGGTAGTTGGTAGTTGGTAGCTGGTGGACAAGTGCAGGACATTAAATGCAATGCAAAAGTGGAAAGTCGAGCAAGACAGGCAGCCAAAAAGGGGCGTGCGGAAATGGGGAGACAGGGCGGGGCGAGCATCTATCAAAGCGAAGATGCGCTTGCCCACAGCCTTAGGATAATCACATTCAAAGGAAACTGAAGCGAGCTGCAAAAACATGACCAAAGATTGGCGCACAGGGACAACAAGTGGCACGGCGGGGGGCAGCGCGGGGCACAGCGGGCCAGCTGAGGCAGGAAATGTTGCACGGCAAGAAGAAAGTGAAAAAAAAAAAAACAAATTGCAAGGGGGACAACTGAACTTTGACTGATGGACGAACGCACTGAGTCAGTGAATGACAGTGTGACAAACTGACTAACTGACTAACTGGACGACAGTCTTTTCACTTATTTTATTGACAATTTTTTGCAGCTTTTCAATTTTAACGAAGCTTGCGGCAAATTGTTGTTAACTGGCTGCCAACGTCGTCGTCGTCGTCGCCGACTGCATAAATTAATCAGGAAATCGAAGCAGCGACAACCTCCCACTTCCACCCTCAGTTTATAGTATAAACGCCTCTGTCTTTGACTGCCTTCTGCCTTCGTCCATCTTGTCACCTGTCTATATCCTGAAGTGCTTAGTCGCAAAACGCCCATTTATTTCAACAATTTTTAGACGCATAGATTTTTAAAAGTAACGCAAATATTTTCATCATCGTTTCGTTTCCTGATTGAATTCCATTTGGACGATTGCCCGTTTCCTTTCCCATTACTCGAAAAAGCAAATTTTCGTGCTTAAAAGTCAAATTGAACCCTCGAAATAAATCTAATACCATTTCCAGTTGATGCCACTTCAGAGTACCATTGAGATTGAACAGTCTCTGCAGCCTGCCAAGTTTAATACTCGTAAAAATAATAACCGATTCATAACCGTTGGTGATAAAACTGAATGGCTGCATTGAGTTCAAAGTAATAAATGATGTGATGGCACTTCTTGAATTCTTGAAGGGCTAATTTACACTCTAACGAGCATCTTTAGATTTCAAATAATTTATAAGTAATTGTACAATAAAGTGTTAAATGGTTTGGTTGACGTCTAATAAATATTTAACAAAAGTACTTTAATTTAAATATGACAGCGTTGTTTGATTTCATATTTGCTAGCCAAAAGATGCAGACTTAGACTTGGCTCTAATGAAAATATTTAAATCTGTAGATAGTATTTATAGTGCCAATTATCGTTTAGCAAAACTAGCGAAAGGAGAGAAACATCAATCATTTAATGTATGTCCTTTAAATGTAATTTTAAGCATTAGAAAACAAGGATTAATCGATTCACCACAAAATATCAATTTCCACTTAATTATTATTATATTTATATTAATCGCTCAACTTTTCTGGAGCGAAAACAGATCGTAAAGTTGAATTTTTCAAGAGCAGTAATAAACAAGTAAAAACGTTACAATCGGATGATAGCTACTTCTATATATCCTGTTCCAGTCCTATGTACTTTCCTAATTTTCGGGAGCGGAAGTCAACGTGTCAAAGACAATTTTAGTCAGATCATTCAAAGAGGTCATCAACAGTTCTCATCCCTAGTTTGGTTACTCTAGCTATAAATATGTGGGAGATATGGATATCCATAGAACAAACTCCCAAACCTACTTCTCTGTAGCTCTCAGCAATCAAACGTATTTCACTAATGAATTTCAAATGCACTTTTTGACGGCTTTCTGTATCTCTCTCGCTTCCCCCTATCTCATGGTTGTTTGATCTATTGATCGTTTTGAAAGTTAATGACAGTCAAGAAAAAAAAAGGGTTCTCAAACAAAAGGCTAATGCTAAATGCAAATAAATCAACTACTACTTTACAATCTGTCTCCGTTTTCATTTGCATGAGACAAAGCGACAAAAACAAACGAAATAAACAAATAAAGAAACAAACACACAAGCGAGCAACGTGCGAGTTTCGGGTAAATCGAGAAAATGCATATTTATTTGCGCAAAGTATCTGTAGAGTCTAGTTCCATGACTTTATCGCTAAACGGCATCGAAATGTGAGCGATATGTGAATAGATTTTCCATTGGGTTTCGCTTTTTTTTCTTCTATTTTTTTTTTTTGTATTTTGCGCTCCTGTACGTTGCACGTTTTTGTTGTTTGTTTCAATGAGTAATGGGCGTCTGTTTGGTGCTGCAGATGCAAATTGTATCTCTGTATCTGAGCGCATATATAAATAGTATTTCAGTTGAACGCACAGCCAAAATAGCAATGGCGGGAAGCCGTTTTGCGACGAGCTCGGCGTATTGTATTTCAAAAATTTTGTTTCAAGTTGACACAAATCTGTGGCACAAGAGCCGCCCCAAGAGGTGAGAAGCAAACAAAACTAGGGCCAAGGGGGCCCTTTTAGTTATGCGAGTATGCGTACACGCAGAGAAAAAACATAGGTGCTCCTCGTTAACTGCGCGGGATGGATCAAGAGTTCGAGATGAGAAAGTGATCATTACTTTGCCTATCTTAATTGTTAATGCACATAAGCTAATATTAATTTGAAAATTAGGGTGTAGAACTTCAAATGATAATGCTCATTCAAGCAGATCTCACTTGAGCTGTTGTACTCAAAATGGTCTGTTATGTTATAGGATTAAGGGTTAAGGAAGCTGTACAAATGTTAATGCTCACTCAAAGAGAGCTCACTTTAGCTGCTATACTCAAAATTGTCTGTTATGTGACAGGCTTATCTTAGGGAAGCTCATCAAATCTTTAAACTCATTCAAGCTGAGCTCAAGTGAGCTGTTGTACTCAAAATGGTCTGTTATGTTATAGGGTTAAGGAAACTGTACAATTGTTAATGCTCACTCAAACAGAGCTCACTTTAGCTGCTATACTCAAAATGGGCTGTTATGTTACAGGCTTATCTTAGGGAAGCTCATCAAATCTTTATACTCATTCAAGCAGAGCACAAGTGAGCTGTTATACTCAAAATGGTCTGTTATGTTATAGGGTTAAGGAAGCTGTACAATTGGTGATGCTCACTCAAACAGAGATCACTTTAGCTGCTACAGTCAAAATGGTCTGTTATGTTACAGGCTTATCTTAAGGAAGCTCATCAAATCCTTAAACTCATTCAAGCTGAGCTCAAGTGAGCTGTTATACTCAATATGGTCTGTTATGTTATAGGGTTAAGGAAGCTGTACAATTGTTGATGCTCACTCAAACAGAGCTCACTTTAGCTGCTATACTCAAAATGGTCTGTTATGTTACAGGCTTATCTTAGGGAAGCTCATCAAATCTTTATACTCATTCAAGCAGATCTCACTTGAGCTGTTATGCTCAAAATGATCTGTTATGTTACAGGGTTAAGGACATAGATCACTTTAGCTGCTACAGTCAAAATGGTCTGTTATGTTACAAGCTTATCTTAGGGAAGCTCATCAAATCTTTATACTCATTCAAGCAGAGCTCGAGTGAGCTGTTATACTCAAAATGGTCTGTTATGTTATTGGACTTTGATAGGAATAGTCCCTTCCTAGATGTGTCGTTATTATAATACCAAATGCCCAGAATCGTATACATAAAATTGACAGCAAATGTTCACAAAACTTAGAAAGAATATGCTAACGATATAATAGTACACAATTCGATCGATACGGTATTTTTCCAAGTGTATAAGTTTGAATATGAGTTTGAGCAAGGTTATTATGCGTCTGACTGTTTGACTGCCTCGAAACTCATCATCAATTGTCGCTGTCGTCGAGACGAGTGTTTTCCAGCGATAGCAGCAAATACATTTTCAATGCATACAATTACTTCCAGCAAACTGCTTGCAAAATTAAAATTAAATTACGCCACAGTCTGGCAAAGGAGGCCGGAGTGTAAGGCGTCACTGAAAAGTTCATTAAATTATGTATATGCTTTGGTAGTTGACACGAAAATGTCACAATGTGGCAGGGCAGCAAGCACTAAACGGTAGGGAGGTTAGTCGCACTTAGGGCACATCATTAAGTAGCTAAGACAATCGTGCCAATCATTAAAAATCTGGTACCCCAAAACGCTTTAAGTGCCCAAGCGCACTGCAATGCGGATGCCAACGTCGTCATCTCTTGCAGTTATCAACACGTACTACCACGTCGCCGACCTGTCTAAAGCAGCCTAACTATGCAGTTAGACGTTAGAAGCTGGCGCATGTTTATAGACGCCCTAGATTAGGTCTTTGTCAGCACTTTTCGAGTGTATGCTGTGTGGGAGATGTGTGTGTGTATGTGTGCGTATGTGCCACAGTCGCCACAGTGCAACTGTGTGCTCGAGTGGCGATAGCTGGTAAAAAAAAAAAAAAAAAATCCAAAAGCATAAGCTTTGGCGCGAGTGGCTGGGCCACTTGAGAACCGAGCCTGAGCCGACGCCGACGCCGACGCCGCTTGTTCCGGTTGCCAACACAGAACAAGAGACTCGGCCCGCTCAACAACAGCTGTAGCAGTGCCCAAAAGGGACGGGCCATAAACTCAGACTAAGTCTCAGACTGCGACTAGCTGAAGATAGACACGAAGCAGCTTGAAAGCGAGTGGCACATACTACATATGTAGATTGATCGAACGCTGTGGAAGTTGTTTGTGTTGTAAAGTGGCATAATGCTTAAATGCAGTAAAAGCATAATCGTTGCATTGCGAGTTCAGCATTGGGAACCAACAGAATATTTTATACATATTGATATTTTTGTGAATTTGGCATAACCGGTTCATAACCGTTTCATAACCGGTTCATAACCGGTTCATAACCGTTTCATAACCGATTCAAAAAGTGTTTCTATAAATGTGAAAATCACTTTTCTGCACATATTTTAATATAACCGGTTCATAACCGCTTCACAGCCAGTCTTACCCGATTCGCGATTGTGCAACAGAGCATAAATTATGCACTCAAATAATAAATATTTTCACATATTTGTGCTTAGGTGATTCAAAACCGATTCCACAATTAGTAAAAGTACACAATTCTAGGAAAATATACAAGCGGTTTTAATTAGCTTACTCAATAAAAGATTTTTCTTACAGCTCACACAAATATTCACAGCCTTCTCGATACTGATGACTGCTTAGCCTTTGTTTAGCCGTTTCACATTAGTTGCCCAGGTTTTGCTTCACATCTAATACACTTTAAAGATAAATTAACAATTTGGGCATGTCTTTAATTTCACACAAGATATTTCAGACTTTGGCTAATTTACCAAGCCAACCAACCAGCGAATGCCAAAAGCGAAAAATCAAGAAGAAAAAAACAAACAACAACAAAAAAAAAGATACAATAAAAATTAAAAAAGATTGAAGACACACCAAATGGGTAAAGATAACAAAAGCAGAGGAAAAACACATTCGCCAATTTCAAGTTGGGCCACTATTGAAGAAGCCATTTGAAAATTTGAAAATTTTTTTGGCACAGGTACAAAAAACGTGAAACGAACAAAAAAACAAAAAAAAAACTGAACAGGAAAAAAAATTGCCAAAAGGCGAAATAAAGAGACAAACCAAAGACCGCATTGACTCTTCAACTATTGCGGCATATATATGTATATATACATATGGATCGGGGCATGTGTGTGTGTGTGTGTGTGTGTGGATATGCGCTATAGGTTATAATATGTTAGCGTAATGCCGAGTGCCATTCTGATGATGGGCGGAGCCAACAATTTCGCTAAACAAAAACACAAACGGCGACAACAACACAAAAAGGCAATGCGGCTGCCTGTATCTACAACTGAGTGTGTGTGTGTGTGTGTATCTGTGTGTGACTAGTGACTATGTGTGTGTGTGTGTGTGCTTGTGCACTGCGGCGGCGGATGTGTTGGCGGCGGCACTGACTGCAACACTCCAAGTTGGCCAAGCCCGGCATCAAAAGGCATCTTGCAGTCGCCTTCTTCCATTTTCAAATCTTTTTTTTTTTTGGCCATCGTTTCGAGTGGCCCTTTTTGGGGCCAGCATCAAATTTGGTTAATATGTGCCAAGAGAAGCCGCCTTTTGATTAGGCTAATGAAACTATGCGGCACGTAATGAGAATGAGCTCCCCTCCCAGCGAATCTCAATTTGGCTGCCTATCCACCCAGTATCTCTGTTTTTATACCCTGTTCCCAGTACAAAATAGCTTAAATTATAAAAATTTGATTATTTTTCCATTTAAAGCCAATAAAAATCAATGTAGCCAACAAGAATATAGGTAAATATTATCCTTGTTGCATGAACTATTATAAGTTATAGCTTTTAGCTACTTAAATACTCAATTCTAAAAAATAAAACTTACTTATTTCATGAGTTTTATGTTACGATTCAAAAGTACTAAGAATAGTATGTAAAAGGTTGATGGGAGGGAATCTAAATTCTTGAACAGCATCGATACCCATGTAGATCTTGCCATGTTCGTCTGTCTATCAGTCCAATTGAAAGCGTCGATCTCAGGATGTATAGGAGCTAAAGAGAGCAAATTTGGTATGTAGGTTCTCATATGACATACATTGACTTTAATGCAGGGTATTGGTCAGTCAAGCACGCTCGATCTCAGGATTTACAGCAGCTAGAGACAGGAAATTTGGTATGTAGGTTCTCATATAACATACATTGACTTTAATGCAGGGTATTGGTCAGTCAAGCACGCTCGATCTCAGGATCTATTGAAGCTAGAGAGAGCAAATTTGGTATGTAGGTTCTCATATAACATATATTGACTTTAATGCAGGGTATTGGTCAGTCAAGCACGATCTCAGGATGTATAGGAGCTAGAGAGAGCAAATTTGGTATGTAGGTTCTCATATAACGTACATAGACTTTAATGCAGGGTATTGGTCAGTCAAGCACGCTCGAACTCAAGATCTACAGCAGCTACAGAGAGCAAATTTG
The DNA here is from genome assembly GCA_037075165.1 of Hirtodrosophila histrioides. Taxonomy (NCBI): domain Eukaryota; kingdom Metazoa; phylum Arthropoda; class Insecta; order Diptera; family Drosophilidae; genus Hirtodrosophila; species Hirtodrosophila histrioides. The sequence goes on along the minus strand of JBAMCL010000727.1, from coordinate 307,898 downwards.
GTATGTAGGCTCTCACATAACATACATTGACTTTAATGCAGGGTATTTGTCAGTCAAGCACGCTCGACTAGAGTATTCATACTTGTTACATCTGTGCAACTGCCGCCAATTGACGTCAAATTACGGCGCTCTTTCGCCGTCGGCGCCGTCGTCGACGTCGACGTCGTTTTCTTCGTCATCGTCATCGTTGCGTTGTCGAAGCAGCAAAATCTCAAGCATTTCATCAATTACAATTTCAATTTAAACAAACCCGTTGTCGTTCATTGTTTTCGATCGGCAAATAAACAACTCAACTGAATACTGAATTAATTCGGTAGCTATTCAAATTGAGATACAAACATATTGAAAAATTAACTTTCTACCGCTGTGAAAACTGCGACTTATTGATTAATTGAATTGGGCCATTTTGAAGAGCTCAATAACTATTTGTACATTCCAGAAAACTTAAAGGTTGCATTTATTAAGAAGTGAAGAAAATTTAATTATTATCAACATTTGTAATATGCCTCAAACCTTTTTTTGGAATTCAGAGCATTTCACAATTTAAATACCAAACTATTTGGTAGGAAACGGAAATGGGAACTGAAATCTGAAATCTCAATGAATAATTTAGATATAAGCTTAAATTTTGGAGTGCTATTCTAAAAAGTGGTTGGGAATTGGAAAAGTTGATAAACATCTAAATAATTTTGAAATAGATACTATATTCAGAGCTCAGTGGACAAATTAAAGCTAGTAAAATCGCTAAGATCAAAATATAATTCCTATGAGAACCGTGGTGGCAATCTATTTATTTTTTAAATACGTTGGAATATTTATAGTGCTAATTGGTATAAACATTTGATGAACACTCCTATATATATATATATATATGTGGAGGAAAAAGGCTTTGTTTATAAGATAGACTTTTTCAAGAGAACAACAGGCAACAAAGTGAAAAGATTTTTCTAAAGATTGCCTTACTTTCAAGACTAGAAACCTTTTCAGCTTTTGCTGAGAGAAAATCGCGTGTTTCTTATGGCTTATAGTCTATCTAAAATATATATATATATATATAGAAGATGATCCGTTAATGGGTTAAAGTGTGGGCGGCTTGTTAGCATAAGACTGTGAGCCAACCGTTAGATAGGTAAATAAATGTTAATTACTGCTCGGCATTGGCAAATTTAGCGCAGTTTGACTAATTTGTGTGATTTGGTAAGATGTGGGGCAAGACTTACCTGGACTAGTCTGCCAGCTGAGGCCGCCAATGAACATTTTGCTGCAACGAAACCAAAACAGAGCCACAAAATAATGCATAAGACAAATGAGGCATTAGCAACAATAAATGTATACATATTTTAAATATAAGGAGCATACTATAAGTGTATATAATATGGATTGTCTAAAAACTAAAACCCCAAACAGTCTGAGATACTGCATCTTGTAATATCAATGATGTCTCGCTACCATTGTCGAGTTTTGTTTTTTTGCTGGCCTGTATCATCATTATCTTTTTAGCAGGCAGCGGTGTTGGTGGCTGGCTGACTGTTGTCTTCGTCATTATTTAAATCATAGAAAATAAGCCGCTTTCCCGCCATTGTTTTCTGGCTGGAAAATCTCCCAGCCGCCCAGCCAAAAGCGACGACGGCTTATAAAAAAGTACAACAAAAACAAAAGCAAAGGCTGCAACTGCAACTGCGACGGCGACGACGACGACGACGACGACGACAATGATTATGAAAACTTCAACAAACTGCAAAAGAGCGCAACAGCGGCAACAATGTGTGGCAATGAAGGGGGGCAGGGTGTTGATGCCAATGGGCAGTGGGTGGCTGATGGCACGACACGAAAACGAATGTAAAACACACACAAAAATGCATAGAAACACAAATTGCAATGAAAAGCGAAATAAAACAAGCGAGAGAGGGAGAGAGAGAGGGAGAGAGAGAGAGATAGGTGAATGCAACTAAATGAAAATGTTAATAAAATGTGCAACAACAGCAAACAGCAAACAACAAACAACAGCAAGAACAACAACAAAGTAAGCTAAAAGAAAAACTAAACCAGCAAACGGAAGAAGCGTCAACAACAGCGACAGGCAACGGGGCAAAAGGTGGTGGGAGACGGGAGACGGGAGACGTGAGACGGGTACTGCCTGGGAGGGGTGCGGTGTAGTAACAACCTTTTTGTAGGCATTGCAACCACTTTGAATGACTTGGATGATGGCCAGTGGAATTGGAATTGGGTCTAACCATTTGCAGTTTGCATGCCACACAATTTGTCATTAATCAATGTTTCGCTTACATTTGGCCACAAAACTTTTGTTATTCTCCTTCATTTTTTATCTTTTTTGTAGCATTTTGGGGCCAATGGGAAAACTTGAAACTGCTAGCCATCAATCTTCAAACTAGAAATTTAATATTGATATCGCAGTCAGCTCATACCTGAGGGATAGATTTGTAATTCATATTACAGTATCTTCACATAGACAATATTAAAAATTGTTTATAGCCATCAAGGTAAACATTTTTTATGGCATTCAGCAGAGTTATTCGATCAAGGAAACTTGATACCATGAATTTACCTGCTGAATGCATTGCTATCTGATTTCGATGCACCAATTTGCTAATCGGCTTTCTGCGATTTTGTTTTGCTTTATTTGACAAGTTTCAAATACATTCTGTTACCCATACAGAATGCTTCCAGCTTGATTTCATTTAACAGAGCTGAAAACAAAAAGAACCTTGTACCTTTATAATAAGAACGCTGATTTCAATGAAAGAGTTCCGTCAGTTGAGATCTGAAGATCCAGATCAGTCTGATAATAATAACAAAAATTTAAAAATATAAAAAATGAAAGAGTTAATCGAGTAAGAATGCTATAGTCAAGTATACCCGAGTATCTTATGACTGTTGAGAACGTTCTATCTAACTGCGGGGGAACGGGGTAAGATATCAGATTGGAATCATAATTTGATCTGCGTATGGTATACAGGAACCTACATTTCAAATTTGGTGTCTGTAGCTCTTGTAGTTGCTGAGATCGACGCGTTCATACAGAAGGACAGACGGATCTCCGACCCTACAGACGTATATATACATAAATTGATACCCCTGTTATCCATTTTATGAGTATCTGCGATTAAGATCTAATGCTAAGTCTGTACTGATCGAAAGAACTCGCGTACCCATAAGATACCATAAGCAGATCAAGTTTGCTATACAAGGTTCCTGTATCTCCCTCCGTTTCCCCGCAATTCGATAAAAACGTTTTACACCAACAATTTTAAAGATACAGCTTTGGCATTTGGCATGTATAATACTTTGGTCACTCTGAATCTACTGTTCAAATTTCAAGTCGATCGGATAATAAACACGGAAGTTATTCACGATAGAAGATTCAGTGCTGCAGCGCAGGGGAAGAAGCAGCACAGCCAACACTTAAAATGGCTCACTTGCGCTGTCGCTTGTGCGTCTTTGTGTATGAGTGTGTATATGTGCAAGTGAACGAAGATGCGATCGGAAATTTTTGACCTGTGTACAGGGAGTTTGTAGTCTGGTATACTCGACTATAGCATTCTTACTTGTTTGCTCTGAGAATAATAGAGCATTAATCGTGAGAGCCCGGCGATTAAGCTTATACCTCAACACTCATCACTTTTAATATATTCTCTAGATGTCTCATAAATAATGTATCTCATGATTGGTGCTCGATTTAATGATGTAATATTAAATAATAGTTTAAACTTAATATTTACAATGTTTCTCATACACTTATTGCAAATATTCGACTGCATTCTGTCGTAGTTATTAAAAAATACTTTACGTGCTTATTTCATAGCTCAATATTTGTGAAAATACTTCTATTTATTCGCTTTGCCAAGCAGTTTAATAACTTTCAGCAAACCCGTCAGCTCTTCTTCTATAAATATATAATTCCGGCTAGCTTATTTATAAATGCATTTCAAATCTTTCACCCTACAAATGCTTCAATCTTTAAGCTGGCGTTTTTCAAATTTTATTGGTTTCTTATTTGTTTTTTTCTTTCGATTTCTGTACAATCCCCAACAACAGACACACAGTATTGAGATCATCCATCACATTTGATTTGCACTTTGTCGCCCCATGTTGCCCCATTGAAGGCAACATTCAATGGCGATGACACTTTGTGCGTGTCTGTGTGTGTGAGTTTGTTTTTGTATGCAACGTGGCATCTTCCCACTGATCCGCAAATATTTGTATTCATTTCATAATTTTTCAGCATTTCTGTCAACGTCTGAGTGTAACATTGCGTGGGTGAGCTGCAGGTAACCTTCAGCCACAATATGCTCCACCCTACCTCAATCCCCTAGCATACCCAAGCCCCATTGCGCCCCACACCCTACTCCCCCTCGCTGATATCCAATGTGTTATGCTGCTGCCCAATTGCGGTTGCACCAAATAAATGCGACCTTGTCCTACACTGGCAATTTGTGTGCAGCCCACCGAACGAGCTGCGTGCTCGGAACTCACAGTTCGCAGTTCGCAGCTCGGAACTCGCAGCTCGCAGCTCGGAGCTCTTATTGCTGGCTGCGTCCAGCTGCGTGACGCGTAATTGCCGCCTGGCATCCCAAACAAAATAGCATGCCGAAAGCCAACACACAAAATACGATGAAACAAACAACAACAACAAATATAAAAGAACATTGTGTATGGTCTGCAAAAACCTCAACAATTCTATTTTGAAGTATTAATCAAATTAAAATGATGATTCCATTTCGAGTATAAAACATGTTCAAAAGGAAAATTTCGTATGGAAATCGGTTAAAATTTGACAAAGTTTGATTGGTAGTAATTTTGGTAATACTTGGTATGACCTGGGCCAAAAATGAATAAAATAGTTTTCTATACTTCATTTGATGTCAATCCAATCACAATCGATGAAAAGTGGAATTTTGAGATTTTAATTTTTGCAAAACTTAATTTTTCGAAAAAATTCGGATTTGTTTTTAGTTATTGCAGAAAAGGAAATTTTGTATGAAAATCGGTTAAAATTTGACAAAGTTATTGAAGTTGGTAGTAATTGGTTTGACCTGGGCCAAAAATGAATGAAATAGTTTTCTATACTTCATTATATGTCAATCAAATCAGAATCGATGAAATGTGAAATTTCGAGATTTTAATTTATCAAAAATGTTTCGATATTTAGGATATTTTTTTTTCTTTTTTTTAAAAGTTAATCAAGCTTAAATGTCAATTCGATTTAGAGTACAAAGAAATTCCGTGTGGAAAACGGTTTGAGTTTTGACAAAGTTATGGAAGTTGTTAGCAATTTTGGTAATATTTGGTATGAGCTTTAACCAAAAATGAATGAAATGTATAAAACAGTTTTCTATACCAAATTTGATGTCCACAAACGTTAAAAAAGTGTAATTTCAAGATTTCAATTTATCAAAATTTGTATAGTATGTTCCCACAATTTGGGGAAAACCTGTAACTTCCACATTTTTTAAGCTATAGTCACCAAATTTGGCATACACACTAATGTTGAGATTCCTGAAAGATCTGCATCACCACCTCCCCCGCAAATCGGCACATGCTATCCCCAAAGTTCGTTTTTCACAGGGACATATCTCCTACAGTTTAATAAAGTCACCAAATTTGGCATACAGACTAATGTTGACCCCCTGGACAATTCTGCATCAAGAAATGTTTGCTTCTGTTGTGCTTAAATCCTTACAAGTAATGTTGCGGTTGCATAAAGCTATTAATCCTTTTGCTAATCAGTGTGCAGTTTAACAAAATCATTGACTTTAAGCATTGGCTTACCACTGATTTAAAGCAGCATTGAAAAAGAAAGCAAATAATTTCAAAAATATAAAAAAAAATACGCATACGACGCGTGCAACGCAACAAAAATCACACTTAATGCCTATCTGGGCTGTCTGACGATACGTATTCCCGCGGGTAATGCCAAGCAGCAGCAACAACAACAACAACAAAGAGCAACATCAACAGAAAACAACAACTTTGATGACGAGCTCTTTGTCTCTTGGGCGACGTCGATGGCTTCTAGTTTTGCAGCTATTTACAGATTTCCCACAAGTCCGTACACATTACAAATACACACACCCATGTCTCGAGTGTGTGTGTCTGGGTATGTGTAGGTGTGAGTGTGGGTGTGTGTGTGGGTGCTGTGAATGTGTTTATGTGCGTGCTAAGCTGGCAGTCATAAACAAGTCAACGCAACATGTCCGATTAGTAGTGCAACCACCGACTGACATTTGTCACTGCTGACGTACTCGCCGGCGTCGCGTCGCTGCCCGCAGAAGATGCTGCTCTTGCCACGGCAATGGCGGCAGCAACGGCAGCGGCAGCAATGGTTGCCCCCGTCTCCCTCGCCCCTTGGCTCAATTCCTGGGTAACATTTGCTTGCATTACGAAATAATTGTAAAGCGCACGTCACTTTTCTATAGGCCTGCAAACGAAGCCGGATCCCCAACCCCTAAGGCCCATGCTCATTCTCACACCCCTGCCTACACACACACACACACACCCACACATACACCCCCACAAACACACACACACACACACTTGTGCCATTCATGCGCAAGTCGTCGCCCATTCACGCTCTGCTCCCTAGCATTGGCTCGGGCTCTAGCTCTGGCTCTGGCTCTGGACGGGCTTTGGGCTTGAGCTCTGGGTTTGAGTTCTAGCTTTGGGTCTTTGTAGAGAGCACCCATCCCCCTGCTGGTCCACCACCCCCCTTGCCGCCTACGCTGCGACCGTCGACCGTCGACCGCCGTTTGCCGCTTGTTTGCCATTCAAAATCCGTTCAGACTTTCTATGCACATAGAAAATGTTGCCCTCTCGCTTCCACGCACACACACACACACATACAACCCCCTCCCCACCCCACTCACGCTGTTACCCTGCACTAGTTGACGTTTTTCTATTGTGGCTTCATTGTTGAATAGAAAAATGTGCAAAATAGTAACGAAAAAAGTAGAAAAAAAAATATATATACATATATAAACGAGAAGCAAGAAAATAGCAAAGCAGCCAGCACCTCCGCCTATCCGCCTACCCGCCTACTCTGCGGTGCCCTGTCCTGTCCCCCATCAACCCCCGCCCCCCTGGAGGGCACACGCATGCAGACTCGTCGTCTGTTGCGTGGACTTAACGCTGCTACACATGGAAATAAAAGTGCAGATCTTGTAACTTTAGTAATTTTTCACATGACAAATTATGTGAGCGGCAAATGCAGAGAGGGCCCCAACAAAGCCAGGCGAACTCTGCAGTCTGCAGTGCCATCTGGACTGAACTGGAGTGGATTCAAGTGGGGCGTGGAGTGGCGCGGCATGGAGTGCAGTGTAGAGGGGCGCAGAGTGGTGACGAAAGGTGGCGAGCTGTGACAAAGCAACTGCAAAATGGGCCAACGTTATGCAAGTGCCGGCAAAGCAAATGGCCCAACTTGTGAATGGTCAGTTTGGTTTGCCATATAACCGGCCGAGTTATGGCAATTGGGTGAGGTAAGTGAAGGGAGCGAATGAGTGACTGATCATCAGTTGCTTCTGCAGTCCAGCCACAGCGATCACAAGTTTCAATTTATCTGAAAACATACATTGATGCTGGATGGGCTCCTTTTTACTTATTGCTGTCAATGAAATTTTACTTTCCATTGCTTGCAATAATTGTACAGCATTCGTTTCCAGCCCACTCACGGCGATCACCCAGATGTCTACAATTTTCAATTTAACTCAAAACATACATTGATGCTGGAAAACATTGTATCGTGAATGGGCTCCTGTTTACTTATTGCTGTCAATGAAATTTTACTCTCCATTGCTTGCAATAATTGTACAGCATTCGTTTCCAGCCCACTCACGGCGATCACCCAGATGTATACAAGTTTCAATTTATCTCAAAACATACATTGATGCTGGACAAATATTGCAACGTGAATGGGCTCCTTTTTACTTATTGCTGTCAATGAAATTTTACTCTCCATTGCTTGCAATAATTGCACAGCATTCGTTACCAGGCAACAGGTTAGTTTACGGTACAATTGATTGATTGGACAACAATACTGGGAATTCCTTAATTCCTTAGGGTTAACTGCAGTCTCAGACTCAGGAGAAATCAGGAAGGGATTTAAAAGCGCACAAGCGAATTCTGAACAAGTTTTATATACTATAAGCATAATGCGACTTGATTTTATATAAACCGAATTAATGCGATTTGTCAATTCAAAAAAAATACTATTAAAAAGAAAAGAGATAATAAGACAATAGGTTATTTCAGCAGAAATAAACGCTGACTGATTTACAAGGCTAAGCTAGCTTACTAATATTAAATCATTCAGTAAAGTCTTATCCATTACCAAGAATCAGTCAACGATGAGCTTAATATACTTCTAGGAAGAAAAACTGATAGCAAATCTGGCAAATCCATTATGGAAGTACGCAAAGAGATAGTAAGTACTTATGCAGATATATCCGTTTAACCTTTTTCCTATATTATTTAATATAATACTTTATATTTTATCGTTATTATTGTTTAAATATGCTTAACAAACTTGCAGTCAAATGTTCGCTTTAAATCATGAAATTCAATTTATTTGTACTCACAGTACTTGACTTTATAAAGTGTTGTGACTTATAACATATCGATTCCCATTACACATGCATTTGCAACACAACACAACACAATTTCCTTTTGCCGCTCTAATGGTTGGCCTTTAAACAAATTATAAAAGGATTTTTCAAGCACATGCACGCCAGGCCACAAACTAATGCACAATCTTTTGCTAACCGTTTGGAATACCCTACAAAAAGGTGTTCGAGGTACTTCACTTGTAATACACTCGTCCTTTCGATATTTTACAGGTTTTATAGGTACACACAGAAAAATAAATGCCATTGAATTCAGAAAATCACCATAAATATAATAAAATTCACCCTAAGAGCCACACAAAATTTCAGTTTAATAGAAATAATTTCTAAATTAGAAGAATATTTCTTAAATTCAGAAATAAAAGATAAGGGTAACTGCCCTGCCTTTGGCTACAAAAGTATGGTGATTTTCTACACTGAAGAGCATTTATTTTTCTGAGTGTAGACTACTTAGACTTATTACTGTGTTGCTTATGTTGAGAAATAAACAGGCCTGATCAGTAGCATTTTGGTCTCAAATTTACTAGATTTCCTATAAGTAGCACACAAAATCAGATCTAGATATACGAGTACTCTTACTATATATATATATTTTCTTTCTAAACGTTTCCTTTTAAAAAACTATTAATTATGTATAACAAAATCCTAGAGTCTCAACCGTAAAGTCTTAAGAAGAAACCATAGTTTTAAACTATTTAAAAATCAACATAATATTTTTCTTTTAATTACCAAAGTTTGATCTTAATATACATATGAGTATGAATACTGTATTATAAAGTATATCTAAGGTCTATAGCCCAATCAACTGATCTCTAATAAAAATCTTTTTGAGAATACAAAGAAAGCGAATATGTCGACCTATGTATGTACTTGAAAAGATCTTTCACATATGCTTACCAGGTAGGTAAGTGTATTCACAGTTCGATATGTTTAACACGTGGTTTTGTTTTGATTCGTTCTTGTTTTTCTTTCACACACAAACCTCTGCAAAATTCGAGTCTCGGTAAAGTCAAAGCGTCCGATGACTATCATGTGCGGCTATCAACAACATCATCAAAATGCAGCAACAACATGAAGCTTGGGATGAAAATGTAGATGGCAAATGGAGCTGAGCTGGAGTTGGAGCTGGAGATGATGAAGAGTTGCTGCAATTGCTTCGTGGTTACAACCTTTTTGTTCGAGTGTGTAAGTGTGTGTGTGTGTGTGTGGGAGAACGTTGCGACATGGACAAAACTAAACTAAAAAAAAAATAGAAGTGAAGCACTAAACGAGGGCCGAGCATAAATATGTTTGCCCGACAATTGTCTGAGTGGGAGACACATGCAGGGCAGTCTGCGTAGGGTGGCAACTCTGGCTGAGAGCACACGCAAAACAGAGGCACAAATATGAGGAACTGAAGTGTGGGAGAGGTGTGCGCACTGGTGGGAGGGGGGAAGATAGCAATACAAGGTGCCAGACAAAGCACAGGCAGCGTCTAAATGTTGAGCTCAGCATGGAAGATGGCAAAGCCGCTTCTCTTTATCAACCCAGCCGGCTCTCCGCTCTGTGTGTGTGTGTGTGTGCGTGTGTGTGTGTGCGTAATAGAAAAAGAACTTTTACAGTTGCATCGATTTAATCGTGCGGAAAGCTAAATACACCAACTGCAAGTAAAGGGGTTGGCTGGCGGGGGGCGGTCGGGTAACCGGCGACTGTGTCTGGAGCGGCATCGAGGGCAGAGAGCCTAAATTGGGATACGCTTCGTTCGGCGCGGGCTTTTGGCTCATTTAAAGCAATTCTACTGTGCCCTACATGCAATTTATGTATAATGAATATGGTGGGTGGTGCATGGTTGATAGGGAGGTAGGGTGGAGGGTGGTGGAGCCCCACTGCACTTTGCGGTTGAAAGGATGCATTGTGCCAATGTCGGCGATACATTTTCTTAGCCACAAGATAGAAAAACTTTTTATCGCCGGTTCTTTTCTTTTTTTTTTTGTTATTATTGCGTAACCATACATTGGACAGGGCCCCCCCGCCACCCGCCACCCGCGTCTTGTAGGCGACCAATAAAACGTAGCATGCCCCCGCCTCCACATCATTTTCTAATGGCGGCTTGCACTTCCTAAGTTCCTTCTCTATTTTACTACTTTTTTTTTTTTTGTCGGCTGCTGCCAAAAGTTATGACTGCATTTAGCAGAAAAGGCAACGGCAAAAGTTTTTTGCCTTGCATTGATTTGAAAAGGGTAGAGGAAATAAATACATATTGTATATATGTCTACATCTGTGTAATGGCATATCTCTATATACTTTTAGGCTAAGTATTATAGTGCACAATTGAAGCGTTGCCTTACCCTTCCCCTTTCCCTTACCCCCTTTAAGCGCGCCTGTCAAGTTGCGCCATTTTAATCGAACTGTTTACCCAAAAGTGCAGCTAAAGCAAATGAAAAGTTTCACAAATGCCGTGTCAGAGCAGAATCTAAGTATCTCCCTCTCTCCCTCTTACTCTGTATCTTTTTTTTTGGGGTGCAAAAGGAGATTGTAAATTGAATTTTGATAATGTCAATTGGATAAAATGAAGTTTCTATTTGCGGTTGAAAGTGCTAGGGCAAAGGGGAGCAGCGGCAATGGACCATAACAGACTCCAATATGCAAACGCTGTTACATAGCAGCGTCACTTAAAGCTGCTGTTAACTGCACAGAGAGTGAGAGAGACGCGCTGCTAATAGCAGTTTATGCAAATGTTAAACTTTCGAACGATCCGTTTATGTGCAAGTACACTGTTAATGCTTTTTATAGCATTAAACAGATATTAAGAAGAGTGTTGGACATAACAGCTCCTCTTACTCTTCTCTAACACTTATGTTATTGCAAAACTTAACATTATAGGATTCCGATTTTATGAACCTACGGGCACACTCCTTTTATAACTTCCTCTTCCTATCAAAACTGTGTAAATGGCTGGTTGTGTTGTGCTTGAAAAAAAGAATCAAATCTAAAGAAATAAAACAGATCATAAACTATAAGCTAATTAAAAGTGTATTATTGTTCTTGTTAGTATTTGAACTAGAGGAATTCCAATAAGATGTTCCCCAAGTTGTTCTCTCAGATTCAAATATTGTTTGGGTAATTATTAAGGTTAAGCTTGAAGAGAGAGATTTTTTTTAACAGCACAAAAGTTTACAGCCGCATGTTAAGTTAACAGCAGCTTGAAGTCCGTGTTTGTTTGTGTTAAGCATTTAACAGCACTAAAGTTAACAGCGACATGTTAAGTGGCACAATGTTAAGTTGTAATGGGGGCCATAAAATATTATGCCAACACCAGGCAATCAAATTTTTAAGTCAAAACTAATTTATGCACATGACTAATAAACCAATTCAGAAACATATTAAAAGCAATGCACATATGCGGCACGAATTTTCAACAGACAAAACAGAAAAAGGCTGCAACCTGAAAGTGGCATACACTGCAACTAAAACGATTTATGTAAGTACATAGAAGAGTATATAAATTCTTAATGACAATAAAGATTGATATACTAAAGACAATAATCCAGAGCTTAAACACAATATTAATAACATTTTATTTGGTGAACACAACTTGAGCCGATGACGCTGTCTGCCAACTGTTGCTGCGCTCAGCTGTTATCGATAAGTATGAAAGCTCAGTGTTGGTAAACGCGTTAGATGACACAAACAGGACCTGATGACGCAGCGCTGATTTTTGTGAGCACTTTGTGCTAATGGCTGCCCTCTGGGTACAAATTGCCACAGGTCTCATTATGCATACAAAATGAGAGCTTATTGGCTGTCCCGTCAGACGATGCAGTTGTAGTTGTAGTTGTAGTTGCAAACAAAATGACGATGACAATATGGAATTGCGCATACAACGACACAAAATCATTTGAAAGCAATTACAACGTCCATCGTTAGATGTATACCACACGCAGGAGGGCAGTGGGAAGGTGGGTTGGGTCAGTCGTCGGTGACCGTGTACAATGAATCAATTTACGAAACGTAACAAAGCCACAATTACAAGCAAGCATAGAGACAAGAACACAACGACAATTATGAAAAGAGCAGCGAGTGCAATTGCATTTCCAATTGCAACTTGCATTTACAGTTGCACATTTTTCGGGCCCAGGCACACGCGTTAAATGATGCGGCCGGCCTGCAGCTGTAGCTGTAGCTGGAGGTGGCCGAGGCAGAGATAGAGATAGAGACAGAGGTGCCCGGGGGCAGAGAGCTCAGCCAGAGAGCCAACGACGATGACGACGACGACGACGACGACGACGACAAAACCGCAATGTTTGCGACAGTGCGCACAGTTTTTTGGACCCGCGTGTCAGTTGTAATGGATAATTGTCGAACTCGCATGCCAGTCGTAGCTCATTTTCTATACCCTGTAATCAGAATGTGATCAGCATTGACAGTTGAGACCCTACACTGTTGTAACTACGTTCCCCATGGAATTAAGCACACCGAAGGAGAGAAAGATACGTACTATATAATTTTCGTGACCCCGACGGCGTCTCTAGCGGAAACAAACATAACTAAGAGTTTGATTACGATAGAAAAAAGGATTTAAGGATCTTCGATCTTAACTTTACCTGTACCTACATGCGATTAGGAACCCGAAAGCGGAATATACGCACTACATTAGTTTGGTGACCCCGACGGCGGACATAAACTAAACTAAGAGTTTGATTATGATACAAAAAAGGCTTTTAGGATATCATTCTGCGATCTTAACTTTAGCCAGCAGAAACATTTGTGTAAGTATAACCCTTCAATTGGTCAAAATATAGATCGTAGCTAAATATGCTCAATCTGCTTTCGTTTTTAACAACCTAACCTATATTCCCACCTTTCATCTGAGAAGAAATTTGGATTTAAACTTTAATCTTTACAGAAACGAATAAAGGCTTTCCAATTTCCAAAAATTAATTCCCCATAAATCTTTCATAAATCAAACATTGCTCATTAGGCCTATAGGGTATTTTTGTGGTAAAGCAATTGTGATTGTATCTGTCTCAGTTGTTGGTTTTGTATTTGCACTAAAAATACATTGGCAAAGTGAATTGTATTAATAGCAGGGCATTTATTTAGTTATTTCTTTCTATGTTGTTTTTATTTTTTTTATTCATTTCTTTGCTCGTTTGGTTCGCATTTGTGTTTATTTACTTTGCCATTTTGCGCTGCAATGTTGCCAGCAAATCTTTTCGGTGGGCCCTTCAAAAGATTTATAAAGTGGCCGGCTAGGTAAAGTAGGCAGTCGAGGGGATGGGGAGGGGGATGGGAAGGGGGTATACTCTGTATAGGACGTCCAAAATTACTGAGCCGTGGCGATGCGATCGCCGCTCGCAGTGAACGACAGAAACTGTGAATGGAATTGTATTCGCAAGTATATATATTCAGCGATATTTTCAAAAAGTTGCACAACGCAGCGCTCGCACTAGAGGATGCACTTGTATCTGTATCTGTAACTGTAAGAATGAGTGTGTGTGTGTGTGTGTGTATCGCATCGTCATCAAAAGGTATTTTACATTAATTCAAGATTTATGCATTCAACATTCGCTAGGTGCTGCATTTCCCATTCGCACCGCCATCGCCAGACGTTGCCCCAAAGTTGCACTTTGCAGTTGCAGTTGCAGTTGCACCTGCCACCGGCTGCGTCTACGTCTGCGTCTGCGTCAGCTTCAGCGTCTTGTGTGTCGAGCGTGGAGCAGCAAGCAGCAGGTGATCCATTTCTTTTATCCGGTAGCTGTAGCTTCTCCCTCTCTATCCCTCTATCCCCCATTCATTTTCTTTTGGATGCAACAGCGCCCCGAAAATGAGCCTATTTCTGTGTGTATGTGTGTGTGTGCTTATGTGTGTATTTGTTGCATGTTTGGCAACTAATGCAGATAGACAAGATGAGCCCTCTTCCCTTTGGGGAGTGCTGAAATTCGCCTGGGTTATACAATTTGCAGCGCTTCGATAATAGATATATGTACAATATACTCATGCATACTATATGTAGACAGATAGAGCTAGCTACATATATAAGTATGGACTGCATAATTTATAGGCTTTGCGTGTTCAATGGGTTGCAACGACGGCGACAGCGATGTGGCCATATGGCATCGGCAACGGCATCCGCATGAAAAGCGGGGCAGATGCAGATACAGATACAGATGCTGATGCTGATTACTGGGCGCAGTTTGCTGGAACCGAAACTGAAGTGACCTAAGAGAGTTTTCAATGTGGACAATCCCGATATCGGTTGAGAAACTACAACCAACCGATCCAATTGATCTTTACTACTCTTTGTTGATCTACTCTTTACCAGATTGATCTGGATCTTCACCTGTGGGTGATTATCTTTCCTTAAGTTCCCTTTCTTATTATAATAATAATATATTTCTAAGCGTTAGGCTTACTGAACATCTGACTAATTGTTTATCTAATCTTCTTATAGGTCTTTTAACTTTATTGTCTTTCAGGCATACTTTCTTAACCATCGATCATCGGCAAATTCGATGTTGAAAATCTGCTTCATTCTTTACTCTCTAATCTCTAAACTACAAGAACTATAACTCTAAATGAATTGAATTTCAAATAGCTTTCTGTAACATCCCAAAATTTCTTGAAGTCCTTGTGGGAAAGATTCCTGGATACACCCGAAAGATTGCTTAATCTAATCTAATAGATACATAGCTTAAAGACCGTACAATACTAATTTGAAGCTACTTCCCATTTCCAAATCCGAGTATAGCACTGATTAAGTCTCATTATTTCAAAATCAGCGAAAATCTCAACAATTTGTCAACGCCGCAGTTATTATAAAAGAACACGCTATTGTTTGTATATATCAAAGATTTCCGTGCACAATTTACAACATATAAATCGCAATTTCTTGTCGTTGAGTGCCCCTAACAAGGACGCTATTTATTTTTATTGTTTATACATTTCCGACTTGTCACTTGTCAACAAAATTTCAGTCTTAATTGCTGGCTTCTTCACTGTGTGTGTGGTATTTTTAACTTGATATAAAGGGCGCTAAGATTTGTTGTGCGCTTAATTGGTGGGAAGCTAATGAAATTTTCACACATTCATATACATTTTGAACTATTAATGATTATAGAGTTGAAAGGTTTAATGACAAACTAAAAGTATTTAATATTAAGGTTTGTTTCTTTGAGTAAAACTCAGCCGAACAGCTGATCTGTCAGCTGTTATACGCGCTCTTCTCTGCGGTTCTCAAACGCATTTAAAGCTCTCCTAGACGCCTCTCATTCATATATCTGGCAGATGTGCACCTGTTCATTTACATTTTGAGCTCTTAATGATTATAGAGTAGAAAGGTTCAATGACAAACTAAAAGTATTTAGAATAAAGGTTTGCTTCTATGATTTGTTTGAGCTTTTACTCAGCCAAACAGCTGATCTCTCAGCTGTAATACGCGCTCTTCTCTGCGCTTCTCAAACGCATTTGAAGCTCTCCTTGACGCCTCTCATTCATATATCTGCCAGATGTGCACCTGTTCATTTATATTTCACACTCTGCTCAATTTCAGCCTTCAATCTCAGACGGTCTTTCATCTGTGCGTTGTTCAGTTTAGTGGCAATCAGTTGCCAGTCATTTGTTTGTCTGACTTTCTGACAGTTTGGCCCAACGAGCGATGCAAATTATCAGCAATGCAGCTTGCAATTAATCTGCTGCATATGACACCGCAATCAGAACTTAACCCATTTTAGACACACACACACACACATACACACACACACACATAAACATTGAGGCCAACAACGATAATAAACTGTTGCCAATGGGCAAACTATGGCAACTGTGAGCCAGCCAGGGCGAAATGAACTGCAGTGCACTAAAGCACTAAACTGAATGGCTTTAATTGAATTTTGATGTCCTTAGCAAATTGTTTTCTAATTAGTTTCAGTGGAGAGCTGGATAAACGAGTGGGACAGGACTGGAACCAGGACTCATCCGGCTGCCCCAGTTGACACAGAAAACTTTCTGTCAACATTTCACACTTCAGCAGCAAGGGCGTTTTTGCTGCTTAACTTCAATAATGACAACTTAAAACTAAAACAATTAATGCCACGTCCACGTCGACACTTACCCAGGATCATTGGGCACCTCGGAAGGCGAAACGGGTCCTAGCTCCGTTTGCTGCTGCTGCTGCTGCTGCTGTTGTTGCTGCTGCTGCTGCTGCTGCTGCTGTTGCTGCTCAATCTTGATGTCCATGTTGGCTCTGTCTGTCTGGTCTCTTGCTATCGCGGTCTCTGTGGGTCCTCTGGAGCTGTGTGTATGTGTGTGTGTGTGTTTGGCTAGTGTCCTAAAACTGTTGATGTAACTGTTGCTGCTGCTGCTGCTGTGCGGGCATTGAGAGGGGGGTCTACGCTACCTCTAACGCTAACTAAGACGACTGCGACTCCGACGACGGCGACGTAACGAGCTATCAATCTAGCTCTACTTTAATCATTGACGATGGCTGCTAATTCGCTACTTGACCCGCTCGACGCTGTCTTGAGTTCCATTTGTATTGCTTTTGGGTTTTGGGTTAGACTTTCCTTTCCTTTCCTTTCTTGCTTAACCGGCTTCTACTATGTTTATTTTGTTAATCAAAACAAAATTGTTTACGTTTTTTGTTACATTGCGCACTTTGAATCACATTTCTGGGTTGTTGCTTCGTTTTGCAGGCCACTTTTGGTTAACAAGTTTTTCTTTTTGTTTTTGGTTTTTAACTTTTTTCTTATATTATTTCTCTTAATCTTTAAATGTTTTAGAAACGTTGCGTTAACTATTGTTGTTGTTCTATTTGTTTCAAAGGCAACATATTACTGCAAAGAATCGTTCTTAACCTTATTTAATTGATTGCAAGCTAAAACACATGGCAATTTTCAAACAGCTGCGAGGTGGGGACTACCTCCGTAAATTCCAAATGATACGTTAAATGCAATCTGTTAAGGGGCCAGCGGGGGGCGCTAGATACGTTAGAATGAACACCGATGCTCGAAAATGTTGAATTTGTAGATTTGATTTGCTGCAAAATGCAAATAAGGCGCAAAGGTCTTAACAACTGAACTGATAAATTAGTAGAGGCAGAAAACTTTACTATGCGAATCTCCGCTTGATCAGCGGCTTTAAAAGTGCAGAGAGAGAGAGAGCAGCTTTGCTCTGCTCGAAAGCTCTGCCAGAGCGTGCTCCTTGACTAAGAAGACTTCCAAGCGCGCAAAAGCTTATCTTCTGTTTGAGAGTCACGTTAAACTTTGTATAAGCTGGGCAAAGAACGGCTCAATTGTTTTGCTTGCTCAACATCTGAAAGCTTCTCTAAAGGCTCAGTCGCTTGCGCTCTGAAATGAAGCCGAGCTTTGTCATTGTTAGGTTAGGTCAGAGTGATTCGCCTCCGTTCTAAAAGCAGACAAATATGTAAGCTGGTCATAAACCTATTATCTTTTTTATGCGCTAGCACTTCTCATACATGGAGGACACACTTTATCCCAAAATCCCTGCAAAGCCCATTAACTAGCTTTACAAAAACAAATCACAATAACAGCAATCAAAAATTGCACAGCAAACAGACTAAAACGATTTCATAGCAATGTGCTTTTGTTGTTATTGCCCATTGTTTTCAATACACGCCTTGATCTTTCCCACACCCACATACACACACACACACGCATACATATATATGTTTAAAGGTATGTTTGTATATGCAAGCAGATTATTGCATGGGGACAGCGTGTTCACTCCCCCAAACAACAACAGCAAAAAACAATAACAACAACAAGAAAAAGAAGAAGAATAACGCGCAGCATGCAAGCGACACACATACTGATACAGACACACGGACAGACAAGTGAGCTGTTACGGTACATGCACCGTTACAACGAGAGCAGAAGTTAACTGGCGGCGGCAGCAAACACGTGACCCGACAATTGCGACAATTGGCAGCACAACAAGTACAAAATGAAAACTAAAACAACAACAAATTTGCTGCGAAATCAAACGAAAAATGCCAGCAAAATGTGATCGACAAAATGGCAAGCTGCCGCAAACGGCCGCCAGTTGGCGCCACGATCAGCGGAGAGAAGTTAAGTTAAAGTTGCCGCTGCTGTTGTTGTTGTTCGTGTTGTTATTATTGCATTGCTTTTGCCGGCCGGCCGCCATTTTGCACGTGCGATCGACAAAAGCTGATTGCTGCTATTATGTGTGGGCGGGCTGACAGGGTTGTCGCCGCTTTTATTTATTTCCGGCCTGTCGACGCTAAAACAAACACTTGGCCTAAAAAACAAATCACTTTGCCACCTCACATACAAGCACACACAAGCACACACAGGCACGCAAACACGCACACACTCAAAATGCACTTTGTTTGTCGTTGCTTGTAATTAGAATTGAATGCCGCGCACTTTTATATAATCATCAATTTTGCATTGACACAAGGCAATAATGTCCCGCCTCAAATAAACAAAATCATTTGTGTTTGTTATGCTTATTGTTGTTGTTATTGGCCATCGCTGGCACGCACTTCACTTGCAACTGCAACGAGCGAGCCACAATTATAATTTTATATTTGTTTTGCAATTGCTGCTGCTGATTTAGTGCGCGCACACGAACGCGACAACCAACAAGACGACACTGAGACACGGCCACGGCAGCCAGCCCCAACGTAGCTGAAGCCCCAAACAACACACTGACACTGACGGTGGCAGCAGCAGCAGCGGCAGCAGCGGCAGCGGGTCGGTCACAGTAGCACGCGCTGCACTTGTAGTAGTAGTTGTAGTTGAGCAAAGCTTTGCGGCGACGCATCGCATCGCGTCGCGTCGCGACGTCGGCAGAGGCTGTGCGCAAAACATTTACATTGCACCAACCAGCCAGCCAGCCGGCTGCATCATGCCGAAAGCCAGCACAGCTGATAAGTGATAAGCAATGCGGCGAGAGTACGCTGTGTGTGTGAGAGAGCGAGAGAGACCGGGCCAAAGAGCGAAGCAGCCAAAGAGCGACAGCTTAACATTTAAGAGTGCAGCTTTTGTTAGAAGCTTTCAAAGCTTACACTGTGAATTATTTGTGAAGAAAACTTTAGAAATACATAGTTCAAAAAGAAAATAATCAATTTAAAAAATAAGAAATAATTAGTTAATTTAAATAAATAATGAATTAATTAAATAAGGAAACTCTCCATATAAATTAATTTAGAATTTACTTGTTATAAAAAGCTATTTGTATTATATTATTATTGTATAATATTGATATTATGCTGCTCACGAAAAAAACTTTAAGGGATTTTACTAATTTCGAATAACCCATGAAAGCCCATAATGAGTTAAAGTCAATTTAACGATTTTAACGGATTCACGAACTCTTCTATAACCTCATACCTCTTTAAAAGAACGCCGATTTGACTAAAGAGATACATTCATATATCAGTTAAGATCTGAAAAACACAGATCTGTCTGATAGTGAAAAAAAATATAAAAAAATATTTTAAAAAATTTAAAAAAACATAAGAAAATAAATTTTTCCATATTACAAATGCACCACATCCACAGTTTAATTAATATTTTCTGATAAATATTATTAAAAATAAATAATCACTCCCCGAAACATAATAAAACATTTCCTGATCCTTTTTCCCTTTGCGGCATCTTAAAACTAAAATAAAAACCTGCACAATATTTTTCCAACGTACTTTTTCAAAAATGTATAGTTTTATTGCATTTTACACACAAATTTCATTTGAATACCGCAAATTTAGCACAGTTCACCTCCAACCAGAATCATTTCAACATTTCCAAACATTTTATGCTAAAAAAAACAAAACATCTGAACGATATGAATTGGGTACGAAGGATACTTAGGAAGGCTTTTAGGAAAAAGGGGGGAAGTTGTTTAATTTATTATTAAGCACGTCGTGAAATTTTTAGCGACTCAAGTCGGAGTCCAAACATTTACTAACTGCGACTAAGACTACAACAAAAACAACAGCAACTAAATAAAGCGCACGCGTCTAGCTGAGGGGCGTTACGGGCTTTGTGGGCGGCGGCGGCGTTGAATCTGTTGCTTCCGGTGTTGCTGGTGGCTCCTTCTCCTTGTTCCAGCTCTTGAGGCCCTCGGGCAGCGCTGTGTCCTCCTCAAAGGAGCCAGTGCCCTCGACAAACTCCTCGTACGTTGATTTCTCCTTAAACGGACGCGGGCCAAGCAGCTCAATCATATCATCGCGACTGAGCACCTCATTCGCCAGCAAACGTTCGGCGACACGACGCACATCCTCCTTGTGCTTGACAAGCAGATCCGTGGTTGTGGCATGCGCACACTTAATTATCTCCCTCACCTCGCCATCGATCAGCTGGGCGGTGTCCTCCGAATAGGGCTTGCTAAACACGGGCTCACCGCTCTGGCCCACATCGAAGCTGACCCAGCCGACCTTCTCGTTCATGCCGTAGCGCACCACCTGCGAGTAGGCAATGTCCGTGATCTTCTTAAGATCATCCTGGGCGCCGGTGGTGATGCATTTGAAGAACAACTCCTCGGCCACCCGACCGCCCAGTGTCATGCACATGCGATCAAACAGCTGCTCCTTGGACAGCAAATAATGATCCTTGGGCAAATATTGTGCATAGCCCAGGCCCTTGCCGCGTGGTATTATGGAAACCTTGAGCAGCGGATCCGCATGCTCCAAGAACCAACCAGCTACCGCATGTCCAGCCTCATGATGGGCCACCGTACGCTTCTCCTCGGGTCCCAGCACATTTGTCTTCTTCTCCATGCCCGCAATCACACGCTCGATGGCCTGCTCGAAATGTTTCAGCACAATGGAGTCCTTGGAATCACGTGCCGCGATCAGTGCCGCCTCATTGCACACATTGGCAATGTCGGCGCCCGTAAAGCCCGGCGTCAGTGCGGCCATTTTACGGGACAAACTATTCTTGTCCAGCTCCGTTTTCAGCGCACCCAAGTGAACCTTAAAGATGCTCGCACGCCCCTTAATATCCGGAGCTGGCACATAAATCTGACGATCGAAGCGACCAGGACGCATCAGCGCCTTGTCGAGTATATCCACACGATTGGTGGCAGCCAGCACCACCACATTCGTTGTCGTATTGAAGCCATCCATCTCCACAAGCAGCTGATTCAGCGTATTCTCCTGCTCCGAATGCCCGCCAAAGGTCTTGCCGCCACGCTTCCGTCCAACGGCATCGATTTCATCAATGAACAAAATGCATGGAGCGTGTTTGCGTGCCATGGCGAACATGTCGCGGACTCGGGAGGGTCCCACGCCCACAAACATTTCCAGAAACTCCGAGCCGGAGACTGTGATAAAAGGCACATTCGCCTCGCCCGCCGTTGCCTTGGCCAGCAGCGTTTTGCCCGTGCCGGGCGGACCAGTTAGCATGGCGCCCTTGGGTATCTTGGCGCCCAGATCGATATACTGTTGTGGATTCTTCAGAAAGTTGACAAACTCCATAATTTCTATTTTGGCCTCCTCGCAGCCGGCAACGTCCCTGAGAAAGACAATTAGAAAATGTATTTCTCGTTCAATATCCTTGCAAACAAATAAATCATTTTAATATATATATATATAGAAATGATTCATTATGCAAGCAACAAATCATGAAATCATCTTCTCTTTTACTGTGGGAATATATGTTTCATGGATTAAGGACTTCCCTCTCAAAGTATTTCCTCTGCAAGTGGACACCACACTCACCTAAAACGCACGCCAATCTCTGTGGGATTTATCAATTTAGCTGTAGACTGCATAACACCGCCGAATAAGCCACCGCCCTTCCGTCCACGTCCAGCGCCCATCATATCCGCTGACTTTCTCATCATATAGACGAGAAAGCCAATGATCAGCAGCGTGGGCAGCAGGCCAGTCAGACTGGCCGCCTCCACCTCGTTGCGATAGATGACGGGTACAAAGTTGATGGATTCGGTGCCCTGTTCCGTTTGTGCCGTCTCCAGATTCCGCTCAAAGGAGTCAACGCTGCCAATGTTGAACCACAGCACGCCACTGCCGCTTTGTCCTTGTTGCAGACGCACGCGCACCCACTTCTTGTTCACCACCTCCAGTTTCTCCACGAGGCCCTTCGATAGGTAGCTGCAGTTAAAAAGTTACATAAGCTTTAGATTACTGCTTAAAAGTATACAAAACTAAGTGCTGAAGTCCTTTACAAGACCACTTTCTGCTATTCAGGAAGTTCGCTTTGGAAGTTTCCTGGTTGGGTTCATGTTTGTAGGAAAAGGGTGAAATGTAGCAGGTGACACCTTCACACTTTTCCCTACAAACAAAAACCCAACGCAGAAAATTCATGAAGTGAACTTAAATGCCTAAAAGCAGCATAGTTCTCAGTTGCTGAGCTCACCTGTTGACAAACTCCTTCCAGGAGATCTCCTTGTAGCCCATCTCAAAGAAGGCAAACGAGCCAACCAACACAACAGCGCCAATGGCGCCTAGGAGGATCCAACGCTCGCGCTCGCCGCCGCCACCCTCACTCAGGGGACGACCACCGGGCGTGCCCGAGCCGCGACCGGCCGGACCACGTGAGCTATTGCTAAACATGCCAAAGTTCCAATCCGATTTGGATTCGCTGGCGGTGCTGCTGGGCTTGGTGGCGGGCGGTTTGGCATTGTTGCTGCTGCTACTGCTGGGTTTGCTGCCTGCTTTGGCATTTTTATCGCCGCCAGCGGCGCCTTTGGGTTGCGTGGACTTGCCGCCAGCTTCGAAGTACTTCTCAAAGCCCTTGGGTGGCTTTTTGCAGAACAACTGCATCTGTTCGACAATGTAGCGCAGCAGCGGAGTCAGCTCAAAGGCGGCGCCGCGCTGCATCTGCAACAAATTGAAATATTAAAGGATTCCTTGGGGTTAGTCCTTGTACGCACCTTGTCCGTTAGCGGGCCCTGCATATAGCTGCGTTTCATTAGGCTTTTCATCGACTTGGCCGAGCTGAGTAGCCGGAATGCCATGTTGCTGCTGTTGGGTGTTTTCGGGGGCGGGCGGTAGGTTCCAACTTATGCTCTCTAGGTTAAATAACAACGAGAGCGCAACGCAGCGACACCGTTATTTCTACTAACAACTGTATGAATTTTGAAGCAACTATTGAGTTTTAGCGTAGTGCCGAAAGTTGCCGCCTCATTTATCACAATGTTGTTTCAATTTAATGCTTTAATTATACAAAAAATGTTCTTATTCCTTACGGTGCGCTGTTGTGAAATTTCGATTTTCGGCTAATAATGCGGTGTGACCGTATTATGCCGATTGAAATGACCTGGCCTGGCAGCGGCAGGCAGTGTTGCATAGCACAGTCTGAAAATTAAGTACAAATCAAATTATGTATTAAATAGTTTCTCATTTGAATACAGCAATTAATAACAATGTGTTGACACACGCACAACAACACAATAAATAATAATAAAAATTTATGATGACGTCACAATTGCTCTGCAATTTTCATTTTGTCGTTAAGCAACACTAACCAACATGGCGTCCGGTGTTGTGCTGTGTCGTGTGGTACGTATTGCTAGTCGTGAAAATTTTCTTTTGTTCAAATTTGGCAATAAATTAACTCAAATTTGCCATGAAAATATGCACAAAACGTGGACCAACCAATATGCGTATGATTTCACATCAATTACCGCCACAGGCGTGCCGTTTTCGTGTATTATAAACGTTTTCCGCAACTGTCTGTGCAAAGGGTACGCAATTTGCAGGCCAAAAGAAACTTGGACAAAAAAAAAAAAAACTTTGCTACCGACTTGGCACTGTATGTGTGTATGTGTGTGTGTGGTGTCTGTGTCTGTGCTTATGTGTACAGTTTGGTTACTAAAAACCACAACAAAAATGTGTAAAAATAGTTTACAAAATGCATTCAATATGTTCTTCCTACGCAAACGTGTGCGTGCAATTTTTTCCGGTAGTCTGTTATGTGTTGTCGATAGCGGCGACGGCGACGGAGGTATTACAATAGTAAAATATGCAGCTGCTGCTGTGTGTGTATGCATGCGTGCGCGTGTGTGTGTGTGTCAGTGTGAATGCGTGTTTGTATGTGTATGTGCAAATTGTACGAGTCTCCGGTTTGCAACACTAAAAATCAATAAAAGTGCAGCAACAACAACAATGCAGACTTTTTGGTGTAGATTTCACTAGGTTGCTGCCGCTCAACAGGGGGCGCTCTATTAAAAAATAAAAAAACCAAAAGAAGAAGAAATATGTAAGTGTGAGTGAGAGTATTAATTGTTCAACTTTCTTCTCGTTGCAGCTTTTGTAACTAAAACTCCGTTTTGACATCACTTTCATCATAATCTGAATAAAAATAATAATAATACAAAACAAAAACAAAAAAAAAAACCATCGAAAACGAATCAAAAAATCAAATAATAATAAACCAACTAATAAAATAAAAAAAGTTACATACCAACAACAAATAAAACAAACAAACAAACAAACAACAACAACTACAACAAAGCTCAAAAAGTCTAAGAGGCGTTTAAACCGAAGGGGCATCTGCCATAAACTTTTAGTTTTGAAATTTCCTTTGTTTTCGTTTGCAAATTTGCTTCAAACTCTCTTTCAAACAACAACAACAAGATCAACAACAACAACTGCATGTCGAAATGCTCACTCATGCTTAAAATTCAAAGCTCAAAAGAAAAGACCGAGAACTTACGCGTAGAAAGAACACAAGAGAAATAAGGAAACGTCGCCGTCAAACGGTGAGAGGCGCACGTTCAAGAGTCTGTTTGTGTGTGGGTGTGAGCGAGCGAGAGACGCAGAAAGAGACCGAGAGAGTAAGAGAGAGAGAGAGAGCAAGACGACATAGCGACTGCGCATCTGTGCAAAACAAAAACAACAACAAAACAAGCCAAGCTTGAAACGAAGACTTTCAAAAAAAAAAAACCAACAACAAACCAAACAAAATTCAAATACACTTGAAACGCTGTGAAATTAACTCGTCAATACTCAAAGCAACAACAAAAAATAAATAAATCAAGCTACAAAGAGAAATCAACTGAAGTAAAACGGAGTTGAAGTCTTAACTAATACAATTACAATTCAAAAACACACGCACGCACTAAAAACAAAACAAAAACAAGAACTAACTGTTCTAACTAGAAGCAGCTAAAACGCGACGCTGAGGCGTTGACGTTGACGTCGAGCTCGAATAAATACAAGAAATAAAATCAACAACAACAATACAACAAAAAGAACCGTTCAACAATCCCAAAATTCCTCATTTTTTTCCTGCAAAAGCTTTAATTTAATTACGAATTTTTGTTAAGTCAAAGTGAATTCAATTTGCTAAAAAAAAAAAAATTATTTAAAATTAAGACAAACAACAAAAACGCCGCCTCTACTACAACAAAATAACAGGAACAAAGCAAGCAAAGAGCAAGCGAGAGCCAGACAGAGAGAGAGAGAGAAGAACACAAACAGCAAAAGGAACACCAACAACCAAGAAACAACTGAATTAAAGTTTTAAAGTACAAAATAACCGGGAGTAAAACAAACAAACAAACAACAACTAATTTAAACATATTACAACAACAACAAAAACAAAAAACACTTTAATTTAAACGCAACATCAATTTAAATTATTTAATTAAGCAAACAAACAATACTGTATAGTCTGTAAGCAATACAAAAACAACAAACTTGTCGCCTGCCAAGCGGCGGCCGTGTGAAGCAGTGCAAACATAACGGAACTCAAACACAGCGAGAGACAGAGAGGGAGAGCGCCCAACATACGCGAGGGTTGTTCATAAGAAAGTTCCGCCTTGTAAAAGAACCATAGAAACAAAACGATAAAGCAACAATTGTGCCGCAAAGAAAAAAAACAACCACAAAAAGCAACAAGAAAAAAAATG
Source organism: Hirtodrosophila histrioides (assembly GCA_037075165.1). Taxonomy (NCBI): domain Eukaryota; kingdom Metazoa; phylum Arthropoda; class Insecta; order Diptera; family Drosophilidae; genus Hirtodrosophila; species Hirtodrosophila histrioides. The sequence continues at coordinate 281,421 of JBAMCL010000727.1, read as the reverse complement.
TACTAAAAACAGCAAAAAAAAAAAATATAAAAATTAAATTAAAAAACACACAAAAAAACGAGCAACTAAAAACGGTAACAATAAAGAAAAACATTTAAAACCAAAAATCTACAAGAATTCTATTAATTTTAAGTAACTTTTACAAAAAAAAAGAAACAACCACACACATTATGATGAAGACCCCAGCAACAAAAACAACTGAGTAACACAAAATACAACAACAACAAAAAAAATACAAAAAACAAAAAAAAAACCGCAACTTAGCCAATAAAAAACAAAATTGTAAATATATGGAATTAAACAATTACCCAGCAAAATAAGTAAAGCAAACAAATAAAAAATTAATAAACAGCAAATAAAAACTGCGGCCTTGTGCCCAAAAAAAAAACCAAACAGTTTTTTATTTTTAATAATAAACTATTGTTTATTTTTAAATAGTTTTCATTTTTTTTATAAGTGTACCTAGTGAGAAATGTTAAAAGTCTAAATGAGATAACGATTAAAAGCAACTGAAACAAAATAAAGTAAAAACAAAAAACAAAAAAAAAAAAAACAAATTCAAAGAAAGATTTAACAACTCTGTGATAATTACTGTAAATTTAAAATATATATAAATAAATAAAAACAAAAAAATCGCAAAAAAATCTCTAATGCATAAATAACAACAAACAAACAAAAAAAATGAACACTAAAAAACCTAATTTTTAACAATAGAAAAAGAGAAAGAGACAGAAGTAGTAGGAAGAAGTACGAAAGAAAATCTTAAACAACAACAACAACTTTATAGATAAGAGCAAATGCAAATTAAAAGATAAAAACATTGAAACAAATTCGTGATATCTTAAAGGACTTCGATACATATACTATAGTATATTATATATTATATTATATAAACATTAAGTAAATAAGCTTAAATTGATAAGCAAAACAAATGAAAACCCATAAGTGAAAATACAACCAACAACAACAAGCAAAAATAAAGAAAAAACAAAACAAAATAAAACAACCCTAGGTTAAAATAAAAGACTTTAAACAAAACGCGCATTCAAATATATATATACATATATTTCAAAGAAAACAAACAAACAAATAAATAAACAAAAAAACGTAGGCTTAAAGTTCAACATAGTAAATGAAAAAAACAACCAACAACAACAATTAAAGAGTATCTATCTATATATATATATAAACTATAAATAATAAATAACAATATAAACTTATATAATATGTGCATAGTGAATAGTAAACGAAACAGCAATAATAATTTACAAAAACGTGTAACCGAAAAGTAATAGCAACAACAACAACAACAACAAAAAACACCAACTACGTACAGCGAAAACAAATTACAAGATTACTTGCAGCCCTCGTTTATCCCAAAACGCACTAACGTGCAGCCCTGGAAGGCAGCCAACCCTGGCAGCTACTCAGAGAGCGGCAAAGCTACTGAGAGAGAGAGAAAAAGAGAGAGCGTGTTCAAAAAAGCCTAGCGTGTAGCAACAACAAAGTAAATAAAAAATAAATCACTAATACTTCCTAAAAAACCACAACGATTGCCTACAAATATATATATATATATATATTATATATAATGTATATTATAGAAAAACAAAGCAAAACAATATAACAAACATATTAACCACTTAAAAACCCTCCCTCCCTACCCAAACTAAAGTAAATCAAACATTTAATATATCAAACAAAAAAAGATCTAAACTAACCTAAAAAACAAAAAAACAACACAAAAAGTATTCCGTAAAGCGCCCAGTGTATTTTTCTAGTAAAACTAAAAAAACAACAAAACATATGAACAAATTGCAATAAATAGCTAAAAACAAAAAACAATAATAATAATTCAAGTTTTTCATCTAACTCAAACAACCAACGGCAGCAGCTAATGCATTTTCATCAAAATACGAATATATATATTTTTAAACACAAAGCAGCCGCAACTTTAAACTAACAACAACCACAACAACAACAACAATATAAAACTGAACATTACATTATAATAATTGTCGGCATTTTACATACATTTTCTGGGGCGTGTGTCGCCCCAAAGCAAAGCTCGAAGAAAGTTGACAGGCCACAGCAACAACAACAGCAACAACAACAACAGCAACAAATGATTGTTTTTTTATTTAATTAACTTCGAAGACAAGGAATTTCAGTGCCTCTTGTGCCAGTGTTTAGCCAAAATATATATACACAACAAATACGTATTTATTGCTTAGTTTTTTCTCTTTGATATAAAAAAATTACACAAAAAATCGAAAAAAGTATAACAAAAACAAAACAAAATTTAAATTAAAAATTGAAACAAAAAAAAAACGTAAAATAGAAATAAATAAATAAATTCAAACAACAATCAGCAGATCTGTTTTTGATCAGCTCCAAAAACACGCGCTCGCTCTCTTTAAATCGTTCAACATTCTCATCTTCATCATCAATCAACAATCAACGATTGATCAACCATAAACCAACAAACACAACAACAACAACAACCAGTCTCCTTGTGCTAGTCGCTAACAGCATTTTCTATATCATCCAAACAAACAAAAAAACAAAAACCAATTAACAAAATGAATACGCAATCCAAAGGATACCGCACTGGCGAAGGTAAGTCCCCTAAAAAGTTCATATTTCACTCTAACCTAGAAATTATTGAGCTTATAAAGTTCATATTTCACTCTAACCTAGAAATTAGTGAGCATTTATACAGAACCTATTATCATATTCCTTCTATTTAGCTTTGAAAATTGATACCCTTGGTGAAGATCGAAGCTGTATTGATTATTTACTAGTTATAAGAATAATTCATATTTTTAAGCATCATTTTCTTGTATACTAATCAGCGCATTCAGCAGAACTAAGCGCTGACTTGTCAAGCGCTGACTGATTTAGCTTATCTGAACGATTTATTTCTTAAATTAGCTAAGACAAGAAAAAAAGCAGCGGAAATCAGTCAGCAATTAGTTCTGTTGAATGAGCCCAACGATCAAGCTTGGAGAAAGCGTAAGCAACGCTAACAGCGTTGAAAAGCTTAACAGAAATGTTAAATGCATGTTGAGCTGTTAAATGACTGTTACTAACATTAGTCTGTTATTGTAAATTGCAGCAGCTGTAAAGTTAAATGCATGATGTTGACGAATGTTATTAACATTAGTCTGTTATGTATGTATGTTAAATGACTGTTACTAACTTAAGTCTGTTATGTTAAATAACTGTTACTAACATTAGTCTGTTACTTTAAATAGCAGCATCTGTTAAGTTAACACGACCCTGGTGCCCATTAATTGAACAGGGAATTAAATAAATGATTAATAATAATAATATTAATGCTTGCAGGCTAAAAGCGAAAAGTATTTTATTGTTAAATGACATTGCTGAGCGTAAATTGTGTATTAATGCCATTGCAGAAATCTATGATAATTTGCCGTGCTTCGATATGACTGCCATACGCAATTTGAACATACCCACAACCTTTCCGACAATTGGAACTTTTACGCTAGATTCGACTACGTTGGGACTGCAGCCGCAACAGCACGTACAGCCGACAGCTTCGTCCGTGCAGTTGGCAATGTCCCAACCCCAGCAAAATATGCATCATCATCAGCAGCAGCAGCAGCAACAACATATGCAGCAGCAACATCAGCAGCATCATCATCATCAACAGCAGCAGCAGCAGCAACAACAACAGCAGCAGCAGCAACAACAACAACAACATCAAAGCATTGGCATGTTTGATGCAAATGAGGTCAACGATATCATTCAGAATCCGCCACAAATTGGCGTCTTTCAGTCCAACAGCGTGCTGAACAACGGCCCTGGCTCGCAGTCGAGCAACTCCTCGGCAACGGCTTCGGGTGCCAACGATCCCAATCAGACCACGCGCGAAACGGGCATCATTGAGAAGCTACTGGTAGGTCTTTAGATAACACCCCATAATATCAATAATTATCAATTTGATCTTTCCTTTTTTATAGCATTCTTACGGCTTTATTCAGTGCTGTGAGCGACAGGCGCGTCTCTTCTTTCATTTCTCGCAGTTCAGTGGCAATATTGATCATCTGAAGATTGGTGATCCCGTTGAGTTTGAGATGACCTACGATCGTCGCACCGGCAAGCCCATTGCTAGTCAAGTATCGAAGATAGCGCCAGAGGTAGTGCTCTCCGAGGAGCGTGTTACCGGCACTGTTACCACCGAGCTGCGCACCGATAGCGCCAACAATGTGCTCAGCTCCAATGAGACAACCGGACGCATTAGCTATGAGAATCGGGGCGAATGCTTCTTTTTACCCTATACCAAAGATGATGTCGAGGGCAATGTTAACTTGCGTGCTGGCGATAAGGTCAGCTTTCAAATTGCAACGAACCAAAGGTGAGAAAGAATATAATAATACTGAACTAATTAAAGTTTAGTTTGGAGTTCATCAAATTAAAAGTAAATAATAAAAATAATCGATACTTTTATTATACATATTTTACTCTTAGGTATTGAAAATTTTATAAAATGTTCCAAAACAAAACCTTTCCAATATTTTCTTTAGTTAAATCAAAATTAAAGTTAATATTGTTTTAATATAGAGTGTGACCAGCGAGATTTTTAATGAACATTTTCCGATAACAACTGATATAAAACTCTTTACTCTTTTATCGATACTATCAGTGCAGTGTATCGATAACTAATAACAGTCTTAAAGATGAATAATCAATTGCATAATAAATATATCGAAGTAAATGTTTGCTATAATTTGAACGACTTTTTGCACTCACAGAGGCAACCTGGGCGCCTGCCATATACGTCTGGAGAATCCGGCCCAGCCTGTGAAGTATCGTGGCGTAGTCTGCTCAATGAAGGAGTCCTTTGGTTTCATTGAACGCGCCGATGTTGTCAAAGAGATCTTCTTTCACTTCTCCGAGGCCGAGGGCAATGTGGAGCTGCGTCCCGGCGATGATGTTGAATTTACCATACAAACGCGTAGCGTAAGTTGTGTAGAGTGGATGCAGTGCTTCATACCTCATTAACAAAAACAGTCTGCCTCTGTGCCTCCGCAGGGCCGCGAGTTTGCCTGTAACATAACGCGTCTGCCACCCGGCTCAGTTATCTTTGAGGATGTCGATGCTACCATTTACAAGGGCCAAGTGCTGAAATCTCTCGATCGCAACAATCCTGTGCGTCAGAACAGTGATCCACTGCCAGGACGTATACGTTACCGTGCACCCGATTACTCCGAGGTGGAGGTGCCGTTTGGCGATAAGGATCAAAAGGGGGACTTCACTTTGCGTCACGGCGATTGGGTGCAGTTCCAGTTGGCCACCGATAGGCGGGATCAGCTGCAACGCGCTACATCCATTGCCCTGCTAGACGAGACCTTCAAGGTGTCTGGCGAGAAGCGCGAACAGGGCACCATTGCCTCATTGAAAGAGGGCTTTGGATTCCTACGCTGCGTGGACCGGCAAGTGCGTTTGTTTTTCCACTTTACGGAGGTGCTCGATACGGTAAGATAGTTATTGAAAATAATACTCAATGCAACTAGTAATGTTTGTCTTTTTTGTGAACTTGTAGAGCCGTGAAATTGATGTCAATGATGAGGTGGAGTTTACTGTAATTCAGGAGCCTGGCTTGGCCTATAATAACTCGCGTCTGCAGGCCATACGCATTAAGCATTTGCCGCCCAACTCTGTGCAATTTGAAACTCTAATGGCCAGCAACATTGAGGGTACGCTAAAGACACATAGATAACATACTATATGGAACTGTTTTATATGATAAATATCTATTATTTTAACTTTTACAGGCTGCGTGACACGCGAAGCGCCCAAGAGTCCAATTAAATCTCAGGATCGCGTCGAGGGTGGCGTCATTACCTACGAGCATGGTGATGTTAAAAAGACTATTATGTATTTTCTTAAAGACTGCGAAAAACCACCAAGAATTGGCGAACGTGTGCGCTTCGATATTTACATGGTACATTATAAACTCTCAAAAGATTCCACACAAACATTGTAATTAATCTCAATACTGTTTTATTTTTCAGGTCAAACGTAACAAGGAATTCATAGCTGTCAACGTGCAGCATGTTACACTGCAACAGCAGCAACAACAACAACAGCAGCTACTTTTAAGCCAGCAGGCAGCTGCACAGCCACTGTCAGGCGGAAACTTGAACCAAAATGATCAATTGCTGCTCTCGAATGGCATCGGCACGAATTCAAGCTCCATGCAGAATGGTTACTTGATGCATGGCAGTCCTGGAGGAGGCAGCAGCAGCAACAGCAGCGTGGGCAGCAACGCTACCACCCAACCAATTTGCACGCCTCATATTGAGGACTTTAAGCTTGAGAATAACAATCATACGAATGCGGAGGCTTCGAACGGTCAGGTGTATCGCGGTTTTATAGCCGTCATAAAGGAGAATTTTGGTTTTATCGAAACACTGTCGCACGATGAGGAGGTTTTCTTTCATTTTAGCAACTATCAGGGCAATCCCAATTGGCTTGAGCTCGGCCAGGAGGTGGAATACTCTCTAGCGCCCAACGGCAACACTTCTGTCTCAGGCAATTGCCTGCCAGCTGAGAATGTGCGCACACTGCCCAAGAACTCCATACCGCAGCCGGCGGTGCTGGAATCTGTGCACAATGGTGTTGTAGCGCGTCCATTGCGTTGCATTAACCCGGATCAGCAGGAGTATGCCGGTCTGATTGAGATACTCGATGAGCTGCGCACAACAATCATTTCACATCATGAATTTGGCATTACCAGTCTGGTAAATAAGCGTGATCTGTTGCAAAAGGGCGATCTAGTTAGCTTTCGCATCGATGAGAGCGGCCGGGCGGCGGATGTGAATGCGGTGCGGCAAAAGAAGCGTGCAACAGTTGACTCAATCAAGGGCCAGTTTGGTTTTCTCAATTTCGAGGTCGAAGACGGCAAGAAACTATTCTTTCACATGTCCGAAGTTCAGGGCAATACGGTTGCTTTACATCCAGGCGATACCGTTGAGTTCTCCGTGGTTACCAATCAGGTGAGCAAACAAATTGCAATTACTCTTTAAAATATATATATCTTAAACTATTTATTTTTGTTTTTGCAGCGCAATGGCAAATCATCGGCTTGTAATGTTTTAAAAATAAACGATCGTCCCGATCGTCTGATCTCGCGCCTTAAGCTCAATGGCGATGATGGTGTACCGCGTTTGATACTTATACGCGCACCCAAGGGACCGCAGGGTAAGGGCTTCTCTGTCTTAGCGCGCCATCCACGCATTCCAGGTAAGTTAATTTGACTGATTGTAGAGCTGGAAATAGTATCGATTGTGTCTTTCAGCCCCCTGGCATAAACCAATTGACTTTAAGATTGATTTCCACACCTAAAGTTAGTTTTCCAGCTCTAATAAATAGATTAAGTTAATATTTAATGTCTAATTGTAAACTTGTCACTTGCAGGCGCCCTGGTGGAGTAATTCCAAAAAAAAAGAAACAGATATTATATGCAAATTAAAGACAATGCATGCATACATACAATATATACAATTATATATACAATATATCCTATATATATATTCTTGTACGCTACAACATAAAACAAGGCTTAAACGATACCATTACAAAGAAATGAAGGCACACAAACAACTCCAAACAACATATATATATATATGAAACTACAAAAACAAACTACAATACAACAACAAAGAAACAATGTTGTCGCTACAACCATATTATGATGCATACGAAACAAACAAACAACATACATTTATTAAGTATATTAACTTAGCAAACAACACACTATTGGAAACGATAATAATAATTGATAGCAAAGCAAGCAAAGCATATGGGCATACCACATACCACATACCACATACATACATACATACTTATATAAACTAATGAATGAAAATACTATATATGGAAACTCCAAAAAAACAAAAACCAATTTCTACGTGTCTCATAAACAAATCTAAATCAAATTTTGTACGTAAAGTTACGCATTAAACATTTAAAACCAGGGCCCTCCCTCCTATTTGTAATACACAAGTTCATATTTTTATGTTTATATATATATTGAAGTTGTGCGCTGCTTAAAACTGAAATTCAAGTGTCTGAGAGATGAAACCAAATTGTGTGTATACGTATACTATTTTTCAACTAGTTTTTGCTTTAATTTAATTTAGCATATATATATACAAAAAATGAAATCTTTAAAGTAAATGAAAATGAAAGCAACAAATAAGCAATTATTGTATAATGGCAACGAAATCCTTGCATATATATGCGTTAAAAACAAAAAGCAAATAAAAACACAAAAATACTATATATGCCATAGATGCGTAGATAGTTTTTTTCTCTACTTATATATATATATATGCTCTATTCTATAACTCTATTCTAATAATTCTCGCAATTGTTCTTTCACTGCTTCTTTGAAGTCATATTGTTAAACTGGCATATATGTATATTTATATTTATTGTATAATGATTGATTTACAACAGGATGAAAGTCAAGTAATGAAAGCAACAAGTATTTATAAAAATGATAAACAAAAGTCTTCATTTTGTTTGTAACATCATTTCATAACCAAAACAACAAAACACACTCAACGAGTATAATATTATTTATGTATGTTGTTGTTTCACGAATTTTTTCTCCTTTTTTTTTCCTGCATTCAAAGGGTTGCATTAACTTATTACATACATATATATTATACAAATACATACATCTTACATATATACAAAACATATTTATTTAAAAACCAGTAACAACAACAAACAAGGCAAAACCAACATTTAGAAATCGAACTTTGTAACTAACACACAAAAAAAATGATAAAAAAATGAAAAATACAAACCATAACTAAAAGTCTTTTGTGAGGAGGATGAAGAAGAGCAAATGAAATTTGCTGCGCCAAATCTGTTAAAACCATTTAATGAAAGATTACAAAAATTAATTTTTAAAAATGTATTTTTAAATATTAAAGTATATATATATAGTAAAAACAAAAAAAAAAAATCTAAAAAAAAAATACAAAAATACAAAGAGAGCGTGTCGGAAACAAAGAGCAAATATTGTGAAAAAATTATGAATTTCAATTACTAAAAAGAAAATACAAAAAAAAAATAAATAAAAAATAAAAAATTAACAAGCTAACAAATTTGGGATCAGTACGTCCTACTATAGCCATGTTATACATACATACATATATACAATTACAATTACAACAACAACACACTAAGCAACACAAGAACAACATCAAGTTAATTGTAACCTACAAATATATGTATAAACTCTTATTATACGAGTATGTATACATATATCGTCTGATATGCCGAATGATATAACTGCAGGCGCTTAGAGATTTATGCAATGCAATGAAATGATCAGCACAGACACGAACAGAACAGCAACTAATCCTTATTTATAAAATATAAAACATTAAAAAAATCGTAAAACATACACACAACAACAAAAAAATGCAACAAAAAAAAAACAAACAAAAAACAAAACAAAAATACATATGTGCTTGAATACGAAAGAAAAACAAAAACAAAAAACAAAAAAATACAAAAAACGCAAACTATATAAGTCAAATAATAAAAAATAAATACATATTTCAATAAAGCTAAAAAAAACAAAATGAGTTTTCCTTAGATTATAATTTAATGCCAAATAGTATGTAAGTCTAAGATCTTTTCTACTTGGACGAACTTACTGCGTAGGGATACAGGATTCGATGTCGTCAATTATGCCAATCTCCGCTGGAGTCACCCGGGGTAGTTTGTTGGGTCCTGTGCTGTACACTTCAGATGTTCCGATTTCCTAGTTGGCGTCGTACCTTGACTGCCACCTATGCGACAACACGACCTTCCTCGGAGAAGAAATGCTTCGGCTATGGTTCAGGAATTCCTCAATGAGTACGAGTGCTGGGCTCGCGTTGGAACAAGGGAGTTGGGCGTTATCTTGGACCGTCTGCTAACGTGGAAGCTGCATATGATTCGTGCCTCTGCCACGTTGCGTGAGAAGCCTAAACGGATGGACTGGCTACTTAGGCCTGGTAGTGGGCTCTGTCTGGCAGCCAAGAACCGCCTTTATAAGGACATTATTGTGCCCACTTTCACCCACTGGGACATGGCCTGCAACACATCAATGCAAAGGATCGATTCATACCAAAGTAACATGCTCCGAAGGATTGTGGACAAGCAGTATTAATTAATGGTATACTCAACAATCCGAACTTTCGCTGAATGGTATAGAGCAGGACTTCTGGCCCACCCCAACTCCTTGGCAACTCGCCTAGCAAGGCCTTATAGAAGCAGAAGGCTCGTACGATATTTCAGGTATTTAAAACTTTATAAGTCGCAACTATTTAAAATTTTAGTATTAATTTTGACCAAAAAAGTTTTGAAATAGTTTTGTATACTACATTTTGTGTCCGTACCCGGTTAAGAGATTGTAATTTTTCAAAATTAAAATAGGGGGTACCCCTATCAATTTGTCGATAAAATTTAATTTTTTCTTTAATATGTCTTTTTACTCCCTGTACCCATAAAATGGGGGATATTGGATATGTGCAAAAGTATGTAACAGGCAGAAGGAGACATCTCCGACCCTATAAAGTATATATATTCTTGATCAGTATCAAAAGAGATTTCGATTTGGCCATGTCCGTCTGTCTCTCCCTCCGTCTGTCCGTCCGTATGTACTTATGAACGCGTCGATCTCAGCAACTATAAGAGCTAGAGACACCAAATTTGGAATGTAAGTTCGTGTATAGCGGGTGCAGGTCAAGTTTATTTTGGATCGGAGATATTCCTCACCATTCCCCGCTATTTACAGTAGCACTTTTAAAGTTATAGCTTTAAGATTTGGCATGTACACTACTATAGTCACTCTTAATCTACTGTCCAAACTTTCAAGTTGATCGGATAATAAACACGGAAGTTATTCAACATACAAGATTTAGTACTGCAGCGCGGGGGAAGAAGCACAGCCACCTCGCTTGCGCTGTCGCTTTTGCTGTGTGTGTGTATGTGTAATTTAACGAAGATGCAATCGGAAATTTGATCTCGGCACAGGGAGTTTTGTAGTTGGGTATGCTCAACTATAGCACTCTTACTTGTTTTGTACCCTAAATTGATTTGGCATTGTAACAAACCTGATCAAAAAGATATTCCGCTGAAAATCGGCTTAGCTTTGGCTAAGTTATGGGAGTTTTAAGTCTGGGATAATGCTCGAGTAGCTTATCATTCCCATTCCCATTCCAACATCCGGTATAATTGTCAGAAAAAACTACAATGAATTTGTTTTGTTTTTGGTTTGTTTTTTGTGTTTTTTTAGTTTTATTTATAAGAATAATTTATATCTGCTTAAGATTTCTGGATTACATGACGTGACTATGGTATGGTATCGCATTTGTTTACTTATAACGCTCGTAAATCGGATTAAAACTCGACTGCTTGCTTTTATTGACTCTTCGACTCAGTTTTTTGTTGCTATGCTCTATGCTATATATTGTGTTTTCTTTATAGCGTTTGTTGTTGGTGTTGCTTAAAATTCAAGTATTTCATAAATAGTTGTGGTGTTTTTTGTTGTAATCGCATCGTTTGAGGTTAAGTAATGTAAATATATAAGTTACTTATAAGTTTACGCTTGCATTGATTTGTTTATAGTGAATATTGCATTTTGTTCATTGTTCATTGTTTTGTTTGGTGTTTTATGCATTTGCTTTCGTTACGCATGATTATATCGCCTATATATTATATGTATATATCAATATATAGCTTAGTAGATACTATATGTCAAAAAATTGCGTGTAGGGATAAGAACGTTTCGACGAATTAAAAACCGATTATTTGCATTCATATAAATTCAGTAAAAAGGGGTTCTTCGTAATACAAACTTGTTCCATTTTTTTTCCTTTCATATTTCTTTTTTAAAAAAGTATTTTTATGTATAATTTTCTGTTGGTTTTTGTTTTTTAACGAATCGAAACTCGGTACTGTACTTGCATAAACTTACAAATATACTATTACAAAAGACATTGAGTTTTGTATAAAAAATCGAGGTAAACTTTGATAGTGCATCGGGATTTTGGTGTTTTTTTAGTTCTTAGTTTTTGGTATTTATGCGGATAAGTAAAATTTTGGGATGTCCCTAAAAAAGGCATTTCAGTTTAGTTGTATAATATGATTTTGAGTTTTCGAACTGTTTTATGTGTCTATGATTGCCGATGCACCAATTTAAAAATTGATTGTTTAATGATATTTGGTGAGGGGCAGGCATTATGAATATCGATGTATTCGTGTCTTTTTTAATTACGAAAGAGAGCAAAAATTGAATTTGTTCAATTAGGGCGGGGTGGTGGGCAACTTTATGCATCGTTTAGAACTGCGTATATACGATGTTTGTTTATTATTAATATTAATATTTTGTTGCTTAATAGGAAGAAGTAGATACGTCTTAATATAAGTGTATATATATAGCTATATTTTTGATATCAATGGGTTGTGCTTAATTTCATTTTTTGTTGTTTAATTAGTGTGGAGAATTTGACGTTTTGCACTTGGGTTTTTTTTTGCTTTTGCTTTTAATTTTTATATTATTTAAATTTGTAAAGAGAGCGAATAATTTTAACGCCTAATTGCTTGTGCTGGCTACGCCAAGAATGGGTGTGTGTGTGTGTGTGTGTATATATATATATATTGGGTGTTTAGGAAGTTATTAGGCAGCTAATTTAGCATAATTCTATATGAAGTTTGGGGTGCTCCTAAAGCGAGATTGAGAAATATATGTATATATAGAGAGAGAGAGCGTAATGAGAATTTTCTTCAAATTATTCTTATGATTTATCATTTGCCTTTTGCTTTGTTTGGGATCATCATCATCATCATTTAAATCAACAATGCGACAGTGACTATCGCAACTCCTCCTGGGGATCACACTGGTCCGCGTTTAGGCGCTATTCTTAGATACAAACTCGCGCAATATATCGCCAGCCATTTCGATATTGTTGCGTGAGATTCCCAGAGCTGTGATGGCATTCTCCTTGGAGTAGCCCGCATTCATTAAACGCGCTATGTACTCCAGATTGATATTCTCGTAGGGCACAGCGCCGCAGTCTTTTTGATTGATCGTCACGTTCGCATAGAGCAACGGCTGATGCTGCTGCTGTTGTTGCTGCTGGACAGGATTGGGCGTTGTTGCCGCCGGCGTTGGCTGCTTCAGTGTCACCTTTTTGCCATTGGCTAGCGCCGCAGCTGCCGCCAGAGCCGCTGCACTGGTTGTGGTGGTGCACAGCTGCGTGTAGTGAGAGCTGGCTGAATCCAGGGACGCACTGCTGCTGCTGCTGATGCCGCTGAGTTTGGGCAGCGTGCCACGCGCCTCCAGCGGACGCGTATCGATCACGCCGCTTATGGTCTCCGCTGGCCCAACCTCCACCATCTCATCCAACAGCGACAGCACGGGGGATGTGGTGCTGCTTGCAATACGCTGCTGTCGCATCAAATCCTCAGCCAGCGTGTCAACGCTGCTGCTCACATGCGGCGGTATGGGCGGCGCCGTCGTCTGTGGCGGCACATTGTCCAGACTGCATTGGATGTTGTCAATGCTCCTGCTGCTCGAGGGCGTGCCATTTGACTTGATGGGCGTCTCCACGCCTGGTGATTTGCGTGGCGGCAACGGTGGCGCCACAGCAGCAGCACCACCACCACCAGCTGTTGAGCTGGAACTGGAGCTAATGCTGACGCTGGAACCGATGCCATCCTGCAAGTTCTGTAATATGGCATAGGAGCTAATCGAGGCCGTGTCCCCAGTGCTGCCGCTGTCCGTTCTGCTGGGCAGCTTCTGGCCATATGTGGAGTTGATAACACTGGAGCCAATAAGTGGTGCGCTCATGCGATTTGTGGTCTTCTGCGTCGAGCTGTTGCCGGTTACCGTGCCACAGCCACCAACTCCATTGCTGATCACGGACGACGCAGGTGGCGCTGAGGGTTGCGGCAGCTGGTGCAGCTGCTGCGTGGAGTTGGTTGTTGAGGCGCCGCCACTGCTGCTGCTATTGCTGCTGCTGCTGGGCAGGCTGAGCGCTGGCCCCCCGCCCGCATAGAGATCGTTCTGCACGGCCATCAGGCTGGGCGTGGTGCTGCGCCTGCCCAGACGTGGCGAGGTGTGCGGACTGTGCTTCTCAACGGAGGATTGCGATGCCGCCGAGGTGCTCAGCGCATGCAGCGACGATGTGGCAATATTGAAGTCGCCCATATCCTGCAGGATGTGGAGTGTGGTGTCAGTTGTTTGCTGGCTTGTTTGTTTGATAGATTTGATTTGGTTTTGGTAGCTGTTAGGACGCATGCCGCAACGAGGCTGCAAATCAAATGTTCTTGGACATGCACAACATGGAAACAGGAGCAACAATAACGCAAAAAAAGAAGAATAAAAATAATGTAACTGTAACATAAATAAATGATAAAGAAAATAAACAATTGTAGCAACAATTAAAACCAATATTTATAAATATTTATACACATATATATAGATATATTTTGTTTGTTTTTTGCTGTTTGTTCTGTTTTTGTATTAGGTATTTTTTTTTTGTTTTTTAAAACTTATTAAGGAAATCAAAAATTAAAATTTAAGTCTGCTAATGGCTAAGAATTTCATGTACTTGTATTTAAATATTATATATATATAAAGTATATATTTAAAAAATTGCATTAGATGTATTACATTAAACATAAATAATTATTATTGAATTATGCTTATTGAAGAAGCCTATGGTTAAGGAAACGAACTGAGCCGAAATATTAAATAATAATGAATAATGATAAAAAGAAATGCATACAAATGATAAAACAGGCACACACACACGCACACACTCACACACACAATGTTAATTTCTTTGCTAATACTTTAAACGTTTTATATAAATTCTGGCCTAGGCTTGTGACAGTTAACAGCTAACTAACTACATTAATAATAGTAATAATAATTATAATAATAATTGATAATTATACATACAATATGCATTGGCCATAGACCAAGGGTTTAGCCTTTATATAGATTAATTATTAATATATATATTAATATTAATAAATTACAGTCTTAAGGCAGCCTGAGCCAGAGCTGCTTACAAAAAAATACATACAATTTGATATATATATATATGAAAATCGAATTGAAAACTAAAACAAAACATAAAAAAATTATAAACCACTCACAAACTAGTTATAAATATATCTTTGGAAATATTAAACAATAAACTAAAATTGTGCAAAAATACCATACGATTGATTGTGTTTTTTTGATTGAAATGGGCCAATATACTGTAGGAAGAACAGGGATCGAATACAGGGGTTACTTCAGACAGTTTACAAATTATAATAATTATAATATTAATATTAATAAATTCTATGGTGCCTAATGTATTTACAAAAGTGTAAAGAGAAACGAACAACAGCATTTATCATTTCAGTTTTTGTTTGTTTGTTTTGTTGCTTAGTGACGGATGTATCTATATATATAAATATATATAGTACTACGCACATATGATAAGAACAGACTATTAAATGAATCATAAACAGAGGCGAGCGAGCGTATGAATGAATATAAATGACGAATGAAAGAATAATAAGCAACCAACAAAACGAAACAACAACGAACAGTGCACAGACAGAGAAACAGAAACAGAAATAGACTGAAACAAGCGAGCGTTGGTTGATAAAAAAAAAAACGATTGCAATGCGGCTGATGAGCAACTTCCGCTCTATACAAACATACTATATATATACATATATATATATATACTATATGAAAAGTGCTCTATTATTTATAATTGTCTGTTTGTGTGTACTGCGCACTGCTGTTAGTTGCATTCAATTGTAGCTAATAATTTAAGTATGAATAAATCAAAATCGCTAAATATTTAACTTAATATACAGAAACTTCTATGTGTATATATATATATATATAAACGAAACAAAATTGATATTTGTAATCGTAATAAGAATAATATTTGTTTATATATATAGATATAGATATATATGTATATATATATATATATGAGAGGCAGCACAGGCGGGCAGCGCGGGGCAGGCGTCAAAGGCTTTATTTTAAAAAGCGCTGCACAAAACTATACCTCTGTATCGTCATCGTCCTGCTGCTGATGTCGTCCGTTAGCAGCGCTGCGATTGTGCTGCTTACGCGGATCGAAGGCATCTACAACGATCTGTTCGGTGCCCTTGATCTCGGCACGACAGAATGGGCAGCCCTGCAATGTGAAAAGTTTATTACAACATTAGTTATTACATTGAGCAGCTGCTGTGTGTGTGTTAGCTTACCTGTCCCTCCGAGTCCACCTGCCAGGCGGTGAGACAGGGCGTGCACAGTAAATGACCGCAGGGCTCTATGCGTATATCCTTATCATTCTCTGCGCAGATTTTGCATAGCTGAAAAGTGCTGCCTGCAAACGCAAGGCATCGAAAATCTGTTTAGTGGCGTACTTTGAATCTAGGGTTAATTGTGACTTACCCATTTCACAGTACAGCTCATATTGCTCTTGTGTTACAGTTATGTGATCCTCTGTGGGACTTTGAACGGCTGACGACAGATCGGGATTGTACGCCTGACCATCAGGGTATAAATAGAATCCCTCTCTAAATAATGACGTGAAATAAAGTGATTAATATTCAAGATTCAAATATATATATATATATATATAAATAAGCATTACAAAACAAAGAGCTTATTCAGCAGACTTAATCGCAGACTGATTTACGCAATAGTGAAATAAATAATAGCGGAAATTAGTCAGTGTTTAGGTTCTGCTGAACGAGCTCAGTCATGTCTATTATAATAAGTTTATCATGCACGCTACACACGCACATTGCTAGTTGCGAAAGATTAAAGCACAGTAGAAGGGCTAAGCCAAACAGAGAGAGCTTTTTGAATGAAAGCACACTAATACATGCATGTCAATTTACCAATACATACGCTAAGCAAATGAAATGCTGTCTATAACTTTTTGACAATCGTTTTAAGTGAGATCTTCTTGACCTATATGTTTGCTTACCGATGCCCATCGAGCAGCGCCTGACACAGAGATTTGTTTTGGGGTATCGTCTGCAGTATCTCGCCATCTGCCGTCACATAACCAATGGCCCATTGGCCCAGCCGCGTGCAGGATAAACGAAAAACGTAGCTGCCCGCTTTGTGTATGTAGCGCTGTAGTCGCGCTTTAACCTCATCGTAGGTGAGGAAGGCCACATAGCCGGGGTGGGTGACGGCCAGAATTTGCCAGTTGCGTAGCAAAGTGACCCAGGGCTGAAATAGACGCGTGAATACATCGAATTCAAAATTCGATATATAATCATTGCACGTCAAATCGATGGTCGTCTTAAGAGCCATCGCCTCCAGACCCGACGATATAGGATGCACTTTGTTTAGCTCCTGTCGGAATATTTTCCAAGGCACCAGTGTACTAAATAACAAATAAGCGCGGGGATTAATATGGAAAGCACCTTAAATGAAAACACCTTAATGAAAGCTTACCTGTTGCCAAAATTGCTTTTCCAGAAATCGGCTGCATCGGCCTTCGTAATTCGAAACTGATCGCCAGCAAAGACACCATTGGGAAATATAGCTTTAAGCTCGCTGAGCATGTGTGAGAAGACCAAACTCAGTTTGGTCAGATTGCGGCGATAATGTGAGTTCTCATCAAACATTTTCTCTTTGCCCTCCTTGAAGAGCTTTATGGCCTGCTTGCATTTACGCATTAGATTGTTAATGAAGACATTAAAGTGCTCGTTGGCATGCAATTGATGCATTTGATCCTCGTTTTTCGAATAAATTAGCCGCAAACGCTGATACGTGTCCGGCAGTATATCCAAAATGAATGGGGGGCTGTTTTTAAGATTCATTTTTGCCTGTTGGCATAATTTGACCACTTTATCCATCAGCTTCCACGTCTTTTCCAGCGTTTTCTTGTCCGTGGACAGACGCTGTGATACGCATGCTTCCGAGATGGCTCCATGAAGTTTTGAAAAGATTGACGGAAAAATTTTTGGTTGTGATTGTATGCGACTGGTTCGACTCGTCGCCATCTTTTCTCTCAACACTGCGACTGCGACTGCTGCTGCTGCTTATGTCGTTGTTGTTGTTGTTGCTGCTGCTGTTGGTGTGGCCGTGTTGTTGGTTTGGGGAGTAAAGTTGTAGGTTTCACTCGTCACACACACACTTCGCGTTACAACGACGGGGCAGCGACAACATGTATTTCCAGCCCCCCAAACTGCCAATACACCCAAAATAATTAAACATACACTTTGCCTTTGGCACTAGGCATCTGCATTTGCACGATTTGCGCGTTTCGTAGTTAGTTATTAACGAATTTTTTTCCCACACAATTCTCCGACTTTTTCAATGAGTGTGCCTGTGTGCGTACGCATGTGTGTGTGTGTGCGAGTAGCGATGTAAGTTGTACTATCGATATATTCGACTGTATCGATATGCCTGTGCTGCCACTCTGTGGGCAGTGTTGTGTAATGCATGAGCATGGCAAACTGGTGCTGCCAGTGCTGCCCATCCAATTGGCTGCACTATTTATGGTGGCAGTTACTTTTCAAACAACGATAACGAGCTGCATAACAAGGCAAAAGCTGAAAACGGTGAAATGCAGCCTGCCCCTTGCGCATGCTACTTGCTCATCAACTGCAAATGTATGGCATTTCTTGGCATTTTCACAAGTGCCATTCATAACAAGCACTTTTGGTTTTTCTTATTTTTCTACTTTTTTGTTGCCATATAATTTCCGCTGCACGCTCTATCATCACTTTTATATAATACTCGGGCTATTTCTATGTGATGCTGGCTGACAGGCTGTGATTAGAGCGCGAGGCGTAGAAAACTTGCACGACTTGCAGAACAGGTGCGTTGGCCGTTGTTGTTATTGGCCATGGTACTGCAGCTTCTATCATTTTATTACACTATTTTTCCTTTTTGATGTTTGTGGTTTTTTTGGTTTTTTTTAATATGCATTGCGGTGCAGCTACAATTTTCACTTTCCATTTTTATTGGCAGCCACAACGAACATCAAATCTTGGTTATGGCCAAAAAGAAATTGCAATTGCCTGGCTGCCAAAGGTTTTCTACCAAAAACGTTTGACGCCGGCTTTCTTTTAATTAATTTTTAAAGTGGCGCGCTCCTCAGCATTAGTTCTGGGCGGCCATGGCTGCTGTGTCACGGCTGTCAGATGCATTTTGCCGCTAACATGTCTGCTTGCCCAAAAACTAACTGTACACATTCACTTACTGACCTCTTTTTGCCGTTAAGCGGCGGCGGCGGCGCTGCAGCGCTGCACCACTCAATTTTGTTGTTGTTTTTTTTATGCACGCGAGCGTCCGCCAAAGCTCATGTGCGAGCTTCACTATCTGTTTATGTGCACACATCCATACATACATACAGTATGTACTGTATATGTACGTATGTGAGTGTGTGTGTGTGTGTGTGACCCTTATTCGCAACGCCACTCGGGCGTAAAATTTATGGCTTAAAAGTCGACAAGTCTATAAACACAGCTTCCAGCCAGCAGCGTCTGTGGCTTTGAGTATCGGCATCGTCTTTGACTTCAAACTGCGCGGCCGCGCACTTTCTACGGCTGCGGCGGCTTGCCCGCCTCCTGCCCGCCTGCCTGCCTGCCCCCCTGCCCGCCTGCATAGATCGTGCCTATTGGAGGCTGCGGTTTTAGGCTCTGTGTGTGTTATAATTTCAAATGTGGTTCGCCTTTTTGGTTGCATTTTGCTGCCACTTTTGGCAAATTAAATTTGTACGCAAAACCGATTAGGTTGCAGACAACATGGCCAAGTTGTTATTTTAAATACCGACAACTCCATTTAATCAATGCCTAAGCGCAGCCAAAGCAGCCAACGCTGGCGAAGACGTTTCAGGCGCACAGTGTGACCATGTAAAGGCAAAAAGCTTTTTACAGTCATATTCATATTAAAGCTTCCTGTGCGCCACATCTTCACACTATTCAGACCTGTTCCGGTTTCCACTTTCAACAAAATTATGTCAAAGTGAAATGCTGCCATTTTCATTATTGTTTTTAAGTTAATGAAATAAAAGCAAATGTTTTCAATTTAAGTTTAAAAGCAAGTGAATTCAATTCACACAATTCTCTTAAAAGTGAGAATGGGAACACTTCAGCGAAATTCACTTCCGCTATACCTTAAGTCGAAATGTAGGGCAATGTTAAGCAACATTAACATTAACATTTCATAATCCCATAACATACATAGTGTCAAAAATGAATAATCATGGATTTTGTTGTTTTATATGTCACATATTAATAGTTTTGTTACTTTGTTTTTACAAATTTACTAAATACTTACCATTTAATTGTTATGCATTTAAAAAAATTGATTAATTTTAATATAGGGCTATTGTTTTCTTATCCAAAGTCAAAAAATGAAATTTATTTTCAGTGTGTAAAGTGTTTCTTGACAAACTGTATGTAACTGTGCGATACAAATTCAAAACAGAGCTCTTCTTAGTTGAGAAATTTGCATATAAAGAAGTATTTAGTATATATGATTATATTAATATATTATTCTTATTTGTATTCTCAAATAAAGCCACACAAACAAACGGCCTTGAAAACAATTTAAATGGCATACAAAATTTTATAAGCATATCTTCATGCACATGCTCACCACTGTGCGGCGCCCGAAAGACGCCAGCTGCGCAGCTACTGCGCTGCGACTGCCTTTCACTCATATAAATGGCATTGCAAATTCGAGTGTGAGTGTCATTCAAACCTTTCTCTCGTGTTGTTCGGTACGGCGCAGTCGCAGCAGCAACAGAAGCCGAAGTAGCAACAGCAACTTTTTGTCGCAAACGAAATTGGAGCTGGAGCTGGCAAAGGCTCCCAGTTGATCTCTTCTCGGGTCGACAGTGCAACAAAAGAAGCAGCAGCAGCAGGCAGCAACAATAAAAGCCTATAATTTTTATGAATGTGTTCAAAATCAAAGCGCGCGTGCGTGTGTGCGAGAGTGCTAAGTGTGAATGTGTGTGTGAATGTTCGTTCATTCATTGAAAACACTGCAGCCAACAACAATACATACATATAAATAACATAATGCAGTCGCTGTAACGTCAACGTCAACGTCGACAGCAGCGTTCGGTATCGGGGCAGCATCCCACATCCACATCCACATTCACAGCGATCACTTCGCATGCGAAACTCAACGAGCGCGCATCAAAATCAAATTCAAACGGTTACGGTTACGGCTAAAGAGTAACGAACTAAAGTACTTCACTGAAAAGAACTTGGACGGCCGCCCGCCCCGCCCCGCGGACTATGAAAAGATATTTTGTGTGCATACAATAATAATAAAAGAAGCAAAAACGAAGGCAACCGCAGAACGAACAAACGGTAACGGTGGTAAACTTCAAAAGGCACAAGTCGTAATTGAAATCGAATTAAGGCAACGTGCAAAAAATATAAGAGACAACTAAAAAGGCAGGGCGATAAAAAAGAAATTATGCTTTATTGTGTGAGAGGTCAACAGATACAATCACAGACGGGCCATTAGAAGCAGGAGGAGCTTTTGCGTGTAATTGTTGTGTAAAGTAAACCGAAGCGTCGCTTAATGTTTAATAGGCAACGAATGAACTCATAAAAGGGCCCTAGCCAAACCCAAATGAGCGAACCGCGAACCACAAGACGCAACAGCGACAGCGATAACCGTTAATTCGAACGTTGGCTGCGACGCCAGCATCAGCAATAGCAATAGCAATAGCAATAGCATCAGCGTCGACGCCAGCGTCAACGTCAGCGTCACCGTCAGCTTGAGTTTCGAGCTTCTGCGTATTGAGCTTGCACCAGTTCTCGTTAGGAGCCGTGCATAGGCGGTGGGTAGAGGTACTAAAAAAAACTTTCTTCAACGCAGCTCGCACTCGTGTCGTGATCTTTGCACGCCGCCGCATAGCTGGTGTTGAACTTGAGAAGCTCAAACAGCAGTAGCAGCCGCAGCAGCAGCAGCAGTTACAACAACAAAAGCAACTGCTACTATTACAATTGTTAACGAGCGAAAGCGCCGAAGTCACGCATACGTAGTCGTCGCCGTCGCCGTTGTCGTTGTCTAGCCTAGGCCAGGAAAGTGCAGTCGACAGTGAAAATGATGTGCCCAATCCAGACCCGCTTTAGCCAAAAGTACCAGCGCCAGCTGTTTGGCGCACTGCTGGCGTTTATGCTAACGGCAACGCTCACTAAAGGTAAGTCATTCAGTCTAAGGCAGGGGAAACGGGCGGGGCCAGGGTACGGACAAACAGACCAACAGCTGTGCGGTAGAAAGGCCACTCTTAAGCTGTTGTCTTCTTTGGCCAGCAGCAGCAATTAATATCTAAGGTACGAGTACAAAGTGAATGTAAAAAACTGACACACATCAGAGCTGCGAACCTCCCAACCCGACCCCTGCACGGGTGTATGGCATGTGCCCATAAGCGCCCTACTCCCCCCTCTTTATACTTCACCCCACTCAGCATGCCTAGTAAGTGTGTATGTATGTATGTAAGAAGTAAAGCCAAACATGCTCGTAAATTTGCTCGTCGTGCACAATTTGTCCAACATTCAAATAAATTCATTAAACTTGCTCTCCTCTCGTGCACAACGGAGGAGAGCAAACACACAACAGAGACTTGAACCCCGGAGGTTTACGGTTTACAGTGTCACGGCAGCCGGTTGGAACGGGTTCAAATTAAACCAACTGAACTGCATTAAAGAGAGCAGCAAATTATTTGCTTGATTGCCTTATAAGGTCACACTGAAAGAGTTGACCCGTGGAATTGTTGAAATTAAGTGATTTGTTTGTTCTTCGACATGATCGTTATCGTTACTTAATTGAAATCAAAAATTCTTCAACATAAAGATCATGACATTGTTTTATTGATTGGCTAACTAAGAAGATGACTCAGTTTTGTTGTGGCAATCGAACTTTTGATTGGATATATCAGCTATATAGCATTTAGTTAGTATTTACTACTACTCATTTCCTATCATAAGTATTACTTGAAATAGAGAGTCCTCCTTAAAATAAATGTTTCCTTAAAACAGATCTCCTGAAAGTATATGTTTCCTTAAAACTTATATCTTCTGAAACTATATGTTTCCTTAAAACTTATATGAGTTAAGATTCCTTGAATTTGCACATTTAGTAATACAATCAATAGTATATACAAAAAACACATTTTTAATTGACTGCTTCACATGCCAAGCATATAGACTAAACTTCTTCCTACACGTAGACCCCATAACACTTAAGACTGACCCTACCCAGCACCATATATCTAGAAGTATTTCTTTCCTACATTAATCAACATCTATCTTTTGATCGAAACACTCAAATTATCTTTGGGGAACACTTTATAATAATATCATCTATAAATACTAATTTGTAATATATATTCTTTATCAACCACATAGCTTTAAGACTTATGTACACAATCCGAAAACCTAAGCAGCCAGTGCTATTTATTCCTAGGTTTGCCATAGCTTAAACTAAGCCAACTTTAAATAAATATCATAAGATTCCTTGAATCGCAATATTTCATCTACAATTCTAATAATTTCAAAGGTACTAAGTTTCATCAGTTGATAAATCAGAATTAGTTGGGGATTTGATCAAATCCTAGTTTCACAACATTTAACATTATATATATACGATCAGATCTTAGAATTACTGAATATGGCCTTCTCCGTGAGTCGCACTTAAGATATGAGTTGAAAATTTAACCCATTAATCACATTTAACATACAGTACAGATTTAACCCAAGCATTATAGCACTCAAATCATTCCTTTTAGGAAAAAATGATTTATGTAGTACATTAAGTTAAGATGATTAACGTTTATCAAACAAGCATGAACAGTCCAGCTGCGGGGTGTCTGTATCTATATAAACCAAGATCGGAGTTAATGAGCATAAGGAATAGACTCATTAACAATATTCCTGCTCTTCTTAAAGAAGACTATTATTACTTTCAACAAAATAATGTCCTTTAATGGGTGAAATATCACTTTTGCTATCTATTTCTTAGGGGTAAGCAGTTGGGCAGTTGGTGATCCTGAAACCACTGTGCGGCTGCTGGCATCATGATATGTGGGGGCAGCAGTTGCTGCAACGAGCACACA
Organism: Hirtodrosophila histrioides; assembly: GCA_037075165.1. NCBI lineage: Eukaryota > Metazoa > Arthropoda > Insecta > Diptera > Drosophilidae > Hirtodrosophila > Hirtodrosophila histrioides. Next base: position 257,254 of record JBAMCL010000727.1, on the reverse strand, counting down.
TATCATGTCTGTTGCCAGACCCGGCCTAAGCCTGCCCAGCGTTGTGCGGTTGTTTTTGTTTTCCACTTTTGAAAATTATACGTTATGCGCTCTGCTTTTTTTCTCTTTTCTTTTTTTTTTTGTTGCAATTGATGGCATCCGATAGCAGGAGCAGTGTCAGAGCTTGGCCTGCTCTTGGTCTTGGTTGTCATTGGCGTGGAATGTGGTACAATGGCGGCAGAGGGAGGGCAATATAAACTATAGTCGTATATATGCATGTGTATAATGCCTCGCCACTTGGCTGATGTCTGTATTAATTTCTAACGCCGCTTAATTGCCTCTAGTTGTGGCCATTAAAATGCGACTACGTCTGGATTAAGTCTTGAAATTTAAGTTATTTATCTAGCTTTTATTTTCTATGTGTTTATGTTTTTGTTTTATTTTTGAACGCAGCTGCTACAAATTGAAATAATGAACGTGGGTTCAATTATCTCAGGCAAACAATCGCAGCGCGCTAATAGATTTTCAACGTCTGCTCTCCGTTTGCTTCCTCTGATGGCGTCGCTTTCTTTGCAAACAATACCCAACGGAGGCCAACATCCGACGACGGAGACGGAGACGACGGCGAGAAACAGAAATTTTCGGCCCGGGCCGGAGGCAATTAGTGTGAAAATTTCACTTGCAGTTTTAGCCACAAGATTTCTGGATGGGGGATTAGCAAGCGCAATTATAGATGGGGGTCACTGATAGTCCCAGCACATTAAAAGCCTGTGTGTCTGTGTGTGTGGTTGTGTGTGTATGTGTGTGGGTTGTGTGCCGTTAACATCGGACTGAGCTAACTCATAAATGGTCTACTAAATGTTCAAGTTAATGTCGGAATATGAATATTAGACAAGTTGTCGGTTGGGTGGGGCAGCAGAAGAAGCTGACAGAGATGAGCTCGTGTCACAACATTTACCGAAGGTATATAGCCTTGCAGAGAGTTTATTGTATACAAAAACTCTACGTACGACAGATTATTTCATTGGCTTCTATGGGATATATTGCTTTGAATCAGACAGCTTTTACAAAACCAAACGATTCTTTGATTTGAGAAGCTTGCCTATATATTGAAAGTATAGAAAGTATCAATTATCGTCCGATCGTTTCATAGCATCTATCTCTTATAGTGATCCTATACGGCCGGTTACAATATGTGTAGTGCCTGCTCCAAAAAGAAGCATCTTTGTTTTTATACAAACAGCACAAACCCGACTTTTGATGCTTAAGAATCTATATAGTTTACTACATACTACTTAATAGGTCGCCTTCCTCAAGACGTTACACATTTCGTGATTAAATTAGAACACCTTCTGCTAGGGTATACAAATCTCTCAATGATGAACCCGATATGGTGATCAGTCTCTTGATAACGAGGCATCATCTTGATATTGTTTTAATTGAAATTCACTAAAAGCAATGAAAGACTTTCATTTTAAATATAGGACGTACTTTCAGTTTAAATTTATAAAATACACTCCATGTGAGCTGAATATTATGATATTAATTTTATATTCTAAACTCTTTCTAATCAAGCTTAGAAAACAAATGTGGTTAATGTTTACTGAAATAATAGGATGAAGTTAATTTCAATATTATTATACATGTCTTTTTTAAAGGCTTTTAAGTTTTTTTAGAATTTTGTATTCCTTTTATATAATTGTGTTGATTCGTGCCTCACCAAGTGGTGCGTGTCACGACATGCACCCAACTCGAGGGGGCAACAAGAAATATGAATCTGGAAACTGCGCAAAATGCTTTGCTCTTTTTTTGGAGCTAATCCAAAATTTGTATGCCCAGCGGTGACTCTTCCGCATGCCGCCAGCAGTCGGGAGAAAAAGACTCTCCAGTGATCTGCGCAACCCACTCTCTCTCATTTTCTGGCTCTTTCGCTCTCTTTGCAGGCGCCGTAACAGACTCGCCCATTAAGATCATCAAGCTGCCGGCACAGGCGCCTGTGATACGCTACCGCAACGCGGAAGCTGCGCCGGATTCCCTGCTGATTAACTATCGGCAGGATGCTGAGCCAGAGCTGTCCGCAACGCTGATGCAGGCGCCGGGCGCAGCGGCCGTGGCACTGGAGAATCTGTTGCAGGAGGAGGCGGAGCAGCAGCAGCAGCTGAGCCTGGGCCGGCAGCATCGGGCCAGCGCCGCCAGCAACACCAACAACTGTCCGCGCTCCTGTCCACCCAGCTTGACGGTGGGCGCGGAGCCCGTCTGTGGCAGCGATGGCCTCATCTATGCCAATCTGTGCGAGCTGCGCAAGAAGACGTGTGCCCGCAATGGGGTCTCAACGATCAAGGACATGCGCGACGGTTGCGAGCGCTCCAAGGGCTCTGATTGCAAGCATCGCTGCAGCACCGAAAAGGATCCTGTCTGTGGCACCGATGGACGCACCTATCTGAATCGCTGCATGCTGCGCGTGCAGTCCTGTCGCGTCGGCCTGGCTGCCGTCAAGCTGTCGCATGTGGGCCCTTGCAGCAACACCAGCGCCCAGCGTGAGTCCTGTCCCGTGGATTGCAACAGCGCGCCCAAGGATGGTCCCATCTGCGCCTCCGATGGCAATGTGTACAATTCCACATGCGAGATGAAGCTGCACACCTGTGGCCAGGGCGTGGTCAAAACCAGCCGCAAGCACTGCCAATCTACGCGCATGTGCCGCGAGTCCTGCTGGCGTGTGGCTCGACCCACCTGCGGCTCCGATGGTCGCCTCTATGCCAGTCCCTGCAAGATGCGGTCCACCAACTGCGGCAAGCATGTGTTTGAGGTGCCGCTCTCCTTCTGCATGCCACAAGAGCGACATGGCAGCCAGTCGGGCGAGACATGTCCCACCGAGTGTCCCAAAGTAGATGCGGATCCAACATCCCAGTATGTGTGTGGCAGCGATGGCAACATCTATTCCTCACTCTGCGAGCTTAAGATGCTCAACTGTGGGTAAGTGAGCAAGTCTTTTAATTAAAACTTGATAGTAACAGAAAGGAACTAGATTGTACTAATAAAAAGCACAGAGAATCAATCAAAGCTCGAGTAAGTGAGCTTTGAAAGCACATTAAAGCTTTAAGAGAACTTAAATTAATAGACTTTATACGAAAAAGTTCACTGAATGCTCTGCTCAATAGTTAGAAGTCTTTGTTATTTGATCTTTATCATAATTTTGCCTTGTAGACCCCAACGCAAGTCCATACAGAAGATGAGCATGGACAAGTGTAAGAACAGATTAACTCGCTGCAAGCAGCTGCCGCCCTGCAAGGACTTCAACAATCTCTTTGGGTCCATCTTCAGCTCCAAGCGGAATGACAAGCTCTGCGGCACAGACGCCAAGACGTACAACAACGAATGCGAGCTGGCGCATGCCACCTGCCTGTAAGTTCATGGATTCCAGTTCGATTTTTGTTTAACCAAATCCCTTAATAGGCGCGGCGTTAATCTGGCGCACATTGGACCCTGCACGGATCTTAATACACCGGCCAAGGACTGTGGCGATGCGTGCACACGGGCGGATTTGGAACAGCAGCCGGTGTGCGGCTCCGATGGCAACACCTTCGCCTCCCTGTGCGAGTTTAAGCGACGTACCTGCAATCTGCGCGTAGTGCCAGTTTCGCTAAAGAACTGCGCCCTCACCGCCGACTGTGAGTCCGATTGTGATGCACAGCCGCCGAATTTTGTGTGTGGCTCCGATAATAAGTTCTACAAATCAGAGTGCCACATGCGCAAGGAGAACTGCGGCAAGCATGTGTTTGTGGTGCCACTGAAGCGCTGCTTGGCTGCCTTTCAATTCAAAGGCTGCGCCCGCATCTGTCCCAGGGAGTTTGAGCCGGTTTGTGGCAACGATAATAAAACGTATCTGAATGATTGCTTCCTGGACATTGAGAACTGTCGCACCAATAGCACTGTGGGTGTGCATCATTATGGCGCCTGTGGACGCCCCGAGGCGCCATCGACCAATTTCCTCTACTAATCCTGTGCGCGTCATATACATTTTACATGGCATTTAATATTATTAGGCGTATTGTATGTATATTTTTTTAAATGATATTTATTATGTTGGAATTAAAAAGCCGACTGAACGTATAAAACTGATTGGGGAATGCAACTGATACGGGTTAGACTAAGCAGAGTCATCAAACAGTTTGCTAAGCATTGCATTGATCTCATGCGGCCGATACTTGACATATTTGTCGGGATTCTTGCTGAACTGCACCGCTGCATACCTGAAAATCAAACAATTAGTTGGGTTTTATCAAAGTATTTGCTTTGCGGAAAGCTTACATCTCAAAGAAGCGATTGTAGTTGGGCAGTATGTGCTCCACATTGTCGCGTTTGATGCCTTCGCGTAGTATAACATCGGGTATGGAAATGCCTCGTTGTATTTTGCACGCCTCCTCAAAGTCCTTGTTGAAATTCTAAATGAATCAAATTTATAGCTCATTAGATTTATTGTTTAACGCCTGCGAAGTTGTTTCGTTTTGCGCACCGAAAAGCGCTCCTTGAGCACGCTGCGATCCTTGTCCTTAACCTTGCCAGCCACCGGCTTGGGCAGCTCTTCAAGTGAGTAAATGCCGGCCAGCATCTTTGACCAGGTCTTTTGATAGCTAGTTTTTAGCTCACGTATCATTTCCAGATAGCTATGCTCACACTCCGGCTCCGCCAGAGTGACCAAATCAATGAGATTGGAGCGCTGCAGTGATTTGAGTATGTAGTGTATGTTATTCAGCCTAAAGAGATGTTTGGTGGCCTGATCATTATACTGCTCGCACTTGTTCATAATGGACAGGTTGAGCTCAGCCAGCGCTTTCTCTGCAAGCCATAAAAAAAGAAACATTAAAATCAGCTAAGAGATGTAGATTGTAATGTAGTTTACTTATGTAGATGGCCAGCAGCGCTTTGTTGCGCTCCTCGCCAGGCAGCGCCTTCTTCATCAGTATGGTGTCCAGCTGCGTGGAGTACAAAACATCCTGGGCAAGTATAGCGCCAATTACATCAAAGTGCTCATACAGATGCTCAATAAACCAAATCGTATTGGAGGTCAGCTCGTGCACAGTGGCATCCTTGGGCACATTGCTTTGGCCGACAATATTTGTGCTCGACTCGCCCTTGACAACGTCTAGGAAATGTTCCAACGCCTTGGCGCCCGTCTGCTGCAGTTTGTTGAGCACCTTAGTCAGCTGTTCACGCTGTGCAGCATCGTAGGTGCGCTCAATGTCCGGCTGGAGAAGGATAACACGCTTTAGTGCCGAAAAGATGCCCAGCGCCGAGGTCCATTCCTTGCGTGAGATGCAGCGTAAAATGCGCTGCGTTATGGACTCTGCATCCTTAACCACCAGCTCGATGGCATTGTAGGCCAGACGTGCAAAAACCTCATTATGCTTGGATTGTGGTATAATATCCCTCATAATGGCGCGCTCCCAGTTCAGCAGCCGTTGCAGTCCTAGCAACATGACCAAATACTTGTCCAGCTCCTGATCGCCATCAAGCATATCCTCCGATGTCAAATGATCCGTGTGCGAGGAAGCCTTCTTTATGGAGAACCCTGTGGACTGCTCAATGGTCTGCGTGGCTCGCAAATACAACTTGTTGGCCTTCTTCTCAAAGCTGTGAAATAGGATGATTAATAGAGTGGCTGTAGAATGTGCCCAATAAACGCTTACATTTGCTGCAGCCGCGCTGAGGTGTTCTTCTTGGGCTCATTTTGTCGGCCGCTGTGACGTGGTCTCTGCAAAAGGCAGCGTTCGTAGTTTAAAGAAAAAAAGTAAACAATTTTACTCAATTTAATTGGATTTATTTATAAATGCATAAGCCAGAGATGACAACATGATTGATCAATCAATTCTACATCAAGCATTTGAAATTAAGCAAAGAATCAAGCATTTTTTCTCAGTGTTGACACAAATTTAGATTTATTGGTATTTTATTTGTTTTGTTTACAATTATGGATTATTAAAGACAATATAAAATACACATACATTTTAAAATTCTTAAACTAGGCAAGCGTATCAGCCGGCGATCGCTTGAGGATTGAGATTCAAGAGATTCAGAGAGCACTAAGGGCGTCCAGTATGCGAGTGCAGTCCTCATCTTTGCGGAGACCCATTCTTTTGAGATCGGCGCGTTGCATGGACACCAAATCGATAAGATCAATGTGACACTCCTCAAACTTATCCAGATATCTCTCCAGACCAAGGAGTAGAAGCACTTCCTTCACATTGCTAGCATGATTTACCACATAGGAGTGATTTGTAGCCTGCAATGAACGGCGGCGGTTCTCCACAACGAGCGATGTTTCTGTGTTGCTGTTGTTGGAGTCATCCAAAAAGTTATCCAAGCTATTGTTACTAATTTCTTCCATCAACTTGTTGCCAGACCCCTTGATCATGGGAGGCAACGAGTGTTGTTGTTGTTGCTGCTGTTCCCGTTTTAATGGCTTCTTGAAGATCATCGGCGTGACGGGACTTTTGCGTGCTCGCATATCCTTAATAGGTGACAAATTGGGCGAGCCATAGTTACCAGAAATGGGCGTGGAACAGCGCACATTGATGGAGTTCACCCTAAGCGTATTCCAAATGGGTGCGTTTTTGATTTTGGGCGTGCGATTAAAGCTTATCCTGCGTTGCGGTGTTGGTGTGCGACTTTCAGCCATTTTAAACAATACAAATTTGATACAAAAATAATATTTAAAACACTGGACACGACACGTTTTCGAAAAGCGGCAAGTCAAGCAATGGCGGCCGCCTTTGCTATTGGCGCCACTAGTCAAAGCTTTTCGGGAATTCTTCCGTTACACGAACTGTGGAAAGTGCAGAGCTGCATTTACGATGAAAACGAATGATTGTTGGAAGGCCCAGAAGAAACTAACTTGTTCAAACATATAAGTCGCATTGGAAGCGTATACATTTTCAATGCATTAGATATTTAATTCACTCACAATGCCATGAAATGTATTACTATAACATTTATATTAACTGCTTTTTAATGAGCTATTATATGAACTTCTTGTTTTGAAATCACTTATCGCGATTTTCTTTGCTTTCAGTTTATGTAGCTATATATATTTTCGTAATCAGGCTTATATTAGGAAAGATAAATTTACAGCTTTCTTTTCATATTTTGTTCACATAATAAGCTGTATTGTATTCGTCTTGATCAGGCTTATAAAGAAAAATACATTTATCAGCTTTCTTTCCATATCTTTTCACATAAGCTATAGAAAAACTAAAAAAAAGCGCAATTGACAACACTGTCTTAAAGCTAAAGACAACACAACTCTCTTAAGCTTTCGCTCTGAATTTCTACTCACCAAAGCTTCGTTGCCCCAGCTGCTGCTCTTCTGATGATCTTTAAGTAGTTGCAGCGACCGCAGCACCACCTCCCCTCGCTCCGTTGCATAAATGTGTGTATATTCGCGCATATTCTGCTCGAGCCAGAGCGATATGGTGAACAACTCCTCGCGTGTGCTTTGTGAAAGCTGGCGAAAAGACGTATACTCATCACTGGAAGAATCATCCTCAATGTAGATCAGATCCAGCAGCTCTACGGGTTTCAGTGGCGCGCTGTGCTTCTTAAGCAGCATGCTGTAGTGTTGGTTAAGGCCTTCGCAGCCGGTATTGAACAGACTGGTGACATTCTCCAGTTCCACACTTTGTGAATTGTTGTGCAGAAAGTAATCCATGGCGGCGCGCAGCTTGGCCAGCGCGTCCAGAAAAGTACCAATGCTGCCCTCGATGGGGCCCTGATGTATAAGCTGACACACTTCCTGAGAGACATCGTAATGTGATAGTACGCTTTCCAGGCAGTTCAGCGTAGCCTCTAAGTCTGAAATGTGGGGCGTTGTCAATACTTAGTGGTTGATAATGTTGCAAATTGCTTACTTTGTTGTCGCTTTTGCAGCTGTTCGGTCTCTTGATAGACTGGCAAAATGGTTTGCTCGAGATTGCCCAAACGTTTCTCGAAGATCGTAAGTATGCTGGACATTTGCGTGGAGAGATCATGGTACTTGTCTACACGATCTTTAAGCAACACCAAATTGGTTGTTTCCTTTTCTAATTTATTGTGCGCTTGCACCGAACTATCCAAATTATTCATTGTTTTGGTTTTGCATCACTACTAATAATACAACAACACTTTGCAGAGCATGAATGGGCAGCTGAAGGTGCGTCTGGCACAGCTGATGCCTATCGATAGTTTTGCAGTCACCAGCTAAATAACTGGATTTTGTTAAAATTAAATTCCGGCTATACTACTGACTATACAACTGGATAGACCTTCTAGCTCAAGAAGCCACTGACCACTCAATCAAAGCAACTTTTCGTATTTGTATTGTCAGTAATTCCAGTACACCTTAGTCGCCGTTTAATGTTAATGTTATTGGCTATAATGTTAAATAGCATAACCGATTGACTTCGCTTTTTTTCTCTAGTCAGTTGTCTGTCGATATCGGTTTCGATTAGGCGCTGTTTTAAATATCGATAGCAAGTAAGTCGATTTAACTACCGGTTTGGTTGCCATGGTAGCTTTTTGTTTTGCCCCAAACAAAACGTAAATAAAATGGAAAAGGATCCAACAATGCACCTACAATAAAATAAAAAATGCGTGGCGTGCTCAAGTGGTTAGAACGCATCGAATTTCCGAATTCCAAAGATGAGAACACCAGGTAAACAAACCCATTATCGCTGAAAGATCACAACATTCCAATTGTATCTTTTATTTGCCAGTGTACACAGCGTTTGCTATGCGCCCGATGGCAGCCAGCTGGTGGTGGCAGCGGGTGAGCGTTTGCTCATCTACAATCCCAGCGATGGCTCGCTTCTCAACACGTTAAAGGCGCACAAGGATATTGTCAACTCGGTGGTATATTCACGCGATGGCAAACGCTTTGCCAGTGGCGCTGCCGACAAAATGGTCATTGTGTGGTCACCCCAGCTGGAGGGACTGCTCAAGTACTCGTAAGTAGCTATAGCTACAGCTAATGACGCACAAACTCAACTCTCCCAACTCACACAGGCATGGCGATTCCATACAGTGCATGTGTTTTAATCCTGTTTCGCACCATTTGGCTTCATGTTCCACTTCGGACTTTGCCTTCTGGTCAGCCGATCAGAAGGCTGTGCAGAAGTACAAAATTGGCTCGCGAGTAAATGGCTGCGCCTGGACAAATGATGGCCAGTATTTGATACTTGGCCTGTCAAATGGTTCCATGTCGATACGCAATAAGTTGGGTGAGGAAAAAAGCCGCATTGATCGTCCAGGTGGGCCCAATAGCTCTGTGTTTTGCGTACAATGCTGTCCAGCGAATGGCGCTGGCACTGTGGACACTATTGCCGTTGGCGATTGGGCCCAGACACTTTCCTTTCACACGCTCAGCGGTCAAATGATTGGCAAGGAACGTGCACTGGGCTTTGATCCGCTCTGCATGCAGTACTTTCCCAATGGTGAGTTCTGTGTGGTTGGCGGCTGCACGGAGGGCTTGTACTTCTTCACACGCGACGGTGTTCGCCTTGGCACACTCGGCGATGGCTTCGATTCGTGGATTTGGTCGGTGGCCATACATCCGAATGGACAGTCCTACACCATAGGCTGTCAGGATGGCACTTTGGCCTGCTTCAATATTGCCTCCAGCACTGTGCATGCGCTGTACCGCGAACGTTACGCTTTTCGTGAAAACATGTGCGACGTGATCATACAACATCTGATGTCGGGTCAAAAGGTGCGCATCAAGTGCCGTGATCTGGTACAGAAAATAGCCATCTACAGGAATCGTCTGGCCGTGCAGCTGCCGGAGCGTGTGGTGCTCTATGAACTTAGCTCAACGGAAAATCAGCCCATGCACTATAAAGTCAAGGAGAAGATACAACAAAAGTTCGATTGCAGCCTGCTGGTCGTGTGTGGTCTGAACATTGTACTGTGTCAGGAGAAGCGTCTGCAGTGTCTGAACTTTGACGGCGTTTTACAGCGCGAATGGATCATGGACTCGTTTATACGCTACATTAAAGTCATAGGCGGTCCGCCGGGCCGCGAGGGTCTCATGGTAGGCCTTAAGAATGGTCAAGTTTTTCGCATATTTCTCAACAATTCGCTGCCTTTGCTAATTACAACGGCGGTGTCAGCGGTGCGTTGCTTGGACATAAATGCGGACCGCAGCAAAATTGCCGTCGTGGACGATGCAGGGCGACTGGTGGTGCGGGATCTGCTAAATGACAGCATGCTCTATCAGGATTCGGGCGTAAATAGTGTCACCTGGAACACGCATCTCAATACCATGCTCTGCTACACCCACACCAGCGGTGGACTGAGCGTGCGTGTTGGAAATTTACCGCCAAGGGCACCACAGAATATGCATGGCGTTGTTGTGGGCCTGTGTGGTGCCACTGCCTTCTGTTTGCGTGGCAATATTATGCACAATACGCCCCTGGCTCTAGGTGCCACCATGTGGCAGTTCATCGAGGCGGGCTTGTTTGAGTGAGTATTCTGTTTCTATCAAAATGTATTCTTTTTGACTTACTTCGTGATTTCTTCCATAGCGAGGCCTATCAGGTGGCGTGCCTAGGTGTTACCATCAGCGATTGGGAAGGCTTAGCGCAGTCCGCCCTAGAGGCACTACACATCAACATTGCGCGTGATGCGTACGTCAAGGTGCGCAATTTACCCTGGTTGCAAGTAATCAGCGAGCTACGTGAGCAACAGCAGCGCGCCATGGTGCCCAAAGAGGTGCTGCTTGGCGAGAGTTGCGCCTTTGCTGGCAAATTCAAGGAGGCGGCGCGGCTGTTCCTTAAATGCAACCAATCGACGCGTGCGCTCGAAATGTACACGGATCTACGCATGTTCGATCTTGCGCAGGAGTACCTCAAAGACGGCAGCGAACTGGAGAAGCGTGATCTGGTGCGCAAGCGTGCTGAGTGGGCTTATTCTGTAAAGGAACCGCGTGCGGCGGCCGAGCTGCTTCTCTCTGCTGGCGAGCATCAAAAGGCCATTGATATTGTTGCCGAGCAGGGATGGGCGGATGTGTAAGACTGACCAACTTTAATCTAAGTTGATTTATTAGCTGATTGATTTTCCTTTTGCTTTGCAGTCTGTATGACATTGGGCGACGTTTAAGCCTTAGCGAACGCGATGCTTTGGAATCTGTGGCACAGAACTTAAAGTCGTTAAAGGCCTTGCCACTGGCTTCTGAAATGTTTAAGAAGCTGGGCGATGAGGCTCAGGTGGTGCAGCTACATGTTGAGGTCCAGGACTGGACAGAGGCATTTCGTTTGGCGGAGGCTTTGCCAGAACTGCTGCCCACAGTGCATTATCAGCATGCGCAATGGCTGGCGGAAACGGATCAATTTATTCTGGCACATCAGGGTGAGAATAAATACTCTTTTAACTAATAATAGTCATTGGCTTTTTCTTGTATTCCAATTAAATATATTTTGTTCATTGTTAATCTTGATTTTTTTCACAGCTTATTTAAAAGCCGGCCGCACCAAGGATGCGAATCGTCTGCTAAAGCAGCTGAGCAATACGGCCATTGCTGAGGAGCGTTATCTGGATGCCAGCTACTTTTACTGGCTGCTGGCTAAGCAATATCTGGACATCTATCATGAGAAACCGTAGGTATTCACTTGCTTGCAATTTGAAGCACTTTGTTAAACCTTTTTCCGTTTTTAAAGTGAACAAAATGCAATTGATCATCACCTGAACGAGTACAAAAACCATTTGCGCATTGCAAAGGTCTATTATGCCTATAGTGTCATCTATAACTATATGAAGGAACCATTTACCACCCACTCACCCGTCAGCCTCTTTAATGTGAGCCGTTTTATCTTCAATGAAGTGGAGAACAAGGGTGCGCCAAAGGGCGTGAGTATGTTGTATGTATGAATTATATATTTTAACTTGAAAATCAGACCAAAAGCTATAACTTATTGTTGGCTAATTACAGCTCGGTGCTCTTTACGCTCGCCAAGCAGGCCAAGTTGCTGCAGGCCAACAAGCTGTGCCTTCTCGTCAATAAGCGACTACAGTCGCTCAAACCACCTACGGGCGTTCAAGAGCAAATTGATGTAAGCTTCAGTATAAAGCAACATATTGTACGCTTTCTATTTATATTCCTACCATCCACAGCTAAATTTTCTAAACAGCAAGGCCTGCAAGAGCGGTTTCAATGATCCCGAGGAACTGCTGCCGTTGTGCTACAAGTGCTCCAACTACAGCCAGCACTTAAATAATAACATCTGCCCCACCTGCAGACAGGACTATATATTCTCATATGTTTCCTTTGGTGAGGGCACAAACTCAATGTTTAAATACTTTCTTTTAGAATAATATTGTTGCTATCTTACAGAAATCTTACCTTTAGTACAATTCCATCCGGAGGTGGACATTAACGATGCAGAGGCGGAGCGCTTGCTGTTGGCGCCTGCCAAAAATGCCGAGGATGCGGATCCTTTCAATGAAGATGTTGCCAGCGCGCTGCCCTTAAGTTTGGATCGCCATGCGCTGCGCGCCATTGATCCCAATCATGTGCTGATACTCAAGCGTCAGAATAGTAATATACGCAACATTTACTATCGCAATATACTGCCCGATCTTCAGGTTACCTACTGTTCCGAGTGTTTACTGGTAAGTTTGCTAAGCTTGCTTATAGGATATGCTTTTGATTTTGATCGTATTTGCAGCTGTTCTATGCGGAGGATTTTGAGCTACAGGTGCTGCAGAAGGGCCATTGTCCTTTCTGTCGCACTTCTTCGGATAAGCTGCTGGAAGACTTTTAAATACAAAAGTAATTAAATGAACCAATAGTTTGTTTAGAATATAAAGTAATGTAATAAGTGATGTATGTATTTACAATATCCGTCCCACAAATAGAAACTTAAAATAATTTTGAACTATTAGCATTAGTTTTGGTCAGTTATTATTTTACGCCCACGTTTCTTCCTGATAGCGTCGCTGCTTTATAAGTTGCTCCATATAAAGAGCATCGTTGTCAAGTGCCTCAATAAATGCCTCCCTGACCGCTTTGGGCATATTATTGGAGCTGCCCGCCACATATACATAAGCATTATGTTCCCTAATGAGCTTGCCCAAGTGGGCAGCGTGCTCTTTGATCAGATGCTGCACATACACTTTATTCTCTTGATCACGCGAAAAGGCTACATAGACTTGCACATTATGAATATCTTGCCAAGCCTTAAAGTCCTGCTCAAAATGAAAATCGTTGGCTTTGCTGCGACAGCCAAAGAACACAACGATTTCACCAGTCTTGCTGCCCGTCTGCTGCAAATGCAGACGATTCTGTATTATGCTGCGAAAGGGAGCAATGCCCGTGCCGGGTCCAATCATAATCAGTGGCGTTTCAAGCTCTTTGGGCCAGCTCATGGTGCCTGGCTTGATGATAGCGCGCAGCTCTACGCCCGCCTGCAAATTCTTCAGCCAATTGGAGCAGAGACCCAAACGCGGCGTATGCATTATGGTCTTGTAATTGACCACAGCAACGAGCAAGTCGAGCGTGCCGGATGAAGCATCGGAGGCAATGGAAAAGCTACGCGTTTGAATCATTGGCATCATTTCAAACAACTGCGATAGCGTCAGCTTGGCCGTGGCATGCCTAAAATCCTGCAGCAGCTCCAGCAGTGTGCGTCGTGGTCTATTCACATAAGCTATCAAATCGTCTAGGCCCTCGGCCGTGCAGAACTCCAAGAGCTTCTCGCGCTCCAACTCATCTTCACATTGCTGCGATAGAACCTCAAGAAAACGTTGACGTGGCTTGGCGCTCAAATCCCAAATATACTTGGCTGCCTGCCCCAGTGAAATGGGTGCTGCATAGGCCAAGGGCATGGGCAAATCCTTGTGAGCGCTGGTCACTTCAACCACAGTGCTGGCATCAAACCCAAGCTTGTGCTCTTTCAGCAATTCAAAAAATTCCTGGACAGTTTCACAGCTGTTCTGTGGCTGCACTTCGAGCACATCGCCTGGCTGCCAGGTTAGAGTTTCCGCACTGTTGTTGCTAAGGCGTAGCGAGCGCACATCCTGAAAATGATCCTCAGCTGTTGTGCGCGTATTTTCAGTCAATTGAAGAACATGTGCGGGCTGTCGCTGTGTCCATTTCAGGCGGTCTTCATTCAAAACTGGTTCCTGTTCCAGCACACGGATATTCCACCGTTTCACCACAATAGGCTCCGTTTGCTTTTGCACACCCAATGTGTCGCTTAGTGTCTCCCACAGTGCTGCTGTCCAGGCAAGTGTTGTGCCCAGGTGTCCGTAGTCGTGCTGATCATCACATAGTCCAAGCGGACAAACAGATTTGCCGCCAAGATTCAGTAAACGTTTGTGCAGCTTTTTGGCAGCATAATTAAATTTTGGGTAACTGGAGTCACCGAGTCCAAGGCATGCAAACTGCAGTCCCTCCAGTGAGTTGCTTGGCAGGCTGCGTTTCAGGAGAAAGCGCCAGGCTTGCTTCATGTTGTCCGGCTCTATGCCATCCCCGGTGGTGGCCACCACAAAGACCACAAGGCGCTCCTCGATTAGCTGCTGTATATTGTAATCCTCAAGGGCGAGCACTGGTCCCTGGAAGCCCCATTGGCGGGATTCTCGCCATATCTGTTCAGCCACATCCTGTGCAGTGCCAGTTTGACTACCGTAAAGTACCAAAAGACGCATAATTTTGAATTTAAAAGAATTTCGAAAAGCAATGTAAACTCCAATTGAACACAAGGCCGGTTCGTCAACTGACAGCTGTTCATGGCACCATGCTAAGAAAAGAGAAGGTAACGCATATCAGCAGCACTAAATAAAGATACGTCATATATTCTGGTAACGAATATGGGATAGCTGCTCAACAAACTGGCTGACATCACTCATCTCATAAAAATGTTATTAAACGGGAATGTACAATAAGCGCTGCTACTTATGTGTTGTTGCTATGTATTTTGCTTATTGTACCCTGATAGCTAGTAGCCTTTGACGTCATAACGCTCTAACATATTGTGTCTCTGCGTTACCTTACATATATTTCATAAATTGATGAAATCAATGTTCACAACCTTGTTCATCAACTTTTGGATTTTGCGATTCAAATGACTCACTCGAATGAACGATAGATTTAGTTCATTTCGTTCACTATTATTGGAATTAATTGAAAATGTTTGGGAAATGCTATCCTACCTGCGTCATGGCTCTGCTGCCAAAAATTAAACTATTTTGATGTGCTTCATAGTTAGTTTACACTGGCGTCCGAGCAAAATCTTATTTTCCGTTGGACATGATCCAATATTTTGACTCGACAGACCGCGGGCTGGTTCCGGCATACGTCACTATCTTTTGTTGTGAACGACTTTGGCGGTTCACTTGACTCGAATGAACCGTGTTTATGATCCGATCGACTTGACTTTTTAACAAGTAGATAAAAATGAGCTGCCAAATTTCATTAGGGAATTTATCAAAATTAGCAGTTTAAGCAAGTGAGTAACAATTGTTAATTATGGCAAAAACGCAATCCAACATGCAATTGGGCAAGCAGCTCTCATGGCTGCTGCGTCATGGCGCACAAAAGGAGGGATTAACAATACAAGCAGATGGATTTATATCCGTCGCGGATATTTTGAATCATCCACGCTACTGCGGGCAATACAGCATTGCAAAACTGCATGAAATCGTGGCTTCCGATGCGAAGCAACGTTATACATTACGCCGTAATCCGCACACTGGTGCCGAGGAGATACGCGCCAATCAGGGACATTCACTGGCTGCTGTCGAGTCCGAGGCTTGTCTGGAGCGCATCAACAGTGCCTCCGAGCTACCTGAGGTAGTTGTGCATGGCACCTACTATAGAAACTGGGAGAGCATCAAAACTGAAGGCCTTAAACGTATGCAGCGAAACCACGTGCATTTTGCCCTGCTCAATGGGGATAATCGCGCAATATTAAGCGGATTTCGCAGCGATTGCCAGTTGCTCATCCATTTGAATGTGGAGAAGGTGCTGGCAGACAAGTTGCCGCTATTTCGCTCGAGCAACAATGTCATACTATGCGCTGGAGTTGATGGTTGCATTGACAGGCAGTACTT
This sequence comes from Hirtodrosophila histrioides, assembly GCA_037075165.1. Lineage (NCBI taxonomy): Eukaryota > Metazoa > Arthropoda > Insecta > Diptera > Drosophilidae > Hirtodrosophila > Hirtodrosophila histrioides. Next base: position 241,198 of record JBAMCL010000727.1, on the reverse strand, counting down.
TCAGCGTGTTGTTGATAGACGCTCGGGGAAGTTATTGCCTTTCTAATCAACTGAGAAAATATTGAAATACTTAGTTTAGTTGTGTGTGTTCTGTAAATAAATGTACTTGGCTTGTGTATTCATTTGTTGCATTTAAAATTCGTTATTTACAGAGATAAGCGTCATGGAACCACGCAAAGCGCCATCGCAGGACAATTCGATTCGGTGCAAGGTTTGCACAGAGCCGTTTCAAACAGTGCAGGATTGTCTGGCACATGAACTGCTTAAGCACACAGTCCAGCCAAAGAAGAAGTTACGCAAATGCCTGGATGCCATTACAAAACTGCTTGCCAGCAATCAAACCCAAATCGAGCGCCGCGAGCTGCAGGCGGATCTCACCAATGCACGGGACGGTCAGCATTTGCGGATTGTGGTGTCTTCCTATACTGGAAATTGTAATGAGTTGGCGAGTTGCTACTTCCAAGTGCGTGAGAGTATTGAGAGGCAGTTATCTAATAAGGTGAAGGTCTATCCGTTTGGCTCCCTTGTCACGGGATTGTCTTTGAAAGGTTGGTGATCCCAAATATTCATATGTGTATATATATCAAATATATCCACTTGCAGATAGTGATATTGACTTGTATCTAGAGCAAGTCGATAACAGCTCCAATTGCATACCGCAACGTCATTTGTTCAACAAAGTTCAAAGCAGTTTGCGCAGCTCCAATTGGTTCCAGGATGTGGTAGCCATACGTCACGCCCGTGTGCCAATCATACGATGTAACCATGTGCAGACCGGGATTAGCCTGGATATCAACATGTGCAGTCCCAAGAGCACCCACAACTCTCGTTTCTTTGCTGATCTAATTAATCGCGATGTGCGTTTACGCGAGCTATTCTTGTTTCTTAAAATTTGGGCCAAGAAGCTGAAGTTAATTGGCAGCGGCAGTATGTCCAGTTATTGTCTAATGGCACTTATCATTTACAGCATGCAGCAGAAACGTCAGCTGCCTTCAATACAGGTGTTGCAGTCGCGTTGTCCAGTGTTCGAAATCTTGGGTGTCAACTTCGGATATAGTTTCCAGCGCGTGCGCCCGCTGCCGGCCAACATAACTTCTTTGGACCTCTTATCCAATTTTTTTGACCTATACAGTCGGATGGACTTCGAAAAGAATCTTATTTCACCGTATTTGGGCTATGTGCTAGACAAAGAGACGGCCTTTACTGTTCCTGGGAATTTTCCGGCCTATGAAATGCAAATGAGTACCATGGAACAGATCACAGGCGAGCCGCCAGAGCCGTTTCAGTATAAACGTTGCGTCTGTGTACAAGATCCTTTTGAGTTGGACCATAATGTTGGTCAGTCCATATCACCATCGAGTCTGTGCTATTTACGACAATGTTTTGTATTGGCCGCTCAAGCATGTAGCGATAGACAGCTCAAATCAACGCCAGCAAAGCTGTACGATTATTTGCTATATGGATTGGCCGAGAAACTATTGCAGGAACAACGTCTAGACCAGGTACAGCCTGCCAAGCAGCGCAAACAAGTGGCACTTAAACAGGAGCCAGCGAGAACAATGCCTCAATTTGTTAATATAGCAAAACCAGGAACATCAGCGGATACAGCAAGACTTGAAGATGCAGTAACTGAATCTATAGAAGAACCATTACCACGCAGCAGCTCTATGGATAATGCACCGCCGCCAATGCTTGTGCACACACTCACGCCCACAAATAATGACCTCAAGAGCCTGCGTGCTGAGTTTCTCAACAAACATCCTACACAAAACCAAACCATCTATTACTTCTGGGTAAAGTGCTACGTGGAGGTTCTTAAAGATATTTTGATAAATATCTATACTATCAATATGAAGCTAATTGAGTCTAAGGAGTCAGCTAAATACAATCAACTGCCACTCAACTTAACTTGGCATATTACCACATCGCTGGACACATGGACTGCGCGTAACTTTCAGCGTCCCACAAAGCAATCATTCTTTGCCCAGCAACTGCAGCAAACAGTTGAGTTTACAAAAACACGCTCCAAAAATGAGAACTATGCTGTTAATCTGAACGGTCGACTGTCGCTGACCATCGCGGCGGACTATAGAGACTTACGGCTTGAGATATATCCCATGCCCGGCGACCCTATTGGTCTACAGCGGCAGGCTCCGCTAACCAAGTTTTTTAAATCCTTAAAGAACATGTTTACCTACTACAACTTTAAGGAGAAAGTCATTAGCTTGCAGTTCTCAGATGCGCAAGAGCCATAAGAACATATTCAAAGCATATTACAAATTAAAACTGTCATTGTAAGCCAATTTAAATATGGATGTTTAGAAGAACAAATCTCAAGTAATGCCTAAGAATCTACAATAGAATACTACAACATAGTATAACTCATTAGTAATTAATCAATTATACGACTTTTTGTTGTATCTATCCATTTGAAAATTTGTAGGTTAATGACTTCCCTTGACGGTAGAACCACAACGCTCAAAATAAATCAATTTTGATTACTTTGCGCATTTTGAACAATCGTCGTAAAATCTTTGGGTAATACATTAAATTAATCTTATGATGACAAAATTATGAATTAACTTTCTGATCTCATTACCTTTGGCATTTATATTCAATTCATTTTTGATATTTCACTGATAATTTAATTATTCTTTTATATTTATTTCTTTTTGACATTTTTATTATATTTCATATTTGAAATTCTACATTAAAAAGTATAAATCTTGACTTTGTTTATCTAAGGCTTATATTTTATTATTGGTTGACTTTTCTGCTAATATTTGAGAAACTAAATATCCAAATTTTAAGTAAATTTCCAAAAATTGATTTACTTAAGAGATTATTCTATGAATTAACTCATTTACTATATAACACATATATAATACCTAGGTAATAAGTATACATATATATAATGAATAGTATCAGTATTTGATACTATAAACCTAAGCATAATTGATAATAATTGAAATTTTAGCGATCGTTGTCTTGGTTGCGATACAAGAACATAAATTGGAATACTATATAGTACTATATAGAGAGAGAGGAGTAGGAAAAGAAATATACATTTCGTATAGTATAAGTATATTCATGTAATTAACTACATTATATGTATAAGTACTTTAAGTATATATGTATGTATGTATGTATATAAGTAAATATTATCACGTTGCTGCTCTGGAAATGATCAGAGTCTGGTGTTAACGCCCACACGGCACTACATTTGCTAATGTTTTAACAATCTACTGATAGGCCTATACGACTACAAATAACGGCACTTGGAGCTTAAGCCTAAACAATCTCAATAATGTTCTATATATACTAATGTTCGACTAGTATTAGCCACTTTTATGACGGCAATAGCAATACTTCTTGATGGCAAAGTCATTCATGCAATCGGCCTCGCCATTATACATATTAAGACGACTCACAGAGCCAGTGACCAACATATTGCTCTCCTCCGGAAGCATCGGGTTGTACCGCACCGTTGCCTCATACAGCGCCTTATTGGGTGACGTATAGAAGATCAGCCAATATATTTCGATATGGCTGCTCACATCATCATCATTGGGATGTGCCTTATACGCAGCGCTGACGCTCTGCAGCGAGAGTGGCATGCAGAGATGGGCAAGGCTGCCATTGCGAAAGGTATTCACATAGTTGTTGAGGTTGAGCACCACACGCTTGGCCAGCTGGCGCACTGTCTTGGAGTTCTTGTAAACGCTGTCGTAGGCCCAGCACGTACACCAGTGATCCGCAATGGATATATCTTCGCAACTGCGACTTAGAGGCACCGGCAACAGTAGACTCTGGCACTGCGGGCAGTCCTTGGCGCCGCCCAGCGACTCCAGACTGCCAGTGCGACCCGAAAGTGTCAGGATGTGCTTGAGCGTCAAGTGCAGATCATACGGATTGGTCAGACGATTGCGATTCTGACGCAGCGCATCCACAAATTCCGGATGTGCCTTTCGCACAAACGGCGGCAGCCAGATGAATAGAAAAGGCAGGCGCTCCTCCAAATGACCCGACCAGGTGCTACGCGTGGGTCCAAAGCGTAGGCCATGGTCACTGAAAAACACCACAATGCTGTGCTCCATTGTGCCCTGCGCCACCAGACGCTGCAGATAATCTTTTAGATACTCGTCCATGGAGCTGGTCTGCGAAATGGTGCTGTGGCTGTGCGTGTTTGTCCAGAAGAAGCCAAAGAAGCTATCGTTGCGATAGCGTTGGGTAAACTCCAGCGCATAGTTGTACACGTGCTCCGCCTCCGTCTCATAGCCCAGGCAGTGAGGCAGACCCTGCACCACATTGCCATCGAGCATCTTCTCCACAGCAGACAGATACGGACGCAAATAGTAATCCACGGGTGGATCCTTAAATCCCTTTTTTAGGTAGTTAAATGTGTTGATCTTCACAGCATCCTCGCCATAGGCAGTCACGTAGCCATGCTCTTTAAAGAGCTTCCAAACGAAGTCACATTTATCCAGACCATCAGCCTTGTAGGGACTGCAGTATTTCAGTGCATGTTTTAGATTGTAGCCCGTGGTTAGGGCCATTATGTTTGGAAATGTATTGTCATCTATCTGAAGAGGAAGGATTAGCTAATGTTATTGAAAATTCGGGAGTCCACTCACCTTGTTATAGCCCGCCAGCTCGAACCAGTCGTTGTCGTACAAATACTGTGCGGTCTTTGGCATTGCACGTATAAGATTAACCCGGGAGATGCTGTCAATGCCTATCAACAGCACGCTGGGCACACGATGGCCCTGATCTTTACTCGCCGCATCTTTAAGCCGCTCTCTCACCGCCACACGCTCCGGTATCATGGCGTGTCCATTGATATAGATCTGCGAGCTTTCCGTGTTGCACTTGACAATGATGCTGTCCGTTGTGTTGGACAGCTCAGCTTTTGACTTGAAACTCTGGCAGGACGTATAGCTGACCTGATCCTCGCTGACCCGGTTCACGCCCATGTAGCAGCAATGCAGCGCATTCTCCACCTTGTAGCTTGGAAAAGCCTTTGGATCAATGCTCACCACATAACGCTGGGCTTTGGGATCGTAGCGCGTCTTGGTAAGGGGCGGTCGTTGCTTGCAGGGCTTGTAGGGGATGCGCTTAAAGTGGCGCATTACATCGCGCTTGTAAGGATCTAGATCCACCATCCGGCAGTGGTTGCTGTACACGAGATAACCTTGCGGCAAAAGGGTTGTCTGATCAGTCATCTGGTTAGAAGTAGTGGCTTGAGGCGCGATTGTTAAGGCAGGCGGTGGTTTTGGTTGGGTTGTCTGATCGACATCTGAACTCGTGGTTGCAAAAACATAAGTAGACAAACGTAAGGTGGATCATGCAAAAAGATGCAGGGCAACCAAAAGATGTACCAAATGAAAAAAAAGAACAAGCACAAAAACATAAATTACACATACATAATATAAAACATAATCAATAAATAAGCAAAATAAAATATATTATAATAAATGTTAATAAAATTGACAATAAGAAAACCCTATCAATATAATCTGAGTATTCATTGGCATAATCTATTACCTAAGGGCTGATTTATTGATAAAAAGGTCTGTTCTAAGCCTCCAAAGTGATATTATTATAGCAATTACTATTATATTATGGTAAATTGTTGGAAAAAACTGTAAGCTGATATGAGCTTTATCTAATCTTTGATGTTGCAGAGCAGTTTCTAGTGCTTTCTATTATTTTTAGGACAAGAAGCGAACTATAATACCTTTTGTATTCCTCTCTATCACTATTGCTATGGCTTGAGCACCAGAAACACCTTTGCTGATATTGTTTGTTTGGAGGACTCACTTTCCCTAAAGCCCTATGTATTCTAAGTAAAATCCACAACCATAACAAAACAACACGATTATAATCATTCATAACAACTTTCCCTTTTCCCACCTTCTTATCTATTAATAACAAACATGTTTCTTATCAAGTTATAAACATACAAATACTGATCTACATACAACTATATACAACATGGGGCTTTTTAATTCCTTAATACCTTCCATATCCAATACATTTGACTGATGATGCACATGCACAATGTTGTCCGAGTTCTCCAGATCTAGAAAATCAGCTGGTCCGATTAGGAAATAGGAGCATATAAACATCAGCAACAGGCCCAGGAGCAGCTTGCGGCGCAACAATATTTGACGTAGGTACCAGAGGATTGTGGGAGTACCAGTAGATTTATATAGTATTCCTGTCGCCATGGACGATTCCTTATGGTCTGTGGTACCACCCTCACTTTCGCTGTCACTATTCAGTAGCAGGTGTTTCTTTTCAGACATAACAATTGTCATTTTGGATGGCTTGTGGTATAAACTTAGTTTAGCCTTGTCTGCCCTGTTATTGAGAAACAATAAGATAAAGATTAGCCTTAAATAGCTTATGGTAATTTGAAAAAAAACCTTACGAAAATATGACACAACAAATGTACAACAATTCACAAAACTATTGCGTGTTTCCATAAGAAAATAATGGTAAGATTAGGTATTTATCTTATAAGAAAAAAACAGCTGTTTTTTTTTCTTTAATGATAATTAAATACTGAGCTGGCACGAAGTAAAAACTAGCAAAATATGAATGAATTATGCATAAAGGTAATTATAATCAAATTACCTTTATACAAAGTTAATAAATCAGAAAAACAATACTATTAGCCCGTTTGATGAGTTATTCCAATGCAACCCTGCGGTATTCGCCGCAAAGACAAGTTTGTCGTTATTTCAAGTTCAATTCAATTATGTCTTCTACCCGAAATTGGAGAACATTTGCGAGCCTATAAGATTTATATATATGATTGATCAGTCGATTTACTATTTGAATATTTGTTTGTTGATTCCAGGAACTATAATTTAGAGACTTACTTTGGACCTGGGTACAGGGTACTTTCTAGTCCATATCAACAATAAACAAGCTTCCAATTAACTAAACTTACTTATAAAATTGGCAGCTGGTCGAACTTTTGCGAATCGATTTCAGTTTTAAATTACATACACTTCATGTGGTCTTTGGCTGAAATTCATTGTGAATGTGTTTTTTTTTAGTAATTCTCAGACTTCTAGTGCAGTTCTAAATGTACGTGATTTACGAAATATGTTTACTCTTTGATGTTCAGTTGATTAGGTTTGATTTAATTGGTTATTTTTCTTGCAGATGGTTCACATATATTACATTTTTTCCAACTATTTTTCAATTTCTATGTTTAGACTGGGAGAGCACCGCACATTCACTGCCAAGAACGAATAAAAACATGTACTAGTTGGCAAAATATATTTAAAATAAGCCAGCAACACTTTTGCTGTTTGTTTACAATCGCATTTCCACACACTCAGGCAAAATTATTATAAATAATTGAATTTGCTGATGTTGAACGAAAGTAGAACTTTTGGATTAACCAATGAGCTAGGGCAACATATATTGTGCAATTTGTTTACAATTGAAATATTGCAAATTGACATAAATTATTATTATACTAGGCACAAACAAAAAACACGGCAAACGAAAGCGAAAGAGTAGCGAACCGAACCGAACGCCACGACCGATCCGTGAGCACTTAAAAATATTCAGATACAAACCAAGAGCTGAGGACGGAAGCGGATAGCAATGGCCACTCGTAATCGTAATTGTAATCGTTTCCACTCAGTTTGGACACTCACGAAGCCACTCGGCTTTTGGCTGTCGTCTATCATCATTCAGTTTTTGCTTTACCCTCGGCTACAACTCTCGACTATGCGAGTAGGTGATATAAGTATATAATCATAAGTTCGTAGCTAAGAGAGAGAGAGAGAGAGGGACTATTGATTTGAATTGCATTATCACAACATTATGTTCAGTTGATGAATTGTATACCCTGTAATTGGATGCCTAATGTCGTTGTACAGACGTTAACAGTCAGTCTTATCTATTGGTATAGCAATTTACTGAGCATAATTACTTGAAGTCATCCTTTAATTACTTTGGTAATTGTCCTGTTAAAGTTGAGTGAATAAAGCCACAAGGAACTCTGTTTCAGAACTCAATGGGTATTAAAATCGTGTATTAAAATTAACAAATAAATTCCAGTTCGAGGTAAAATTGTTAGCTGTTCTGAATTCCGCAAATCGATTGAATATTCGTAATAAAAAGTACTCAGAAATGGGATTTCTAATTAAATGCTTGAATTCTGCTTTGTAAGCTGCGCTCACTTTTAATGATTACAGGGTATTCCCCAGCTTCGTAAACAGCAACATTTGTGTTCTTGATTATCTTTTTTTGTTACTATGAGCAAGTCAACAATAATTGATTGTGCAATGCTCAATGCAAGTTTATGAACATCACGTTTTCCGACTATGACACAATAGTTTGTTGCCAGCTATGGGAAGATATATTCAAATGCAATAGAAAACTGACTCCCATAAGAGGTACGCTCATACTTATACATATAATTTCTTATATTAAGTATATATTTGCACAAAAGATGAAGTAATCTTACTGTTCTTGCAAATCAAGTTCTGTGGAAGTTCTACTAATATTAAATTACCTTTATTAATGTGGCAGTTTATTGAGGCACCAGGTGTTTAGAGCTTAGCACTGATTTGTAATATAACTTAAACAAGTGTATACTATCGTATTAATATATTTATTTATATTTTGACGTTCAGCTGAACAAAATTTTGAATGCTTTCTCTAAGCGTATATGATTTTGTTGATTAGTTTTCTAGGTACATTAAACAATCAGAATATTCCTTATCATTAGACGACTTTTGATAATCCATTCATAATCTTTCCAGTCAAATAGCAAATAGAGTAATAATAAAAACACTACGAACATATTATTTTCATCAAAGTATATAAAGCTGGGTAGGTATTATTAAATACATAAAAATATGTCTCCGATATACATATATGCTTCATTCACACATATACGTATCTATATAGTTCGATATCTTGTTTGATAAAGGGTATATGACAGTACATCCATCTGGACAAGCGCAGTCTTTATCTCAAATTAAATAGCTCATAATCAACTTTGTCAGCATTGAATACATGTGTAGATAAGTTAAATATTTAACAAACATACCTGTATTTATTGATAAGGTTTGCTTTGAATATTGCCAACATTCATTTCAAACCAAACACAATAGTATGCTTATTATCAATACAAATAAATGAGATTTTCGGTTAGTCGGAATTATACTAGCTGTACACAGTATTCAGGTGCATGCTAAAAAGCCATTTACTAGTTATTCCCATGTCGAACATACCTCGTTTTAAAGTGCCTGACATTAAGTTTATTGGATTTTTGTAAACCAACTGAAACCTAGTAATTAAAACTGTCACATTTCAATGCATGACTCATCAATTATTTTTTATTATTTATTTTCAAATCCACTAATTATAAACTTTAGACCGAGCTATGTATGTACGACTGCGTTGTATACATCTAACTAATTAGCGCTTAATTTACACTATAAAAATAAGTTCAGCTTTCAGACGCAATAACTATATGGGACAGAGCTTTAAAAACAAACAACATTTCCCCATACCTCAAGCAAAATAAATATCTAAAAGCAAATAATAATAAAAACTCGGATGAACTGAAAGTATGCGACGTACCCTTATTAAATAAATATAAATATACATATATACACATACTTGTATGTGTGTGTATGCATAAATATGTATACATATAAGATGTATAAGACAAATTATAATAATATAATAATGACAAGCGCCCAATGAGTCACTTGAAGGGATCGGCATTGCAATTATCATAAAAAGCTTGTAAAAGCCTACAACGTATACGTATTTATGTGCTATGTGTGCATATGTATAGGTATGTCGAGGACATAGTGACGTAGTAAAAATAGCATACACTCAGACACGCACACACACACACACACCCACACACACAGACACAAACATACAAACAAAGCTGTCAAGTTCCCATTGAAGTATTTTCAGTTGCAGCGTCAGCGTTAAAATTGCAAAACATTTGTGTCACACAATAGATACTAACAAGCTGCGCGTACTCAGATACACACGCACACACATACACACACACACACACACACACCACACACACACTCACATCAGTATAGAGAACTTTTTTGCAACCTTTTTCCGCATCAAATTGTGAAACTATAAGGACCTTTTGCACTCACTTGGATTCATTTTGCAAGCGTTTTGCAGCACTTTATTGATTGCAACAATATGCAATATGATATGTGGTTTAGTTTCTGATTTTGTTGCGCTATGATTGTGGCATGCCACAAGCACTTACGCACACACAAACACACACACATACACACCTACAGGACGCGTCGCGTGTCCTGCTGCACTCGCTGGCAAACGGATAATAATAATACAAAATATTTTGCGCGCCTGCCATAGCGAGGCTGAGGCGTTTTAATGTGTGTGTGTAAGTGCGAGTGTGAGTGTGAATGTGAGTGTGAGAGCTTTCACACATTCACACTTAGCACGCAGAGAGACAACAGAAATTGAAACGGAAAATGGAAGCGTCGCTGCATTTTGAGAGCGCCGCCTAAGAGTATGCAATGTTTATTTGTTTGTTGCTTTTCACTCACACGCACTCTGGGCGACTGCGCAGTCAACGCAGAGTGACGTCGCCTGCTCTCAGTTGGCCTCTCTGCCTGCTGCCCTCTCTGAACAAACCATCTGTTGAATGCCACAAATATTTGCAAATGTGCAAACGTCGCGCCTCTCGTCGCCAAATTGAGTGAGAAAAGTCTGCGGTGAGTGTTTGTGTGGAATTTGTGGCACGTGCTTGCCCCAAAATGACACCAGAGAACCTGGAGATGGCCCGAGAGTACTCGACTGGGAGATACTCTGTAACAATGTCAAATGTTCATGTAAACTAACTGCTTGAATAGCTTTCCTGCTTGTTATTCAACAGCTTTTGAAATTTCATAATCGATTTTACCTTGCTTTTTTTTTAAATAAAAATTTTGATATTCGTTTTCTAAACAAGAATAATTTGCTAGTGAAAAATTCAAAGTTAGAAATATACGTGGAATATCTATAAACTCACATACCAAATTTGGCATCTAAAAGTTTGCTTTGAAAAGCACGAATAAAATTTGAAAATACCAAGAAATGACGTCATTATATAATTTTTTGATATATTTTTATTTTAAAAATAAGTTGTATTTTTAATTTAATTTTATTATCATTTAATTCATGCATTTTCGATGTCTTATTAACTGGTTTCTCTTTTGTGATGCGTTTTTTGACTTGAAGAAAATCTGTGGAACCGAATGGCGGTCTCACACTATATAAATATGTAGATATATTAATTAAAGGGGTTTGATATGCGTACATTATGCCTTACAAATTCATTTTATAGTCATTTATCATGTACATCAAGCATTTAGTTAACTTATTTACAAACAAATTAATAGATAAAAATGCATCATTTACTTTTCTTGATTTGTTGCGATTTCCTTTCTCTTTTTTCGTTTTTTTGTTTTGCCTGGCCATAATTTTAAATAAATTAGGTAATTTTATAAAACTAAGCTAAGCGAATGAAGTGTTTTTATTTGTTTTAGGTAGTAGGGTAGTGAAAAGTGAGCATAAATAAATAGTTTAATGGGCACATGAGTAGAATAAATAGAGTGTGGTGTGTGTGTGTGTGAGTGTGTGTGTGAATTTGGGGCTAAGGTTGTCAATATGTATGTATGGGGATATGAATTTTGGGTGAAAAATGGGGGGTCGGGGAATAGAGCGCGCATAGGGCGCACAATTGTCAACATCGCTGGGTCAAAGGATATATGCATCCCTTGCTAGCAAGGTGGCAATTGGGCGTGGCAGGCGCAGTTCAAAAATAATAAATAAATAAATAAATAGCGTTAAATCAACTTAAATGCTAATCAAAAATCAAATATTTTAAATGGTTCCTCATAATTGGCAATTGACAGTGTGGGAAAAGTGCTCGAAATAGTGTTGCGAAACGTTGCAGTTGCACTTCGGATCTAGATGAATCTACCACAGCGGCATAGGGCGATGTCTGGCGAAATAGGCGGGCAGGCTGGCGGCAGTGGGCGCTGGACAGCCTGTAAATAGAGAGAGAAGCATCCAAAATTGATATTAGAATTGGGTTTCACTGAAATCAGACATCAAGAACTTACGGCAAACGGCGCAGGTTTGCTCATCGGTGCCATCGCCGCAGCCATCGCGTCCGGAGCACACAATTGCCGTGGAGCGGCAGAGTCCGTTGCTGCAGCGGTGCGGGCAGTAGGCATCCGGCTCATTGCGGCTGGCCAGCAGGCCGCCGGCCTCGATGAGCCGCATAAACAGATTGGGCATTGCCCGGGAGCCGCACAGATGCGGCGGCTCATCGCTGCCATCCTTGCAGGAGACAATCGCATTACAGTATTCATACTCGGGCAGGCACTCGCCGCTCTTGCAGCGGAACGTGTGCGCCGGACAGCTGTTGCCGCCCCTCTGGTAACCATCGCAGCCGAGCTCATCCTCCCCATGGGGGCACTGTTTGCGTCCATCGCAGAGCGCCGCCCGTGAGATGCAGCGACCGCTGCGCTCGCAACGGAACGCCTCCGCTGGACAGGTCTGGTTGAGGCGGGCATTATGGGTGCACTCCTCGTCGGAGGCGTCGTTGCAGTCTGCACGACCGTCGCAGACAAAGAACCACGAGATGCACACGCCACTCGAGCGGCACTGCAAAGAGAAAAGCGATCCGTTTTAGTAAACTCGGAAGAAAATTTTTAAATGCAAAGTGAATTCTTACCTGGAAGGTGCCAGGACTGCAACCCGTACGCTCGGCACTGCATTGTCCTTGTTCGGCGCCCGCCGCTGCACAGTCGCAAACGCCGCGTCCATTGCACACCGTGTGAGGATCGGCCAGCTGGCACTGACGATCGCTGGCGCAGGGCAGACCCAACGAAATGGCCTCCAGACCCAGATCGACACGCTTGCGCAGCTCTGAAGCCAGCTGGCTGCCTAAGATGGGCAGCGTTGCAACTGGGGCTGGAATCTCTGGTGAGTAGCTGGCAGCTGGTTGTGGTGTTGCTTCCTCCGCGGTCATAAGCGGCATCAAGGTGGTTACCACAGGCGCTGCGGGCTCCATTAGCGTCACACGACTGGCCAAGCCAAGCATTGTTTGTGTGGTGATCTCAACAATATCCGCGGGATTGGGCGTGGCCTCCTCATGAGCCTGACTGGCGGCAGGCGCGGCAGTTTCCTCCTCAATGTGATTGTTGTCATCCAGCAGCGTATCCAAAGTGGTAGACTCTACAATCAAACTGTCCGATTCGAGTTCTTGCAGTCGTAATGGAACCAAGTCATCGCTCATATCAAATGGTAGCTCTTCGGGCGACAGAGTGCGTTCCGGCTCAGTTTCTGCTTCGGCAGTGGTAGATTCTGCCTCTGGTTCGGACTTGGATGGCTGCTCAGCCTCAGCTGTAGTTACTGGCAAGGCTTCAAGATCCATCGGCATCTCAGGATAGAAGGTTACTAGCTTCTCATCTGCCTCATTGCTTGACGTCTCGGTAGCAGCTCCTTGCTGTTGCTCCTCCTCCTGCTCTGGATGTTCTTGCTGCTCATGAATCTCGGCCGCCTCCGCCATCAGATCGGGAATAGCTGGAACTTCGTCCTGTTCTAATTGATGCTGCTCATTCTCAGGTTGAGCGTCGGCTAGAATAGGCAAAGTTTGGGAAGGTTGCTCGCCAAATGGCACTGGTGGAACGGTGCTGTCACCTTCCAGCATTAGATCACTGAGTATATCCGCAATGCTTTCGCTCTCCTTAAAGTCATCCTTGCTCAGTTCCTCGCTAACAATCGGTACCTCTGCAGCCAGCTCTGGTATTTGGGTAGCTGGAACTTCAGTCTCGGACTCCACTTCATTGTCGACTTGTGCGACGGTCACTGACTCTGCTTGGACTTCCTCGGGCTGTTGCTCATCCTGTTCCTTGTTGTTTTCGATAAGGTGCTCAATGCTGGTATGGTCAATTACCTCCTCAGGCTTCTGTGGTTCAACTTCATCTAGATTAGTCTGTTGCTGTTCCTCAGTTGGCATTGTAACGTCGTGTTGTATCTCCACTGGAGCAACTTCAGACTCTTCGTGCTCTGTTTGTGCCTCTGCCTCTGGCTCAGTGGCCTTGATTGGCTCTTGCTCCACATTTGGCTCCGCTCCTTGTATGATATTATCATTTTCATTTTTGTCCATTTCCGTTTCATCTAGCTCTCCACTTTCACTGCGTTCGGTGACAGTATCCGATTGTGGCTCCGCCTGCTCCGCTTGCTCCGTTGCTGACGCCTCATTGACGTCGGTCTCCTTCAAAGCTTCGGTGGTTTCCTGCAGCTCATCGTGGTTAATTGGCAATGCCTCAGCCGCCGTTTCAGTGACGGCCTCAGCCGCACCTTCATCATGATGGGTCTCTAGCGCTGTCTCCGCCTCAACTTCATCCACATGCGACACCTCATCATTAGCAATGTTGTCTAACTGCTCTGCCTCCGTCTCTGCCTCTGGCACTGATACTGGTTCGGCCTCGGTCTCAGTCTCGGTCTCGGTCTCTGTCTCAGTCTCAGTCTCGGCTTCCTCCTCGGGCTCTGGATGTGCAATTGTTTCCGACACTTCGGGCGTCTTAATTGCATTTGCATTTAGCTGATTCTCCACTGGCAGATGCTGCGTCTCGGCTGGTGTATTGGAGATTTCTGGTTCAGCTGCCGTCAGTTGAGTCGTTGCCTCCTCCTCTTCCTCTTGCGCCACCTGCTCTGTGGTCTGCTCTTCGCTCGGCTGCTGTGGCGCCAATTCATCATCATTTGTTGGGTAAGTCATTTCTTCGTGTTGTGCTTCGCTGATTGCCTCTACTTCATCTGCCTGCTGCACAGCCTCTGTCTCCGTCTCCGTCTCCGCCTCAGTCTCAGTCTCCGATAGGTTCCCAGTCTCGGTGGCAACATGTTCAACATTGTTCCCCTGCTCCTCATTGATTTGCTGTGGCTCCGTTGTTGCCAGCTGCACTTCGTCTTCGCTGTTGGTTTCAACTTCGGCTGGTTTCTGCTGTTGCTGCTCCTCGATTTGCTCTTGATTTAATTGATTGGCTTCATTTAAATCATCTTCGCCACTTGTCGGCTTGACGTCGGCGCTTTGTTCTGCCTGATCGGTTTCGGTCTCCATCTCTGGCTCCGTCTCCGACTCCGACTCCATCTCTGGCACTGGCTCCTTTTCTGTGTCCAGCTTCGTCTCGATTTCAGCTGCATTCTCTGACTCTGCGGCGGTTTCTGTCGCTATTTCGATTTCTGCGGCTTCAGCATCTGGTTCATGTTTCTGTTGCTCTTCTTCCAGTTGATTTTCCTTCTCCATTTCTGCGATTGGTTCTTTTTCCAGGGTGATTGCCTCCGCTTGGCTTTCGCTGTCCTCCAATTTCACTGGCTCTTCAATTTCGGATGCTTCTGTTTCGGACTGAAGTTCACCGATGGGCTGTTGTTCTTCTGGTGCCGCCTCCTCATCAGACTGCTTAGCTGGCGCTGGCAATTCCTCAACTTCATCATTAGCTGTTGTGACGTCAACTTGCTGTGGCTCTGTCTCTGTCTCTGGCTGTGGCTGTGCCTGTGGCTCTGGTACTACCTCAGGTGCCAACTCAGTCTCGAGCTCATGATCGCCCGATTGTTCCACCTCCTGCACATCCAACTGCTCAGCGTTTTGTGTCTGCGTCTCCTCTGGCTGCGTCTCTGGCGCATTTGTCACACTTTCAATTTCCGCCACCTCATCGCCATGCACGGGTATCAAATCATCATCAGCAGCATCGGCCGTCGCCACCTCCTTCTCATCCTCCAGCTGCAGTTGCTGATAATTCTTTGTGGTTGTCTCCGCATCAGTCTCGCTGTTGCTCACCTCGTCTTTCTCAATGGGCACTGCGCCAATTTCGGACGTTGTCTCGGGCTCCACCTCGTCGTGTTGTGGCTGCTGTTGTGGTTGGTGTTCTCCCTCCTCGACGGCCGTTTCATAATCGAATTTCATGGAATCGTCTGCGACCTGTGGTGCAATTTCTTGTGCGCCCGATGCTTCTATCTCCTCTTCAGCAACCTGCTCGCTGTGAGCTGTTGTTGCTGGTACTGGCTCCGCCTCTGGCTCTGCGTCTGTTTCTACTTGATCAGCTTCGGGCTTGATCTCATGCTCCTCCGCGTATTCCTCGTCAATTTTGTATGGATAGTCGTAGGCGGGTGCTGCTTCAGTCTCCTGTTCCTGTTCTATAGCTTCGGTAGCTACATCAGCGGGCGTCAACAGTTGCTGAGCTCCAGTGGTTGAACTCTGTGTAGATTGTTGCTCCTCAGCTGGTTGTTGTCCCTGCTCGGGCGCCACTTCGGGTACTTGCTCTGTGACAACTTCCTGCACCTTCTGTTCTTCTATGACTTCGGGCTGTTGGTCTGGTTCCGGTTCTGCTTCGTTTTGTTGCTCTTCCGCTGGCTGTGGTGCCTGCTCAACCTCTGGTTCTTTGTGATCCTGTTGTTGCTGCTCCTCTTGTTGTTTCACCGGCTCCTCCTCCAGCTGCTGTTGCTGAGTTAGCTCCGTTTCCTCATGTGCCAGATCAATTGGCTCTAGTTTCTCACCGTTGTCCACTTCAGGGATTTGTGGTCTTATCTTGGCAGCCTCGCCATCGTCCTCTTCCAATGTTTGCTCCTCCACGCTGACGTCCAGCTCATCCGCTAGCACCACTGGAGCAGACGTTGTTCTCGTCGTTGTTGGCGCTGGGGTTGTAGTCGTTGTCGTTGTCGTCGTTGTTGTTGTGCGTCTCGTTGTGGGTGCTGGCGTGGTTGTTGTTGTCGTCGTCGTTGTTGTGGACGTTGTGGAAGCCTTCTCAATGGGTCGCTCCTCTGCTGCTGCTGGCGCTGGCGCTGGCTCATCTGCCGCGGGTGCCACACATAGTCCACTCACCATACGCGCTGGAGCCGTGCACTGGCAGCGTCCAAAGAGATTGGGTATCAGGAAGTCACAATGGGTGCGTGTATCAAACATTTGGCAATGTGCGTGGCTATAACAAACGGCGCCAGGATGAGCCGCTGCATCGAAAGAAAGGTATAGTTGGAATCGTGTTAGATAGAGGAAAGTTTTATAAACTTATAGTACGCATGAGATTCAGAGATTCGCATGATCCCCTTTTTATGGCTGCTGTACGTTCTGTTATTAAACTAACCGTAAACCGTGCATCAGGCACCAAATGCATATTAAAAACCCATCATCATCATCAACCAGAACTGCACAACAGCAATGTGAAGAACAATCTGTTGTTTGCCAGTATTATGGCAACAATCTGCGAGGCATTAGCCCGCCTTCGACATGCCTAATAACCGTCAATAGAGTCAACCGCATCAACAACAACATCAACATCAACAGCAACAGCAACAGCGACGCATAGCAAACGACGACGCTGATGACGTCGCCCATGCCTCATACCCCATTGCTGTTACCCGTTTCCCGTTTCCCGTTCACCCATTGCCCAGGTACCCTCCTCATCAGCATTCCTCAGTTCAAGCGCCCGCCCGATATGGTGCGGCTACTGCACATAACTGGCCTGCCAGCCACCTGAATCTCAGCCAGCGTAGCTGCTTAGCGTCTCCAGCTCCTCTGCCGCAGAGTCTCTCAGTCTTTGGCTGTGGCTCTAACTCTGGCTCTGGCTCTGACCCACTTTCCGGGCATGCCGCCTGCTGCAGGCGCTCAACTTGTTTTCACTTGTTTCGGTTTTGGCTTTTGGCGTGGCAGGCAAAGCAACTGCAACTGCAACTGGCAACAGCGACATGCCATTGCCATTACCACAACTAGCAGCTGCACCTGCAACAGCACTCGCTTCACCGCCACTTGCCACTTGGCGTCAACATTGCCCTTAGGGCTGCGTCTGGCTGAGCATAGTCTAAGAACAACAATGAGCCGGTGCTGTGGCTAAGCATAGAGTTAACTAGCTTCCAGAGCCAGGAAGGCGCCCCAATTTCCAGTGCCTAGCCAAGCTGGTTGGTGCATCTTATTAGAACTGACCTGGGCTGTGATTTTTTAAGTTTATTGCGACTATAAACATATAGTAAACATTTGTGATTTCAAATTCGCAGGCTGAAAGTTCAGCATATCTAACTAAAGAGTCAGCCTGATCAGAAGCGAAGGAGGTATTAAAATACCATCTTGAGAATATGTAATTGTGATTACTACACTCTTCTTTCCAAGCTGTGACTATATTAAGAAGCAGCATTTAACTTGTATACAGATATAATCCAACATAAAACTATTGTGTAAGTTTTCATATACATTCCAGAAAAGAGAAGCTTTAAGGAATACTAATATTTAATTACAGATATTTATCGTTAAGCTTCAGGGTATAAGAAGTTAGTTTAAGGTAGTTTAAGTAAACAAGTACAGCTGCTCCATCTTAGAACTACTATTGGCAAGGCTAAGAAATCCACATTCAACAAAATTCATCATACTTAAATGCAGTATAAAATACTGTTCACTAAACGCAAAGTAATTGTTGCTACTAATGCTCATCTCTGGCAAAAAGCGCAAGAAAAAATTGCAACTTAGAATAAAACTGAAAGAGCTGCCACGAATTTCCCGCGGGAGTTTTTGTTTTGTGTCAAGGGGGGGGGGGCAACTGACAAAGAGTCAAACGTTGTCGGCTTTTCACAAAGGTATTCAGGCATTGGTGGAACCGGTTGGCCTATGCACTTAAAAGGCACATACATGGCGTATACTTAACGAATGCGCCACTGACACTGACTCTGACTCTGACTCTCAGTCGGAGTCGGAGTCTGAGTCCAACTCAAATTCAAACTGCAACATTGACTTTGACTCTGACTCTGACTGTGGCTCTGAGTTTGGCCTGGGCAGACAATGCGCCATTCCAAATGCGAGTAGCTCTAACGTGTCTCGCAGCAGTTTGACACCAATATGGAAGCGGCCAAGATGCAGCCAGAGACAGAGACAGAGACAGAGCCATAGGCAAACCTTTCTTTCACTTTTATAGGCAAGTTGAATCAACAATGGTGGCCCACCCCGGCGACTATGACGACGCCTCTGTGCGCCGCAATGATCGATAAGCTGGGGCAATGCCATGGCCACTTAGCAGGCCCGCTCCCCCCATCCTCTCTCTCTCGCTCCCTCTGTTGAGACTGGCGCACCGGTGTGACAGGTTGCATGCGAATGCGGCACGACTGCATCTGGTAACCCACTTCGATTACGGCTGCCACAGCGGCGGCGCGTGTGAAAATGTTTTGAGTCGAATCGCAGCTGGAGTTGGAGTCGGAGTCACCTCTTGGTGCTGCTGCAGCTCCCGCTACTCATCATAAAACAACAATAATTTCATCAAAATCAGCATAAATTTAATTTGCCAGGCGTCGACTGAAACTGTGTCAGGCGGCAACATTTAGTGGCAAACGTAGGAAATGCCATGAAGCCGCATTCCTGCGTCTTTAATAAGTCAATTTGTGTTAATTTTGTTGCCAACTTTCATTGCAAATTAGTCATAAAAATAAAAGAAAGAACGTCAAACACTATTTTTAATTAATTGCAGACAATTTGCATTTGGAATTCGGTTTCGTTTTGGACTTGTTTTGTCAACTGTGTTGGCAATCTTTGAAGTCACCTCTTTCTCTCTCGATTTGCTTTTCATTTTCTTCATATTTTTTACTTTATTTTTATTGTTATGGCATTGCTTTGGTTATTGTTTGCGGAAGTGGGGGCAACTGACTGGAACTGAAACTGGTCAAGACAGCAGAAACTATTTCAAAAACTGTTCCACATTGTAATTTGCATGCAATTTGGCTTCTGGCGCAATTTGGCCAAATGGTTGCTCACACAAAAAACGTTTCCCCCAAATTAACACAGTTGTACTATTGTGGGCTATTATTTTATTTTTATTTCATATTTTTTTGTATATTTATTCTCCTTCTTGAGTGTCTCTAAGGCGGTCAAACGAAATGAAATGGAATGGAAAGTGTTTAGTGTTGACCAACTGAGCTTGATTGACTTAATCAAAGATTAATAGTTGAATTCGAGGCTAGAAAAGTGAGAGGAATACAACGCTTTTATCTGGGCTATAGAATAGAAAAGAATGCTCAGGAATGTTGGCATGATTAATGCTTAGAGTCGGGCTTTTATCTGAATCTTGCTTTTAAATTAATATTCAAGCTATAGTATTGAGTAGCTTATAAGAAGAATAGCCGAGATTGTTAATAAGAATATTTGCCAGATAGCATAGAATAAATGGAAATCAAAGAAAAGATTAATGGGCACTTGATTAAGATCTTTATTTCAAGATTTGCACGCTTGAAAGATCATTTGATCTAATTTCAATAACAATTCTGTTGAAGGTTCTAGCTAGAGCTGGCAGTAGTGAGACTATCGATAGTTTTAAAGGCACTATCGAGGTTTTTCACACTAAGATATCGATTTGCACGCTTGAAAGATCATTTGATCTAATTTCAATAACAATTCTGTTGAAGGTTCTAGCTAGAGCTGGCAGTAGTGAAATTATCGATAGTTTTGAAGACACAATCGAGGTTTTTCACACTAAGATATCGATTTGCACGCTTGAAAGATCATTTGGTATATTTTCAATAACAATTCTTTTGAAGGTTCTAGCTAGCGCTGGCAGTAGTGAGACTATCGATAGTTTTAAAGGCACTATCGAGGTTTTTTATTCACAATTGCTGCTAATCAATCGACTTGCTATATGGTATCGATAGATTCAACTATTTCTATCGAAGCCAATACAGATATTTCAGCTCTTCTCCCATTTATTCAATAGTTAATTCGTTTTCCTAGTATTAAGCCGAGTGTTAATTAAGAAATCTCAGAAAGCTAGCTCCGTTAATGAATCATTGCCAATACCAAGTGATTCATAAACATCATCATTCGCATCACTTTTGCTGCGGGTTTTGTATGCAAATCAACGCTTTAAGATCTCAATCTGGAATTTCTCGAGCTGCTTTGCCCATTTATCTGGCACTTTTTGCTTGACTTCGTCTCCGACTGTCTCCCGTTGCCATCTCACGTCTCCCGTGATTCTCATCCTCATCCTCAGCCACATCATCGTCATCGTTCTGTGTTTGCTGGCTATCTGTTCATTATCTGTTTTGTATGTTGGCATACTTTTCCTTCAGCTGGAGTTGGACAGCGGTAAACATTGTCATATGTGCATAACTCATAAAGATCTCTGGCTGGCTGGGTGAGCGGAGGGAGCGGGCCAGAGGGAGCGGTGGCTACGGTGGCTCGTTAAAATACAGGCGCAACACACTACACGAAATCCCGAAATGGGCTTGGGCATGAGCATTGGGTTAAGGTGCATGGGAAACTGGAACAAGTGGCCTGGCTGCCTGCCTGGCGACAACAGCGAAAGCCTGCAGAGAGCCTCAAGCTCCAAATCTGGCACAGCACTTGCTCAACTTGACCCAGGAGGGGTACGGGGAACAGAAGTCAAGTGAACGTTGCCGCTAAGTTTGTCAACTGGGCAAAACGGGAGTCACATTCTGCAGTTGCATTGACTTCTTGGCCAGCTGGATACAGAGTTCTGGAGCTGCAGCTGAAGCTGGAGCTGGAGCTGGAGCTACGCTAATTGGACTTTCTTTGGCCTGTGGCCGTGTCGCTGGCTTTCTTTCCACATAATCAGAGCAATTTAATTACAAAAGCAGCCCCAGCCGGGCAATTAGGCATGTAAAGCAGTCGCAGAATTTAGAGATGCAGATAGAAATCGACAAAAGCAGAGGCTGTCACAGGATTTGGCCAGGTCTGCAACGGTGAAAGGTTCTTCTCTCTCTCTCACCTCTTCTCTCAACATTTCTTTTGGCATTTTGCTTTCTTTTGCTGCATTGTGGCGCTGTTGGTTTTTGGTGAAAGTATCTCATAAATGCATGCAACTGGCAGTAGCAGCAGCAGCAGCAGCATGCGGCAGCGGCAGCGGCAGCCTCAGCTCTGTCGACCTGACCACATGTCATTAAAATTATTTTAATTAAATATTAAAGCATGGCAATGTCAGCTGCCAGCTAGCTGCTGCTGCTGCTGCTGCTCTGCCACGCCCACTGGGCGGCATACATATTCAGTGCATTTAAATGCGCTATAATTATGTCGCCAGCAACAGCATAGAATGCAACAGGTGAATGGCAAAGACACGAACTGTAGCTGCCACTGTCTGCTGCTGCTGCTGCAGTTGCACCCTGTTCCAAGTCCAATTTCAATTCCGATTCCAGGTCCAAATCGTGTCTGCTAAGCAGCAGGGCAAACAAATGTACCGCAAGACGGCAGCTGCCTCTGCAACATTCTAATCAGATTAACGACATTTGGCGCCCAAGTGCCAACATGGAGGGAATGCCAAGCAAACCCAACCATTGAACAACAACAACAAAAAACTCCACATAACTAGATTTTACTGGAAATCACATTTAACTAATGAATAAATCACACTTCAATCTATTTAGCTAAT
Organism: Hirtodrosophila histrioides; assembly: GCA_037075165.1. Lineage (NCBI taxonomy): Eukaryota > Metazoa > Arthropoda > Insecta > Diptera > Drosophilidae > Hirtodrosophila > Hirtodrosophila histrioides. Next base: position 218,759 of record JBAMCL010000727.1, on the reverse strand, counting down.
ACTTTTTTTGGCTGTGAGAAAGATCATTTATCATCAGAGCAAATGGACTCATTCAGCAAAACTAAATGCTGTCTAATTTAAGCTACAAAATGTTGGAAATTTCACTTAAGAATGTTACCAAAAAATCTGCTTTAAATAAGCGTATATATGTTTATTAACCAAGCAAGGCTAAAATTGTGCAGACTCAGCGGAAATCAGTCAGCAATTAGTTCTGCTGAATGCGCCCTTTGGTTTCCAAATCATTAATTCCTGATGCAAATTAAGAACTTAAGATCTGAGACAATATGCTTGCAAGGTCAGCATGTGTCTAAAACTATTAACCATATCTAACTATACCAGCTGCTTAACCTTCGTCGAAGATCGCAAAGTTAACCAGCGTTAGGGACTCGAACTTTAAAGCTGGCCTGGCTCATTTAACGAGATTTTGCAATCGGAGCTAGCTCAGAATCAGACAGGTTCTTTCAAATTTACAGCCACTTTATGATAATTTTATGACAGGTTGTTATTGCAATAACGAATCAACTTCTAATTGAAAAGCCAGGCTACAACTTCAGAAGATTTGAGAACTCAAATGGAGACTCATCATATCCATTTCCATTACCATTTTCCAATTCGTTGCACGTTATTCAATTCAGAAGATTATTTTTAGAGGCTTCTTGGAAATTTAAGCAATTATGCGTATAATTAGTGACACGATTGTCTTGTTAGCCCCATGTTGCTGTTGTCGAATGTTATTGTTATTGTTATGCCCATGTTAATTGTTTGTGTCAAGTGGCGGCAAAAGAAAGGAAAATTGTTATAGAAGTGTTAACGAACGTCAAACAATCAACGGAAATGAATGGGTTGGATGGTTAAACAGATTATGGCCAGAGAATATACACACACAGAGAGACAGTTTGAGGGAAAGATGGGATCAGCTTTGCGTGTGATTCCTATACGATACGAGTAAGCAATCAAAGTTCCATTCTTGTGTTTTTTTTGTTTTTGTTTTTTTGCTTTGCAGCATTTATTGCAATTTTGCCAAACACCAAAGAGTTGAATGATCTTGATCAACATCATTATTGTTATTATAATTATAAAAATTCCATGCAATTAGGGCCACAATTGGTCAACAGTTGTCTGATACTTACGTCCCAGACATGTGTGCTTCCGGAATTGCAGGAATCCCTCGACGCAGCGGCATGCCCCATCCAAGCAGCTGCTATTGGCCACCTTCATCGAGCACTGCTCGCTCAGCTGGCAATCGCCGCCCAGTAGTTGAGCTAAGATAGAGATAGATGGAGAGTTATGCATATATGAGTAACGGTTTGGCATCTAAGCAAACAATCCACATCCACATCCCAGCCACATTTGTTTGCCAATCCCAAACAACACTTTCAATATAGCCACAAATATGCCATTGTATGGAATGTGACTGCCTGTATATGTTGTATGCGGGCTAAGCAAACCTTGACTTTGCCCAGTTAACTAGTTAACTAGTTAGCTAGAGTTGGCTACTTACATGACAAACACCGCTTGGCATCCAGTTGAACAAAGTAGGGCGCACACTCGCAGTAGCCCAGCGCCGAGCAGCTGCTGCCCTTGATGAAATCCGTGCAGTCCATGTCATGCTGGCACTTGTCCCCCAGCTCCAGGGCCTGGCCTGTGTGCACCAGTGTGAACAATATGAGAAACTGAAATCAGAAGACAGCATTTAAAACACAGATTAGTATTGAGTGTAGAACGTTTTAGTTATTATTTTCATATATTTTTAAAATGATCTATAATCAAAGACTAAAGATATCTTATCTTATGACAAACTACTATGAGAAGAATGCATTTAAAACACAGATTTATATTGAATGTAGAACGTTTTAGTTTTTATTTTCATATTTTTTATTATCAGCCAATTCTTTTCATATTAATCTTTCTATATTCACCCTGAATTTTTGTCGTCAAGCCTGCTAAAGATGTCATTTACAAACTATACGTCGCTAAACACACATTCTTTTAACATTTACTATAATCAAAGACTATAGATTTCCTATCTTATGTCCCTAGTCTTTGCTATAATAGATTTTATATTTAAAACCATATTCTAATCTCAAATAATTGGTATTGTTAAATGAATAAGAATATGAAAAATGTGTGTAAGCTGTTCTTTAAGAAATGTTCTTAGTCTTAAGCTGCTGTATACATTTATGAATATTGAAATATTTTAAAGGGATGCTAAAGTAATTAAAGTTCTTTCAAAACTATTTAATTTATATTTTATATATATCATATTTTATTTATATTTATTATCCTAGCTGTGATTTTGATAACCAGGGCAATTGACATATAGAGACATCTAGATTGATTACAAGCTTATTATAAGAAAAGAGCGCTACTCTTGAGGCCTAATTATATTGTTATATAAATTACATTTATTTAAGGTCTGTTTAATTTATTTTAATATAATTTTATTTTGAAGAATTTGAACATTTTTGCTCATAAAACTGAATTTAGAACACCTTACACTTTCAATTCTGAACGAGAAGGTCGGAGATTACTGTGTTTTTTCTCTTTACCCCCCAAATAAGCACATTATACCGGACTTGCAAACGAGTATTCTACTGTCGGGTACGCCTGACTGCAACGTTCATACTTGTTTTTCTAGATTAAATTCTTCTAGTATATAGAATGTAAGTTTAATTTAAGTTGTTCATAAAACAACAGAAAGATTCAATGGGAAAATCCAAAAAAATAAAATAAATAAATAAAAGTTGACTAGAATTTTTACATCCTGCATCCTTACAATATACAATGAGGTACTAAGACTGTGAAAATGCAAAAGGAGCTTCCTCTGAGACTAGAAAGTATATATATTCTTAAATAATAGCAACAGTCCAGTCTATTAAGAAATTACTTACTTTTCTGGTTGAACAGGGTTAAGCTAGGATGAGTTTTGAAGTAACAAATATATATTAGGATAGTTCTGAAACTAGATTCTAACATGCCCTGCTAGAAATAAAAATAAAGTAATAAATATAAATAGGGATAGTCCTGAAACTATATTCCAGCATGCCCTGCCCGAAATGAAGAGTTCTTTAAATAGAAAAAGGCTAAAACTGCAACCAGTTCTGATTGTAAAGCAACTCTATCTAACCAAAAACCAGTCGCTCTTCCCGCAGGGTAACTAACTAACTAATGATATCAGAAACACAATCTTCGCCATAAAGTTAACATAAATCTTACAATTTGTACAGCTAATAAATATGTTGTATTTAATTGGTTATTAAAGTCGACATTAGCGGCGAAATTGACAGCGTATCTAATGGATTCATTTGGTCTTTTAGCGTGGTATGCAAAAGTATCTTAGCCTAAGAACTGACGTAACTGCAGCGAGTGCAGATGATATAAGAAAAAGCGTTAATAAACAATTTAATGGACACCCAAGCGTAAAATTTGAGCAGCTCAGGCAAAGCGTAAAGAATTTGCCAATAGGGATGGCGGGAGGAGGGTGGTTGGCCTGGCTAAGCTTCAGCTAATTGTTTAAGCACACGAAATTGCCGTTAGCCAAAAGTCTTGGCCATAAGCAACAATCGCAAGAGCAAGAGCAGCAACAATAAATATATTGCAGCCGCATGCTCATATAATTAATTTGTGTAGTCGAAAATCGCACGAGATACAAGATACAAGATATAAGATACTCGCAGCTACTTTTTATGAATGAAGTGAGTGTGTGGGCTTGTGTGTGCATGTGTGTGTGTGTGTTTTGGCAGACAGTTGGTAAGATAGACGAGCACGTTATAGATGCTACAAAGATACTCGCACAAACTGAAGTTGTAAAACAAAATTAACAGTTGCCTGAACACAACACACGCCCAACAAACCCAACCTAATGCCAGACTGGAGGCCATTGGGCTCTATAATTAAACATAAACAAAAAGATACATCTACGGGTTCTCTCTCTCTCTTCTAGATATATATATAAGGTAGTATATATATGTTTTGGGCTTTTGCAGTTAGAACAAGCTCAGTATTAAGTATCTTATAGATAAACACAGTTGCCAGAGTACAATGCACTCGCCCGGAGCAGCGTTAAGCGCCACACGCCATTAATTATGCCAACTACTTTGTAGCAGTACGCTCCCCTTCTGCCCCTGCTAGCTCTTCAAGCGGGAATTACCTCACAACTCGAGTTATGTAACTATATCTATTTGCATACTTCACCCTATTAAAAACGGTACTGGGCTGTCTCTAGTGTGTGTGTAATTATATTGTATATAATTTCCTTCTTAAACTTGTTGGGGCATTAAATTCTATGACAGCATTAAATTGAAACAGATATACCCCCTACAAGGGGGCTGCGGCTGAGGCTGGGGCTGGGGAGGGGCCAACTCAATCTCAATACGAATGCCAATCGCTGTCTGTAGCACGCAAGCCAAGTTCTTCTGCTTGTTGTCGTTGTTGCTAACAAATTTAACAACTTTAGACACAAGATTACAGTTAGTTGTTGTCGGTATTGAGTTGGCTGGAAGAAAAATCAGAGGAAGACCACAATGTGGAACCTGAATGCAGCATTGCGGCAAATGACGCAAGTCTCCACGATTTTGTTTACGGCATTAGATTAATGGTAATGTTGATTATAAAGATATTTATTGTTAGTTTCCCCGTGTGCAGCACTTGGATTGCAATGGAACCGGACTTCAAAGTCAGCTAAGTTTTGGTAGTACAAGTAATATAAAAGACTTCAGGGCCTATAAAGACATATAAATCTGGACTCTCAGTTCAAAATAAACACATAAAATGTGTTGGAATGGCTTGGTATTTGCTTTTGAGTTGGAAAAAGTCCGAAATTTAGCAAGTATTTAATTTTGATATGTTATACGAATCACATATATTATATTTTGTGTCTTATCTTTTGTAGTCTCAGATATCAGAGTGTTATATCGACTAATGAGTTCCTGATATATGTTGATGATGACCTAGAATATTTGTACTTATAAGAACTGCAAAAATATAGATAGTTTTAACAGTTCTTTTCCTGACAGAGTTTGAAGTACAATATCCATATATGATCAACATTTAAAACTATCGCTATATTGTGAAAATAATCGATATACGAACAAATTTAAGACTACCGCTAAATTGAGAAAATAATCGATAATGACTGACTTGAAAACTATCAAAATATTGAGAAAATAATCGATAACGGCTGAATTGAATACTATCACCATACTGAGAAATAATCGATATATGATTATAAGCTATCGCTATATTGAGAAAGCAATCGATAATGACTGAATTGAAAACTATCAAAATATTGAGCAAATAATCGATAATGATGGAATGTGAAGAACCATCGATACTATCGACACTGACATCGATTATTTTGCAGTTTTGGTAGATATATCATTGAAAATGCTTTCCCCATATACATAGAATAATAGTACTATAGTTATAGATTATTTAATTGAGTTGTGTTTAGCGTGGCTTAAAGTTTGTTAAGGAAATTCCATACAGTAAATAGTTAATGCTCTTAAGGGTAAATCCTTTAGTTCAAGCTTGATTTAAACATATTCGCAGGTTGGGAAAATAACAGCAATTGGTTTTCTGTAATATGTTTTGCTTCGGTTATATATATAATTCGAATTGAAGTTCTTTGGGCTGTAGAAAAACTACAGTTAGAGTTTGGCCCCATGCACTTTTCAACTAAGCTCTCCACAATCACTTAACAACCACAATTTCTACTTATTTCCAATTGGATTTTTGTTGTTGTTCGCTGACACAAGCCGCAAAACTAAACGTGGGCTCATAACAAAACACTCAACAGCAGCAGCAGCAACAGCAGCAATTGGCAGAGGGGTAGCTTGAAGCGAGGGGGGGGGGGCGTATTGGAGTTAAAAAGAATGGAAACAGGCAGCAGGCCAAGGCATTGAAAGAGACAGAGTCTCAGTTCCAAGCTCAGCCTCAGTTTCAGCCTCAGTCTCAGTCTCAGTCTCAGTCTTAGCCTCAGTGGCGGCATCAATATAAAAAAGTCAATAAAAATTGTTTAATTATGCTTTCGAGTGGCTTTTAAGCACGAGCAGAGAATGTGATCATTGTTGTTGGCCCATTAGAGTGGCACCATATGAAAGACGGGGTCTCTCTTTCTAACTTTGCCTGTATGTGTGTTTGTAGCAGGTTGACCCATTAAGAAGTCAAGTTACTTTCATTGCCAGACATTTTGTGGCAGCAACTTTCAAGTGTCTGGGCCAAGAAAGCCAACTAAATGCCCCAAAAGATATGAATTATTGGCAAGCGGCTGCTTAGGCAAATAACTGTGAGCGTTTGTCCACCCGGTTGATGTACAAGTGCCGACCCATAATCCATCTTGATCTGGCAAGCCATATATACATATACATAGACCGGTACTGGGATGCACATTCTGACCGCGAGATGCATCAGTCATCAGGCGAAGTCTTAGCTGGGGGATGATGTTTCTGTCTCGGTTGATTTATATTTTGTTTAATGCGGCTTAGCCATTTTGCAATGCTGCTGTGCTAATGAAGCAGCCGAGCCCCAAACGCCCCAACACTGCACGTAATTTACTAGCCAGAATCGTAAAAGAACAGCTACAGGACTGGCCACTAAAAGAAAAAGATGCAGCAGAACACAACAAAACGGAAAAAAAGCAAATCATTTTTCGTGTTTTACAAATTACTTTCGTACATATTTTTTTTTTGTTTTTTAATGATCGTCAGGCGCCCGACTGTCTGCTGACCTTTGGCCACAAGCTGCACAAGCTGGGGGCTAGGGATGGCCAAGGAGTAGGATGTAAAAGCAAAAACCCAGAAAAACTTAATAACGAAAAACAAACAAAGAATTTGAGTTAAATTATTTGTTAGTTTGACTCGGGAAACATGTATAGAAATAGAATAAAGTCTATCGTTGTTTTATTTAAATTAAGGAAGTTATATATGAAGTAAACATTCCTTCAGGAAGAAAAGAATGAAAGAGCTAGTAGTACCCTAATAATATAATAATTGGTTGAGGATGTACCCGGAAACTATACTTGAAATCGTTTCTAGTAGAACTTCAGGTATCTATCGGTATATACTATCGATAGTATGTCCTCGGAAACTATACTTGAAATCGTTTCTTGTAGAACTTCAGGTATCTATCGATATATGCTATCGATAGTAGATATTATCGTTTAAGTCACATCTATATTAGTCCTAAGTGCATATGGCAAATCTTATACAAATTTTCAATATTTGTAGGCATAAAATGGACACAAATTACTAAATTTCATCCTTGAATACTCATATTATATCTAAGACTAATTTCACTTTATAAATAGTTAGGACACTTGTAATCTTATCAGTTTTCGCTCTGGTTTCTTAAAAGAACAAGTTTTAAGCTTGGAAAACTAAACTAAATGATAATATTTATGTATATTTGCACATCTACTTGAAATTTCTTGAAATTAACTAAAAAGTAGCAAGATTGTTGACTTAGTTCGGGTGCAAACTATGTGCGATGATTTCTATTTTATAAAGAAACTAGGTTTAGTACGGAGAATAAAAGATAAAATAGCTTCCTTATTATAATTTAAAAGATTTCATCTTACGATTATAAAATGAAATTACTTTTTTTGATAGTTTTTTTGTGCTATTAAAAGCTCCATTAACATTTATGAATCGAATAATTCAAAGCTTTATGGTATGCCATAAACATAAACCCACTGGAGCATGACTCTAGTTCCCAAGCCTAAATTCAAATAAAAAAGCAACTCCCACCTCTTTATTAGATTAATTTGCCTACATTACTCAGCGCCCAAGTGACGACTCCCTGCCAGGCAATAACAATAAACACAACAAGAGCACCAACAACAACAACAACAAGAACTACAAGAACAACAACAACAAGAACATCATCATTGACGCCTATCCATCTATCAGCCACAGTTTGACCCAATGGCCGACTTCACAGCTCTTTTCACACACACACACACACACACACACACACAACACACACACACACACTCATACACACACATTCATACACATGCAGAGTGCGACAGATGAGAACAACTTGGCCAACGGCCCACGATCAAAGTCAAAGTCAAGTTAAAATGCGAGCCCAACCCACGCCAAAAATGTAAAAAAAATAAACCAAATATACTATATATTGAGTTAAGCACTCTATATATATATATATATCTTTATAATGGCAATGCACATTTCAACAATATAAGTGTTGACAACAATTTTTGTAGTTTTGTGGAGCAATGCGCAATTGGCAACGCCCCAAAAAAATTATATAGAAAATGAAGAAATATTGTCGCTACTTTGATTGTTCTGATCAATGGGGGGATTTGCAAATTGAGTTGGGGAGCACTTTATGGTTATAGTATTTATATATATGTATGTGTATGGGTAGACTTTGTTGTTGGTACGTATAGACTTACCGCTAAAAGCCGCTTAACCGTAAAAGCTTCGCTGAGCATCGTGTTATTTGCAGGTTGCTTTCTCGTCGCAGCCGACGTCGATGTCGGCGTCGCTGTCGCTGTCATTGCTGCTGCTGCGGCTGTTGTTGTTTCTGTTGTTGTTGTTATTATTGTTGCTGCTGCTGCTCTCATGGAGCTCTCGCTTCCAAGAAGAATTTCCCAGCAATGTTTTGTTGTAAAATGCAACTTGCTTTTGTTGTTTTTGTATATATTTTGTTGCAGGCTTTTTGTTGTTGCTGCAGTCGTTTATATATCTATATATGTATATATGTGTGTGTGCGTGTCTGCTGTAGGCACAACCTTTGAACTTGAGGGGTCAAAACGGAAATGAAACGAAACGAAACCAAACGAAACGTTTAATGTGTGTAAAAGAACACAAAACGAAATGTGCGCTCCAAAAACCGAAAAATAATAATAATAATAATAATACTAATAAAATATTGTATGTGTGTGTTTCATTTCTTTCTTTCTTTCTTTTTGTTGTTGTTGTATTTGCCGGCCGGCTCACACGCCCCTCATTCACATTCAATGGGCGCAGCCAGTGCGCTCCAGTTTAAAAAAAACGAAAGACTTAGGCAACGAACTTGAAATTAACACCTGGCTGCCTATAATTGTTTCAGCTTGCTACTTTTTTGGCTTGCTTGTCGCTATTTTCACTTGCTGTGACGACCTTTGACGCTGCCTCTCACTGTTTCTAGAATTTGGGTTTTTTTCTTTCTTTCTTTCTATTATAAAAATCCCATTTTATTGCAATATGGAGCTTGGGAATGTGACGATGAGGAGGCATTCAGGTCCATAACCGTTATGTCGCTGAGAGGGCATTCAATTTTGGTCGTATTTGGGCTGCTTCCCAGCTATCTGTGTGCATTTATTGTGTTCTTTTATAACTTAATAAAAACTTAGAGGCGTTGCCTGGCTTCGAGTTCCGTTTAAAGTGGGCTGAAACTTTGAACACCAACAGCCGCAAGCTGTGCACATAAAATAATGTGAGCTTTGGACGTTCAACGATGTTTGTGTGGCCCATTAAACTGCAGTCTATGCTAATGCCCTGGAGCAGGGCACACACACAGATACAGATACAGATACAGGCACAAATACCTGAATACTATGAATATTGCGGAGCCATAACCTATTGACCATTGAGTGCTCTTGTAAATTATAGTTCTCTCTGCATCGAGCGAAAACCCATTGACCACTTTTTAGAAACTGATTTACTTTGGATAATTTGGGACTGCAAGTGAAAGACGAAAGACTGACCAAAGTTTGTGGGAATATAAATATATTTTTGGGCTTACAGAACAGTCTGGGAAGTTTCGTAACAACTAAATATATATTCTTAAATTAAGATATTCTATTGATGCTGCTGAGACTCCCCAAGAGTTTTGAAGGCTAATAATGCTGTTGAAATGGGATGGATCCTTTTGTATATTTATGATTAAAAATCAGTCAAGGAAGTCTCGTTAGGAAATATATATGAGTAATAAGCAAAAATAAGATGTTCCTCGCTTGTTTCTATAATTCCCCTAATATTTTACTGTTTTGAGACCTTATCGCTGTGAAAATATGGTAGTTTCTTTAGTAATATAGCGATATTTATGATTATAAAGCTGCTGGGAATGTACGGTATAAACGTATATACTCAATTTACGAGATTTTTCAGATCTTTCAAAAAGCTTACATATCGTTAGCTCATATAGCTCATAAGTGGTACTTAGTTGAAACTTGTTAAAACGAATCTCTTGCAGATCCTTTTAGTAAATATCAGTTTTTTCAATCCATTTTTTCTATATTTTCTCCCTCTCAGCATTATAGTCTTGGCTTTAATAATCGTATTTAAAGCACTTCTATTTTGTAGTGCATTATATTCTTGATTCAAACACTCGTTTCTCTCAGTGCAGTCACGTTGCCTGTGCTGCAAGCAGTTATTTTCAGCAAGTCCTGTAAAATGATGATTATTTGCATTGCGGTCAAAGTGCAAGCAGGGGCGTTAAACGCCTGTGGGCGTGCCAAGTGCTGGCCATATTCAATCAGCTTAGCCACAGCAGCCGTGGCAGCAGAAGATTGATTGTTTCGCTGACCCAGTGACAGGAGCAGCAGCCGCGGCAGGATTAAGGATGCAACTTGGCAGCTGGCTGAATTTATGTGTCTGCCAATCGATCAGCAGGCAGGCAACCGCAAAACTGCAAATGGAGTTGGAGTTGGAGTTGCAGATGCAACCAGAACTTGCAAATACATTTTTCATTCTATCTAGCTACGAATATATACATATATATATTTTCTATTATTTTTTTTTTTGCGGTTTTCGCTTGATCGCACTTTGGTTGTTGGTGTATCGGTGTATCGTTGTATCGGTGTATCGGTCTATCGGTCGCTGGGTCGTCATCAATGCAGCAGCCATGGACATAAACTTGGCAGCATAAAAAGAAGCAGACATACACACACAGACACACACATACAAACGTCAATACGTACAGCCACAAAAGCAGCGCGATTTTTGCACCGTTATGCGCCCAATATGGCGACGCAACGTGCAAGAAAGAGCGAGAGTAGGTGATAGATAGCTAGAGAGAGAGAGAGGTAGAGCGGGAGAGCATTACCAACACATGTGGCTCAGTGTTGTTGCTTTTGCTGTTGCTGCATCTGCATCTTCTCCCAAACTAGCCATCGCAGGAGTGTCTTCATCTGGCTGCCTGCCTGCCGCCCGCTACTCTCCTCCGCGCTATCAACTTGTGCTGTCTTCACTTGACTGCGTTCCATGTTTGTTTGTTTGTTTGTTTGCTTTTTCGAGTGTGTCTTTCTATGTCTGCATGTGTGTAAGTGTGTGTGTGTGTGTGTTTAGAATGCGCAAGACAGAAATTACAGTCGCCGCTGGCCGCGCCTTGGACATGAACAGCGCAGGAACAACTACAAATGTAACCGCAGCACTCTCTACCTCCCCCCTGGCCGTGACTCACACCCCAGAGGCTGGACATGGACAAAATCAACGCTGGCACAGGCACAGAGTCACAGCCCCAAACAGCAAACACAAAACCCATTGAAGAGACGTTTTACGAGATCGGCACCGAGACCGTAAAAACAACAACAACAACAACACAGCCAAGTTAGAGAAATTCTTTGACTTGAGGTGATTTTCGCCAGGCAAAAAATGTTAAGCGCTTAATTTGCAGCAAGAACAACAAACACTTTAGCCCTGATTGTATCATTATTATTATTATTTTGAATTTTTTTCTTTTTTTGGTAATTTTTGACAAGTTTTTCTTGGGATTTCGCACACGCGTCGCGCACTTTTTTTTTTTTTTTTGGGAATTTTTATATATTTTTACCATAAAATGTTAAAATTTGGAAATATTTATTTAGGTGGCTTGTCTATTTAGTGGTTGTTGTAGCCAATGCAACAACCAACATCAACAACTGCACACTGAAACACGCTGTCGTTGTCGTTGTTAGTCGTATTTTTTGTGGCGAGCTTGGCACGTCCGCACGTTACGTTGGTCAGCAACGAACTGAAGAGGAGCACGCCAACGACGGACTTAAGAACTAAGACAGCAGCCGTTTGCAGACACGAAGAAGTTACCAACAGCGGCAGCGGCAGCGACGCCGGCGCAGACATCGCGCTGTTGGCAGCTTAAAAGCTCCTACGACTTGCCAACAGTCGGGCCAAGGCAAAGTCAAAGTCAAGGCAGCAACGGCAACGGCAACGGCAACAGCAGCTGCGAGCTTTGCAAAGTCGTCGGCAGCGACGTCGACGACGTCGACGCTGCGCAGACGCAGACACGACAAGTGCCGTCGTCGTCGTCGTCGTCTTCGTTATCGCCTGTGCTGCTGTTGTTGTTGTTATTATTATTTTCTTGCACTATGTTAATGTGGCCACTGCGGCTGCGACTGCGACTGCATCGTGGCTGTTGCTGTTGTTGTTGTCTGTTATGCAGTGTGCTTTATTTGTTTCTTTAATTATGAGTGTCAGTTGGGGACAGTTGCCAGCGCAGATTTAAGCAGATAAACCTAACCTACACAATGACAAACTTGAAAGGCACACACACACGCACACACCTACAACGATTGCATTTCAGTTTTTCACTAATTTTATTTTAAACAAAATTAACCGTTTCTCGTACGCTTCCGTCAACGTTGAGCAATCGCTTCAATTTCATGTTGCACACTAAGCAAGTTGCGTCTGAGTACGCGCTATCTTGCCCCGGAAAAGAAAAAAACGAACGTAGAACGATTCTACTCCGAAAATAAACAAAGCAGCAAACGCTAATTGAATAATGCGTTTTGGGTGTCTTCTGTTTTGCGCTGTCCGTTCAGTTTGCAGGCTCTTTAAAATTTAAAATTATAATTTAATGGCTTTAAATTGGTCGCTTGGGGTGTAATTTTCGCATTTGAGTTCGTTTCGAGCACTCGCCAGAGTCTGGCGCAAGAAATTGCCGCTCAAACAGTGATTTTGTCGGGCGTGGGGTGGGTAGTTAGAAACTGTTTTGAAAGTGTATTAGAAAAGTTGAAAAAATTATATATTATGATATTACGACCTTCAGTATACGGCGACACTAAGGACCTGCTCGGTCTACCACCTTGTGGTGGTCAATCGGTTCTACCTAACCTAACCTAACCTATATTATGATATTATAAAAGCTCTTCTTGCATACGTTTCTATGCCACTTAGAAATGATCGAAAAGTAGCAGTAAAATATATAGTTTTTATTTTATATGTTTTCCTTTCAAAATACTTCTATAATACATTCTAATTCTTAACGATTTCTATTATGCATTCCATTTTACCTATTAACGTCTGAACAGGTCTCATAAACATGCCTTAAATCTTAATAATTTGATATGATACCTGTTATTATACGATTTTGACAATTTACTTAGTTTAGCCCACGCATGAGAGACTTCTTATACAACCCACGCAAAGTAACAAAGTGACCAAGCAATCGCCTTCGCATAAAAAGCGTAAAGATCTTTTTTATATTGTGCCAAGTGGGCACTTGAAAGCGTTGATCTTTTCTCATTTCGTTTTCTTTCTTTGATCTTGCTTCAAAAATTGCTTCGATTTTGGTGAATTTTCTCAAATAACGAAACAAGACAGGCATTAATTTGATGATTTATATCGAGCACCGGAAGGCGTAAGACGAAAGCTGGATTGTCCCAAAAGCCACTTCAATAATATACAGAACAATATGTATACAATATATATACATATGTGTATAAATCGATTTAATATTTGGACACTCCATAATTGACGCTGATTGTTAAAAAGGATGAATGATCTTGAGTTTTATTATAGTATGCAGAGTTGAAGGAACTGTGAACACATACTATTGATATCAAATAACGAACTTTGTTGCTATGCCTAATTCTAAGTATATATTCTCGAGAGGGGCTTTATACATAAGGAAGGTCGTGGATTAATTAACAAACCTTTTTATAAGAAACGTTTCATTTAATCTAAACATTGCGTTTTAATCAATAAAACTAAAGGGGTTTTATCTACAATTTTTAATAAATATGAAATATAAACTATATACTTTAAAAGGTGGTATATACATACATATGTTCTTTAAGTTTGCACAACTTTATCATTGAAAATTAATCCCAATTTTTCTCAAACCATTTTGAAGCATATCCTAGCTTAGGTTAGGTTAGGCTAGGACGACAGTCAGGTTAATTTATCATAGAGAATTAATCCAATTTCTTCTCAAACCATTTTGAGAATATCTTTGGTGAGGTAAGGTTAGGCTAGGACGATAGTCAGGTTAATTGATTATACTTAACCTTTATCATAGAGACTTACTCCCATTTCTTCTCAAACCATTTTGAAGAATATCCTAGGTGAGGTAAGGTTAAGCTAGGACGATAGTTAGGTTAATTTAGGGCATGCATTTGGAACGTTCATTTGGTAAAGCTCTTCTATTTGCAGAGGACTTTGGTCAAAAGGGATACCATCCGGAAGCAAGGATGAAATCTGCAAGACATCTAGGATTAGGTTAGTTCCTACACACTCTTTAGGATAAATTTCAAACAGTAAGGATGTTCTTGGTTTCCCTTCTGCTTCGTCCCTTCAGCTTATATGTAAACTAAGTCTGACTATCTAGAATACTTGACATATTTGGAGTAGCTTAGTGATGTTTGTGGTATCAGCTGTGCTTATTTCAGGAATGATCCCTTGTCGCTTAATGATTCTTCTAGACAGATCTCTCTCTCTCTCTCTATTCTTCGTTGCACTTAATGGGCTTCACCAAAGCAAATTGCGTTAAAAACCATAAAATTGTTATTAAAGCCTTAACAAAAAAATAACAAAATAGCCATGTGATATACACACGGCTGTTGGACCGTCGCTTCCTCCGCCAACACCCGCTGCAGTTGCCCCTCCGTCGCCGCCTTCAAAGGGCAGCGGCATCATCATCGCATTGGCGGCACTATTAACAATGAAAAGCAAAAGTAAATCGAAATCAAAGTAGCCTGCAATGGAGAAATGTGCCCCAGCATCAACAGCTAAACAATTGAAAATTGTTTCTGTTGTTGTTGTTGTTTTTTTCTTCCATTGGGGGGCCAACACGTGCCGGGTCTGGGTCTGGGTCTGGGTGTGTAGTGGAGTAGTGGGGTAATGGGGGAATGTGGAATGGGGAATGGGGCATGGTCAAGTGGCGGCATTGGCTATAAGAGCGTACAACCTGTCGCTGCCACAGCCAGTGGCATAGCCACCGTTAGCTCATATCAGAGAGGCGCACACGTCTGCCCTGCCCCACAAACACATAACACAGACACCACTCCATGGAGATCTTAAACTTTCATTTATACAATTGTCTTCAAACTGTGCAGCGATTGCCGCTTGCCTCCAACTGTGGCTCACTTTGTGTCTGCTCTGTGTGTGTGGTGTTGTGCGGTGTTGTGTGGTGTGTGTGGTGTGTGTGGTGTGGTGTGTGCTGCTCCGAAATGAAAGTCGGAACAAAATGGATTTGCTTTTGGAATTTTTGTTCAAAAAAACACATTTGTGTGCGGCTGTTGGCTGCTGTTCATTCGTTATGGGCCACAAGCATCAAGCATTTGCTTTATTGCAGTTTTCATATGCTTCTGTGCCAAAGGAAAGGCCGTGCCACGCCGGACGCGACTTGACTTGGGCCCAATATCTCATTAAATCTAAATGGACTTTTTTGGCCCCAAAAATCCAAAAAAAAAAAAAAAATAACAACTTTCGCCCGTACCTGATGGCAGAACACTCCACCACTCCAAATTCGTCCACGGGCCGTCGCAGACCGCCCTGGCCCGCCCCGCACAGCTCCTGCGCTGACCTTGCCTTCTACGTTTTCCCTCACGATATTCTGCGTAATCCCCCCCCGCTCAATGATATATTGCCAGCTTTGCCAGCGGTTTTTGGCCCTTTGAAAGTGCTGGGTCATTGGCCGGCCTGCCAAAAAGTAAAACAGCCAGAGATAAAAGAACCTCAACTTTAAACTGGTTATTATAATTTTCGGTTTCGCAGAATCCACGCAGCCCAGGCAATGGAAAAGGCAAAGGCAAAGGCAATGCCAAAGGCAACAGCGGCCCCTGCCCATTGCCATTAGTTGGCCTCATTCTTGGCCAGGAAATCTTCGCGTCCATAGACCCATCCATACAAGTACTACTATAAGGCAGCATGCAGCGTTTACGGCATTCGCTTCGTGACAAATATGAATATTTCGAGCTTATGAAAACGAGCCAAGACCCAAGATGCGGTGCAAGCGGGTTAAGGCCAGGCTGAGACCCCTGTCCCTGCCCACCTTCTAGCCAACAAAGAATGCAAGAACGCGGCTGCAACGCGGAAGTATTTAACGTGTTTGTTTGCCCATGCCAATTCTATGCCTGCTGCTGTGGCTGCTGCTGTTGCTGCTGATGTGGCCAACATCAGCATTAGCCTCACCATCAGCCCAGCTCCAGCTCCAGCCAGAGCTCCAGCTCCAACTCCAGCCTCATCCTCAGCTACTGGCCTGGCAAGCGGTCGCTTCGTTTCTTGTTGTGTGTTTCGTTTGGTGAAAAGTGTTTTGTATGCAAATCATTGAAATTACATATTATGGCCAGTTGGCAGTCGTAAGTAGCAGTTGGCCTGAAAGTCGCCTGACATGCACCAGAACAGAACAGAACAACAGAACAGAACGGAGCAGAGCAGAACACAGGCTAAGCAAAACCGAACCTAACTGAACCGAACCAAAACCAAACCATACAACAAAGAGGCATTGAAACGTTGCAAGCAACACAAACTCAAATACCGCAGCTGAAGTCTTCATATGATAGCCAAATACACATGACCAAGCACCTGGTGGGTCTACCATCTTCAGCTTCAGCTCCATGTGCAAATATGCCTCCAGGCGGCTACTGCTCAAAGCAGCCTCCTTCTGATCTGTCTGGGCACAGCGACAGCTCATAAATTCATTAGAAACTACAGCTGCCAAGGAATTACCCACGCATTATACACACAAAACTCACAATTAGAACCATTTAGCTAGAATTCGGCTTGCTTTTGTTTCAACCCAAAGATCCTTTACCAATTCTAAGCCAAACAAACGCAAACCAATCTCGAAGAAGTATTTATAATCCATTTCTATATAGCTCTTTGATCAAAAAGATTTTGTAAGAATGTCATGTTATGTTATATCATTTGTATTATATGTTCTTATAGACAAGTTTTGGGATTTTATATTTATGTTTTAAGATTATAATGAAAGGAATACTAAATTGAAATTATTTTAAGTAGGTTCCACTTGGGAACTTTAAGAACACTCCTAAACGGAAACTTTCTTAAAAATATTTCCAAATTGGAAATCCTGACAAGCTATTCCCTATTTAAGGATGACATTTCCCAATGCCATAAAAAACCTCTACAGCTAATTTTCGTTGAATATTCTACTAAACATTTTCATTTGATACATTTGATACTCTTTAAAGTAAGTTCCACTTAAGAACTTTAAGAACACTCCAAACGGAAACTTTCTTAAAAATATTTCGAAATTGGAAATCCAGACAAGCTTTTCCCCATTTAAGGATGACATTCTAACGCCATAAAAAGTACTGTAGCTAAATTTCGTTGATTATTCTTATAAACATTGTCTATATTTATAAAAGAAAAAACCGCTTGAACATTGTCAACATGGTTTTATTTCTTTTAGACACTTTTCAAGCAATTCGGCTAAAGTTTCCCCCTGACCAAGTTTCAGTTCTTTGAATCGATCAACCGAACTGAAATTTCGCCAACTTCTGTTATGTGCAAAAAGCAAGTGAATCTCTCTCTCTTCTCAAATTTCAGTTGCTTCAAAAAAAAAAAAACAAATCATCGAAACAAAAAAAAAAAACTGAAAGAAATATAAATTCCAAGAGCCATGACAGGCGTGAAGTTTGGTAAACCCTTCATGGCATGGATGGATGTAGGTGTGTGTGTGTAACTGTGTGTATGTGTGTGTGTGTGCCTAGACGGAGGATGACTTTTAACTTGCAGGGTGAAAATCTAAAGAAAAGAAATTTAATTATAGTTTAATGACAGCACGCAAATCGAGTCGACAAATGTGAGTATTACAAGTTCGGTTTTGGTTCAGTCTCAGTCCCAGTCCCAGTCGCCTCGTGGCATCTTCCGCCTCTCAATTGTTTTTTTCTGTTTTTTTCTTAATATTTTTTCTTATATGTATGTATTTTTCGTCGTCGAAAGTAAAATTTCCAATTGATTTTTGTGTTGTGCTTTGTGTTTTACACGCTTTTCGTTTTTATTATGCGCATTGCGGACACATTTAGCAAAAAGACAAAGTAAGTAAAATGCCAACATCATTTGACTAGCATGGACCCAAGGAGAAATGATGGCACTGCAGCATCCCAGAGCTCCACACTGACACAGCCAGCACTTTCATCGGCGCGTCGCTTACGCAGCATGATCAGCATTCAGATCTTTTGTGGGCACCATACAGTACCGTACCGTACCATACCGTACCGTACCGTACCGTGCCGTACCGGCAAAACAGCACCGTATGTATCCCCGAGACCGAGACCATACCGCCTGCGACTTACTCGTAAGCCTGGCTTCTAGCGGCATCTGCCGCCTTGCCCCATTGTTGTTGGGGTTTCGTTTTTCAATTTTGAAAGCTCATCGTGCACGAGGTCAATGGAGAGCAGCACCGGCAGTGGCAGCAACAGCAACAGCGGCAGAGACAGTCGCAGTCGCGACGCTTTTTTACGCTGTCTGCCAGTTTCATAGATTTCTGCTTTCAATATAGATTTTTGCAACAACACTTTCTGGCAATACGTCCGAGAACGTGCTTATAAAGAGCTGCTCCTAACTGATCGATGCTCTGTAAGCTGTTTAAGGGATTATCAGGGTAACAGGCCTAAAAGTATGCTCCATTAAGCTGTCGAGCATAGCAACAAAAGCATGACCATGGCTTTCTAGCCTAAGTAAGTGTTTCATAATTATAATTCGCTTCTCTTTTTTAGAAGTATAAATCATTTCATACTTGATTTATTTCTTAAATAACTTTTCCTCTATGATCTTTCGAGTCATCGAATCTTGCGTTGATTTGATAGTTCATCTTTTGAAAATAGTCTAACCTAACTAATAATATATTAGAAGTAATGATTACTTTTCATTAGTTGAGTTCATATATACAAATATATTTCATACATTTCCTATAATAATGTAAATAGTAACAATTAAAATGTAACTCCAGCTGAAGGCCCTAGCAGCCATGGCCAAGAATTTAATGTTAATTCAAAGTTTTAACTAGAAAATATCATTATATAAATAAAATATATATTAGTTGAGCTATACCTTTAACTTCTTAATATATTTAAAGGTCTTTAATTTAACAGTTATTTTCATTTAACATATTTAAAGTACTTTAAACTTTATAATTTTGTTAGATACGGATATGGATATATATATAACTTTTCTTTCTTTATTTGCTTCTTAATATAGCAGCTATATATATTATTGTTTTATTATTTTCTCCTCGTATCCTATTGAAATACTGGAAACAGCTAGTCATTTAAGTATTATCCTATAATAAGGAAACATTATAAATAATGATCACTCTTTGTTAAATTTGTTATATTATTAAACATAATATCATTAGAAAACAAGTAAGAATGCTCTAGTCGAGTATACCCGACTATAAAACTCCCTGTACCCAGGTCTAAAGCTTCCAATCACATCTTCGTCCACTTACACATACACACATACATACATAAACAAAGCCGCACACACACGAGCCACTGCGTAAGCGAGGCATTTTAAGTGGCTGGATGCTGCTGGATACTGATCAAGAATATATATATACTTTATAGGGTCGGAGATGTCTCCTTCTGCCTGTTACATACATTTGCACAGATCCAATACTCCCTTTTTACCAATTTTATGGGTACAGGGAGTAAAAATAAGTTTTATTTTAATCATTTAATATTTTCCATACTTCTCATATGTTTCATATAATTTTCCTACTTTTTCCGATCTTTATCTATTATATTAAAAATATTTATAAATTTGATTTCATACTATATTTAGTTCTTAAATTGTATATGTTTCGAATTGCCTTGTCGCATTCTATCAGAACATTTGGAATATCTGCTGACTGATCTATCAGAGTTCATCCTTTGAAACATAACCTATGCTAAAATGGTGAAATATTCAAAGTAATGATTACTTCTAGTTAGTTGCACGTACGTTTCTCACCTTTTTGGTTAGTTTTTAGCTGTTGCCTGCCCCGGGGGGCACATTGGACATTGTGTTTGAGATTGCGGCTTGCAACTGGCGTCTCTCTTCACTTGGGGTACAGTACTCGTAATGATGTGCTAATGATCACTTGCTGTGTGTTGTGTGTTGGTGTGTTGTGTGTTGCTTGCTTGCTTCTCCAGCAATTAATCTTCTAAAGTTGTTCGACTCGCTGCTTCATTCATTCAATTTTTGTATTTTTGTATCTTGTATTTGTGTACTGTGTGTGTGCTTTGTTAATTGATAGCAAAATTACTTGAAATTGAATGTTTTAGGCACTTTCACTTGTTTGACTTGAATGATGCATAGTTACAGACTACACACTGAAAGAGCCGTTTAAATTGACAGATATTTGTTGTCTAATGAGAGTTTTCATATTTGTTGTTGTTGTTGTTGTTTTCATTTTCGAGTTTTTTTGCACAGCAGCGACAGCTGAAAGTGTGAGTGGAAATAATAATGATAAATGGTGCTTAAGCCCCAGAGAAGCTAAAGAAGTGACACCTAAAGGTGTAGACAGATAAACTTCAACAACATGAGTTGGCTAGGATAAAGATATAGCTCGAAGCCATGAAAGTTATTTCCAATACGATTCTAGGTTGTCTGCAAGCTGTTTTACAGCTGCAAAACAAATTGGTTTTAACAAGATCATAACTAACATTAGGTAACAACAACATGTTGACAAAATTTGCATAACTTTCTTGACATCACATTTGAGCAGCCGCATAACTTTTACTCATTTGTTGTTAAGACGCATAGAAAATGATATAAAAAAAAAACCCTTGCATAATCCTTCTAAATGTTGCTGATAAATTAGCATAAGCTCTGCTTATGACATTAACTATAGAGCAACTGTATTATTAGCTTATGCAAATGGGCAGCAATAAGCAAGCAAATCGTCTAAACGATCAATTAAAATTACGTATACGTAATTTGTATTCCATATTTGTAGCTGCTGCTGCTGCTGCTGATGTTTATGTTGATGTAGCTGCTGTGAGGGTCTTGGCATTTCTTTGAGTGACTTTTTACATGTTTTCACTTTTAATGCACAGTCCCAACACACACACACACACACACGCACTTTATACACACACAAATGATAGTGAAACCAAATACACACAGCAAAACGAAATGAAACATTCGAAACATTACAGTTTTAGTTTGCCATAATTTGGCTCTGGCTCTGGCTCTGACTCTTTAACTGTTGGCATTTTTTGGCATTTAATGATCATCGTTGTGTACATTCACCGTGAGTGGGTCTTACCCTTGCCAGTTGCCCCCCTACACACCCCCCGTGCACACACATTTAGTCATCTCTGGTCGTATAAAAAGGCTTTCATAGTTTGACGCAGTTCTGCTTCATTTTGTTTAATGACAATGAAAGATACAAACATACACATAAAGATACAACACATGTTTAGTTTATGTATCTCTTACTGTTATTGTTGTTGTATGTATCTTTACATTTTTGCTTTCGTTTATGAACTTTCACGTGTGGCTCTGTTAAATTGTAGAAAATTACATTGAAAGCGCCCCTGGGCCTCTGGGCCAATGTTTTGTGGTCGGAAGTCGTTGTCGGGTCGAGAAGATTTAAACGCTTAAATGCTTTACGGAATTACCTAATTTTGGTTACGAAACAAATCAATTAATGCGTGTCTGACGTCTCCAACGGAGGCCCCTAATGAATCCCCCCATTTGTATGTGTGTGCACTTATTTATTAAACGATAAATGTTATTTGGAATTGTTCTTTCTTACCACAACAATTTGTTGGTTTATTGTAGTGTATTGCTGCTGTGTGTGTATGCAAGTTTCACTTGCATAGGAAGCCATTAAATTTAATTGTGGCACTTTAACGTTCAGACATCGTTTTGGCAGAGGATATTGAAAGCCGCATGACCGCAATTTCAATATCCAATTGTGCCAAATAAAGTCATAAAAATGCTAATACTACCTACACTCCAAATACTCTACTACTATATACTACATGACTGTCGTTTTAATTTCAAGTCCGAGATTTTTCATACGCCCCATGAACAAGCTAAGAAATGATGATTGCATGGGAAACATGGAAACTTGGCAGTTGATTGCCAGTTTTCAATTCATTTACGAGTTGTGTCTTCTCTGTGTGTGCATGATATATGGCTGGGAGTGTATGATCTTAGCGATCACAGAGCCAAAAACTTGAAAGATGGCTTAGTTAATGGTTTAACTTACAATAAAGCTGAAAGCCAGCCTTGAACCAACAACGAAGTCGAAGTTATAAATTTTAACAATATCCGGCTGAATTTTATTTGCAAGAATATAGAAAAGTAGGTTAAATATAGCTCAGCTGGTATTGGTGGCTCTTTTAATAACCTTTTGCATTTTTATTCAACGAATAGTATTCATAGGAATTTTATAGATAAAGTATATAATTATAAGAATACCAGAAGCACACATAACAAATTTAATGTTTGTATCTAAGAAGCTGCACAAAATATAGCAGCAAGGCCTTTGAGAACCAGTTTTGAAAGTGCCTTAAGACTGTTTTCCATGGTTTTTGGTACTAGGCTTAGTCTGTGTTTATATCTGATAGATATATATCCATATCAACAACTTACATACCAAATTTCAGCATGATAGCTCCAACAATTACTGAGTTATGATAGTACTCAAACTTGAAACAAGCCTTAAATACATTAGAGCTTCAATGAATGCAACTATGGCCTTTCCATAGTAAATTCTAATTTAAGATTCAGCCTGAGCTAAAAGTTTTTCTGCTGTAATCAACTGGTCGCTTGTAGCCTGTCACTCCGCATCCTTGTGCATTGTCCTGCCGCAGGCAGAGCAGTATTCAATTCCATTAGCCATGTGCAGTAAACATTTCCGCGGTCTGCACTAGAATTACTTTCAGATAGGCCGTCAAGGAAATTTGCATATAAACAGATGGATGCAGGAATTAATATTTGGCTATTGGCCATATTTAGCTGACAAAACAATAGAGGCCAGGCTGGCTGGCTGGCTGGTTGGCTGGTTGGCTGGCTGCTGGCTACTTGGCTAAGGTCTGACCAAAGGTCTGGCCATGTGAAAGCCGACAAGACATGGCCAGCAATTTGGCGAGCTGCGAGCGCATTAATGATTTTCACATGAGAGCTGCTAAGCTGGAGCTGGAGCTGGAGCTGGATGCGTGCATTGGGGCTTGGGGGCTGGGGGCTTGGAGCTTGGCTCTGCGTTTGCTTCTGCGTTTAGGCCAGCTACGATACATTGACCCAGTAGACATTTGGTATGCAACAAAGTCAGTTGGCAACAATTATGGCTACGGCTGCTGCACTTCATTAGTAAAAAACGAACGCAAATGTTGTTGTTGTTGCTGCTGTTGCTGCTGCTGTGTCTTGGCCTGGCTTTCGTTTTTGCATGTGTTGTTGCTTGCTTCTGTTTTTATTTTTATATTTTTTGGAAAGCCATTGGCAGCAAGTTATTGGCAAGGTTTCCTTGCCCGGCATACACTGACAACGCCTTTCACTGCTCACTTTGCTCTGCTGATGGACTTAGCCTCATAGCTTAAATAGTAGTAATACAATGCGCACTGAAATTAAATTCCAATCAATTGGCCGAATCGGTAGCCCTAACCCACATCCAAAATAACATCGAAAGACACACCACAAAAATAGAAAAAAAGTATATAATCTGTCGCGCGAGCTTAACATAAATTTGCATAAGCACTAAAGACGACATAACTGTAAACATAATCAAATCCAACTTTGTGTTTTGGTCTCTTGTTGATCGAAACAAGCGCTTAATAAATAACTTCAAACGCACAGAAACAAACCAACTTTAAATGGTCTAGTCGTCTCCGAAATACCCTGTACTATAAGTACGGAGTTTACTACAAAATCAGCTTTTATATATACAATCCTATATACCAATAATAGGGTAAAGTCTTTCATGATTGCTAGCAATACTAAGGCCATTTATAGAATATGACTATTTAAAGTATTCCATAAGCTTCTATGTTTCTTTGTGGGCAGTTATTATAATAGTATAGTTTCTGTTTAAGCAGTTTTCAAGCTGGGGGTATGGTATATCCCAAACTTTTAGCTAGTTTCTTCTGCGTATAATATCAGAGCATTCACATACCAAATTTGCTCACTCTAGCGCTTATATATCCTGAGATTAAAGCATACAAACTGATGGCTACTATCTATACACTTTGTAGGCATATTATTTTTGGATACAGGGTATACAAAAGTCATTTATAGTGATGTGTTGAGCGACATTTGCATTTAGACACATTTGGTGAAATGAAAAATATATGTGCCACATGCCACATGATCAGGCAATGCGATTAAAATATCAAGTGTAACCAGAGAGCAGGAGCGATTTTCAAAAGTCGCCTCAAAAGAATGCGACGTTCCACAAAGATAAGCTGCGTCTGCGAGAGAGGCATTGAAAGCAGTTGAAATGGAAACTGGCTGGCCAACTGACTGACTGACTGACTGACTGACTGACTGAGTGAATGACTGACTGACTGAACTGACTGACTGACAGCTGCGTCTTTAGAAATGGCGCACAAAAGCCACTGACGCCGGGGCACTTTGACGAAATTGACTTTCTCCATTCAATATAATTAATAGTAATATTTTTGTTGCTAAGCTGCACGTCTTCAGAATTGTAACAGCGGCTACGGCTGCTGCTGCTGCTGCTGTGGCATGTGGCCCAGGAAGTTATTTATTATTGCAGTCGTGCAACAGGCCAAGAGATAAACATTTTTAAATACGAGTACACTACAATACACACACTCTTCAAAAACGGTTGACGTGCCTTCCACCCAAATAATTCATTATTTGAAATTCGCAGCGCGCCACGGGGCGTATGTGTAACAAGTGAAAAGTCAAAGTCAAAGTCGCCGTGTGTGGCAAGTTCCACAAGCAAATAAACAAACAAGCAAACAAACAACAAACAAATACAAAATCCAGACAAAGATGCCCAAAAATGTATGAGAAACGTTTAGTTTTTTTGGTTTTCTGTTTTATTTTTGCTGTGTGTTATTTATGCAAATTGTTTTCAGGCTTTAGCTTCTTCAGCTATTTAGACTTACTTTCAAAAAGCACCAAAAATGATGATTTTTAGCCAATATTTTTAGCATAGCTGCTGCGGCTTTTACTTTTCTTTTAGCTCTTGGCTGCAGCTGAAATTTAAATTAGTTTAATTTTTGGCCCACACTCGCTTCTGTTTATTTCTGTTTTTTTTTTTACATAACAATCAAATTAACAAATCGCTTTAAATGCTTGTAGAAACAAGGCACGCACTTTGGTTATAGACGAGTTTTTTGTGGCTTTAACAACAACTGCCAGACATTTCACGTTCATTGACATGGCCAATAGTAGATGGAAGAGCTGACCAAGCTTGTTAAATTGTCGCCAGAAAAGCGTGAAAAAAATTAAATTAAAAACAAAAATAGATATAAAAGTAAATAAAAATAAAGTTTCGCTGGCACGCGCGCATTTAACATAAGTACAATAACTTGAATTTCTTATTTGATTTGAAGCGTAAATGTTATTTAATGCAGTTTGTGGCTCGATTAAAGCTGGTTATAATTAGATTATATAACATCTTGTTTTGTTCAACGATTATCTAATTGTACAAAAGAAAGCGGCACATGCTGTGCCTCCAATTAGACAAGTTTCTGTCATTTTATCTCTTACTTCTTTCATTTCTTTCTTCTTTTACATCAAATATATATATATGTATAAAGACAAATCCCATTCGTATTGTCGCCACCTTTTGATGCCGAATGCTCAGTGATCGGCCCAGTGTTCGATTCAGATAATAATATCTGAAATATGCAAATGCTCTGGACATGACATTAGCATATATGCATATGGTTATAACAATATGCTTTCATATAGAATTTATTTGAATCAGATAGCACAAATAACATAATGCCTGCCAGTATGCCTTTAATGGTAATGCATTATTATTAAAATATTATATGTTGCTCTTAACTTAAGTTTACTTTTTACACATATAACTTCCACTTTCGCACATAAAAAGTGTAATAAACTTTTGACTATCGACAGAGTGACAATTTTTATTTACATATCTAATTTTACGAACATCGCTATGGTTTTATATCTTTACATTTCACTTTTAAGCCACATTTATTGAGGAATTGAAAATTTGATTTTGACTAAATGTAGTATAAGGGGGGACACTTGTCAATTCACGAAAAATTTATTTTTGGAAAATGATCAAAACTGAAATGCCAAATTAATAATGGATGCAAAATCTGATCAAAAATACAATCCGTATGGAAATCGATTATGTTGTGACAAAGTTATGGGAGTTCCTTATGGCTTAAAATTGTGAAAGTCGAACAGTTTATGTGCACCTCCCTCTGCGATTATCAACATTACAGGAAAGCTTAATACAATTCCTGCCAAAATTAAAATATCCTCCGAAAATGTACAAAATAAACAGCTTCAAACATTTTTTAAATTAAATGTTGGCGGCTTATGGGAACCATCAAATAAAGCTGAGTGCTACAAAATTCAGTGCTCAAAGCTTAACCGCAAAAGCGCATTGAGTTATAAAGCATGCAGAGTTGTGTTATGACATTAAAGCTCACAACAGCTGGCTGCCAAACTTGTATTTATCTAGCGCCTTATCTTTGTACACACGCGCAAACAGTCAGACCACTTCTTTCCCTCATTGTTTTCGTTTCCAATCAGTTCTACGCTGTGTCTGATTGGGAGTGGTTCGCCATTTTTCCGTCTACGAAAAATAAATCCAGTGTTCGCCTTTTTTTTATAATTTATTAGCCGGCAATTGAATTAAAAATTCTACAAGGTGAGTTCTACATTGAAATATTATATAAATGGTGCCCATTATATGCTCTTCAAAATGTGTGCTATAGCCATTTCAATTATTTATTGATAATAATATCGTTTCACACTTGTAATGCTGACTTTCAACTTTGGCAAGTAGTACTACATACATACATACATACATAAACCACAAAGTTGCAATGATGTGTACATACATACATATATACATTTTGTAGATAAGTAATTCAAAAGTCTTATTTAAGCAAGTACTTGAATTGGAGGTGTGTTTAAATGAATAATTTGCAATTGCTTAAGCTTTGAATAACCTTTGCTGCCTTCGACTTAGCTTTTGTTATTCACAGTTTAAGTTGATTTTGTGTTGAACTTTCCCCAGCGAACACAAATACATACATTCATATATGTACATGTTTGCATATCTATATAAGTATGTGTGTGCGTGTTCGCATCTGTATATATACAGTGACACACATACATACATCATTTTATATGCATTTATCTGCTTGTTTGGTTTGTTGTCTTTTCAGCCGGTTTGCCTTCGACCGGCTGTCAGAGATAGAAAGAGATTAAAGGGAGAGAGATTGAAAGAGAAACATACAGAGAAAATGTCTTAGTTTTGATGGTGCCGTTGCTGTATTCACCTGTGTCTCAGGTTTTTTTCATTATATACCGTTCAAAGTTTAATTTCACGTTTAACATTGACATTTTCTTATAAGAGAAACAGATTGTTCGAGCAAATTCTAAAGTATTTAAATAGGGGCTCGTATAGTAGTGTAATATTTGCCTTTTGCACCTTGTAGTACAATATTTAGCAATGCCAAGTCTTATCAGTGGGTGTAGGGTCCTCTATTTTCAGCTGATAGTGTACAAAAGTATACTTCTTGCTTGACTGCTGTAAAAATGCTAAGTGAAAGCGTCGACATTTTCGGCAACCATTTTGAATAGACCGATTGTTCTCTAATTTGTAGGTGTGCCCGTTGTTTAGTTTTGAATATGGCGTGACTTTTCAACAGACACAATCACGCCATTTGCCATGTGAAGGAGGAGGCTGATATGCAAGTATCGTTGTAATTAGCGTGTCAAGCTTATTAGGTTGCATCGAAATTGTATGCTAATTGGCAAATAACTACTCTAGATAATAATAAAATCATTAAAAATGCAAATTAAAGAAAGCTGAGCGCACGAAATTGCTGAATAAAGAACACGTGCAATATTTGGATGTGATAATTCATCTCAATTCACTGATAAGAATTTCGGCGTGAAATCAGACACGATGGCGCCGGATTCAAAGTTCAAATGCGCTTTTGCCACGTCATTTCACAACACTGCTGCATATCAAAGTGGCCAGCTATCGTTATCGATAAAGATCGACCTGCCGCCTTTGTCTGACAACATGGCTTTTATGCTCATCAAGTTCGACCGTGAACTTGTCATAAAATACTCAGCCAGCAGTGGAAAACTTTTAAAGAAGCACCCCGAGAGCAAAAACAAAACACAAGCGTAAGTAGGAGACCGAAATAGTGAGAGTGAGAGAATTGGCAGACGCAGAGGAATATAAAGTTGATTGCTCGCTGAACGCCCGGCAAATGCGATAACGATTACAGACGCGACGCAAACTTGTTTTTGTTTCGTTTTACATTTTGTGAAATTGCTAAAAAGCTAGTGTAATCAACAAATTGAGAGTAAAACGAGGCACAGTATTGAAACACTATCTGATAACGAGCGTATTATATTGTGTACATTAGTGATAACCGCGATTGCGCAACAGATTTCAAATAAGTGCATTTAGAGATTATTAGGCGACTAACGGTGCTCACCGCTTTTACAGTTATCAGTTACGGTGCGACAAGCACAGCATTAAGCAGATTTTTTCATTTGCGGAGCAATTTTTAGTTGACAAAATCGGAAAATAGTATACTCCAAGCAAATAGAATTCATTCATCAAAGTAAAGATTATAATAATATGTTTGCCCTACGACGTACCCTCAACATGGTCAGCCGGCCCCAATCACAGGTGTTCCGTACCGCTTTCCAATCCAATTTTGGTATCAGCGCAGCGGTATGTTGTTTCTAAAGTTTATAATCATTTCACAATTCAAATGTTCATTTCATTTTATATTAGAAAATCTATTACAACAAAGCAAAAACATTTTCTGTCTTGAAATATTCTGGCCCGATCAAAGTTCACTTTGGCTTAACTTCCCACTTAATGCTCATAACAAAATAATTCTTGTTATTGTGTGAGCAAAATTTGTGTGAATTAATAAATTATAAGGAAATGAGCGAGGTGACGCCCCATAATTTAACATAAGATCCCAAATAATATCTGTTGAAATCCTTAGTTTTCATTTAAAATTTGCTCTCCCGAACAGATGGCCCAAAAGATACGCGCTGGACCCGTTGTCGATGTGCTGGGTGATGAGATGACCCGGATCATCTGGCAGTCGATCAAGGATAAGCTTATACTGCCCTTCCTCGATATTGAGCTGCACACATTCGATCTGGGCATCGAGTACCGTGACAAGACTGAGGATCAGGTGACCATCGACTGTGCCGAGGCCATCAAGAAGTATAATGTGGGCATCAAGTGTGCCACCATTACGCCCGATGAGAAGCGCGTGGAGGAGTTCAATCTGAAGAAGATGTGGAAGTCACCCAATGGCACCATTCGTAACATACTCGGCGGCACGGTGTTCCGTGAGGCCATCATTTGCAAGAATGTGCCACGTTTGGTTACTGGCTGGAAGAAACCGATTGTCATTGGCCGTCACGCCCATGCCGATCAGTATAAGGCTGTCGACTATGTGGTGCCCGGTCCCGGCAAGCTGTCGCTCACCTGGAGGGGCACTGATGGCCAGGTTATCGACGAAGTTATCAATGACTTCAAGGGCCCGGGCGTTGCTCTCGGCATGTTCAACACAGATGCGTCCATTGTGGACTTTGCTCACGCCTCCTTCAAGTATGCGCTGGACCGCAAAATGCCACTGTACATGAGCACCAAGAACACGATTCTGAAGAAGTACGATGGCCGCTTCAAGGACATCTTTGAGGATTTGTACAACAAGGAGTACAAGAAGCAGTATGAGGCCGCTGGCATCTGGTACGAGCACAGGCTGATCGATGATATGGTCGCCTATTGCATGAAATCCGAGGGCGGCTTCGTGTGGGCCTGCAAGAACTACGATGGCGATGTACAGTCCGATTCCGTTGCCCAGGGCTATGGCTCGCTGGGTCTGATGACCTCGGTGCTGTTGTGCCCCGATGGCAAGACCGTTGAGGCAGAGGCTGCTCACGGCACTGTGACGCGCCACTTCCGTTTCTATCAGCAAGGCAAGGAGACCTCGACCAATCCCATTGCCTCGATCTTTGCCTGGACTCGTGGTCTGCTGCATCGCGCCAAGTTGGACAACAATGCGCCACTGCAGGCATTCGCCGAGACACTTGAACAAGTGTGCGTCGATACCATCGAGGGTGGCGCCATGACCAAGGATCTGGCCATTTGCATTAAGGGCAGCATGGATGCCGTTGAGCGCAAGGACTACCAGGAGACCTTCGAGTTCATGGATACTCTGGCCAAGAACCTAGAAATCGCTCTTAAAAAGGGCAACAAGCAGCCACAGGCGTCGCACATTTAGACAACTACTCATTACACATTGTCAAGTCCTTGTCATTTGCCTGTACATAGTATATGTGAATGTGCCGGGTTCATTATAAGTGCTATTTGGTTTTGTTCTTTTATTTGCGTGTCCTTTCCCATGTTCATTGTCTCTGCGAGACCTCATCACATAACTCTTAATTGTTCTTCCACCCCCGCCACCACCTCACCACTCCCACAATGTGAAACGGAATAAAATTTTCTAAATAAACATATTTTTATACCGCCAAGTTCTTTTGCACTTGTTATTGTTATTTGTTCTAAGTGAGGTCTTTAACCTGTCCGCCCACCCACAAAACGCTGCTCGGCCATACTGTTAGTTATATGGGCCACTTGTGGGGCTTCGGCTTGGGGCTCTCGAGGTGCTCAGCTTATTGGATTTGCGCCCAGTTGCAGCTGGCAGTCTTGGGGCAACGCTTGTGCGCAACGCATCCGTCCCAACGTTGAGAGCGCGCTTATTAATCTGCTCAAGAAGCAACCTGCTAATGCTGGCCAATGCCGTGGGCTATGGCTATTGCCTGGCCTATGTGCTGGTGCTAATCAGTTGGCCTGGCGCCGCGTATCCTACCAGTAGCTATCGGGATCTGGACATTTGCAATCACTGGAACGGCAGGCGGCACTTTCTGGAGCTGGGCGAGCGGGGTGAGCTGCATGCGCGCAATGTCAGCACCACAGCGTTTCGAGTGAGTCTTGCCCTTGGTTCCGGCTATTTCCGATACCCATTTCTTTAACCTGACAGAGCTCACAATTGGGCTATAAGAGCGATCTGGCTGCGGCGGATGTGTGGTACCAGTGCAATCTGGAGCTGGTCACGTGTGCCGAGTGTGTTATACGGGTGACCTTCACCCATGCCAACTTCTCCAAGAGCTGCAGCACCACGGGCGGCAAGTCCAATATGTGTCCCTGCGAGCATATACAGTTCTCGGAGCCGCCATATGATATGACCATATCGGGTCAGGAGTTTTGCGGCGATGGCAAAGTATTTCGCAGCAAAACAAGGACCCTACAACTCAAATTCTTCTATAGAGCCACCAATGCCCACGTCTTCTCGCTGCAATACTTCTCGGAGCGTAAGCGTTTGATCTCCCGGATAACGAGTGTCCTTTAGTAGTAATATCTTCCTAGGTAACGTCAAGATTGTGAGCGGTTCGCCCAAGCAGTCCATCGTTGGCAATGGCAGTGCCAAGTATACGCCGCTGGTCATCTCGACGCCGTATTTCCCAATGGCCTATCCACGGGATTATGGCATCGAACATATACTCACCTGCGAGTCGGATAATTGTCAGGTGCGCCTGGACTTCACCGACTTTCAGCTGGGTCTAGCATCCACCCTGGAGATATTTGATTCGAATGGACAAATGCTGGACTCCTATACGGGTGAACACTTTCGTCCGCCGATTACCGTTAGCAGCGGCAAGTCCTTGCTGCTCCAGTTTCGTGGAAATTCCGCCACGGGTGTTGGTTATCGCGCCGAGGTGTCCTTTGTCTCGTCAAAGCAGTTAAAGGACGAGCGACTGGTACCCTACACGGGTAAGCAAGGGGTGCAGGGGTGCAGGGGCTCGTGCACTTGTGGGTCTGCAATTGTCATATTGATTTTGGCTCAAAGGGTGGGTGGAGGGTGGCTGTTGTATAAATTTCAATGTCAATGCAATATCTTGAGTGGAAACATGAGAGGAACTAGGCGACTGTTTGACATAGTCTAATTTGGTAATGTAATCAATATTGTTGGGGTAGTTTGGTTGAATGGAACGTCCTAAGAGCGTCACAGGAACGTCCTAACAACGTCACAGGAGAACGTCCTTAGAGCGTCATTCAAAGCTCTGTTAAAGTATGCACAGCATTGATGTGTATTGAAAGAGGAGTCTCTATTGTTTCTAATGATGTTCAAACATAAAAGGAAAGACGTAAGGTATTGAACTGCTGGGGATAGTATTACCCAAAGGTTAGAAAGGTAGTGAGTTCATTAGGGTTACGGATAAAGTCTATACAATAGTATATCATAATATCATAACGAAAGGATGTTCGGAACATGGTGATTTCCCTAGGAGGTTGTTCAACCTGAAGGTCTGTTTGAAGGACTCTATTGTTTCTAACGATGTTCAAATATAAAAGGAAGGACGTAAGTAAGGCATTGACTTGTTGGGGATAGTATTACCCAAAGGTTAGAAAGGAAGTTAATTCATTAGGGTTACGGTTAAGATCCATACAATAGTATATTATAACGAAAGGGTGTTGGGAACATCGTGATTTCTCTAGGGGGTTGTTGAACCTGAAGGTCTGTTTGTAACTTTGGATTGAAGAAGGCTTAATTATCGTTTAGACTGTGGGGGCATGGTGACCGGTCCCGGTGGCGCCATAACTATGATGAACATGATCGACAATGCCACAGATGTGCGGCTCTTCGACTGCATCTGGATAATTAAGCCCGGTAATAACTATATGATGATGAAGACGCACATTTCGTTGCGCGTGGATGACTTCTATGGAATGGCAGCTCGCTCGGAGCTGACAATAAGGCAGGGTACCACCTCGGATGCTTCGGAAATTGAGAACGTGATGTGGCCCAACAATGGCCTCAGCAAGGAGAGTCACATTGCGCCCATACTGACTGGCTACTACATTCGATTGCGTGGCGTTTTTGGGATGTCCTCCAAACTGGCCATTGTCTACAGCGTCTTCAACTACTTGAGTGGGTATCCTGATAGGTGTCATTAGCCCCGCCTCTCTAAAGGCTGCTCTCTTCCATAGATTGCTATATTGGTTCGGAGTTTCTGTGTGGCAACAATCATTGCATCTCCATTCGCCTACACTGCGATGGCTTTGATCACTGTGGAGATGGTAGCGATGAGCCCGACTCCTGTGAGGAGGATTGGGCGCATCTGCATCACGATCGGCGCTGGTATTCCCATAAGCCCAATTACTACTTTCCCAAGATAGATCAGTATCCAGATCTGAAGACAGCCACTGGAATATTCATTATCAGCACCTTGGGCATCTTCGGTGTCCTGTCCGGCTGGATGGTAATCCTGTATCGCATGGGTGTGCGTGCGCGACATCAACGCGAGCTGCAGAGTCACTTGCAGACAATCAGCGAGCTGCTGGATCGCCAGGACGAGGATCGCACACCGGATGAACCACCCAGCTATGAGGCGCCACCCGACTACGAGGAGGTCATCAAGGTGGGCATGCAACAGGAGCTGCGCGAGCCACGTCGCCAGCATCGACGTCCTCGCCCGCGGGAACGTGGCTGTAGTCGTGCCCCCAGCAATTGCACGATGCAATCCATGGTGCCTCTGCAGCACAGCAGCAGCTTGGAGCAGGATCAGCCGAGTACCTCGGCGGCAGCGATGACGCGTGCTGTTGCCTCCACAGACACATCGCAGGATGCAACACAGGCTGAGCAGCTATCCCAGCGCCTGCTGCTGGCCACTGCAATTTGTGGTAAGTGCTTAGGTTCCCAAAACATACCGATCCCTCCCCCTGCAGTCGCTAATTTACCCACAGAATCTCATTTGCAGGCGCTGCAGGCGCGCCTGGGTCGCCAGCAGCGCTCGCTAACGGCGCCACAGCCACGCAGCAATCCTTGGGGCTTTCAGCGCGCTCGCCAACGCTTTCCACTGGGCGTGAACTATCCACAGCCGCTGGAGCGGCGCAGCCGACGACGCCCAACAGTGCGGCGGACGACTGCACCGACGCCTTTCGAGACAACTCACTCAATATATCACTGACACTGGGGCTGCCCTCCACCACAGCCGGCAGCAGCAGCAGCAGCGCCGTCAGCTCCACACCGGCGCCGCTGCATAACCAGAGCTTGGCCAGCAACTGCACCGAGCATACGTATCTGAAGCGATCCTGGCTGCTGGTTCAACAGGCGCCCAATGGACAGCGTTGTCGCGTGCAGCGTCTGCGTCACACTTTCTCCTCCCCGGAAGCCTTCACCGCCCACGAGCTGAACCTGCCATATCCGGACTTTTTGAGCTACGGCACCAATTTGCCACATGAGCGCAGCAGCAGCAACTTTGGCTCCGAGCTATCCAGAGATCCCTCCAGCTACAGCTTTGGCAAACGTGCCCGTCTGGCGGCAGCCGAGCAAAGCGATTGCCATACGCTGACCCCGTCCAGTGACCTGGACTCCTCCGTCCATACGCTGCAGTCGGATATGACGCTGTCCCAGCAGCAATTGATTGAGACCCTAAGCGACAGCGAGGCGGAGCAGCAGGTGTCCTGCTTTGGAGCTGTTTCACAGCGTCCCAAGCGACGTCGCGTTCGGAGTCGCTCCTTTAGTAATGCTCGTGGGGGCAGTGGAGGCAGCGGAGGCAGGCGACGTCTCATGCAGCGCAGCTCTTCGGCAGATTTGCTGATCTATACAGCCATTAAAAGGGATTCGATTGATGGGGAAGCGAATACAACAAAGCGATTGTTTTTCATATGAAGGAAAGGAAATGGGAACGATAGTATTATGCCTGGTGTGATGCTGTTCAGGATCTGGTCTTATATCATATATATATAATACATTATATGCGTACGTTATTCAATCTAAATAAAAGTTTACACAATTTGTTGTTGCATTTGTTTGATATTTTTATATATATAGTATATGTATATAGGTATATTGTTGTATATAGCGTGTTTAGGTTTATGCAGTGCATGCCAAACTGTATGCCCAGCCCAGTGCTTGTCAAGCCACTACGCAACTTACAGTTGGACAAGCCCAGGTGCGTTCAGGTGCAAAAATAAACATAATAGTATTTCATATAGAAACCAAGAATGCATAAGTACATATATGAATATGTATACTATTTGTATATATAGACGAATACGATATATAATACCAATGGCGTAGGACTGCCTGCTAGCCAGATCGGCCTACATGTGTATCTTTTGTGAATATAAGATATATATATGCATATATCTATGGCTGCGACTGCAGCTGCTGTTTGAGATTCTCGGCGAGCAGCGACTTGCCCGTCTCCAGGGGCACCACAATGTTACGCAAGCTGTCGATGCTATTACGCAGTTTGGTGGTTTGAAATTTTCTCGGCAATTTCGGGGAGCCACCAACAGATGCAAATGCAAAGGCTTTGTACTCCTTAGCGGCGTAGGGGAAGAGGGAGAAATTCATTTATATATCAAGTTTTATTTGCAGTGGCAAAACTGGTCAATAATCAATAAACAAAACAAATTTCAAGCAGGTAAACAGCAGTTAAGGTTAATGGTAGATATAAGTCAACTAAATATATATATATAGTAAATATGTATGTATAGATTCTTCATATGAACTGTATGTGGGGGCATATAAATAAGCATGATAAACAGTGGAGTATTGAGAATGGCATCGCAACTTTCGAAATGTGCTCAACATTTTTGTTAAACAATACAAAAATAATTTCAAAACCATTTTCAACTAATAGGGATAACCAGTATTATACTCCATTCGAGAACTTAAGAACATAGGATAATTATAATAAGCATGGAGAAACTTAAAACTGGCGACGTTCCAGCGCTTGTCATGTAATATCTGGTCAGTGTTAGGTAGGACTTGGCTGGGAGTTGAAGCTAGTTCAGGTTACCTGATTGGCGCTGGGTGAACTGGCCTCACTGACCGTGGCCGGCGCCTGGCTCATATATGACTGGAATGTGGGACCCGGATGATCACCGCGTTGGTTGCCACCGCCTCGCGTGGTGACCTTTTCCTGTAGCGTATTGAAGGTCTTGGACAGCCAGGGCTGCCAGCTGTTGCGATTGGTTTGCAGCTCGGTGAGTGTGTTGCTTAGCTGATGGTTTAAGTCCTGGTTCTTGCATTCAGCCTCCACCTGAGCCAGCTTGGCCTGAGCCAACTCCAGTTCCAGTTCGCGTATGCGCTGCGATGCAGCATTCAGTGGATCCAATGGACCCAGTGGTGCGTCATTCGCATTGCGCAATGGATGTGAGTGCCGTTTGGAGGTGCCTTCCGCTGTTTGCTTGGCATTGTCATTGCCCACATCAATCTGCTGCAAGCAGTGTGAGCACTTGGAAACCGTGTGCTGCAAGTGGCTGTAGTTAAAAGAGAGCTAGAGCTAATATTTTGGAGTTAACGTACCATAACCTTGCCCAGCGTCTCGTTGAGCGTGTTCATGTCCTGTTCCTGTCTCTGTATGATCTGCTTGTACTCCTGTATGATGCCTGTATGTTTCTTTTCCTTGTCAATTGCGCGCTCATTGGCGCCGGCCAGCTGCTGCATGAGTGACTCAATTTCTGACTGCAGCTTGCGCCGCTCCTCGCCAAAACGACTCTCATAGATTTTGGCTTCCTTCTCCAGCCGCTCCTTGTGCTGTTTCTTAAGTAGAAACTCCTCCTCATACTGTTTTAGCTTTTTGATTTTGCGCTCACAGGCTTGCTTCATAACTTTGCGCGCCTGACTGGAGCTGCGACACTTTTTGGGCAGCGTAACCCTAAAATATTTGAGTATACCCTCGAAATCCAGCTGACGCAGATCCGACTCACAGATTGACAGCAATGTCACAGCCACCTGAAAGAGTACAGGCAAACCGTCCAGCAGAAATACGTCGAGTACGTGGAATACAAAGCAGAGTGGAAAACGCGCCGTGTACAACGTTAGGAACCACTGTGAGGCATACATGTGCGTCTCAATGCCGCAGGCTGTGAAATGATCATGCAGCTTGGGTAGCTGATCCTTGATAAGGCGTTCCAGTTGATAGAGTCGCAAATAGAGCACCTCAAAACCAGCCTTGTAGAGATCGCGTAGTCCGTAGTCGTACATAAGCGAGACCAGCACACAGAAGGCATCCTCCTCGGGCATCTGAATAAATAAAATAACAATGGGTGCTTAGTTGATATTTGCGTATAAATAGATCTGGTTCGCTATTGTTACACAACATGTATAATAACAAAAATAGCTGTGGTAAAGTTTTATTTGTATGATATTAAGGTACTGTGAGTAAATGGCGCGCTGTTACTAAAGCTTGTATGGTTAGTTAAACAACAGTAAGTAATTAACATTAACACATTTATATTAACGACGTCACTTTAACAGCTGTCAGAAACAAACTCTGTTACTTACATGCAATAGCAAGCTGGCTGCTATGAAACTGAGGCCCTGGCAGTAGCCCACCTCGCTGTCATGGACGGCATATGCTTTGGAGACCTTGAACAAGGCATCCTGACCAGAGCCGCCGGTCTCCTTGAAGCATTTGTGCGCCGGAAACGTGCGATGTATGTCACGTTGTATGACTGTCTCGCATTTGGTTTCCTTGAATACAAAAGTATGCATAGTAACTATAGCTTGTTTATTTTTAGTACCGCAAAATATGTTACTCACTTTGGTGATAAGAATCTTATACATGTCATTCATTTCCACTTTGCGCTCCACATTGGCTAATTTTTGCCAGATCTTTTCACGCAGCGCTTCTGGCACGCCCAGACGCACCAAAGCTGCCAGATTCTTGGGTCGCTTCTCACTATCCCACTCACGTAAGATGGGATCCCATTCATCGAGTGTGTCCTGTGAGCAATCCTTGGATACTTCACCGGTGCCGCTAAGCAGCGGCTCATCGCCATCGCTGCTGTAGTCCGTGGGGCAATCATCCTCAATTGATGCTATGGACGAGCTGCGCACAATGCGCGATAAATTGTTCATGCCCATCTTGAGAAGCGAAGCGGAGCCCTGCTGACCGCCTGCCTGCTCGGTGATCTCCTCAGAGGGATCAATGCTATTCACCTTCCAGTTGAGTTCATCGGTGCGCTTGAGATGCAAATAGAAGCGCAAAGTCATCGGGCGTTTGGACATAAAGTGATCCATGATGCGCATATCACTGGCCGATTGAATGGTTACCGGTGTCTCAATGACAAAGCGCACCGGCTCCTGTATGCCACGCATTACAATGTCCACGGCTACAGTAAGATTAGTTTTGGACGTTTCAAGATTCAGCTGCTCAAAGGCCTTCTCCTGCGCCTTCCATTCCGCGCGTATAGCATAAGCATTTAGGCAGGCGCTCACACTATCCGGTTCAATGCCAGCGGCCTGTGCCGGGACATAGCCCATGTTGAGCATATCAATGAGATGCATATCCTTTTGCACAACAAGTTTGCCGGGTGCCACCAGAACGCCAAAGCAGCGCTCAATGTAAAGCGGCTGCAGGACATTTGAGGCTGTTTGCTTGACGGTGATGCAGACCTCCTTATCTGTATTAGCACGCAGCTTGAAACAGCCGCGATCTCGTGGCACAGCCGCATACGCATTCTTTGCCATCTTCTCGCGTATCTCAAGCGAGACTATAAACTCATAGCCAGCGGTGTTTAATGGATTACCGCTTACATCCGACGTTACCGAATTGACCATGTCCACGGCCGAAGTTAGGCTGCAGCTCATGCTAGGCGCATATGTTTGAAATGCCTTTTGGAAACAGGCTGCAAGCCCAAGAAAATAAACTTGTAAGTGAAAGTGATTCAGACAGCCACTGCTAATTATATAACACTCACCGCTCACTTGATTCACCGCCTC
Source organism: Hirtodrosophila histrioides (assembly GCA_037075165.1). Taxonomy (NCBI): domain Eukaryota; kingdom Metazoa; phylum Arthropoda; class Insecta; order Diptera; family Drosophilidae; genus Hirtodrosophila; species Hirtodrosophila histrioides. The sequence continues at coordinate 179,602 of JBAMCL010000727.1, read as the reverse complement.
GGGTATATGGCAACGGAACACATGGCATTGGAAAAGCGCATCTCCGTGCAGCCACGTGAACGCAAAGCAGCCATTCTCGGCGGTATCTATGGGCCCGCGATAGTACAATATAATGCTCGATATTTCATAAGTGGCTATGATCGTATTGCTCTCTGCATCATGTAGACTGTAAAGAAATATAATCCAAATAAAACTTGTGCCGCATTCTAATGTCGCCAACAATAGTTGTTGTTAATATGATATTGCCATAAAACTATCCGTAAAAGAGGAGCATACAATGAATCACTTACACCACCAGACCATCGGAGCAATTGGGTATGCTGACCGTAATTTTGAGGCCCACCGACTTGGAGCCGCTGTTAAGTTCGCTCATGATGCGATACACATCCGTTTCAGATTTGGGTGCATTAATGTTGGCAGCACCCAAATAGGTCACCCCAGCAAATATGGTACATCCCTGATCGATCTCTGAAACTAATAAAGGTACAGCTAAGAGTTTGCAGCTTGTGGGATTGAGTTTTAATTTACCCTCCTCATCGGTGGTATCGCACTTCTCTGGCTTCATGGCATCTTGTTTCTCCTCAATGCACGCCGGACTGGCATCAATGCAGTCGTAGAATACCGACTGGCCCACACGATTGTGCTCCGAGTTGGAGGCATCCTCGGACTCATCGCAGGCCTTGGGCGAGAACAGGTTGCACTTGAAACGCATGTCCGTATCGCCTGCAGCTTCCGTTTGTGTTTTGCGACCAGCTAATGGCAATGTCAGCGATTTCTGTTGCTGTTGTGATCGTGGCTGCTGCTCTTGTTGGGTCTGCTGTTGTTGGGGCTGCTGCTGATGACGCGTCTTATCGTCGACAGCTGCAAATGTTAATTGGCAATTATAACAAAGTGCTCAAGTGAAAAGAGCTGAATTAAAATATCGTATTGATATTTTGTTGCAAGTTTGATTCTTTCTTGTTTGTTTTTTTCTGGGAATTTTATTTGTTTGTTATTTGTTGCCATGACAGCGATTGGTATTCTGTGGTAGCTATGCAGCTTACCCAGATAAGATTGCGCGCTGGGCTTACTTGGGCTTAAAAAGGCGCGAGCGCCCCAAACTTGGAGCTACGCAGCGTAGTGTGTGCACAGCTGGCGACGACAATGCCGTCTGCTAAACAACTGAGCGTGCATAACTTATTTAATTGCTCAGCATTCAGTTCTGGGTTACTCACCAACGGCGGCTTGTCCGTTGCGCTCCAGCTCTAGATCGCGCAGAGCATCTGTCATTTCGTGTTTGATGTCGCTCAGATTGCGATTGTGCGCCATGTCCAATGTGGGCGAACGATCGCCCCCAGCGCCGCCAGGTGACAGCGAAAGTTCACTGAGGGATTCGGATACCTTTACGGCAACGGCAGCAGCAACGGCAGACGCTGTCGGCGGTGGCGCCAGCTGCTCCAAAGGTGTTGCCACATTGCTATCGGTGACAATCTCGTATTCGCCACTGGTTGTAATCGAAGACTCGGAGGATTTGGTGCTCAGATTATCATCCATTATGTGTATATTCCTGTGTGTGTGTGTGTGGGTGTGCGTCTGTTCTCAAGGTTGTCTTAGGTCCGAGTTTTGCTTGTGCAAACGGCCACGAATTTGTTGTTTTTGTTGTTTGTTTTCTATTTGCTTACGAAATGCGCATTTTTTTGCAGTTAAATAATCGAATTTCTATTTTTGTTCAATTTCAATTAGGTATTTCTTTAATTTTCAATGCAGTTCCACTCCATTGTTTGGCTTTTGCCTTAAATCGATGACGAATCGGAACGTTTCTGTTGGGGTATTGTTGGGGGGCGTCAATTGCGTTGCATGTGTGCGTTTGTATTGCATGTGTGTTTGTTTGCTTGACACAAAAACTACACTTTGTAGGGTGGCGCTAATGTCGTCGTCGTCGTATTTGGGGTCAATAGTTTGCCTTCTTCGCGTACTATGTATGGATTTTTGTTTACATATTTTTGCTGTGTTGGTAAGCGCTGCGAAGTTCAGGCAGTGTTAGTAGCTGTTACAAAGTCAACAGATTTAAGATCTACACCAGACAGGACCATGTTTCTTAGTTTATACAATAGCCAAATGCTCATATCTTCAATATTGATAAATTATATTGATACATGGTTTACGTTAAATCAAAGATCTATAAATTGAATGCCCCAAAGCAGAAAAGCATATACTGAGATCTGCAGGATAATATCCTCACGTTCCACAACATCCACAACAATATAGCAACGTACTATTAAAAACATTTACCCAGCACTATTTCAAACAACTTTGATAGTTTCGCAACACTCATAACTATCGATAGATCCGATAGTATTACCGCGCTGCCTGGGCAAAAAAACGTGCGCGTGCCTCATTTCATTGTAGTATATTTTAATTATTTCTCAAATTTCTGTTCGCTGTCAGACACAATCAAAACTCCTGCGAAATGTGGCCGCGATTTGGCATTAAAATTGGTAACAGCACGCTGTGCATAGCTTACGTAAGGGCCGATGGCAAGGCTGAAGTGATAGCCAACAAGCAAGGTGACCGAGTCTCGCAGGCATGTTTGCTCTGGAACGGCGACTCGGAGATCGAATGCGGCCTGACGGCCAAACAAAAGATGGCCACACGACCCAAGCAGGCGGTAGCCCACAGCTTCCAACTGCTGCAGCCCGCAGAGAAGCTCAGTGAGGACAAATTGGCGAAAGCGCTGAAAGAAGTGCCATGTGAATACGACAAGGAGGCGTTTGTGTTTCGCATGGAGCACACAATACCAGCGGATAGGGACGATCAGGACGATAAGGTTGTCACGAAAGAGATGAGCGCATATCAGGTAACTGTAGAGCTGCTGCGCGCCGAACTGGAACTGGCACGACAATACTACACCGAATCCGAACAGGCGCCCATTGCGGTGCTCTCGATACCAAGTTACTATCCCCCGCAAGCGTTTAAGCTGCTCTCGGATGCTGCCATTACAGCTGGCTTTCAAGTGGCCCAAATCATTGCCGAGCCCACAGCTGCGGTGCTCTGCTATAAAATTGGCGAGGAACAGCTGGAGCAGCCTCACAGCCGTCAGCACGTACTGACCATCAAATGCGGCGGTCTATACAGCGACTTTGCCGTTTATGCCGTTCAGAATGGCTACTTCATTGAGCTGGCCACCTATGGACCCTTCCCCATTGGCGGCCGACAGTTCACCGAGGCGCTTGTGCAGTTCATTTGTGAGGAGTTCAAGCGCAAGTACAAACTGGATCCGCACGAGTCGCGTCGTTCGCTGGCCAAAATTCGTACTGCTGCGTCCAATTGCAAGCACATACTGACGACGCTGCCGTCCACGCAGCTATATATTGATTCACTAATGGATGGCGTCGATTTCAACGCGCAAATGTCACGTGCTCGCTTCGAGAGCCTTATACAGCCGGTGATCAACGGCTTTATACAGCAGCTCAGCGAATGCGTGGAACGTGCGCAGAAGGAGCATCCGGACCTAAAGCGAATTGATGATATTGTGCTGCTGGGCGCCACCATGCAAATACCAAAGCTGCAAGCAGCAGTTGCGGCACGCTATCCGGAGGCTAAGCTCCACAACAGCCACTCAACGGACGAGGTGGTTGCCATTGGCTGTGCGCGCCAAGCGGTGTATCTGCTGGATCCACAGCAAGCGCAGCTGCATAAGGCCGACGATTGTGTATTGGTCGAGGATGATTTGTACATTTGGCATGGCAACGACGAATCTAATGCAAAACTGGTGCTAAGCAAGGGCAGCATATTGCCGGCCAAGATCAAGGTCTCACTGCCGCAGTCTGGCGAGGGTGATGCCGTTGATGCACTGGGCTCGTTCAAGCTACGCACTGGACAAAGCGAGATATTGGCGCATCTGCCAGATACGACGCCAGCCAGCGACGATGGCCTGTTTCAGCTGGAGGTGGAAGTGGATTGGGATGACAAGGATGGTAACATTGTGCCCCTGGTCCGACTGCGTTGTATGTGAAGTCAATCATTTAGTCTATTTATTGTTGGTAGCCTAATACTTATCATAAACGAGTATGTAATAAATTCAAACGCTTCAATCAATTATATCTTTTTAGTTTCATTTCATTTGAAAACTAGAAAGCGAATACCTTTCTGATTATGACATCATATTATTTATGGCTTCAAAGATGACTCACTTCATGTTTTACCTGCTCAACTTACACCGAAATAAATGATACTCATTTTTAAATTATAAAGGGTTTTTATTAATATGTAAAAATTATATCGATCACTGCTTAGAAATCCATAGGTTTAGTCTTAAAATTACGCTCCAGTTTGCGCAGAAACTCTTCGAACACCACAACGCCCTTGAACATGCTGGTCTTCTTGAAATCTTTGATGCGACTCTTGTCCTCGGGCGCCTCCATATAGCTTTTCGTCTTGTCATCATACGCGTTAATCTCCTGCAGCAGCTGCGATATGGTGGGCACTGTTGTCGGATCAAATTTGCTCACAGCGCTGGCGCTGAAGGGTATGCACACCTTGCCCGTGGCCGGATGTATGCAAAAGGGCGCCTTTAGCAAATGATTGAAGCCCTTGGTTACATTGACGTCCAGACGCGGATAGAGTAGGCATAGCTGCACCTCCTCCACAATGTGCTTCAGCTTACGATTCCAGACGTTAGCGGCGCTGGTCCTCATTGAGTTGGCGTAGCGCACAAAACTATCCCAAACGAGCTTCGAATGGGCGCCATCCTCATGCGTTTTCTGCAGATACGCTTCGAAATCGTTGCGTGCACCCTCATCGCTAATCATTTGCAGCAGCTTATTGACACCCTTGGGCGTGCCAAATAGATTCTGATCCTCCAGCACAATCTCCTCAAACATGGGCTCCACAATCTTGAGGGCACGCCGCAAACTATGATGCGGTCGATCGTTCATTTGCACGCGTGCCGCGTTGTTGGTATAAGTAAGTATGTTCAGGTACTCGGTGATAGCTGCGCGAGCCCGTGCATCCAAATGACGCGCCGTGTGATCACATACCCAGCAATGTATGCCACGACGACCGGAGAATATCCAGAGCATGTGTTCGAAGTCAAAGTCCTCGCGTAGGGCAACATCCAGCACGCGCGCCGCCAACACCATAAACTTCCAGCACTTGAGGCACATCTCCGCACCGGAGCAGCAGTTGCGTATATCATCATAGTCCGTGGCATCGATATCAAATACCAATTCACGTTGCACGGGCGTCAAGCCGCCGGCCACAGAGCGAAAGTTCTTCGGCCTGCTGGATAGCACAGCGCCAATATCAATTTTGAAGGGATTACGCGAACAGATCTCCTTCTCCAGCTCGGCTTGGGTCTCAAAGCACAAGTAGCGTATGTAGATGTCATCATGCAGCGTAAATGATATCTCGCGATTGACAAAAATGTTATCTTCCGCTGCAAAAGTATGGTTTATTAAAATGGCTGCCATTGATAGTAGTTCCATACTTACAGTGCCCATAGTTTAGCCAGCGATAGAAGGGCTCATGTGGGAAGAGACGTCTGTAATAGACGGGCAGCATATCCGGCAGCATGCTCGCATCATAGACTGGCGCCTTAGACTGTGGTGGCGGTTGTGCCAGAGTTTCCTGCTCTGTATTTAGCTCCGGCATTATAAGCTATTCTACAATTTCAAATAAATATCTTTAAAGTTAAGAATGTAGCAGTAACGAATTGAATTAAGATTATGATATGATATTTAGACTGATCTACGGGATTTAATGTAGCTTAAATTTTGGTTTAACATGATGTTAAAATATAGTTTTTAAAGATCATAAGTAATGCTTTCTTTATACTTTTGTTTTTACAGATCTTTGTTACGCCGAGTTTTGTGCCTGTTGAATTTACAACCAGGATCAGGTACTCAGTTACCTATCACATCTTTATGATTGTTTAATTTTCGTTGTTTTGTACTCAATATTTGCTGAAGTTATGAAAGTATTCACATTAATTGTACATTTTGGTTTTCCCATTTTCCAATCATATGTGTTTCTCCATCAATTTTAATATCTACTTAGGTCATCTATTGATGACGATAATGAAAACCACAAAAAAATTGTTTTTTGGAAACCTTATTGCTATATTTATATATTAATTTTTTTTTTATTTTTTTGTTTGTTTGTTATTAGTTTCTTTTTTAAAGAGAAATACACGTTTTGAGCTTAAAATATTTAGATATTTTAACGACATGCAGTTTTACAAGTACGTGGCTAATTAATTGTCTGAAATGAATCGAGTCAAGTCGGTTTCGGGTTGGGGGGGGTTAAATTAATAGAATGGAATAAGATAGTACCGCAGAAAGAATATGGTCAGTGAGTCTGAATTTGCTTATCAGCTATATAGAAATTCTATATATATATAACTATATATACTCGTAATGTAACTACTAATCGTTAATGTCTAGGTTAGATCATTTTTATGTATAGCTTAAAGTTAAAAACATCCAGCGTCACAGAGCCCACACGACCATACACCTACAGACACACACACAAAAGCACACGCACACACATACAACACACACACACACACACCCCAGTAATCTTAGGCGACAGTCAGGCGAATATCCTGCATTTTGTGCTGCTGCCAGGAGTGCTCTGGCTGTCGTGGTGGCGCCGTATTATACAGCGTCACCGAGGCAATATGATTGTTCGACATCACTTCAAATATAAGATCCTGATAGCCATAGCAAAAGGTCGAGCCAAAGGGATTCGCGGTATTCGTTGAGCTGGCGCGATGCAACACCACCGGACGCTCCGAGGTGGCCAGCGAGCCGCTTATCTCATCCCATTTGGTGTAGGCAGTTATGTTGACATGATCATGCTGCTTGCTCTCACAATCACCAGACTGATGATCGATTTCCAGCTGAAACTGGAACTCGCAGCGATGATACATGTTGAAATTAAAGTGACCTGGATAGTTCGTGTGCAGTATAAACTTCTTGCAGGTCTGGGTACGCGCATCGAACAGCACATCGATGCCCAGCGTGAAGTAATTAAAGAATATATCGCTGCGCTTGCTCTGCGCCTGACGATTCACGCTCGAGCTGTGTATCTTCATTTTGTCCTCGCTTTTGAAGAAGATGCGATTGGGCGCTCCTAAATGAGTGGCCACATCCTCGCAGCTATCACCAAAAAGCAGCTCACGAGTAAAGCACTGTCGGCGTGGCTCCAGGGCACGGCCCGAGCCCTCCGTAAAGAGTTTCAGCTTCAACCCCCTGGTGTGGCCATAGGAGTCGCGCATCACCGTGGCCGACTCCAGATACATTTGTCTATGATAGCAGGCCAGTGGCAGTGAGGGTGCACGATTCTCGGCAACATTGCTGCCCGCATATAACGACATTTTGGATACCACAGGCGAGGCGCCGTTTAGAAACACCAGCGATCCGAGGCCATGTGCATAGCCCGAGTGCAGTTTGCTGTCCACGGGAAAATAGAAGCTCAGGCCACGAAAGTGCAGAGCAAAGAGCTGTTTGGCCGCATCATAGACTCCTGGATGGGTGGCGCCAAATGAATGCTCAATTTGTTCAATGCTAGGCAACACTTCTGGTGAATTAAAATAGACGCCGCAGTATTTCAGCTTGACGAGCTTCATGTTGAACACTTCAATGGTTTTCAGGCGCTGCACAATTGGATCGAAGATCAAACGCAGTCCATCCTGTGGCAGATTTATAATGATGTCCACGCCCAGCGGATTGGTATCCGAGTAGAGCACCTGTACGCCCTTTATGATGCCCACCTGGGATTGTATGATGGCTATCGCTTGGGAGAAGTGCATGCCCAGCACAAACTCCCAGGCTTCGCAGCCAAGCGAAATCTCGGGCACAATTTCCAGGTCGAGCATATTCTGTGGCATAAACACGGACAGGCATTAAATTAAGGTGACGTTTTGATTTGTTTTTTGTTTTTTTATTTTTATTTGATTTTTGCCACCTTACTGACCTTGATATGTGAAATCAGCTGCGACCCACGAAAATATGCGCAATTTCGTGTTGTTTTTTTGTTATTGTTTTGTCTGTTATTTGTTCAAGTCCGTTGTTCCTTCTCGTTTCTGTTTTGTGCTGTTGCAAGCGCTGCGTCTGATATTATTCTCGGTTAATTTAGCACGTCTATTTGTTTGATTGCGTAAACGTGTAATTTTTGGGCGTTTTGCTATTAATCATGCAGTTTAGCGTGTTTTCTAAAGTCTATTGTCGTTTTCTAATACACACTCCGAACAAAGGCAAAAAGAGGCAAATGCGCAGCAGAAATACAAATGTAATGTAATAACAAAGTTCTGGCGTTGCCAGATCGCGCTGACAGCTGATTGCCAATTTGGCAAAATCTTTCAAGACCAGCCTACGATAACGTAACCACAGCACTTTATATTATAAATATTGCTTAGTATATTTGTAAACAGACAGTTACAAGTCAACTATTTGTATTTTTCTTAAATTAGTTTGTTTGTTGCCTGCAGGTGGCAACACTGGGTTAGAACGCAACAGCTGTGCCGAGCAGCTGCACAACAATTTTGGCGCGTTTTTTTTGCAGTGTTTGCGCTTACCTTTGTGTGTTTAATTAGAAGGATATCGAGTTGCAATTAATATGTACGTAATCCTTTCACTCTTAACCTTGAACTTATTTACTTTTTGGCAATTAAAACAAGCTACAAATAAACAAATACTGTTTCACAATTAGCAGCAACCCCAAGCAACGCGCTCACAATAATTAACAGTGTGACCGTACCATAATATTGCTAAATGAACAGAAAAGAATGGCATTACATACCCAGCGCGCCAATTTGTTCACACTCAAGTATTAGTAGTTACTTTTGTATATTTTAAGCATAACCAATACTTTTTAAAGTCTATTGTAAAAAACCATACCTACACAATATCAGACAGCCTGTACACCCTTTTCTGGACAGCTTGCGCCACACTTTGTGCAATTGAAGTTGGCGTCGGTCAGCAAATTTGCACTTAAACAGTAATAACAGTAAATATGACCACATCCCATATGATGCGGCAGCGTGGGACGTTCTCCACAGTAGCTGCAAGTGGTGTTCGTCGTCATTTTAACGGCAACGAGTTCTTGGTTAACACTTTCACGTCGACGGCTATGCTGACCTGCCTCTCCAAAGAAGCCCGTCTTGACCAGCCTGTGGATTTTGCGAAAATTGATTATCGGCAGCAAGAGGCCCAGGATTTCCTGTAAATTGAAACGCATTATGAAACTGATTGATCGCTAATGGAGTTCACGCCAGCTTACCATAAAGCCGCCCCAGAGCAGTTCACGCGTCAGGTACTTATAGCCAATATCACGTCTTTGATTATTGCGCAAACTAATATAATCTAGACCCAACAGATAATCGATTAGTGTTGGCTTTCGTCCAGTCTTCAAAAACCGAAAGTAGTTGAGCACGTTTAAGACCAAGGCGCTATTTTCTGCCCATGTAATCGCCTGGCTGAACCACTCCACGCGACGGGACAAGCGTCGTTCCTCCCAGCTCTTGACATAGCCCGGTAGCACGGTCAGTGCAAAGTGTAGTGCCAATCTGGAAACTGTTAGCTTCTCGGCGTCGTAGGCCAACACAAGCAGTTGCTGGCCAAAACTGGAGCAACGTTTGCCAACGGAACCAAACCAAATGGCGGATTGTATGAGTAAGTCCAATTCTGGTTGTATTTTAATAAACAGCACGGGCTGCAGCTCATATTAGCTATTAAGGCCATTAGTTGATCAAATTCTGCTACCTACCGATATGGCCTGTAAATTCTCCAGCAAATTATCGCGTATCATTCGTGTAATGTCATTATTGAGGTAAATGGCATCTATCTGTAAATTGTTGATTAGATATTATGTTTCATTGCTGTTGATGTTAGCTAATTACCTGGTTTACACGCGGCACATAATTATTTTTGGCCAACATTTTGTTTACGAGCGGCCTTTTCGTACTTCTCGTTCTTGTACTCTGCCCCTTGTGTTATCAGTCTGTTTATTTGTGTAAACACTGTTATAGTATGTTAATTAACAGACTAATAACATACGCATAACAGAATTACTCCACACTAAATTAAACTTAAAAATTCGTATGCCCAAGAGTTTATGCGTAATTGAGGCATATTCCATGTTTTTTATACTATGTTCCCGAAGGGAAAATAGTATATTGGGTTTGCGAAATGTCCGTCTGTCCGTATGAACGAAATTTTTTTCCACACCCTTGAAGCTAGAGCAACCAAACTTGGTGTATATCTTCAATTTATAAAGTGTTAAGTTTAAAATTGATATTGTGGAATTGTCTTTCAGAATACTGAAATGATTTCCGATGCCATATTTAAACCATATTCATGAACAATGGTCTTTTTTTTGTAAATAAAGTGAACAAACATTTTTATAGTATTCGAAAAGAATTTTATATTAATTACTCCCTGTACCCATTTAATGGGTAAAAAGGGGTATTAGATTTGTGCAAAAGTATGTAACAGGCAGAAGGAGACATCTCCGACCCTATAAAGTATATATATTATTGATCAGTGTCAAAAAAGATTTTGATTTGGTCATGTCCGTCTTTCTGTCCGTCTGTCCGGATGAACGCGTCGATCTCAGCAACTATAAGAGCTAGAGACAACAAATTTGGAATGTAGGTTTCTGTATACTGTACGCAGATCAAGTTTGTTTCCGATCTCAGATATCTGCCCCCGTTCCCCCGCAATTCGATCAAAAGCCACACTTTTAAAGATATAGATTGAATTTGGCATGTACAATACTTTGCTCCCTCTTAATCTACTGTTCAAATTTCAATTCGATCGGATAATAAACACGAAAGTTATTCGACAAACAAGATTCAGTACTGCAGCGCGGGGGGAAGAAGCAGCACAGCCACCACTTCAAATGCTTTACTTGCGCTGTCGCTTGTGTGAGTGCGTCTTTGTGTATGTGTGTTATATGTGTAAGGGTACGAAGATGTGATCGAGTACAGGGAGTTTTGTAGTCGGGTATACTCGACTATAGCATGCTTACTTGTTTTTTTTTTTGTAAATTTACCAGCACGGCTAACATAGGTGATTTTGAACTATTTCTTTTACAATCTCGCCTGCAAACAGTTTTTTTAAATTATCCAAATGATTATCTAATTATTTATTGCCATTGCTGTTAACTATTTCGTTATTTTTGACCATTTAGGAAGTAATTCGAAATTCGAAATTCGCATTTCGTTTCTTGCATCTTATGTAATTTCAATCAAAACAAACACACAACCCGTTCAGAGGCGGAAAATGTATCTTGTAATCACTTTTTATTGCTCATACGCTGCGTAAACCAGTTGGACATGTCATAGATTCATAAAATATGGCTATAAGTGCAAGTTCAATGTTTGGACTCTGGTGTCAGCACACAAATAGGGGAAAAGTTGAAGAAAAAAGAAGAGTTTTGTGTTTTTTTGATTTTATAAAAAGTACATAATTCACATCTTTTATTACACAATTTACATTTCATTTGTTGTTCTCTGTAACAAATTTGTTTACATATTATATGAAGTTATATGGTATAGTTAATAGTTGTAGATTAATAAATTCGTCTGAGTGAATGAACTAGCGTTAAGATAGGATAGTCGCTGGATGAATCGTAGCAGATAGTGACTAAGAGAAAGAAGTTGGAAAGTTAGATGAGGACAGTATTTAGTTGAAGTGTTTGAAATTATTTGCTATCACAGAAATAAAATACGTTATAAAAATGATATATGAGTATTATGAAGTATAATGCCCCATGCACACGGGACAGTGGGTGTGCATGGATGTTGTCAGTGTCCTAATTACGAGATATGAAGCTGATTACATAACATGGATCGATCATTGTTCCTTCTTGTGAAATGGTTTTTGATTGGATGAAGCTGCTTTAGCAAAAATTTGGCTAACTCTAGTGCACAGTTAAACATAGATTATGGTCAATTTAATATGCTCTCATGGTAACTGGCTTAGTAGTGATGCTCATGATGATCGTGAATCTCCTCGTGGTGGTGCACGGGCGCCGTCTTGTGGACGACGGCATTGAAGCCATTGTGCTTGTCGGCGGTATAGTCAACGGTGCGAATGGAACCATCGGGCTCCACCAGCGAGTATTGGCCCTTTACGGTATCGCCATCGCGGGTCTCATGCTGTGACTTCACATCTCCAGTGTGGTAATCGTTGACGCCATATTTGAAGGCATACTTGGGTGGTGCCTATAAGAAACAGTTGTTATTATAATAACAACTCCATCAACTCCATTCTTCTTCAATTTCACTTACATAGTAGTCGACGTGCTCGTCCTCTGTGTGGTGCTGCTCGACCTCATAGTGGGGATGCTCATGACCATGCTCCTCACCCAAAGAAATGCGCTCAATCTGATGCTGATGCTCGTGTCCATAATCATGTACGGGCTCGGGCTCATGATGGGCCAAATGCTCATATCCGCCGTGGCTCTCCTCGTAGTAGTGATGCTCCACTGGATAGGCCAGGCTCAGGCAGAGTGCCGATGCAAAAATCAGATACTGCAATTGCATAATTGAGCCGCAACTTAGCTAATTGTTTGTTAACATGTCATTTCTGTTTGAGGTCTTGCAATTAGCGTAAGTTCAACAAGTGTACGCAAAACCTGCTCTTAACACTTGTTTTTATTTCATATTTAATGAAGTGTTGTGGTTACTTAGTGGTTTTAGTTTTTGGCTACTTGTTTGAACGCCTCGTTGCTTAAATTATAACATTTACTTAGGCTGTGGTTAGTTGTGGTTACTCGATTAGCAAATTTCTCTATTTTTGAGTTAAATAATTTAAATTTGTTAAATATAAGTAAGAAGAATATAAAAGGGAAGAGTGTGATCATAAGTATGTTGACATTGCGAAAACTCATCCTTTATTTTTTAGGTTAGTTGTGAATGGTAAAGGCTCATCCTTTATTTTTTAGGTTAGAGCTGAATAGTAAAGAGTGGGATATTTGAAATTTCGTATAGAGCGTTTGAAAATGCTTTGTTCAATCCCAAGCTTTTTTAATTTATAGATCAGTTTTTAGAAAACCCTACAATTTAATGCAATACTAATTACTGTTTAAGATATGTTTGAAAATGGAATGCCTAACCTAATTTAAAGCTCTGATCTAAGAATTTACTATAAATTAGCTAAGCTTTAAATGATTAAAGTTGCTTTAATAATACAATACAATCTATAGCGATTGAATGATAAAAATATAAGATATTTATTTTGCTTTTAATTTTTTCTTTTCTCATTTTCCCAATTTGGAATTTTAACTTAAAGCTGGAATACTTTTGTTTCTTAGAGAGTATAACAAGCATAATTATAAGTCTAATATCGTAATCCCCTAGAAAAAGAATCCCATTATATATTGGAAAAAGCTTTCTTGTATTTCAAAGTTTAATGTCGATATAAGTCTAATATCGTTATCCCCTAGAAAAACAATCTAATTATATATTGAACATTAAATCGAAATTCAAGTCGATTAAAAAAAATGGTTTTTTATAGATTTGACTGCATTCTGAACCTGAGATGTACTCTAGTTGGCTTGTTAAGTTTTTCACAACACTTTGTGGATTTATAGGTTATGTATATACGCTGTTAATCCTTGGAGCTTTGTTTTTTAAAACACTTGTACACTTTTGGAATATGGTTTAGATCCTTGTTGCATTGAGCAGTACAGTTTATTGTTAGCACACTTATGATATCCTTTATAGCTGCCTCCTTTGGCTGTTTTGCTCACCTTAAAGGCCATTTTATAAATGTGAATTGGGGGCTTTAAGGAGATCACTTGTAACTTGATTTTTATCGTCGGTTCCACGAGCTGCACGCAACGGGATTCCACAACTGAATAATGTGGTTGCAACGAGCCACAGTCGCTTTTATATAGTTAGGAAGAAAGTCAGTCGACGCAGCCAACGTTGCTGCCGCTGCTGCTGCCGCAGTCGCAGTCAGCGTCGCGTCGCGTCGACAGTGAGCGGGGCAGCAGTTAAGATCTGAAATATGCAATGTAAAACAGTTCAGTTCAGTTAGTAACTGTGGTTAATGCATGTCTACTATTGTTGTTAGGAGCTGTAGTTTTGTGTAGGTGACGCATTCGTATTCGCATTCGCTTGTTTGGGATAGTTTATGCAAAAAATTTGACAGCAAAAATGTTTTCTTCATAGTTTTATGGGCATAATCCAAGTATGCTTAGTATAACTCTATTACGTACACTTCACCTCTTATGACAGCAGCGAGTTCCATCATTAAACCCATTTTGACCTAATTTTTTTTTTATATTTCTTTTTTTTTTGGGGTTTTAAGTTTGCCATGATTTTGATTTGCATTGTGGCTGCTGGGCCACTTTTGATCTTCTATCGTTTACTTTTAATGCACTAATCGTAAATTGTAAATTGAACAATAAAACTGAGCGCACTATAAACCAACTTTTGTAATATTTAAGTGTTTCTCTTGCTGCTGCTGGAGGCCTGTTATATTGTTGCATGAATTTTCATTAGCCGCACGTCGCGTCGTTTAGATTGTTGTACTTCAAATCAAAGTTAAGTACAACAGCAGCAACAACAACAGCATTGAGAAATTGACCAATTATTTTGCGTCAATTTTCAATTGAACGGCTTTTCAGAGCGCCCTCCTCATACCTCCCCACACCCCGCAGGAGCTGTGCTCCACACTCTTGGCTAATTAGGCAACAGAGCGTGCATTTTGGTTAATCGAGCAGTTGTGGTCTCTTGCCTAGAAGTTGTGCACATATCTCTTCGAATTTGTAAATGCCTTAAATTACACATATATCATTTTGTTTTGTGTTACCATTGAAGGTCTATAATGGGTTTGGCAATTGTGTTAATGGCCTGCAATGAGCAACAGGCGAAATAACCTTGACAGCAGTTAAAATACAAAGATTGCAATGAAATTGTCCTACAAATTCAAATTGGGTCTTAGAAAATTAAATATCATGATGATAAACGAAAATAATAATTGAGAGCCATACTCAATACATAACACTGTTAAGATGTCCTTCTAATTCAATTTCATAGAGCTCATTATACCCTAGCAGAGGGTATTATAATTTTGTCTTGAAAAGTAGCCCCAAAAAATCTAACACAGAACATAGTTCTTTCCTCCTCCTCTTTTCTATCGAACTAGTCTCTCAATTTTAAATTTATCGTAATGAAACTTGGCACAGACCCTTCTTTTTGCTGCAGTCAGTACATATGCCGGAACTGGCCAAATCGGACCACTATAACATATAGCTGCCATAGGAATGATCGGTCGACAACTATGTTTTCGTATGAATAACTTTTTTGTTCTATATATGTATCGTCATCAAGCTTTTTCAAACAGAGTCTCTAAAGAGTTTATACAATCTGACCAAATTTGGTCAAAATCAAACCACTATATCGCTATATCAATATTTCATGCAAACTAAATTAATGCCTGCTAGGGTAGTGCAGTGTAGTGGACTCCCTTTAATTCTTGAGAATCGCAGAGAAGGGCGATCTGTCTCTCTCTGGCTCTCTCTCTCTCTCTCTCTCTCTCTCTCTCTCTCTCTCTGGCTCTCTCTCTCTCTCTCTCTCTCTCTCTCTCTCTCTCTCGCTCTCTCGCTCTCTCTCTCGCTCTCTCGCTCTCTCTCTCTCTCTCTCTCTCTCTCTCTCGCTCTCTCTCTCTCTCTCTCTCTCTCTCTCTCTCTCTCTCTCTCTCGCGCTCTCTCTCTCTCTCTCTCTCTCTCTCTCGCTCTCTCTCTCTCTCTCTCTCTCTCTCTCTCTCTCTCTCTCTCTCTCTCACTCACTCTCTCTCACTCTCACTCTCACACACACACGCCTACACACTAAAGTGGACCTCCAAAAAAAACTATTGTTATTCACAAAGTATACCTCCAAAATGACAAATTGTAGTGGGGTCCCTTGAATTCTTGAGAATCGCAGAGAAGGGCGATCAAAATAAGAAAACTAGGTTTTGTTTGAAAATCTTTGTTGTTTATAGAGATATCCTCACCAAACTTTCCCAAACCGAGTCTCTAAAGAGTTTATACAATCTGACCAAATTTGATCAAAATCGGGTCACTATATCATATAGCTTCTATAGGAACGATCGGGTGAAAATTGCAATCTGACCAAATTTGGTCAAAAATAAAAAAAAAACCAAAAAAAAAAAATAGAAAAAATATTAAAAAAAATACCTCAAAATGATAAATTGTAGTAGGGTCACTTGAATTCTTGAGAATCGCAGAGAAGGGCGATCAAAATAATAAAACTGTTTTGTATGAAAAACTTTGTTGTTTATAGAGATATCCTCACCAAACTCATCCAAACCGACTCTCTAAAGAGTTTATATAATCTGACCAAATTTGATCAAAATCGGGTCACTATATCATATATGCTGCCATAGGAACGATCGAGTGACAAATGCAATCTGACTAAATTTGGTCAAAACGAACAACTTTTTCGCTATATCAAACTTTTTGTCTATTGGCTTCCATAATTAATCCCATATAAATTAATTCTTGCTAGGGTATATAGCTTCGGCATCCGAAGATAACCGTCCTTTCTTGTTGTTAATTAAATTATATGTTTATTTAAATTAGAAGAAGAACTTATAAATAAACATAATCAAAATTCATACGAGTTTAGAACACTTAAAGCTGCCCCTAAACTATAGATAACATCTAAAGAATTTCCAATATCTTAAGATTAAATTACCACCAATGCTTTAAAGCAGATTCATTTCCCAATTCAATTCACCAATTTTAGTTAAATTTTCCTTTTTCATCCTTGTCATCGTCTCCCAGTTTTCATAGTGTCAATTTTCAAGCGCGAAAGGAGTTTGCCTCGAACACTTTTCTTGGCGGGTTGATGAACGTTTAAATGCAGCCCGATATTTAATTGCTATATTTAAAGTCGACAACATTTGACAACGTTGCAAGGCATGACAAGCCAAACAAGCGTTGGAAAAAGTTAAACAAAAACAGAAAGAAAACGAAATACATTTTTCATGATGATTACCAATGCCGAAATCAAAAAGCATTTGCACGTACCACAAAAAATATGGCAAATCAAATAAATGCTTAATTATGGTCTACAAGGCGACAGCGTGTGTGTGTGTGTGTGTGTGTAGTGTGTGTGTGTGTGTGTAGCGTTGGCGTTGCAGCAGGTGGAAAATATAACGCAAGTCAACATGCCAAAAACTCGACTTGCACTTCGAGCTGAAGTTGGAGATATATAGATATATAGCTTCAGCTATAGCTGGAGTAGCATACCAAAAAGCCAACGTCTCTTTTTGATACGTTTTGCAATTTGGCGAAGCGACGCAAATTGAACGCAATGTTGATACAATTTTCCAGTGTTCGGTCTCAGTGTGGACTTTTATTTTCATTTTGTGCCAAATGCAGCATTTCAATAAGTGCAACAAACAAGCGACACATTCACTGACTGAATGCTCTACATTTCTGATAATATTGAGATCTAGTTTCGTTCACCATTTTCATCTAATTATTAAGAATCAAAATCTGTTTCAAATCACGAAAAACCTTTGATGTTGAAAGCTTGAATCAGTGGATTCAAAAGTATTTTTAAGTTCTCTTCTAATTATTAAGAATCAAAATCTGTTTCAAATCACGAATAACCTTTGAATTTGGCGGTTTTAAAAGCATGAATCAGTGGATTCAAAAGTATTTGTAAGTTCTCTTCTAATTATTAAGAATCAAAATCTGTTTCAAATCACGAAATTTCTTTGATTTAGGCGGTTTTAAAAGCAAGATTCAGTGGATTCAAAAGTATTTTTAAGTTGTCTTTTAATTATTAAGAATCAAAATCTGTTTCAAAATCACGAAAAAACTTTGAATTAGGCGGTTTTAAAAGCATGATTCAGTGGATTCAAAAGTATTTTTAAGTTGTCTTTTAATTATTCAGAATCAAAATCTGTTTCAAATCACGAGAAACCTTTGAATGAGGCGGTTTTGAAAGCATGAATCAGTGGATTCAAAAGTATTGTTTCTCTTCTAATTTATAAGAATTAAAATATGTTTCAAATCACTAAAATACCTTTGAATTAGGCGGTTTTGAAAGCATGAATCAATAGATTCAAAAGTATTTTTGAATTTTCTAGCTCATCTTGCTCATTAATACATGTTTTATTATTAAAGACAATAAAGATACAATAAAAGTGCTGCTCATTGAAACACTTTGGTTATCTATTCAACTTATACATAAATATAAATTATTTGTATTATAATGTTGATAATTTTTTTCTTTCACATTTCTGTATATTTATTAATATTATTATTTATATATAGTGCATAATTCAGAAACCCTTAAAACTAAAATTAACTTAAAATGTAGTGTTTTATTATTATAAGATTATAAGCAAATGCCACGTATATCTTTTTATATAGTAGTACCTTGTAGCAAAGTATACCTATTAAACTCTCTTGTGATTTGGTTAACTGGTTAAAGAGAGTTTTTTAGAGCTTTCAGTATTAAGCTAAGTTTATTGTTATAAATTTAATCTGGATTGCAACTTTCAGGTGCTTTTAAATACTTTGCTTAAAACTAAACCAGCTGGAAAGTGTGCTATTTATATGAAGTTAGTTATTATAGTAAAATATAAATTATATAAATAAATATATATTTTAACTATTTATTCAGGATTTAAGGATAAGTAAATTACACAATATTTAGTGCAAAATTCGCTTACAAATATTCAGTCTGATTTATTAAAATCATTGTTCATTTTCGACTTAAATATGGCTATAAGAAGTCACTTATTATTGTAAAATATAAAAAAAAATATATTTTCATTATTTCTATAGGATTTAAGGATAAGTAAATTGCACATTGTTTAGAGCAAAATACGCTTAAAATACTCGGTCTGATTAATCTGGCAGCTTGCCACCTGATTTAAGCAAAAGTAAATATGCCCCAAAAACACTTTAGTTAGTAAGCATAACAATAACAACAATTTTTGGCTGATGTTTTTGTATATAAGTTGTTTGGTTAGCTGTCTATGCAAAAGTTGTCGTCATCGTTGCAATCGCTGCTCACATATTTTCATTTTGTTTGCTCATTGAAGCGACGGTTGTTGGTTGCTCTTGTTGCAAGTTGTGCCTGTTGCCAGTTGCTGCTGCATGCCACAGCAGGTGTTAATTTTTAGTTCGATTTTAGTTTTAGGCCAGCATTTAGTTTAATTTTTTTAATATTTTTCTTACTTACAGCCACTCAATCAATTGCCACTCGCCGGAGGCGCACGAAAAGTGAAAAGTCAAAAAGCGAGTCACAATTCAGTGAATTGTGTGGCATGCCGCACAGCTGTAGCAACGGTTGCTACTAGCTAGCTGGTTCACTCTAGTGCTACGGCAATTACCTAGTAACTCATATTTACTGTTGGACATTTAGTACATGCATTAAGTGCGGCTGCTGTGCATGTGCAACAACGTTGCTGCTGCTGTTGTTGTTGCTGTTACTGTTGCAAGTTGCAAGTTGCAGTACTCGTATGTTGCCTGATTGTCTGCTGGCATTTGACTGCCATAGTAACAGGGACAACAACAACAGCAACAGTAGCAGCAACTTTTGTCTCATTGTTTCATATTTATTTTGGACGCTGGTCGGCCTAACGAGCCCCGTGCATCTTTCCAAAGTTGCCGTGGGAATCGTTGTTGTTGTTGTTGTTGCTGTTGTTGTAATGCTTATCCTTTTATGCGGCAAACTTGCGCAACAGCAGCAGCAGCAGCAGCAACAACAACAATGCCTGTTGCTGCCGTTGCACGTAATTGAAAATTACATTTTAGGTGCTTAAGCGAAAGCCTGCCAGCCATGGCATAATTTTATTAGCTGCAATTTATATTCATTTATTTGAAGGCAAAGGCACTCTACAGCAATTGTTTTTCTTCATCGACTGCACACGCATTTGTAATGAGGCTGCGTTAAGTCAAATTCCGTTCATTAAACAACCAAACAACTCAACAGCTCAACAACTAAACAACTTTAAGTTGCAGCGCATTGAACTTAAACAACGCCAATAGCAACAAATCAACAAAGTTGCCAGTTGCTGCCAGCTGAAAGTGCGTGGCAGCCTTTTAAAAACATGTGGACAACACTGCGTATGAGTGTTGCCTCTTATTAGAGAAGTAGCGAAGAGAAGGAGCGGAAGCGTAGAGAGTATCAGTGTTGCCTCTTATATGAGAAGTAGCGAAGAGAAAGAGAGGAAGCGTAGAGAGCAGTGTGGATTAGCTGTGAACACTCTTTGTTGGCATGATAAGTTCAAACAAATTCAACTCACAAAAGTTCAATATTTGGGAAGACAATAAAATATCATATTTCTGTTAATATTCATACTACTTTCCATTTGTGATTTTTTTTCGATATTTTGTTCCCGTTTCTGATAAAATTACAAAAGTTTTTCCTTTATAAGCCAAAAATTATACGTTCTTCGGAATTGAGAACAGCTAAAATAGATTTGATCGGGTTTGGAATTGGGAAACGGGCTAATTTTGTTTTTATAATCACAGTAAATATTATATTAAACATATATCATAGTTATATTTCCTTTATGAACCGTATAAATATTCATTTTGCGGAATTCAGAACAGCTTAAATGGATTTGATCGGATTTGGAATTGGGAAAGCGGCCATCATATAATATATTAATCATAATATATTATCATAATATCATAATTATAATTAATTTAATTTTTTCGAATAATATATTAATCACAAATCATAAAATTATAATTAATTTAATTTTTTTCAAATAATATATTAAACTTATATCATAATTATAATTCATTTTCTTTTCATAATATCAACTTTTTGATAATCACATCAAATAATATAATATTAATCATTTATCATAATTATATTTACATCTGAGAGACCTTGCGGAGAGGGAATGGTAGGTAGTGGTAATCAAAGACTTGTCATATATTGTAAAGTAATATGACAGTGATTATACATATGTTCGTATATATGCGGATCTTAAGAGATTAAGAAAACTATGCGGAAATTGTGACTCTGCAAATGTACAGACAGTTAAAGGATGTTTATGAACATCATGATTTTGATATTTCCTAAGTACTTGGAATTAATTTTAAGCTAACTGTTTTAAATACTTAGAAACAGAAAGCATTTTTCAATGCGTTTCTTTACTTTTCGCAGGCATAGCTCAATATTTTTTGCGCTAAAGCAGCTTTCGACAAATTCGAAGCATATTTTAGCCACATATTTCAAACAATTGAGCACAATAGCTCTACTGTAATCCGGCAATAGCAACTCCATAAGCCCAAAAGCCGAACAAAGCCCAATGTTACATTAAATTCGATGCGGTAAGAGGCACATTGGAATTCGAAATTACTTGTGTCTCTCTCGTCGGATCTCACAGGCTGTCATCGTTGTTGTGTCGTGTCCAACGTTGACATAATAAATAGCTGCAGAAATTAATTAAATGCAAATTGCCAAATCACATAATCATATCATATGGCAGCTAGCTCTGTAGTATTAGTCTGTGTTTTGCAATATACGGAAAAACTTGAAGCCTGCCTTTGGAAATTGCGACTAGTTACAGTTGCAGGTGCTTTGAATAGATCTTTCACCACTTTAAATACAATTTTTCAATTGAAAAATTAAGTCAGACTGTGGTCTAATTATGTGAGCGCTAATCAAAATATTTACTCGATAAATATTTTAATTTGTAGCGAGTGCATTTTCACACATTTTCATTTCACTTGAGGAAACTGCCAACTGTCGTCTCGACCAGTTTACTATGGCGACTTCCTTGGCTTAAACTCGGCTCAGCTGCATGCTGCTGTGTGGCTCATTAATTAGTCGATTTG
Source organism: Hirtodrosophila histrioides (assembly GCA_037075165.1). NCBI lineage: Eukaryota > Metazoa > Arthropoda > Insecta > Diptera > Drosophilidae > Hirtodrosophila > Hirtodrosophila histrioides. The sequence goes on along the minus strand of JBAMCL010000727.1, from coordinate 157,786 downwards.
GCAGTTGAATTGAAATCTATGGATAGCCAATGATTTCCTACAACGAAATGCGCTTAAAAGTTGGGACGCCACGGTTCGAAGTAGGTTAAATACTTTTACCTTATTTTGCCGAGCTGGCAGTTTTGGCTAATTGCCGTCATTTTTGGCAGCAGCTGTGACTTTAGTGGAGAGTTTTTTTTTGTATATTTGTTGTAATTTTCTTTTGTTTTTCCTGTTTGCTGGCAACCCCCAGCGCTCCAACCGGATGTTATGAAATTGACCAGTTTATCTGGCTGGCCAGCAGACGTTAGCCACTATAGCCAGTAGCTAGCAGCCAGTCCTGGCCATATCAAGATTAAAAAATTGTTCAATTTATGCAACCGGTGTGAAGCCAACTGGCTTTTGGCCACACTCTGCTGCTAATCAAGTTGTCAGCATCGTCGACACATTTCTGGCAAACATTAATTTGGCCAAAAACGCAAACGATTATTAATGGTCACGTGGCCACGTGCAGGGACAAAACCCGTTCAATGTTAAGTTGAAGTGCAGCTCAAGTGTTGCCACAGTGCCCACTGTGCGTATACGTAACGCAAAGCATTTAACGTTTAACGTTACGTCTTACGTAGCTAAGAAAACACTTTCACAGTCTCTGGCCCAAGCACTGGGCTCGTTTTGCAACTGAATCAAAAAAAAAGTGAAAAACAAAAAATGAAAACTGAAAAAAAAGAAGTGATTACCTCAGCGGCCTGCCAGCAATTAGTTAATGACCAAATATGTATGCCAAATAATGCAGCAGTGGCAGCAGCAGCAGCAGCAACAGCAACAACAACAACAATATAAATCCACACGAACGTAGCAACAATTTAATTAACATACAATAAAACACTTGAATGCATATGAAAGTTGGCAACAATGCAACTCTCAAGCACTCAGCGCCACATGCAGCGTGCCTCATGCCTCTTGTGCCTCCTGTGCCGCCTGTCCCACCCATTCCCTCTATAAAATTGAGCGCTCACGCCCCTTATAGCCATAATCAAAAGAGTTATGAACGTGGCTAGTTTAATTGGCACACAGTGGACAGAGAGTGGGAGAGAGTAATGTCTTAAAACTGTCTACGAATTGATAGATGACTAAATAACTTTATATGTAACAAATTTATAAAGCTATCAAGTGATTTATAATAAAGCAGAAAGTATTAAATCAATTTCAATTTACAAATTAAACCTCTTTGGTTTGATATTGTAGAATAGATCTATTCTATTGGCTATTGCTATTTAAGAAATCAGGAAATACTATATTCTAAATTCACGAACTAGTATTGGGAATATTGTAGGAAAGAAGTAAATGCCGTTTAAGAAACCAGGATAGTTTCTGCTGCTTCTATCCTAGATTCTATATATTGTATATTCTGTTTAAGAAATTAGGTTAATTTCTGCTGCTTCTATCCTAGATTATATATTCTGAATTCATAAATTAACATTGGGGATATTGTAAAATATATCTAAATGCTGTTTAAGAAATCAGGAAATACTATATTCTGAATTCATGAATTAATATTGGGGACGTTGTAGAGCAGATCTAAATGCTGTTTAAGAAATCAGGATAAGTTCTGATGCTTCTATCCTAGATTCTATATTCTATATATTGTATATTCTGTTTAAGAAATTAGGATAATTTCTGATGCTTCTAACCTAGATTCTACATTCTACATTCTGAATTCTTGATTTAATATTGTGGATATTGTAGAATAGATCTAAATGCTGTTTAAGAAATCAGGATAGTTTCTGCTGCTTCTATCCTAGATTCTATATTCTATATATTGTATATTCTGTTTAAGAAATTAGGATAATTTCTGTTGCTTCTAACCTAGATTCTACATTCTGAATTCATGAATTAATATTGGGGACATTGTAGAATAGATCTAAATGCTGTTTAAGAAATCAGGATAGTTTCTGCTGCTTCTATCCAACACATAGTTTTTACAACTAAACAAGTTTTGATTGGTTCTTCAAATAAGATCTATCATAACCGGCTAAGCAGCTTATTGCCGAACATTTGAGATGCGCTATCGTGAAGAGTCATATAAAATCTTGCCATCAAACAATCAATCATTTATTGCCATATAAATTCAATTAGCATATAATTTCTCTTCAATAATAAAAGTGAATGCACGATATACAACAAGACAAGCTTACATGCAGTAAAAACCCAAACATGAGCAATTTCAAATGTATTCGTATAAATATCGAATAAAATTGTAGTTTGCCGTTTGGTTTTCAACATTTTGTGGCGCGTTTTCGAAGACACAATCCAAGCCACAGATAACGGTCAGTCCGAGGTGCCGTGCGTGATACAAATTACTCGTACTGCCAAATGCTGCAATGGAATAATAAATCAGCTTAAATATGCATGAGGCAATGCCATAAGTGAGAAAATCAAAACTGAGAAATGTATGAAAATCAAAATGCAATACATTTCCTTCCGTTTTTGTACATATTGCATTTTGGCAAACGCATTTTGTACAAACTTTAGAGCATAGTATAATAAAAGTTTCGAGAAACTGCGTTGGCTTCCTGATATATTTGTACCAAATATGTGATATATAATGTCTTCGAACCAGTTTGTCGCCCACATTGGCCCACAAATTGTTGTGCACACACTTCAAAGGCGGCAATCGTTGGATAAGCACACACAGGCTTAACCATTAAGATTAGCGATATGACTGCTCCAATTTGCGCCTGACAAACCCGGAAGATAACTATACTATATGTATATTGGAGCATAGTGTGCCATTGTCTAGCCGTGTGCAGCAAATGAAGCCATGCAATTGTTCGTTTTATGTGGTTTTATTTGAATTCTTGTTTGAACTACTTATGCAAATTCAAGTCAAATTACTCATGACTCGAGCTCTTACCAATGAAAAGTGAAAGATCTTGCCGGCTGCTTACCTAATACTTATTAGACGTTGAGGGGCGTGTCGGCATGCTGGTGGCTAAGAAACAACAGCAACGATGCTGCAGCAGCCACTTTAATTCTCTACGAGTATAATTTTATGCCATACTTTTGTAGCCGGGTCTTTTTTTGTTATACCCTTGCAGCGGGTATTATGCATTTGTCACGATATTTGTAACGCTTTGAAAGTGACATTTACCTTTTCAATTAACTTACATATACAAGTTGAGTAATTTGTTGAATTTTGGATGGTATTACTAAATCATTATAACTAAATTGAACTCTTTGTATAAGCAACTTTTTCGTTTATCAAGCTATCCCAACGCAGCTCTCAAATATCTAGTTTAATGATGTTTTAAGTAATTTGGTGAATTTTTAAGGCAATCAGATAACTATAGCTTGTAGATATCATAGAGACAATCAGCTAAAACTTCATTTGTTGGAACCTTTTTGTTTTTAAAATGATTTCGACTAAGCGCACAACATTTTCGGACTTATTAGGGCTGTAACTTGTAACTTCTACCAAAATGGGATCACTTTGCATAGTAATTATATATTGAAATACATTGACTTTCAGCTATAATTGTAATAATTAAATTAGAATCGCTGCAAGGGCATTTAATCTTCGGCAAACCAAAGTTAGCTAATATTTTTGTTGTTGTTCAAACATTTACTCGATTCAAATTTGGTAAATGCTCAAGGAATTCACGACGATTTGCTTGAATGATCTGCTGGTACCAGTGGGTTGCCTTGGAGCTGCTGTTGACCAATGGCCTGGGCGGAGGCAGCACTGAAGTTGTTGCCGCAGCTGCAGGCGTTGTTTCAGTGGCCACTTGGGGCGACTTCTCGTCATTGTTGCTCTTGGCTTTGTCGTATTTGCCAAGTGCTGTTCTGCTGTCTGCTGGTGGTTCCACAGTGGCTTTTAGCAGTTGGTCCGCTGGCAATGCAAATGGCACAATTGGTAAATTATTGGGTATGGCATTTTGAAGGATTTCAAAGGCCAAACTGCCATTGGGCTGGTGTATAAGCGGTGTCTTGCCATTGACTATGTCTAGCACAGAGGGTTGCAGCACATCGTGTGCCACATCAATATTATACAGATCCAGGCCTTGCTCCTTCTTCAGCTGCTCTGCCACCTCGTCCTCCACTTGATCCACGCTGACATTCAAATGACTTTTGGCATCCCAGCTGACATTGGTAGCTGGCTGCATTTGATGCCTGCTCTTGAATAACTCTGGCAGCTGTGTGGGCCAAATGGGCTGCATTGGTGGATCGCCTGGTGCATAGCTTTGACTATGCGCCAAGTAGCCCCCATTCTCATCAGCCTTGTAGCGTGTCACCTGGATGAGTCCATCGGGTCGCACATAGCCAAAGCTGCCCTCAATGCTGCCATTCAGATAACGTCTCTCATCCCGGAACTGCACGTTGCTCGTCTGTGGATCCTCGACCTCATAGCCAAAGGCGTAGGTGTTCGGGCCTGTCCGTTAAGGAAATATAGTACAAATGCCTTCAATTATTAATATCCTGGCCTACCGTAGGGATCGTGCAGAAAATAGTTGCTCAGTTTGCTTTGATTGCTTGCAGTTTCAGCTGCTGTCCTCGAGTATGCATTATTCTCTGCTGGCAATTGCCTGGCCAACGCGGCGTATACTTTTGTGATGAGCAGCAGCAGCAGCAGCTGTAAAAATATTCAAAATTGTTGCATACTTTTAGGCCACATAACTAGAGCTTAAGCTTGTTTTCTGCTACAAAGGCAGAACTTGGCTATTAAGCTGCGCTTAGCTTAAAGCTACAAGTTGTTAAGGTATAAAACTTTGATTTTTGAAATAATAACAAAAATGTGATCAAATTTCATTATTATTATTAACTTTTTTGTTTAGAAAATAGTATATTTTTTAAACGAGTTTTTGCTACCTTCGCGACTGCTTAAGCAAGTTGTACAGTAGGGGAAAATACAACAAATTATGATACATATATACAGAATTTACAAATTATTAACATATTTACACTACACACATTATTCCATGTATTCCGGGAAGGCAGATCCTGGGTATGAAAACGTTTGAGTCTTCTAAAAATTATTAAATTGTCAACTGCAAGCATTCAATTTGAAATTAAATTCTAAAATATGCAACAAGGAAAATATTATTTGAAAATAAAAACAATTTAGAATGTAAATTGTTCTAATTTCGTTACTAATTCCAGGAGAATCATTAACTCCTTCAGAAAAGATTTGTAGAAGAGCCACATATAGTATTTTTATTTTAAATTTTGAATAATTTGCAGAGAATTTGAGAATGTTTGAAATGTGGGCAGATTGTGCAGACTTCCAAATGAAATAATAATAATAATAAATCAATCAAATAGAAGGGATTTGATTATTGCTATAGGTATATAGGTTACCAACCTTAATTCGGATAATTGGATTTTTGGGAGGACGCCTGCAGGAAGATTCTTGCAATTTAGCTAAACTTTGTTCAATCTGATAGAGGCTTGCCTAACGTACTGAGCTCTTTAATACACTCTCTAAGATCCTTGCGTTTATCTGCTCATTAACCCGATATATTGATGAAAGTGTTTTAAATAACACGCAGCATAAAAAATAAATATTAGTTTATCAAAAAAACAACCTTAAATATTTCTAAATTTGAAGTCAAGAAATGGCAAATAAATATTATTTATTTATATTATTTAATATTATTTATATATTTATATTATTAATATATATCATCTAAATAAACACAATTTTTTATACGTAGTTATCTACGCACTTACAATCAACCATATACGAAATATTTTTGACAAAGTGTTCATGCTGAATTTCAATGAAGTGCCCGTCACATTTGAGGCCCGTCTTTTGATATGTTTTGTTATTGTAATCTATACTGAAGTATATCCGGCGACTTCCGCGCACTGTCAATAGTAAAATCGAACTGAAGACTCAGCTGAGTTCCAGCCAAAGCAAACTTAAACCCCAATAGCTCAGAACCCCAATTAGTAGTACAACGCTAGCATGCTAAATAATTTCGAATTGTGGACTCTCTCGATTTTCAGCAAGCTCACACAAATTAATTTGGCAAAAGATGAGCTAAGAATGATAATAAAAAATAATTATTATTTGAGTTTGTTAATCAGCTTGACCTTTGCTAGAGTTGAGCTGAAAATGGGGGGAGAATACTTAAGCAGGAAAGTAATAATTTTGTGATTTTCTTTTTTTTCAATATGATTTTTATTCATTTTTTTGTATATATTTTTTTTAATTAATACATTTTTATAATTCGATAATAACGGTTTTTGCATATCGTTTGCTGTTTGTTGTTGTATTTGTCGTGTTTGCTTTTTACAAATGTTTATCAAGAATCTATAAAAAATTATACAATAACTCAATGAACTTTGAGCGTGAGAGACATGTGAGAGTTTTTCTACAGAGACAACATTGATGCAACAATGATATTTCATTTTTTTGTGGTTTTTTTGTTCGTTGTTTGTTGTGTTGTTTAACATTTATATACATATATAGATTGATATTATAATTAAGCGGCATAATTGTTTATAAATACAATACACACAAATTGTGAAGAATACTAAATGCAAAAATGAAACTAGATACAAAAGTGTCAGACTGAGAGTGAGTGTGTGAGATAGTACAGTCAGTTGAGTGAGTGAGACGGAGAGAGAGATATAGTGATGTATAGAGAGAGATGGTAAGAGATAGAGAGAGAGAGAGCGAGCGAGAGAGAAAGTTAAGTGAGTGAGACAGTGAGTGAGTGAGAGTTCTTGATAATATGTTGAAATATTTGAAAGCGTAACTGGAAACTGGGCAGTTCTATGGGTGAATATCCGAATAATACAAGCTCCAAAGTGTTGTTGTTGCTCAGTGCCTGCCAAACTGTGCTCCAACCGAAATGGCACAAAATGCTCCCCTTGCTTAAATATTAGGCAGTGCTGTGGAGCTGGCACGCCTTAGTTCTTCCAGACGTGGCTGTTTTTAAGTTAGCCACAGTTTGACATTGGCATCGATAGTTAAGAGAGTGTTGCATAAATATATATTTACAAAAGTTGATAGCAGGAAATTGAAAGTTTAAGAATCAAAACTGATAGATTGAGGCTGCAGAGTTGATTGCATAGCTTTGTAGGGTAAAAGTTACTTTCGATGCACACACAAAAGAACAACAACTAACCTTGGAACGTGTGTTGTGGGTATACGGATTGTGCAGGATGTGGAAATTGTTGCACATAATATGAAATGTTGATAAAATATTTAAAATAATATACAAATATCCATATATATATATGAAAAACATTGCCTTCCTTTTCTACTGTGATTTCTGCTTGCAGTGTGCGCTAAATATCAAACATTATTATCGTTCATCATCGACATCATCATCATTATCATCAACAAACTATGATCAAGATCAAGCTTTTGTTTTGCGTTCGTTTTTTTTAAGTTTTGTTTTGTTCGTATTTCCTTCGTCCATGCCATGCCAGATCAGCCGGGTGCCGGGCACCCACTAAGGTGCCCGTTGTTACTAAACTTCTTAGCTAAATTTTACTTACATACAAATAATGTACATGCATTTTGTTTAACGATTTTCAATGGATCTGTATTATCTGCCTGTTTTGTTCCTATATTGTTGTGTGTTGTGGTTGTGGTTGCGGTTGCGGTTGAGAGAGCACCTTTATGACTCGACTACTCGCCAATCCTTAATAGTGGTGCAGCAGAGGGGCATGTGCCAGCACGGGGGCGTGCACAACTGGTGCATGGGCAATGATCTTGGGCGCGGTCTTGTGGACGACGGCATTGAAGCCATTGTGGTCATCAGCGGTGTAGTCAACGGTGCGCACGGAACCATCGGGCTCGACCAGCGAGTATTGTCCTGAGCAAAGCACAAAATAAATTCAAAATTAGTGAATATGTTGAGTGTAGGCAAGTTTTTTGCCCAAGTCTTTTGTGTTGCTAACAATCGTAAAGGCGATAAAATATGCCAGTCAAGTTTGTTGCCTAAGTCTTTGGCTGAACCAAGTTTGTTGCCTAAGTCTTTTGTTTTGTTTGAGACTATTTGAAACTTTAGCTCAAATTTGTTAAGGAAATAACCTTTTTAAGCAATATTTAAGGTATTTACTTGGTTGGGAATCGAACCGTAATGTACTGTGTGTTTTACGTCCCACCCAACTCACCCTTTACAACATCACCATCACGCTCCTCGGCCTGAGACTTGATGTCACCGGTATGGGGATCCTTGATGCCATAGTTGAAGGAGTATTTGGGATAGGCCACCGGCTCCGCATGCACAGCATGGGCCAGCACTGGCGCATGGTGCACCTGCAGCAGCGATGGGGCATAGTGACCCAGCTCAATGGGCACAGCCTGGGCAGCAGCGAACAGCAGAGCGATGGCAACAAAGTACTGTATGTGTGTGTGTGTGTGTGTGCATGTAGAAGAAGAGGCAGAAAGTGAGTCCTTGTTGGGTTACACACAATTTGAAATGCGTGTTTGTTTTTTGCGTACCTTCATGTTTATTATATTGAGCACTGAGACGCAAACACACGACGCGAGCAAAATGGACGAAGGATTCGTTTAAAATTGAACTGAACTGAACTGGGCACAACTGTGTGTCTTTCTGGCTGGTGGCACGGCTATTTAAGACGCTTTGGAGTACCGTTTAGAGCACGAAATCGTAAGCTGAACTGATGTCTGCAACGATGACCAAAAGTATTTATATACGCGCAGGCGATGCAAGCAACCAGCGACGACGACGACGACGACGATGGCGATGGCGACGACTCTCGAGTCGAGCGAGTTGCAGCTGCAGCGGGCGGGCAGCGGGCTAAAGACGAAGGCATAGACATAGAGTCATAGAGACCACGCATGTGCCGGCTGCGATCGCTGCTGCTGTTGCTGCTGCTGCTGCTGTTGTTGCCTCTGCTGCTGTTGCTGCCTCTGTTGCTGCCGCTGCTGCTGCTGCTGGGTGCGGCATTTTCTTGGGCTGGCAAAGTTAAGAAGGCGTTGCTAGCATTTGTGACTTGCTTTTCGGCAGTTGTGTGTATCTGTTAAGGACAGAGATAACGGAGCAATTGAAAGTGACACTTTGTTGTTGCTATATAACCTGAGCTGTTTATTTATTGATCGGCGGCAGTAATTACGCGGCACAGTCAGAGACAGCTTTTAATCGCCACATCAGACTGTGGTCTCTGCAAAATATTATTACCATATCTGTGGCACTCAACGGGCGGCGTTATAATTACCACCAACAGCAACAGCAACAACCAACAACTTGACGCAATTTCTTGCACGACATTTTTGTCAAAAAACAAAAATAAAAAAACAGAACTTTTTTGTGTGTGCGTGCGTGTGTGTGTGTGTTTATGGAATTTCGATGTTGGCAAATACTCGCTTTATTTTTTTATTTTTTACTTTTATTTTGATTTCTTGCTTACGCATATCAAATGCCGCTCGTTTTTCAATCAAATGCTGCTTGTGGCACATGGCAATTTCAATTTGTTGGCTTGCTAGTGATTAATAATGTTTATTTGCATAGATTTAAATAATAATAAGATTAATAAATTGTAAAACTTAGACACAGAATTTAAAAAGCAAATTATACAAATTATTTGTCTATTTATTTATAAAATTGTATATTAGAAATTCTCAATTATAATGTTGTTACTTATAGCCAGAGCAAGGGAGGCCTTCAGGCTGAAATTATTTTATTATTAAATTGTAATATAAGTAAAAAGAAACACATTAAAATAGGATACTTAAGACTAAAAATAACAGCTATCTATATGATTTATTGACCAGATTGCAATTAAAATAGATAAGCTTGTATAAAACATAATGAAACTATTATCAGCTGAAAATGGTTAGGTTATCGAATGACCTATGGTCTCATGGACGTGTCCTGAAGGTCGACTTTTAGGAAACTCATTATATATATATAATTCAAAACTCACACACAAACAGCTGTATGATTGTATTGCCCCACCACGTCCCTGCAATACACCATACATAGAATCAGCTTGTATAAAACATAATGAAACTAAATCCATATCAGCTGAAAAGGTTAAGTTATCTTCATAAAAAATAACAAAAATGTTAGATTAAAACTTGGATTAAGCTTTGGTGCGGACTTAGAATTTCAAATGGACCTGTTGATGAAAGTAATTAGTTCAAGCCGGGATCGGACAGCAAGTGGGTCAGAGGTTAAGGCATCCGCCTAACAGACGGGAGCTCTCGGGTTCGAATCTAGCCGACTACCACTAATATACGGACAAGTTTGGACAAAAATTCTAACTATAAGGTCACTGATGAGGATGCTGGCAGCATCCGAAATTGCGCTATATGACCAGTCAATACTTTTCATATCAATCTTTCTCTATTCACCCTGAATTGTTGACATCAAGTCTTTCATTTACAAACTAAAATACACATTCATATGTTTTTCATATAGCAATACAGTATTCAATTTCATATATTAATAATAATTCTAAGACCTGTAGAAATATAGTATTCAAGCTGAGTCATTAAGATAGAATGTAGCATGGAAATACTTCTTTTTTTGATATGCTTTATATTTTATTATGCTTCATGTTAATTAAAACACTTTCATAAAACTAACGGGTTGCTGAACAGGTACAAACAGATACTATATATAATAAATGCAGGATAGGCCAGCCCTTACCAGATGCTACCTTACCTAAAATCCAATAGACTTCCTGCGGGCGTCCTGCCATAAATCCATTATCCGAAGGAATATATCCCAACAAAATAATAAGAGAATACTTGGATATATTCAGAACATTTATTGATTTAAATCGTTAGTTTAAATCGGCTTTATATTCAAAGTTCTTAAAGAAAAAGTATCTTTTAAGGAATTAATTAAACTTGTACTCTTAACATTTCTTACTTCTATAGTAATAATAAACAAAATATACCGCAACAGGATAGTAAAATAAAATGTGGCTTAAGCCTGGCCTATATTTAATTGAAATCCTCAGTCGAAAGCAGCTTTAAGTGATCAAATTTGCTTTGAAGCATGCTTAAGCCTTCATGGGCTTAACAGTACCCAATTGAAATTAAATATAGAGCTTGTAAATGCTAATAATTATAAGGCATTTTAATCTGTTGATAGACAAGCTTAATTGGTTTTTAAAATTACCGTATCGAATTATAATTATGGTATTTAAGAGCGACACATAATTATCTTATCTGTGTCTAATCAGGCTTGGTAATAGGAGCATTTAAGATAAGTTCCTGCATCCATCAGTCGCTCCACAGGCACACCGTTCACCCAATAGACTCTTGCCCAATACTTGCCCACATGGGGCGCCCAAATTTTTCATGCCCCAACATGTCAAATTTTGGACACGTTAACGTTAAATTTCTTGCAACGCCCACACAGACACGCTATGAGTATGCAACCAACAACAGCAACAAAATGTTCTTGCATGACATATCAGAAAATTATTATTATATCTTGTAGTCAAAAGAGCACACAAGTGGCCAAGAGACGGGACAGATAGACAGACGGACAGACAGACACATGTGCAGAGCATTGAATTGAAACGATGGGAAAAACTTTGTTTGTTTGTGTTGTCGCACAAACAAAGGTGCAAAGATACTTGCCAAAAACAAAAAAGATACAAAAAACAAAAAAAAAAAAACAGTAAACTGCACTAAAAGATACTAAAAGATCATTTGTGGCTGGGAAGGCCTGCTACGAAAACAGAATCGACTTACATAAAATGACTTTAAAGGCGACACATTTACACGGCGCACCAAAAAAGTTTGAAACAATTGTGGGCTAAGAAAATGCAAACATTTGCTAGAGCAATAACAACAATAACAACAATGTGGCCATGCAGCCATTAGAGTTGCCTCAAACCGTTCAGAACTGGTTCAATTGAGCTGAGACAACAAAACTAAACCAGCGAACTATTCGGCTCATTTTGTGCTGTGATCAAATTCTTATTTTTCTATCTTCCTTAAAGCTTTTTAGTTCCTAGAGCAAATATATTACTAAATTCTTAAAAATCGACAAGTTTTTTAGTTCCTACGAGCTAATTCATTACTAAATTCTTAAGAATCGACAAGATTCTTAGTTCACAGAGCAAATATAATACTAGATTCTTAAAAATCGACAAGTTTTTTAGTTCTTAGAGCTAATTCATTCCTAAATTCTTAAGAATCGACAAGATTCTTTGTTCACAGAGAAAATATAATACTAAATTCTTAAAAATCGACAAGTTTTTTAGTTCCAAGAGCTAATTTTTTATTAAACTCTTAGAAATCGACAAGTTTTTTAGTTTCAAGGGCTAAATTCTTACAAATAAGGGGCAAAAATGAGTTTTAAATACACAAATCGAAAGAGTTTGTGACTCTAGTGAACAAAACGAACTAGTTGGGGAATCAAACGAACTAAATCAACAATAAAGCGAACGAAGAAAAGAACTAGTTGGGAAATCAAACGAGAGCTAAACTAACCAAAAAGGGAACGAAGAAAAGAACTAGTTGGGAGAATCAAAAGAAGTAAAGTAACAATAAAGCGAACGAAGAAAAGAACTAGTTGGGGAACCAAAGGAACTAAAGTAACAATAAAGCCAACTAAGAAAATAACCATAAATATAAAGGATTCATTTGAACGCCTTAAATGGAACGAGTGAACTTATTAGTTCAATTGAACAACAAGTTACAACTCGAAGAGCTCCATGCCACAGACTGGCAAACAAGTTGGCCACGTCACGATCGCGATCGCACTTTGGCCGATTTGACAGTGCAACAGAGACGTGGCTGGAGACGGAGACGGAGCTGGAGCTGGAGTTGGATGGCGGTAGTGGGGGTGGGGAGTGAGCCTTTAGAGTTTAGTTGGTTAGTTGGTCAGCGGCAGCTGAAATGAGTGGAACACGCTTTGTCTTTGTCGAACACAATGTTCGATGATTGCGCAACTAAGCGGCACAGTTTGAGAGTCATTGCATTTAGTATTACATACGGCATTGCGGGGGCGACTACGTTAATTGCTGCGTGCAACACTGCGTTTGCACTCAATGCACCTGTGCAACAACTGTCGACGCATGTCACAAAAATGCAGCCACGCCATGCATCAAATTGCAATCGAAATTGAAATCCAAATCGAAATTGCAGTGGAAATCTTTTGGCTTAAACTTTAGCTCAATCATTGCCTCAATCGGCAACTCCAACTGTGGCCATGCTCGGATAAGTAGAACAGAGTTTTAATCTTGATTTATGCGGCGGCATGCAAATATTTGGACAATGGTTTTCTGTTGCATTCGCCGGTTCTCTTGAACATTTAAACGCACTTTGCATTGATTTTAATGACTTGTCAGTTGGGCACTGACATTGATTTATGCACACAGACTATCAGTTTTAGAAAGGCCACAGGCTACAGGCCACAAGTACCACAATCAATGTCTTTACTCAAATGTAATTTAAGTCAAACTCTCAATTTTGACGGCTTCGCACTACGCTGCGTATGCGTAACTTGACATTTCCGGTAACAGTTGCAGCTGCTGCTTCCCATTTGTTGCCACGTTTAGTCTAAGGGAAATTTGTATACATTACACTTCCGAAATGGAATTTAAAACCATATAAACAATACGCACAGCACACATACGCAGCGTGGTCACAAACCAAGCTGTACTGCAGCAGCGTAATAGTTTTGTAGTAGTGTGTTTAAAATATATCTATTTAAATTTTAAAGAATTCATGACAGTAGTTTTGATAGTATCTATATTTGTTCCAGCTAGTGCTGGATAAATTATCATTAGGTTTAGTATTGTATACTAGATTTAAATTGTTAAATAAATTAATTTATTAATATAATAAATAAATAAATATTTGTACACAAGTTAGATATAGTTTTATAAATGTATCTAATTTTAAAAAATAACAAAATATTTCTACTAAATAGTTCTTTATGTTTTTTCCTAGATGCAAGCTAATTTGATCTAATGAAACCCAACTTCTCTATCCTTATATTATTCTCGTTTAGAGTTAAAGGTGTGTTGATGAGAGTTAGGATATAAATTTTGCTTGGATCTAAGGACTATATTAAAAATGGCTTACATTGCTTTTAACACCTGTGTCTTCTGTTTAATTAAGATCAGTTTACTATATTGTTTAGCTGACTTAAAGGAATGTTAATCTAAATCTATATGTATGCACATACGTATATAGGTATCTAAAATCTTTGATATTTTTCCTATATTTTTTTTAAGAGGTTAAACGTCATAGTTGCAATTTGAACCTGAATGATTCTATGTACTAATACTACTATTTTTCAAATTTTAAATAATTTAAAACTTATGGTATGTTTCTGTATATTCGTTTTTCAATTCATTCTTTCTTTTCGGGCTAGGAACTTGCTATTTATGTTTTGTTTGCATATTCAAATATCAAATAAAATGATATTAAATGCTGCTAAATTTGCTATAAATTAAAATATATTTAAAATACTCATAAAAAGTTGCTATAAATTTGAAATTTTCATTTAAACGTGTCAATTGTTAGCCGTTTACACTGTTTAGCGCGTTTTGGGCACTGCATCTGCGGCTAATTAAAACATTTTCGCCGACATTCTTGCACGTCTGGCCAGACGCATGCTGTCCAGTTTTGGAGGCAGCCTGTCATTCTAAGCGGCACGCCATAAATCTTCACCACATTGCGGCAATGCGGCGGCTCTGGGGATGCTATTAGTGGGCCACTAAGATAGAGTATCTACTCGTAAGTCCAAGCCGCTTGTCAATTAGGCACACGATGCCCAGCCAAATGCCAAAGAGCTGGCAACCCAATTGTGTCGCCAACTCAATTGTGAGATTACTAACTAGATTTGGTCACGCTGCCAGCTTCTCCTCGTCCTCGTCCTCCTTCTTCTTCTCCCGCTGTTGCTGGTGCTGCTGCTGCGGCGCCTCTTGGTCCAGTTGGTCACTTGGTTAGCGCCAATTCGGCATTATTACCGCATCGCTAGAGGCTGCTACAAAATAAAAACTCGACTTAGTTTGATCCACTTTCGTTTGCAGTACCCCGCAGCCACTTACCTCACTCCGCCGCCTCACTGATTTTCGCACATTTAATACGATTTTGAGCATTTGCGCGTATGAATTAAGTGTGTGACGAAATGGACTCGCTGCCAGGCTGCTTACAGGCCAGCCAGCCAGTGGTGCCGAGTGGTGCCAAGTGGAGCACATACGCATAAGCAAAACCAACAGAAACAGAAACAGATTTCAGTCTCAACGAGATCGCAACAATGTTGATGCCTGGTTGGGGCAGTTGCCAATTGCTGCGCCTGATTGATTCCGATCGAACGCAACGGCAACGCACACGCTCCACCTGGCAGCTCAGCATCGACTCTGCGGCTCTGTGGCAGCAGCAGCAGCCAGTTGGATTACGCAAAAGCATTCCCAGCACCACAAAGTCCACAAAGACAGACATTTCAATTAGCTTTTGCTTTAGATTTTTATATTATGCTTATATAAATCATATTTGATGTAGATTAAACGTTTATCATACCATAAAATACCAAGTGCCAAGTTAATTCATTTCAAATTTTGTAATATTTTCTTGGTTTGGTATACTTTTTTTTGGTATATTACATAGATCACTTTAGAATAGCTTATACATAGCTCATATGCTTTTGGAAATTGACACAAAAATACCACAAAATACCAAAGAAAGAAAATTTATTGCCTGCTGTAGCAGTTTGGCATTTTTTTTCGAAAGTATTTTTTTATAGTATTTTTTTTTAGTATTTTTTTAGTATTTTTATAGTATTTTTTTGATATTGTTGAAAATCATATTAATAAACAAATTATTTGCCTGCTGCTTATAATAAATGCAGCAGTTTGGTATTTTTGAAAGTATTTTTTGACTATTTTTTTTTTTTAGTATTTTTTGGTATTTTGTTAAAAATCATATTAATGAAAAATTAATATATGCAGCAGTTTGGTATTTTTTTTTTAGTATTTATTTAGTATTTTTTTGGTATTTTGTTAAAAGACATATTAATACTCTTCACTGCTGTCCTGCTCCTCCTGCTGCTGATTGTGTGTGTTAGCATCCTCATAGCCCTCCTCACTGCTGCCTTCGTATTCCTCATGATCGCCGCCGCCCTCGTTTTCGCCCTCGCCCCCCATCCTCACCCTCTTCGCCGCCATCGCCTTCGTCATGATCCTCATGAACTTTGTACTGAGGCTGGACTTCTGGTGGTGCTACCTCGTCGTACTCCGCTTCCTGTTGCTCATCCTCACCATCAGCCGCCTCGTGTTCCACTTCATTGGCATCCTCATGCTCCACATGCTGCTCCACAGCCGCAGCACCCCCCTCGCTGCCATGGCCATGCAGGGTGCCGACGCCATTTGTGAGTACCTCGGCCTGAAAGCCATTCTCATCGTCGGCCGTGTATTTGACCACGCGCAGGGTGCCATCAGGATCGACTACGCTGCGTGTTAATGAATGCGTTGACAATGGCAGCACCACTTCTAGGCCACTACTTACCTGTAGACACCGCGCACCGCGTCCCCATTGCGCGTCTCTTTGCGATTCTGCAGCACACGCGACTTTCCATCCTCGATGCCATAGGCGAAGCTGTATTCGGGCCGTGCCACATAATCGGCATGCGTGCCACCGCCATGTGCATCGGGCACCGCTACCAGCCGCTCCGGCCCCACCACCGGTCCCTCAAACCGTGCATAGGAATAGCCAACGGCCGAGCAGCAGGCCAAAGCTGAGAAGATCGCCAGAGCCAGCAACTGCCACGAGCCGTTGACCAACTGAAGATGCCGCTTAACGCGTGCCGGCTTGGACTTGGCCACAACACGGAAGCACAAACAAGTGGCAAGTGTTTTCGTCTTTGGGGTTCCAGCTGCCTGGCCGGTTGCGTTGATGCGTTGTCGCTTCTTCATTGCTGTTGATTTATTGATTGAATTTCAATGTTTTTTATTACTACTATTTTTTTTTTTGTTATTTTGATATTTGTTTTAATGTTTTTGGCGTTGGGAGCTTGGCTTTGAGCTGAATTAATCCCCAGTAGCGGTCGCGTTTCTCAATCGGATTTGCGTTTATACTAAGCGTGAAATGTTGCACTTCTGGGATATTTATAGCCCCCGGGGGCCACTGGGGAAAGGTTCAGGCCTGGCCGCAACAATCATTTTGCATATTTCCGCAAATTATGCGCTTCAATAATCATCTCATCCAACTGGAACTGGCCAAGAGCGCAAGTGATGCGGTCGCCTATGCCTGATGCGAGCTACATTTGTTGATGGCTTTCAAGCCGCACACTTCCTAAAACCAAAATGAACACTTTATACAATACACCAGCAACAAAATGATGTTATCAATGAAAAATGAAATATTTATTTCAACTATTTATAATATCCAAAAGTAGTTTAATAGAAATCTGCAATAGTATGTAAAAGGCAGAAGAAGGCTTTCCGTTAGGATTCTAATTTAAAACCCAGAAGCTCATACTTTGCATAGGCTAGAAGGCATGAAGAAAGGATATAAATCGATAAAGATGTGAAAATTAATCATGCCTAATAGAAGTCAGGATATTTTTGACAAAGCTAGAGCTGCAAATCTAAGAAGCATCTAAGAATTCTCAAACAACATTTATTTTTGCAAATAAACAAACTTGAAATGCTAAAATAAGAAGGGTTATAAAACATGATCAAAATGACATTACGTGTATAATTTGGTTGAAAGTGCGTGTTTTAGCGACGTATAGTTTTGTGAATGAAATATTTAAGGCTTGACTTCAAAAATTCAGGGTAAATTAGAAAAATTGTATATGAAAAGTATTGGCTGGTCATATAGCTATTTCGGATGCTGCCAAGCTGCCAAGGTTAACTTTTAACAAAGTTATGAGTGTTGGAAATCTAGGAGGCTACTCTGGTGCTTAAAAGTTTACAAGTCGGATTTTATCAAAATTTAAATTTTTTTAATGAAAATTAACAATATTGAAATGCCAAATTAAGTAAGACTACAAAACATAAACAAATATCCATGACGTATGTACATTTTTGACAAAGTTATGTGTGTTGAAAGTCTAAACAGTTCGATTTTCCTTTTAGCAGCAGCTATAAACTAAATAGAATGAAGCTGCTTAAGACTTTTGGTTTGGTAGAGAAGATCGCTCAAGTTTGATGCTTGCGGGGAATTGACGGTTAAAAAGGGAAAGCAATTTTCAGATCGCACAAATGCAAGTCGATTGGAAAACCCTAACTAATTTGTATGTTGTTTGACATTTTTGGCTCATCATAGTCGTAATTTTGTTTGAGTTTTACTGACCAACTTGACCAGGGGCTTGGGCCCACCTGTCCAAACAGGCATTTGCCACCCGCTCATCAATTTGCGGAGCCGCGAAAAAAGAAAAACATGAAAATCGCTTTAAGCGCGTTCAGCTGATTTGCCACCAGTCTTAAGGCGATGTTTATGATGCCTGCTTAAAGATCGAACAGCTGGGTAGTCATGATAATCAGGCAATACTTTGCCAAACGCAGCTGCAATTTTGCAGCTTTGACCTTTTTTTTTATGTTTTTTGTTTTTTCCTTGATGGTGAGGGTTCCGCCAAAGAAATATGGCTATTATTTTGACTACTTCTAATTTATAAGCAAGGCGCACTGTTGTTGTTGCTGCTGCTGCGACTACGACTGTTGTTTGGCATGAAAAATGCATATATCATTGGCCCCTGGTACTTGGCGGCAGTTTGTTTGGGCATTAAAGCGCGCACAGTAGCCCAGGCCGTATACAGTGAGGCAGGCAGGCAGTCAGGCAGGCAGACAGTCAGGCAGCGGGGCAGTTGGGCAGGCAGCCCATGAGGCGGGCAACGGCATCGTGGGAAAACTTGTTGTTGGACGGCGAGGCGCTTAATTACCCATTACACAAATGCGGCTTGGCAGCTTCACTGTGGCAACAAGAATCGCTCATTGCGAATTGCAATTCGCAGTTTTTGGTTGGCTATTAACGCCAGTACGTAATTAAGACGCAGTCGCAAAATCGCATGTCGCCAGCCTTAGTTCGTTGCCTAAGTCTTTCGTTTTGCCCTTTAGTGGCGGCGGCACGCAACCGAATAAGCCAAATGTGCCATTGCATTATGAGTTATGTTGCTGGTGTTGTTATTGTTGTACTATAGCTGTTGTTCCATGTTGCAATGCAAATCGTTGTCATTGCTGCTGTCCGTCTGCAGTTGGAATGAGGGACAACACGGCAATCAAAGTCTATTAAAAGCAAAACTAAGCCACATGCCAAACAATCATGTTGCTGACCAAACTCCGCGCTGTGCCAGACAGCGAACAGAGCCTAAATAGTTTGCCAGACAAGGTAAGAGTTAGGGGAGAAGTCGAGTGGAGGGTATGATGCTGCTGCCGGTAGGTATCTTTCTTGATTTCAAATTGCATATAATGCTCAGGCCATGCTGCGGCTCTGTTTCTATTTATTTGTGATTATGTAAGTCAACATCGTTCCAGTCTCACTCACAGCCTACAGCTCGCAGCTCGCAGCTCCACTGCTCCACAGCGCTCCACAGATCAGCTCTTGTAGTGTCCAGTTCCAGTTTCCCATCTCAAATGCGGTCACCATGCGGCTTTTCACTATTAACAGCCAACGGCGCTGCTCTGGTTTGTCTAGCTTTGATTTTGTTTTCATTTGCGTCGACGGCGTCATCGTCGTCGTCGTCGTCGTCGGCCTGCTCTCAGCTCCAGTACCAGCTTTTGATTGCAACAGCTACACACAACAAACACACACAACACACACACTGCTGATACATTTAATGAAAATGAAATTGAAATGCGAGCGCAAGTAAAAGCGGTTCCATTAGGCGCTTATTATGTGAAGTTTACAAGTGTTCTTGTACTTATATAAAACAGCTGGCAAAATGTTTTAATATAATTAATATTAATGAAACTTATACAATTTAGGAAAATTTAAATTGAAGTTTCATTTAGTAGTCCAATAAATCAGTTAGGAATTGATTAAGAAACAGGATCATAATGCTTCAAAGATATTAATACGATTAGAGCTAGAATTCTTGTATAAAATATACAGGCTATTTTTGTATACCCTAGCAGAAGGTATTATAATTTTGTCACGAAATATGTAATGCACTGAAGCAGACGTTTTTGACCCAATAAAGTATATATATATATATTTCTGAATCAGCATGAATAGTCGAGTCGATATAGCGATGTCCGTCTGTTTCTATGCAAACTAGTCTCTCGGTTTTCAAGCTATCGTAATGAAACTTGGCACAGATCTCTCTTTTTGCTGCAGGCAGTTCCTATGTCAGAACCAGCCTGATCAGACTACTATAACATATAGCTGCCATAGGAATGATCGGTCGACAACTATGTTTTTGTATGAAAAACTTTTTTGTTCAAAAAGATATACTCACCAAACTCAGTCAAGTCAAGTCTCTAGTGAGTTTATACTTTATACTGACCAAATTTGGTAAAAATCGGACCACTATATCACATAGCTGCCATAGGATCGGGTGAAAAATGAGTTTTTGTATGAAAAACCTTGAGTTTACACAAATATTATATCCCAACTAAGTAGAGTCTTATTATTATTCACATAGATTATTGTAAGTTGATCAAAATCGGACCACAAACATTGAGTTTTGTATAAAAAACATTACTTCTAGGGTGAATAGCTGCGACACGTCGAAGATAGCCGTTCTTGCTTGTTTTAGCAACTTTGAAGTGAATATATTAATATATTCCAAGTTAGATTTATCAAATTAGTACACACGCGAGTTGCAGCCCAATGAATAAAGTTTTATATGGTAGCATATCTAAGGCAGCAGCTCCCAATCGCCGGTCCGTGCAACATGCGTAACTCATGTCATATTGGATTGCGTGACCGTACAGTGGATACTTCATAGCCATATCATGGACAGCACAGCGTCTGTCGGGCAGCTGTCAAATGGTTGTAAGCGTTTTTCCAACCGTGTTACAATGTGCGAAAACAAATGCGAGTATTTGACAATGCACTAAATGCGTGGCACATAAATTGACGCAGTTCGAACCATGTAGCACCATCAAGTGCCTCAGCCCGCTGCCCCTGCTGTCCCTGCCTCGACCAACTGTCTAGGTGCCAATTAAAGCTACATAGCAAACAAACCAAGCCAAAATGGAACAGATCTCGCCGAGGCGAAGTCTTTTGATTCTTGGCGGTGTATTTTATGCACCTTTGACATGCAAGCTGATCAGGCTGCAAGTCCAAGATCTGCACGCTGAGTCGGCACAGTTTACACGAATCGGGCAACAACAACAATATCAACAACAACTGCAGACAGTTTTTATTTTACAAACCAGAAATAAGTTCTAAATTCGAATCGACGAAAATTGAATACCCTTGCGGCGATGCTAATAAAATTGCTCTTAGCTCAATTCAATCGAAACTGAAAAGTTCATTTAAGTAAAAATCGAATTTCAATCGATTGTTCCTAAGTCAACTAAAAGACATAGTAAAGCGATGTGGGAACTAAATGAAGTTTGTAGCTTATTATACAAAAATCTAATATTCGACAAAGGAGGCTTTGATAACTAAAAGATATAGTACTCCGATTTCTTTTAGTTCTTAGAGAGCATAATGGAACTTGAAATTGATGCAATTGGTCCTGATATCATAAAAAACAAATACGTTGTTCAATTTTCAATCGTACTAGCGGAACAATTGTTTAAATAAAATATAAAAATTTAAAAAATATATATATACATATATATTAATAAATTTCCATCGAATTTTTCCAATTATGTCAATTTTATGATATAGTTTTTTTGGTTCTGGCTGTAATGCCAACAGCAAAAGTATATATTTATAGTCACTAACTCTTCCAAAGCGTTACACACATCGTGACAATATTAAAATACCCCTCGCCAAGGGTAAACAAGTAAGAACGTTGCAATCGGACGCACCCGACTTCAGAATACTCTGTTTCCAGTCCTGTATAATTTGGTTATTTGTGGGCTCGGAAAGAGACGCGAAAATAACAGTAGTCTGTATGTCAAATTTGATGACTCTACCTGTACAGCCGGGGGAGATATAGATTTTGCTCATTTGTAGGGGTGGGGGTGGGGTGTCCAAAAATTGCTTGATGCAGATTTGTCTAAGGGGTCAACATTAGTCTGTATGCCAGATTTGGCGAGTCTAGGTGATTATATATATATATATATACGTAGGTGATATACGCCTGTGAAAAACGTGTTTTGGGAATAGCATATGCCGATTTTCGGGGGAGGGGGTTGGGGTGTCAATAAATTTTTGATGCAAATCTGTCAGGAATCTCAACATTAGTATGTATACCAAATTTGCTGACTATAGCTTTAGAAATGTGGAAGATGCCGGTTTTCGTCGAATTGTGTAGGAGGGGATGGTCGATCTTGACACTTCATAAATATACACTAAGATGTGTACCAAGTTTGGTTGCTCTAGATTCAAGGGTGTGGAAAATATTGCATTCCTACGCAAACCCAATATACACTTCTTCCCGTCGGGAGCAGAGTATAAAAATAGAGGAAAAAATTACGAAATTTGTCGTCTGACAAAAAGCGCTGAAAACGATATAAATTAAATTTACAATTTTGGTGCTCATTAAATGTTGAGCAGATCGACTTTAAATGTTTCTTGCCGCAATTGTTTTTGCCTTGTTGCAAGCATTTTGACCAAAATTAGAACATCGCTTTGGGAAATCGCCGAAAAGGCCTTTAATTGTTTCAATTTCGGGTCGGTTGCTCTATGGTTTTGGCCAATTGCTTTTGTTGCCAGGCCGTTAAATTTTCTCGCAATTGTCACAAATTGAATAATGTCTCAATTGAACAACAACAAAGTCAACATTGTTTGCAGTTGTTTGCACAGTTCACAGATTGCCGCTTAAATCGCTCAACTAATTACGTGTTAAGACAACTGAGTTGTTTGTTTTTTATGGCATCGCAATTGTATAATTGTGCATTTTGATATAGTAAAAAATAGATATAGATATATATAACTGGGCATAGTATATGTGTATATCCTGCCAGCTGCTGCCAAGGCATAGTTGCAGTTGAAAGTGAAAGGCAATCATGCAACGCCCACTTGGAACTTGGTTGCTAAATACACACATATGTATGTATATGCTATAGTATATATCTATATTCAGCTCAATAAAACTCGATTTTTATATAATTGTAACTATTTTTGACTAATTTGCCTGCCTGCGATTGGCAGCCCAAAACGAATGACTTGAAAAACGAACTTGCTGCTGCTGCAGGCTGAAGACGCCTAGTGCAAAATTAGATCAAACAGCCTACTAACTAAGCAGCTAACTAACTAAACGAACCGGTAGCCATTTGCCATGTGCCAGACAGACAGTCAGACAGTCAGCCGGTGGCTAACTGGCAGTCGCACCACTGACCAACATTTGGCTCAAACAACAACAACAACAACCGGCTGCACGCCTTAAGATCGATACAAATATGGGTCAGTATATAACATCGTGCACGTAGACATCTGATAATCTATGCAGCAAATGCAATTTTAATTGCCAATCATCAATGGGTACAACAGCTACCGGTTGTATAAGTAAATGCCAGTAATGTTTTGGGTCTTAACTGGATTAATATGTATCTGCTGAAATGTATATAATATAGCTTAGCGCTAAGTTGACTTCAAAATACACAACAAGCTCGTGTGAAGCGAGCGCAGATATTCAAACTAATATTAATATATATATATATGGGAAAATCTATTCCAAAAAAACTACTTTGCAAACTGTTGTAGTCTCTAAGATTAATCAAGAGTATTAATTTCATTTATTTATTTATTTAATTACGAAAGCAAGACAGTGCTGCCGCGAATCAAAAAATATAATTTAGTAGCTAGATTTATGGATAAAATATCTATGGACATGCTTGTTATCCTTTGCATATTTCTAGAAGAGAACTGCTCTGTGACTATAAATATAATTTAATACACAATGGAAAAACTATTTATATACATAGGTTATAGGGTCCTTCTGCTTGTTATGTTTAACACATTCCTAAAGAGATCTGCTTTGTGACTATAAATATAATTTAATACATAGATTTATGGGAAAACTATGTATATAATAGATTATGGATCTTCTGCTTGTTATTTTTAACACATTCCCAAAAGAGAACTGCTCTGTGACTATAAATATAATTTAAAACACAGATTTATGGGAAAAACTATGTATATACATAGATTATAGGGTTCTTCTGCTTGTTATCTTTAACACATTCCTAAAAGAGAACTGCTCTGTGACTTATCCACCTTTAAAAGACTGAAATCGACCTTATTTTAGGTTAACAATACTCATGAACTTTTGATCACCCTAGTTTTGTTAGACTTATTTCTAATTAAACAAAAGTTGAAGGCAAAATAAGCTGTATATTAATACTTAGTTTACAGTGGTGTCGCGTAGAACAAGAATATTGTTACTTTGCCCCAGATATGTCTAAAATTATCCAAGAATCTTAATATGCTGCACCTTTTAACGCTCCAACAAAAGACAACGCGCATGCGTAATAGTTTTTTAAAGACCCAGCCCCACATATGTTAACGCCTACAACATTTCAAAATAAACGCCAATCGATTTAAATGTTCAATAACTTAATTAAACGCAGATTGAGGTTAAATTTGCATGCAAATTGCCATTTGTTTGCAAGGGCAGGGGCGTCTGTTTGTATTCATATTTGAAAAACTTGCCGAGATTTCAATCTATTTTGAAGCAATTAAATTAGCAAACGTTACGTCTATACTAGCTGCAATAGCAGTGGCCAAATAAATCGTTAATAAGCAAACAATTAACAAGTTTACTTATATGTACTGCCGTTATAATGAAGAACAAATAATTGCCGTTGATTAAAGTGCTGCTTGAAAAGCCAAAGTTAATTGACATTTAAGGCAATTCATTACCTAACTTAAGAGTTAATAATGTCTGCGGGGGCTGTTCGATTTTGGGCAACGCTGTCTTTAAATATCAACTGAGGACAGCCAAAAGCCATTGCTAATTGCATTGACTGCATGCACTAGTTTTCTGGAAATGCTGTTTTCACATGCTCGATTTTGTTGTTTTTTTTTTGCGCGCGTTTTTCCAAAATTTACATATGACCGTATGGAAATCTATTTGTCTGTGGCGCCACAGTTCTCAGGCTCAGTGGACACTGGGACACTTGTTTGTGGCGGCAATTAATGTTACATGCAGACGGGCTGCATAAATCAGCCTAATTGCTATATTTAAATTCTAAATATGGACTTTTTTTAGCCAAGAGCGCGCGCTTGTCTTGTTGTGACCCGACATGATCGCAAAATACATGTTATTTGCATGTAATTTATGCATAAGTTTTTCTGACCACCAACAGGTGGTGCGGAGTTCCTTTTTTGTTTTATTTCAAATGTTTTTTTTTTTTTCAATTTCTATTTGTGTGCCACCAAAAAAGTTGTTCTGTTTTGCGTTATTTTAAATTGCCCGCGCGTCGTAATCGATAGGCTGCTATCGTTCTCAGTGTTGTAAAATGTTTTCGATTGTTGTCACGACAATCACGGCTGATACGCAACTCGTGTATAGTGCGCAGCAAAATGTTTAAAGTAATTTAATTAAAGACAACATCGTGACTGCAGCCCACAACATCAAATGGATCAATAAAATTTTAATATAAAGTGTAATAATAAATGTGTTTCTACAAAATGTAGTTAATGAAACATTAACGTAAACAATATTTTGCCTATGCTTCTTATCGAGATCAGCGTACCGGGCCGCGAAACTAAAACTATCGATAGGTTGTTATTGTGAATTTATCGTAGCAAAGCCGGATCGCATTTTGCAAAATAAATTTGTTTACCTTGGTAAACTTGTGTTGTTGTCGACAAAAGACAACGGCATGTCAATGGAAAACGAAATCGAAATGGATAACAACATAACTGATGGCGACAAGATGGAAACGGAAGCGCAGCCGCCAAGAAAAACTCCAAAACTAGAAATGCATTACGACGCTGATAGTGAAATGAACGAGTCGGCACCGACGCCAGAATTTATTACACCCAAGAAGGAAGCGATTTCAGCTGAAGTGGATGATGATGATGTCTCCACGGTACTGGCACCCACTTCAGCTGCAGTGGATGATGATGCTGTCTCCATGGTGCTGGCACCGATTAGCCGGCCAATAAATGAAGCCAAATCCAGGCAAAGTTTAAAATGGAATCTGCGTGTTTTAATCTCAAATATGTATATGGAAACCAAAGAACGTTTGCCTGGCGCCCGTGTGCCCAAATGCCTGCACAATACGAGCCAATGTGTAAGTAAACATCGCTGCGCCATGCTTCCGGATGCACCAGACATTCGCATAGCCCAGGAGCTGCGTAATAATCTGCATAATCAGCACTACGATACATATTTGGATATGCTGGAAATGATGGCGCTTCAGTGTGTCTATCCGGATGAGAGTGGTTTTGATCGACTCTTCGATATGATGATGGTAAGTCCAGAAGGATCACTGATAGGACAATAGATGAAATATCCTCCTATGCCTGTAGATGCCCTCAACGTGATCAAGATTCTTGTTGACTGAATGGTTAACTTCTAAGATCAATATGTGGCACATCACCTAATGATATAATAACTCTTTCAAGATACTTACTACCAAATCGTTGACTATGGAAGAACTACGCAGCATATACATAAATATAGTACGCACCTTTTATATGCTGTTGGACACGTTTCCACCCTGTTGGACAGCGCTGCGTCCTTACTATTTGCATTTCCTGGGCGTCAACAATGCGTCCGAACAAAAGCCACAAAAGTTGCAGCTACTTTTGGACTTGTTGGAGGAGTGCATGTCACAATGCAGCGAAACTGAGCTGGGCGAGCTTACAAATTTCTACGAGGAGTTTGCTCATGATTATGCTGAGGAGGAGAGTGGCGCCTTGTCAGCGGAAGAAGTATTTATGCGCCATGTGCAGGACTACGACTGGCAGGGCAACAAGCAGTGGACAGATGATTTTAAGAAAATGTCAGCATCGGTCCGTCTGGCACGCCTCACCGATGCTTTAAACATTATATGCTGGGTGCTGGAGCGCGAGTTTATGTCCTGGCTGGATCACAATCGCATGCAGCAGGCAGAGCCTGATATATTTCAGGAAGAAACAAAGCCATTTGTGCTTATCGTTTTTGGTATGACATCCAATATGCATCTGACGGATTTAACCCGCCAGTTGCTGCGTTTGTACAGCCGTGCGGCAGCAAAATCCATGCATCCTAATCGCCTCGACATACTGCAGGTGAATTAAATTAAAGTTTCTCATTAATTTCTACTAATAATTACAGTCATTTATTATTTAGCGCTTTGTATCACTCATCATGGAGGCAAGCAATACAGCAGAGCTGCATTATGTCGATAATGCGCTGATTTATCCCGCTTTGGGTGCCAAAACGTCTCGTCTTATTGGCGAGTTCTTTAAAATATTTAAAACCGAAAATCCCACGCACATAAGTACCTATATCAAGACCATTGAACAGCTGGATCAGCCCTATTTGCGTTACGCGTTTGCCGATCATTTTCTACAGCTATTTTATTGCTCCGATGCTCCATTTGGGCCTAAGAAGATATGCGACGAGCTGAAGGCAAAACAATGGCTCAAATATAAGCAGGAAACCACAATTGAAGAGGATGACGATGAGCAGCTGCCACGTGAGGTTTATCTGAAGATAATGCTAAATGCACTGAAGGATTATTGCAAATGGTTGAATCTGCAGCCGTTCTGGAAGTACATGAAAACCAAGACGCCAGTTCAGCCGCTACAGGCGCAAACCACAAGTCCTCTTGCCACGCCCGTGGGCGTTGTTACCGGCGATGTGGGCAAAATATTCATGCTCGATGAAATGCAAAAGGAGGCGCATACCTGGAGTAAGCGCATGAACTTTAAAGTGATTGTCGCCAAGCCCAAAGTGAGTCTGCCCTTGGCCAGGATCGGTGCGAGCAAAATGGCCCTGCTCTATGGTGGCGACTTACGACAGCTGCGCTATCTGCGTCGTGTGCTCATGGAGGTCAACCGTCTTGTGGATGTTGCAGATTGGCTGGACTATCTGAATGATTTCCTAGGCGCAGATGAGCCACCCGCATCGGCTGCGCATGTGATAAATTAAAACTCAATCTATATATTAAGCTACCACCATACTATAACTTTAATTCAGCATAACATATTAGTACATAACGTAGCTTTAAGTATGTCTAATTGGCGCTCATTGTTTAAATCTTAAATATTTTCGTTACATTGTGTCGGTTCTCAAAGAATGAGAGTTATATAGTGATTTATGTTTATGAATTCCAGTTTTATTTTACAATTAATTTTAAGATATAAAACGATTTGTTTGTTAACAGGCATATAAGGTCATATTATTAAGAAGAACAGCAGATACAAATACTTTAAATACATATATTAAATATCATATATTAAACATGATTGAGTTTTCTGTCAGCTGTAAATCAGGTAACTTTTGTTTGGGAGCTTGTGCACATATAGTCTATTTTATTTAGGAAATAAATTTTTAATTTTTATTATTATAAAGAAGTTTCCACGTAATTATAAATTACGCGTAACGTAATGAAAAATCAGTTTTGCGCTGCGACGTAAGCGCATTTTGATTTACGTAACGCAACGTAGGCGCAAAATGAGTAAAAAACTCCACCGTTAACAGAAAACTCCTCAATTTAACAGAGCCATGTTATTAACAGAAATAAGTTAACAGAAACTTGCCAGTAGCATACCAATTTATTAAGATTATTTATTTTAATGATATTTAGAAATATATATGGTTAGTAGGGCCGAAGTTGCCTTCATCTATATTTTAACATATTTTTGCACTATATTCTTACTCATAGACTCATTTTAATCATCTTCATTCATTCATCTTGGTAAGCTGTTAAGAATGTAATCGGCTCAAAAACTGCTTTGAAATATCAAGATAATAATTGAAATTTCAAAGCAGTCAAGTTGTAATTCATTATATAGCACACAAATCATAATAAATATGTGAATAATTCTGCTATTATTTGCAATAATTGGTTAAGTAATAAATCCTTTGTATCTTGTTTAACATTACAAATCCATACAAGTTTAAAAATAACTGACGCTGGGATGCGCAACAGAGTGCTATGTTAACTGTTGATTTGCGCAATCGTGTTTCTTGCAATCGCGAGCAGGATAATATCCTTGCTGTTAAAAAATACTTTCAGTTGATTTTAGCAGCACAACCCCGTCCGTCGCCAGCAGTAGAAGCAGCAGCAGCAGCAAATGCTTTCCGGTCGCGACAAAACACGCATTTTGGTCAAGTGTTATTCAAATAATAATAATAAACTACACTGACAAGTGCAAATCAAAATTGTACGTGAAATAACATAACAACAAAATGTGCCGTGCAATATAGTGTAAAAGGAGCAGGAGCAACAACAACAGCGAGCGCGTTGGGTGCACAGTGGTTTTAAAAAGTACGGAAGGAAAACGGGCCCCAAACAGCATAAGTAAGAAAGCCTAGGCAAAATGTCGACAATTGTGGAACAGGTGAGAGAAACTAACACTGCTAACGCACAAAAGTGACAGGAAGCGAAAGGAATATTACATATTTTATATAATTTCATTCAAGCTTATCAGTTATTAAGCCAGTCTTAACCGTATTCTTAACGAGAGCTATGTATATTGCCGACAACGGCGTAACATTCAGTGTCAGTGTCTACCAGGCGGCTGGCTGTCTGTCTGTCAGTCTGTCTATCTACTTATGGCTGAGTGTGTGTGTGTGTGTGTAGCTATCCTGCTCTCAGTCGCGCGCTCACTCTCTCACTCTCTTTGTGTCTGTGTGTGAGTGTGTGTATTGGCATGTTTTGCATTGCCATGCCAACGGCATCGAGACATCGCTGGCACTTCCTGTTCGGCAGATATTGCTTCGATTTGACAGTAAAATTCGATTAATTTCTAATCTGTACATCAGCGTGACAAGTGCCGGGGAATCAGACCCATGCTCCGGCTCGACAAATATAAATAGCTGCCATTTTGTCAGCGTATTGAAATCCACACACTCACACACACGCAGGCACACTCCAAACTGACGCGACATTGCATGCAAATTTCATTTGCATATTCCTCAACTCAACCAACCTTATGCCACACACACAGACACACACACACACGTGTGTGTCCGTCTGTCCGTGATTTGACATTTTGTTGCAGAAAAAGTTTTCAATTCAGTTCACTTGTTTGGAATTTCAAGTGCAGCAGTCACACATTCACATTTCAAGTGCCCCATTTAAATTTATTACTTTCATTGGACGCTCTGACATGACAGTAAGTTTTCGCCTTGTCAAGTTTTCTAATTGTATCTTAATTTTATGTAAATTATGCGTCATGTTCTAAGTTACTACATCTTCTATATCTTTTTTTTAAACATGCTCCAGCATTTCCGTATTCTGCGCTGTCAAAGTCACGAAAACTTTTGTTGCATATTTCAAGGCGCGCATGTAGCGCGAGTCATTACGTTTTATAGACTTTATAAGAACTTCGTTGATGCAGTTTGGTCAAAGTTTTCGCTGCGTTGCGTTGCCAGGTGACTGCTGTATATATACTATATATATATATATATCTTTGCGAAGATATCATGTGAATTGTTGGAGCAGGCGACAGCGCAATTCGCTAAAAACTTTTATCCAAGATTAAAGTTCTATAGCAGGAAAAACATTTTCAAGCGTTTATGGCTACGCTTGTATGTTTGCTCAAAGCAAGCATTCTTGTCCTGGTGTTTAATGTGTTTTTTTTTCTTCGTTTTTATTGTGCTTTGCAGCACAGAGAAAAGCAGGAGAAGTAAAAGAAATAATCGTCAACATGGGTTTCAATTTACATTTTTATTAAAAATAAAACTAGTTATTATAATAAAATACACAACATGCTTTGTGTTGCTGAAAAATATCAAATCCCTTATAGCATTCAAATTTATCAGAGTAAACTTAAAGCTTTGTAAATCTGTGAAAGCTTAAGAAATGTTGAATGCAATTTTAGGATATGAGCAAAGTTTGCTTTTTACATGCGTCTTACATTGAATTTTGATTTATTTTATTTATATTTGTTGCCAATTTTGTAAGAACTAAACTTGTGTATGGCTTAAAAAGTATACTATGGTGATTTTTGTCAAATTGTTACGATATTTGTAACATTTTACATTATTTTATAATATCCCTTTGGTTAACTTTAAAGCTCTGCTTTCTATTCTCTAATAAAATCTACTAATTCGGTTATTATTATTTGAAATAATGTCCCTTTACCAAAAAGTATGCTATACATTTTTGTGTGGAATTGTTTCGATGGTGAAACACAGAACCGGCATAATTATTTAATATTATAAGAAAGCGTACTCTGTACGTAGTTAATGAGATAATTATTGGTTTGCTAATGAATGATACACATTATTAATGTATAGCATACGACCCGCCGATTTGTAACGGTGCATAGGCTAACTAACAACACTCACAAATCCACACACACACATAAAGACACACAGCCACAGTTGTTGGTGTTACGTGAGAGGTTTCCTGCTTTTTGTGCACCATTTTGCCAGGGCATAAATTACAACTTCATAGCATATCTACCTGTGTTACATACATACATATATACATATGAATGTAGGTTCTCCTTTCTCCATCCCACTATGGGGAATTTGCCCATTTTTTTGGAATAAAGTCGTTTTTTAAAGTTGTTAAAATTAAGAAATATTGATGACAAACATTAGAAATACATGAAACATTAATGTTACATACTCAGAATGTTAACATTGCCGCGCACTGTTAAGTTAACAGCTCTTAAACAGGGCTGTTTGAAACAAAGCAAACGGGCTAATGCTGTACAGTTTTTTTTAGGTTAAGTTCAAGGGCCTCACAACAAGAATCGGAAAGACTATATATATTGATTTGTGGTGGATAATATTTAGTGTGGCTTCTACTTTGTGTTTATATATATGTTTTGATGATATTATATGTTTTGTGTGTTGTTTTCCGTATTTTAAAAACTTGCCTCAAACGTAAATTTTTCGAAAAAAAACTTAACTTTGAAAGGAGATAACTAATGTTTTTAACATTTTTTAGCAGTGTGACTATATACATTTTTTAGAGTAATCAATTCTGAATCCGGGCTATTAAGCCTAACATGCACTTTTGTGCACTTTTCCCAAAAATTGAATTCTTAGCCGGTAACATTTTGAGCAATGAACGGCTTTTTCAAGTCTGACGCTAACAAAAACGGCAAGAGAATGGAGAAAATGGCGGTTTGACTTATTTCAATTCATTTTTATAATAATTTATGTTTTTTATAAAGGAATATATATTAATTTGGAACAATAAATAATTTTTTAATTAAACTATTTTTTCATACGAATGTCTCTTTTTGACCGAAAGTTCCTATGGGATCTATATGATATAGTAGTCCGAATTGGATAATTTTTTGGAGTAATGTTAAAAGCATAATAATACGCCAAGCCTGCCAGTTTGGTCCGGATAGCTTGGAAAAAAAAAATTAGCATATGGCGGTATTAAGGAGAAAGGCGTTGCCACGCCCAACTTTCTCGGCCCTACTTCCTATTGATATTACAAGCCTAATGCAAAAAACTAGACCAAAAAATCTTGCTTCGTTCTCGAGTTATTAATTAATTCCAAAAAAAGGGGCAAATTCCCCATAGTGCATCCTTTGGGCCTGTTCTCCGTTCTGCGTTGTTGTTGTTTGTTGGTTGGTTGCTGTCAGTGTCGCCGGTTGTTGCTTACATAATGTTAATGATGCTGCCAGTGCCGGGGCTCATTTCATGCTCTTTGCAAAAAAATAAAAGTCAAACAACGTGCAGGAGCAAAAAAAAAAGAGAAACAGAAGAAATAGAAACACGTGGTCGGGCGACAGGGGATGCCGGCGTGACCTCCGCATAGAATGGACGCGCTGCATCCTGGGCTAAATTGTTATGCCGTGCGATTGTTTCAGCTGCTGTTGTTGTTGTTGTTGTTGCTGTTGTTGTTTGTGCATGTTTTTATGCATATTATTTCAATTTGGCGGCATAATAAAGTGCTTCCGTTGTGAGTCACATGGCGTGTGCGTAATATGTGCAGCTGCATCCCCAAGGATAATGCCTTTCAACTTTGCTTCGTTATGCTTATTTGCCCTGATGCACATACAGACAAGCGGAATGAGGCTGGGTGGGAAGGGGGAGTGTAAGCGCATTGCAAAATGTTGCTCCTGGGCATTACCACACACAAACACACACACACACACGCAACCACAGCGGCAAGGTTCATGGCCTTTCCTTGGTTATGTAGTGACCCCCAAACGGCAGCTCCTCTTGATGCCAATTGAGCTGGAGGAGCTCGATATCGTTCTGGCGGCGCCTCTGGCCTGGCCAAGGTCAAATTTAACTGTTTGATTTAATTTATTGTTGCATACATTTGAGCGCTCATAAAACGCCAGCAAGCGCCTAAGTCCACACACACATAGACACAAATACACACACAAACACCTGCTCCTGCTCCTAATTTTCTACCCTGCTGCCCCTTTTTTGTGGCTAGCAAAGCCAATATTTTGTTTGTCTGCCTCTGTTTATCTTTGTCTTTGTCTCTCTGTGTGTGTATTTTGATTGCTTTTGCTCACTCCCAATTCTGCTACTTCCAATTCCAAGTCCTTTCCCACCACCCACTCTGCCACCCACACACAGTCACCACGAGGTGACTCAATGTCTTGCTCATTTCCTTCGCAGGGACGAAACTATATTCCACACACTAGCGCAGTTTCTGCTTTGTGTCCTGCGCACAGTGGTGCGCGTGTGGTTAAGGGGTTCCCAATGAGCTTGTGAGTGAGATTCTTTGTGGCATAAATTGGGCTTTTGTTTCTGTGTGAGAGCTGCTTTTATGTAGTCGAAGCATCGCTGACTTTCAATGACTTTCGTTGCCCAATTCGCAAAAAGTAACTTTTGCCAAACCAGAAATTGGTTTGAGTACATTGTGTATTACGCCATAATCTTTATATAGCCAGAATCTTGCTTTTATCTGCATAGCTGCTTGTGTTATCCATTTTCTTTTTGCACAACTGCTTCCAAATAGCTTTGTTTATTCTATAAGTATTTTCTTGTAAATAGAGCTTGTTTTCAATTCAATTTTATATAAATTTTACTTCTATTTCAAAGCTTTGCTTAGATTTATTTGAATTCAAGTACGGATTACGCTTTAAAGACTGCCGTAGTTTAAATTAAATAGACAAGCTTCTTTAATAAAAAATATAATAAATGAAGTATTTATTTTAAATAAATTACTTTTTCAGTTTTGTTCCACTGTACATATATAGTTTGCACTTTGAACCCATTAACAGTTATCTCTGTTACAGTTTCGCTTTCTGTTCTTATATTATTCTTATTTTGGTTGTCTGTTTCTGATAGCTATACTTATAATACTCTAGAAAGGGTTTATTGTACTAGGAAACGAGGAATGTTACAATGAAGAATGAATATCAGCGTCTATAATTTAAAAATACTAGACTGGCATATATGTATATCCAAATTAGAGATTTAAAAAATCTATATATTGTATAGAAAACATCAATGTTTTTCATACAAAACTAGTAAGAATGCTATAGTTGAGTATATCCAACTACAAAGCTTCCTGTATCCTGGTTCGAAAATTTCCGATCGCATCTTCATACACTTACACATACACAGACACATCCACAAGGACGCACACACACAAGCGACAGCACAAGCGAGGCATTTTAAGTGCTGGCTATGCTGCTTCTTCCTCCCTCTTCATTTGTGAATAACTACCGTGTTTATAATCCGATCGTCTTAAAATTTGAACAGTAGATTAAGAGTAACCAAAGTATTATACATGCCAATTTCTAGGGCTATATCTTTAAAAGTGTGGCTGTAAAACGTTTTGATCGAATTGCGGGGGAACTGGGGGAGATATCTAAAATTGGAAACCTGCATGGTATACAGGAACCTACATTCCAAATTTGGTGTCTCTAGCTCTTATAGTTGCTGAGATCGACGCGTTCATCCGAACAGACAGACAGACAGGCAGACGGACATGGCCAAATCGAAATCTCTTTTTATACTGATCAAGAATATATATACTTTATAGGGTCGGAGATATCTCCCTCTGCCTGTTACATACTTTTGCACAGATTTAGTACCCCCTTTTTACCCATTTTATGGGTACAGGGAGTAAAAATTCGTTTTCGTTGTCCGCATTCTCAAAGTTACTATAAGTAAATGATTTTATCGATTGAAAAAACCAAATTAATCATTTATTTATATTATATTTATGTTATATTTTGGCTTAACGCTCCAAACTCTTAAATATAATAAATAACAAAGATTCTTTTGCGACCTAAAGTTGTATGACTCATCAATATTCTTACAGTTTATACGATTGATTCGTTAAGTACCATTTTAGATCAAGGTTGCTTGAATTTCACAACTAAGATATACGTTTTTATATCTCAGTATAAGCCTTTGTGTCCTTGCTGACTAATTTAGAGAACGCTCAGTCGAAAAGTTAAATGCCAGCTGATTTTAACTTTCATTCAAGCTGACTTTTAAAGCTCTTGCCAAATTTTCAATTGCCAAGTATTTGAGTAATTTTGAAATACTTGGCTGGGTTTGGGGTGGAAAACAGTTGCTGCTGTGCAACTGCGGATAAGACGAGCCAGTATCTTGTTATATAAATGGTTTTAAAAATGAAATAAATGTTCATATGCGAAGGAGCTCTTATGTTTAATATAAATTGAATGCTCATGTGTTGAAATTTATTCTTACGCGTACATTAAGCAGCAGTTCTGCAAGGGTAATAAAAAATTGGCTTGTTGAATATAGCTTTTCTGGCGTGTTTTTCACATATTTTTTTCCGGTTTTTTTTGTTTTTTTTTGGGTGGTCTTACATGAGTATCATATTCTGAGCTGAGGCAGACATCGAAAGGCAGAAGATGCGAATTGCGAGTGTCCTGAGCTGGTGCGTGTATGGTTTTTCCTTTCTCATTTTCTTGATTTTATTACTTTTACTTTTTACGATTTATTTGCTGAAATTGCTTATTTCCCTTTTGCAGCAAAAAGCCAAAAGGAAATTGGCGTATTGTTATTGTTGTTGTTGCTGTTGCTGCTGCTTCTGATATCTCTCCATTGTCTCTCGCAGCTTCTCATAACGCGATTTTGTGGCAAATTCAATCAACGTTGTTGTTAATCGATTCTGCAGTACACACTCGCGTTGCTTGGCGCAATTTTCTCAGTTTTCTCACAGTTTCTGACATTTCCGTTGCTCTTTTAACTCCCTCCCGGCCATATGTATGTGCATACTACATGTATGCGCAATTTTTCATTAATCATACGCCATGTTGCACCCACATAGGATTCAGTGGCGCCGCCGACAGCAATCACTGACTTGCAACTGGCATTGCACACGGATTTTCCAAGCTTCTGCACACACAGTAGCTACTCAGTATTCAGCCAGGGTCAAAGGGAGGGGACCTGAAGGCACGGTTCTACATTTTGCATAGCACACACACACAATATATATGTTAAATATATAAATCGGAGTTATCACGCATTTGCTGGCTGCATCAGAATTTAATCAGCCCAATTGCCATATAAATTTGCTGAGAACTTAAGCTGTCAAACAGTTTTCAAATGTCATGCGTTAATTAAATAAAGTGCTCAAATGGTTTTCAAATTAGCTGTATCGATATATATATATGATCCAGTAGACTATAATAAGGTAAATGTGTTAAGTGGGCAACCATATGCCATAAGCAGATTTGTTTTAAATTCAACATTCAATATGCCGCTACGCAAATGAAAAAAGAAAACCAAATTATTCACACAATTAATAAGATATTGGTTTTATATTTGCTGCATATTTGAGCATATTATACACCTCCCTCCTCTCTCTCTCTCTCTCTGCCACATGACAGACAATTTGGTAATTTGCATACTTTTTGGTATCAGACTGAGGAAAAAAAAATACGTATGCTTCCTAAAAAGGTTATCTAAATTGCAAATTTTGTGGCTTGCGTAATTGAAAAACATAAACTGCCGGCACCGGCAATGGCAACATACCGAACTGAACCGCACCGCACCACACTGCCCCGCATCCCCCACTTAACCTTATTGCATCCCACTGGCAGCTGACTCATCTTTCACCTCGCTATGGCTACCGTTCAACAATTTTAGTTATGCAGCATGGGGCAGCAAATTAAATGAAAATGCCGCTAAAAATAGCTAGCGAATGTGTCGCTCTCTATCTCTTTCTATCTATCAGTATTCTCTCTCGCTCTCTGTCTGGCAATTACAGTAGCACTCTGTCAAAATGCCTCAATTTACTGCAAAATGGCTGTCATCGATTTCCGCTTTTTCGTGCTATACGATATTTGTTGTGCGTGTGTGTATTAACGAAATGATTTTGAATGCGGTTCGATTTACTCTTTCACTTCGGCTCTGTTTGTTATTTCATTTTTCTCTCAGCTCTTTTATGTGTTTGACATTTTGTGTTATGCGCTCAAATTGTCATCAAATTATGCATAAATTGTGTGCGTGTGTGTGTGTGTGTGTGTGTGTGTGTGTGTGTTGTGTCTCGAACAGAGGCAACATCGCTAACTGCCACATGGAGTTCAATATTTGGTCGCGTTAAGCCGTAGATATAGTACTTATTAACATAATGTGTCAGCACAAAATGCACACACAAACACACACACACACACACTTGTGCATTTAAGCATGTATACACACACAGAGGATGCTTCAGTTTTATATCCTTGACTGAGTAGCGTTTCACGAGGCACAGTGTAACCAAATTTGTTGCAAAAACTAGTTAAGTGTTTACTTAGTTTCAGGATAATCTATGGGTATATCTTAGCATAATTATGTACAAGTGTCTAGCTTATTTGCATAATGAGTAATTTTGTTATTTTGACTAATTTTATGCTACAAACTGTGTGCACAAGTTAATTTGTTTTTCCTTAGGGTTTTATTATAAAATAACTAGTTTTACGCCACAACACTTTGCTGTGGCACATTGTTGTTGCATGGATGAGCAAGTGAGAAATTAACAAACTATTTTCTGCTCCGTGCCTTTTTGTATATGGTATAAAGAACTTAGAAACCGATATAACAAGAACCTTCTCTCACACATTTGATCTTAAGCCCATTTTCCGTGCGTGGTGACAATTGGGAGTAGATTTTTCAAGTTGCATACAACAGTTTTGCGCCCGTGGTAGAGTTTCTAAAGTCTCAAGCCCGGGAAAGCTTTCTGTTGCTGTTACACAGAAGGTTTTCTTAGGGTTTCTTTCTTGATAGCGCTCGTCCTTATTTTACAATAAGCAGATATAACTTGGTAAACTCTCAACTACTTATATTGAAACATTTGTTTTCCATATACAACATATGTTTTAGCTTATCGATTTAAATTTTCTATTAAAATTCTTGCTGAGTTAGCCAAATTTAAATATAAAATAATTCAATAAAATGCAAACCCAATCAGGTTGCTATCTGGCAATTTAAATCCCGTATTTTCAGCACACTGTGCATTAACAGCTCTTACCGCAGTTGTAGGCGGAGTCGGGCAAAGTTGTCAACTGTGAAAAATATGACGACAACTGTCAGGCAGCGATCCCAGACCAAAAGTCATTTTTCCAACTGAAAGATCCAAATTGGCATGAGCTTTAACTTCTTTTGCTGTCGCGGTTTCACTCCAGTTTGCTTTTGCCTACCCTCAGCTGTCAGTTGGTGCACAACGCTTCCGCCGCTTAAGCAACATTCAAACACACTCACACCAAACACACTCACACCACACACACACACACACACACACACATAGTAAGACTGAGGCACGTCACGTATGTTTGTGCCCAAGCATTCGCATAAACATTCCGTCGCCATTGCTGATGGTTCTCCATCTTGTTGTGGCACAGCAAGTTGCTTGGCAGCTCCTTTCCTTGCTTCACTGGCAGCTCCTTTGCCCTGGCTCATCCTGTGGCACATCATCTCCATTTGCAGTGACAACACATTGGCATTGACAGGCGCGCGTCGTTTGTGTTAAATGTCAGCGTTGTGGCAAGTAAGGTCCCTTGGCTGGGGTCACAGCAATTGACCTTCCATTCATCACGGGGCACTGGCAAGCGTTGTACGTACTACGTAGTATAGTATATTGTTTACCAAGCATTTTGTGCGATCCATCCAATAGAAAACTCTATTGATGTTTACTAAATTCATTTATTGATTACGGTCCAAAGATTCGGTTACTAAAACAACACAAGCGTATAATGTGGGGAACGGTTGAAGTTTTTGGTTTTGGGTTCGCTGCTGTAATTATCCACTCAAATGAGGCTGAAAAACAGTTGAAGCAGAGTTCGTTCTAACTGCGTAACGTAACTGTGTGAGGAGGTCCTTTAATCTCCTCTCCTGGCATCTCCAGCAGATAATAATAATGAGCATGCACAGCTTTCCATATGGCGACTTCCGCTTCGCTTTTAAGCCTTTTGGCGTCGCAGAAATATATGTGGCAAGAGTAGGAACTTTAAATAAGCAGGTTGGCCAGGAATGCGACAACATCTTTGCGCTTGTTCCTTGCTCGTCCTTCGTGTTGAGGCAAATTTGGTTGCCGTCACATTTTTTACGCCACACAAAAGGCAACAAATGAGAGACAAAAATATTTTGTAATGAAAGGACTTGAGCAAAATAATAAATAATGACAAGTCTCCTTTCGAGCAGAGTGAAATGCAACCATGAGTAAGGCATTGCCCATCCCCCAACCCCCATTCCCCTCGCTTCAGTCTCCATTCACAATTTCCCCCCGATGATGTGTCTTTAAAGCACGATGACAATTAGAAAATCTTTGGCAGTGTATAAAAGGGTTTCCGTCCTCTGTTTTCGCAGTGATGCTCATTTTGAAATTTCCTTCTTTATTTTCGCCTTTTTGGCGTGAAAAATGAGCTGCAAGGAGGCTATCCGAAAGGGAAACAAAACAAAACAGAGGAGAGTCCTTTCAGTTGCATTTGAGCGTGGCAAAGATTTATGCTTGGGTCTTACTTTTCATTTTCCCTTCGCAAATCACAATGATGATCCAATTGGTAAGAAATCTCTGCAGAACCGTGATTTTCATTAACTAATTTGATGGGGTTTCGGTTGAGAGGGAATTCTATTTCCTATTTCTATTCTTCATCATCAAAGAGAAGTTTTCTTAATATAGTATTTTCCTTTGTCTTGAAGAGAAGCAAACATTCTAATGTTTGATATAGTATTAAAAGATCTAGTCGACTATTAAATATATTCAATAAAAATCTCAAAATTGACAACCTATAACTAATTTCTGAATGCCAAAAAGTTCTTGTTTACAATAAAAATATCTAAAATGTTCCTTAAGGAATTCAACCTACCATAACTTTGTTAAAATCAAACCGATTTCTTTGCGGAATGCTTTGTTGGTCATGTTTTGATCCCTAAATTGATTTGGCATTTGGAAAACTTATTAAATTCTTGAAGATTGTCAAGATCGTTAGTTTGTAGAAAATGTTTAAGTGCCTAAACAAGCAATAACAATTTAGAGCAAAGTTATTAGAGTAATATGCAAAACTTTGTGATATTATGAGCACATTTGAATATTAGAAACGGCTTTGAATATAAGTATTGTTTGTTTTCAGCAAATTGGGGCACAACGAGCATTTCAGTTTTTATTTAGCAATTAAAAACATTTAGTGAATTATTAAAACATAAAAACGAGAAAATAGAAATGCTGACAATGTGAAAGCAGAAAACATAAAATGTACAACATGAAAATCATTTTATGATGAAAGTCAAACAAAAACAAATCGTAAAAACCCAATTAAAAATGCAACTAACAGGCTGTGGGTAGAGGAGAGTCCTGAGGAAATGCTCCCAGGTTGTCCCCCTTACTTCGGGAGGGCAGTTTTAACTGTTGCCATTGCTTTGTTAAAGAAGCTGCCTAAATTAATTAATTGCTTTGTCTGTCGCTGGCAATTTGCCACGCCCATTTCGCCCATCGAAAACTATAAATTCAATTTTGCTATGCGTTGGCACAAATGCGCTCACACACTCACACACACACACTCTCCTATGTGTGTGTGTTAAGGAAGAGCTAAGGACTTTTGCTCAGAACTTAAATGCTGTCGCGGCACAAGACGGACTCTCTACGGAGAAGAGAAGGCCAAGTCAGCGAAGCCAAGCAACTTTTGCCAGCCCGAAAATCCTTTTTTAATTAAATTTTCTGTACATTTTGCAGTTTTTAGGTTTGAGGAGACGCCAACCGACAACATCGCCTCATATATGACAAGCAAGAGTCCTTTGACTCCTTGCCACTCTCTCTCTCTCTTTCTCTTTTGTTGTCTGTCTCTCTGCGTTAAGGCTTCTCCGAGTTTGGCCCGTTGTCTGTGAGTGTAACCAAAGGCAAAGTTTTAGCTGGCATTGGTTCTGGTTGTTCTTCTCCTAGTTGTTGTTGTCTTTTCTGTCAACTTAATCCAATTATACACACTCACACACACACACACACACACACACATACATGTGCATACATATGCAGCTTGCACTTTGATTTTAACCTCCTTTTTTGACTCGAATGTTGGTTGCCTTTTTAGCTGCCCAGATCATACAAGTCTAACAAGATAATGTTCCCATTGATAAGATCATTGTAATTAGCTCAAGTT
Source organism: Hirtodrosophila histrioides (assembly GCA_037075165.1). Classification (NCBI taxonomy): domain Eukaryota; kingdom Metazoa; phylum Arthropoda; class Insecta; order Diptera; family Drosophilidae; genus Hirtodrosophila; species Hirtodrosophila histrioides. The sequence continues at coordinate 116,133 of JBAMCL010000727.1, read as the reverse complement.
AGCTCTGATAAGTAAGTCCACATCCAAAAGCTGAAATTAATCTGAATATAGATATGATAAAGATAGTTTTAGAAGACTGTAACTGTTGCAATCCTCTTCTAAGATATCATTTTACTTAACAAGTTGTGATTTTAAACGAATTTTTAATATTAATCTGAATATAATTATAGAATATCATTTTTAATCTGAATATAAATTTGATAAGATTCTGAATATTTTCATTCTAAAGATAGTTTTAGAAGCCTGTAACTTTTGCAATCTTCTTCTAAAAGATCACTTGACTTAACAAGTTGTCATTTTAAACGATTTTAATAAAAGTAAAGTTGATTAGAAGCACTTTAATCATCTCAAAGCCCCATTATCTGTTCCTGAGAACATTTTTAGGATGGAAATAAATGCATTTTATTTATTTATTTTACCCAGCTCAGCATTTAATTACATGATTGCTCAGTTCTCTTTTGCTTGTTTGCTCGTGATCTCGTTATCTTTCTCTCTTGTCTCTCTTTAGCTGTTGCTGCTTATCAGCTGGTGACCCGCGGTGTAAATAGTGAAGCCACTGGAAGAGATAACCAGCGGAGAGAGTTGTGCTTTTAGCTGCCCTTCACTGGGGAGCTTATTAGCTTAGCCGTCTAACCATACTACCCTCTAAATGAGAGTAAGAGGTGTATAGAACACACAGAAGCAAGATTTTTCGAACTTGTCAGCTCGTTAGTATGAACTATAGAAGCTAGATATAGTACATTTAATATACCATACGCATATCAGGAATTCCTTTTAATATTTTGAAATCATAAATAATTTTCATATAGAAAAAAGACCTTAAGTTTTAGTTTTTTTCAAAGGGGAAGCTTTGAAATATTATTTATCAGAAAAAATCGATAGATCTATACATGATTAATTCCTAATCTATACTCTTTAACATAACAGACCATTTTGAGAATAACAGCTCTGATAAAGTAAGCATTAACATTAACATTAACATTAACATTTAACATAAGCAAAGCAGAAGCGCACAGGCATTAACATAACAGAACATTTTGAGTATAACAGCTCAACTGAGTTCTTTTCGAAAGAGGATTAACATTGACTGATAAATAGATGTTATTAAATAATAACATAACTTCGCTCATGACTCTTCAACCTTTTTATATACGAATAAAATGCTTTTTGCTCTGCTTTTTAGTTGTTGTTGTTTCATTTTGTTGCTCTGTCTTGTCTTTCTGCATACCTAGATTTGTGAGAACTGTAACTAATTTTTGGTACTTTAAACAGAGCTCTCTATATACTATACTATACTATTATAATAATGAGTATCTTTTAGTCGATTATTGTCTTGAACATTCTTAATAGTTTGTCTTATCTCTGTCTAGAAAAAACAGCAGATGCTGCTTTGTTGGTTTGTTGAAGCTGAAAGTGTTATACAAAAGTTAAATCCCGCACGTTATCAGTGCGCTCTTCAGTAAATTCTTCCCCCTCACCTATTAAACCCGCTCTTTGTGTAGTATTTATGAGCATGACGTGCAGTTTTATGATATGAGCACATAGAGGGGACGCACTCACCAAGCTTTTTCATTTTATTAAAAATAACAAAAACAAAAACAAAAAAAGTTCCGCTTGTAATAAGTACAATGGCATGGTTGGGATGCTGTTGCTCTGCTCTCCACCTCCCTCTCCCTCTCTCTCTCTCTCTGTGTGTTTGCCTCGACTTTAGTAGCGTTTTTGCAGTCGAAAGTGTGTGACACTTGCGTCCGGTATGCGCAGACTTCGCAGACGGAAGCAAAATTAATTACAAAATACACATTTCGCTCAGAGATTGAATTTTTGTTAACTGACATCCATTCAATTGCAGACGGCCACCGATGCGCACACAGCGGGCGCCCTGACAGCAACAGCAACAGTAACAACAGCAACAGTTGCAACAGAAGCAGCAGCAGCAACAGCAACAGCAGCTGCAACACCTCCCTCCACGCCCACCACAGAAATAGAGCAACTACAGCAGGCGCTGCTTGAGAAGCAAACACAACTGTACGCCCTGGAGACAGCCTGCCTGCGGGAAACGGAACGCCAAGTGGAGCTGGAGGATAGCGTAATTGCGTGGCAGGATAAGTACGATCGCCTTTACGAGTCCCACAAGCGTGTTCAGAAGGTTAATCAGAGCCTCGAGGATAAAATGCTCAAGCTGGTGGATCGCAACACCAACGAGCGTGCCCAGCTCACCAGCGATGTGGCAACGCTCAGCGTCAGACTGGCCCAGGCGAACTTTAACATTGCCAAGCTGCAACGAGATATTGTGAGTACTATCTCTATACTTCTATATATGAAATACTAGCATATCGTCCCAAATAAACAAGCTGTGAGTTTGGTTGAGATATTTTGAGAAACAAAATGGTTTTTCATACTAAGGGTTAATTTGACTGCGATTGTTCCTATGGCAGCTATATGATATAGTCAGCCGATGTTGACCATATTTAGTCGAAATGTAGCAAACTGTGTTAAATAAACAATCTGTAAGTTTGATTGAGATATCTTAAGAAACAAAAAGGTTTTTCATACTAGGGGCTTATTTGACTCCGATTGTTCCTATGGCGGCTATATGATATAGTCAGCCGATGTTTACCATATTTAGTCGAAATGTAGCAAGCAATCTGTAAGTTTGATTGAAATATCTTAAGAAACAAAGAGTTTTTCATACCAAGCAATATTTGAAGATTGACCCCGAAATTGACCCTAGCTTCTAGCTCTTTCCACTGCGGCTCTTACCACTAGGGTTTCCTTCGATATCGATATGCCATATTTGTAGGCAAAATCCCATACCGTGTGACGTCCTTGAGTCCTCATAACTGCCAATTAAATACCTTAGAACACTTAAAACTAGTAGTTTATAAAAGAGTTCTATAGTCAAGTACTATCTGAAAGTATAGAAAACATATTATGTGAACATAATTAGCTCAAAACCTGTATAAACTTTCTTTAAATCATTCCTAATCCTTACAACTCTTATATGACGAGGAATAAGGGATATTATATTAGCTATAAACAGGCAAATATGAACGACAGCTGCCCACTGTATGATGCCTTCTTGTTTACTTTAAAGTTTATAATTAATTAACTTTAAAAATTGCATGTATCACGACCCTGTATATAATTGGTCTGAGATTACATTTAGCTTACCCGCATACTTATAAACGAAAGTTTTAAACGCAGTTGGTGTGGGACATTGTGGCACTTGAGTCATTAGCATAGATAAGTACTTCAGTTGAGGGTATTTAGTAATTATTGTTTTAGAATATAAGTGGGTGCTTGTAATACGTTAAAGGAAGTATATACAACACTCGAATATACATGCAATATTGTCCCTACATTATTGACATAGGTTTCTAAGGATATTTATTCATTTATGTATCTGTTTAATATAACATTTATTTAAGAGACATTAAATTGACCTACTAAAAGACTTGCAATAGGGTACTTAATCGGAATGGAATAAAGATAATCATAAGAAAATACGAATACTTAACGAATACTCGTATTTTTGGAGCAGATAATAAATAATAAAATGGTTTGGCCTTTTCAAAGTACTGAAATATGTAAGTTTCATTAAGGTTCGTTAGGTTCGTTGTTGAATATTTGATAGAAAATTACTTCGCCATTTTCTCAGCTCGTGCTTTTCCCTACTCAACACATAGTTTAGTACATATAAGCTTAATGGGAAGCTCACAGGCGGCTCAGTGGAGAAAACGAAACAATTTTCATGCTTTGTTAATTAGTTAAGCGTGAAAAACTGTCAGCACAGAAGCCAAATTGTAATGCGCTTTTCACCAGGATGCAGTCAGTAAAAGCATCGAGTTTGGGGTTTTCAGCTACTGCAAGCAGGGCTACCCAACTAATTGGCAAGCAACTTTTAGGGGGGCTGGCTGACTGGAGATGAGGAAGGGGTTTAAATTGGTAGCTGTAACTTTAAGCCGCTCAAAGTCGCTTAGTAGAGCTAAACAAATGCAAGGCGCCAAAGCGTTAAAAACTAGAAACTTTTCCAATTCACATTGTTTTTTGCTCGCTTTTCTATATTTTGAAGGCAAACACGAAAAATATCTGCGCGAAAGTTTTCAATTAAGGCAAACAGTAAAACGCCATCGGGCGAAATGCAGGAGAATGTTTAAATGGCCCTATGAAGGTAGAGGGGCTAAACGAAGGGAAGCCTTTTAACGCACTTGGCTGTCCCAGGGCTGTCGAGGTGTGTGTGTGTGTGTGTGTGTGTGCAGGCGATAGCCCATGTTGAAAACAATTAGTGACCCATTGGCCAAACAGAATTGGAAAGTTGAGGCAACGGTTAATGTTGCAACCAAGTTGGGGACACACCAACGGTATACCAACAACAGGACCAGCCATAGCAACAGCAACAGGATCGCCAGTTGCAGCTGTTTTATTAACTTGTTTTTAGTTCCTTTTGTCCTTGGCTCAAGTGTTTGCGCAAATTAATACTTGAAAAGCATTTCCACCTTTCGAATAGCTTCTCTGTTTGCCATTTTTCTGGGCTTTGCATTGTTTTCCAGGCAACCAGCGCCTGTGAGTATGCACTGCGATTTAACCGGTACTCATATATCCTGTACTACATATTGGGTAGCTTAGTCTTGTTGCAGAACTTTGTAATACTGTAGACATTATATATCTTAATTTTAACCCAAGTTATTCTCTGCTTGATATAAGTAAATTCATTCATTTGTATGCTGGTTGAGAAGAGTTTTCTCAAGTTCAGGTTAACTTTAACCTTTAATTTAACTTGTCGAGTTAAGCTGGCTTTTATCATAAAATTAACAAAGTCTGCCTGGCAAATGTTATCATGCAGTTAATTTCTATTGTTTTAATAATATATTTTGAATTGTAGTGTTGCCACCTTATGCAAATGTCAAATGGCAACCTCAAACAATGTCTGTAATCATAAATGAATGAATGCTCGGCCCTGCCAACTCGTCCATGAGGTGCTGCAAACGTGCAGGTGTTGCCACCTTATGCAAATATCAAATGACAGTATGAAGAAATGCCTGCATTAATGAATGCGTATTTATCACTCGTTGCTGTTGTTGCAAACGTATCCTTAAAGTAACGATACGAGAACTTTACCCGAAATTAATCTAACAAATACTAGCAATAATTTAAACGTCAACACGAGTAGAGGTCCTGCCACATAGATGATATTTGGGCACATAGAAAAACTCTACCAAATCAATTGAATATAGATTGTGGGTATCTTGTAGAATGATTTTCGTTTTTGGCAAGCGTATCTGAGCCTTTTGCTGATTGCAGTCTATGTTTTCTGTAGCCTTCATTCTTTTGTTGTCTGCCTACCGCTTCGTGTTTGGGCGCTGGCGACAATGTCAATAACCTTTTGTAGTTTTTTATTTTGCTTGCCATCGCCTCTCTCACCGAGCACCGAGCACTGCCAACGTCACCGCCGCCACCCTCTTAGCCGGATGAAAAATCAGCACTTGGTCATGGACTGGCGCTGCGTCACGTGCCATGGCGAATTCTCTATCACTCTGGTATCCCCCTCTTGCTCTATCTGCATCCTGGCCACCTTTGGCATGCCCTGGCCATGGTTCGTTAATCTGCCGGTGGCTTTTTGCATGATAGCATGGCATTTCCGTTGCAAAACACTTAGCCGTATGCCGTATGCCGTAGTCTATAGCTCGTAGTGGGTAGTACGTAGTACGTAGTACGTAGTACCTTGTCCGTGGGCCTTGTGAGGGGGCTGTGTCCTGTAATCGCTTGCCATCCTTGACTGTTGTTGTGCGCTGTTATTGTTTACTGCTAAAGCTTTATGGTACATAAAGTTCTGCAGGGTGTACTCTTGTATACCCTGTTCTTGGTGCTTAGGATAATCCTTTTCTTACAAGAAAAGTTTTTGTGCGAAGGAAGTTTCCTATAGATATTTGAAATGAAATCTATTAACATTGAAAACTATAAGTACACGTACAAGAACATACTCCAAAAATGTAATTCTTATTAGAAAAGTCTCCAAAAGGATAACTAAACTTTTGAGAGTAAAGTAAGGAAAAGGATAATGCCATTTACTTCCGAATACCTATACGCTGCTAAGTTCAAAGCTTTGATTGTAACCTCATGTAATGAAAATAATATAATACAATTTTAATATATATTTATGATCAATATATTTATACGAGTAGTATTTCTGTCGGCAGATACCTCATAAAACCACTCTATCTACTGAGTACTGGGTATTGGGATGCATTATACGTTGGCTCTCGTTATGCTACATTCTCTGGCTCGTTCGAATATTTTTAAACACCCAAGCCCTCCGCCCCACTCGTGCTCCTCTCAGCCGGCCCCCCGCATTGTAATTCCCACTTGCATTAAATGCCGAGTAATTGTAAATATGCTGCGGCTCTCAGCGGAGCTCCGAGCGCTGCAATTGGAGCAGATAAAATGCAAGCCGAGCAGGGTTCACATGGCAATCGCAATCCTTATAACCATCTACAATGCTGTGGCTTTGGTGAGGGAAGGGAAGGGGGGCGGGGGTGTTTGGCACTTTCCTTAAGGGGGCAGCTTCAGGTGTTCCCGGCCGGGTCTACTACCAGTGCCAGTGTGTGTAATTAATGTTTTGTAGCTGGCGGCGTCTGCTTTGAGGACCTGAGAGCTGTTCACTTTTCTTGACTTCGTCCTGTTGTCAGTTCCATTTCAATGCGTTTCCACAACTTTTGGGACGTCCTGTGCAACGGTGCGTATAAGTGATTGCATTGTAGGGACCTGTTCCAGCTGCTCCACCTACTATTCCTGCTCCTTCTGTTTGGCCCACAACTCAAGTCGAGACTGCTCAACTTTGCCAGGCTTAGGCGTCGCTTTTGGCTGCTTGTTTTGGGCCTGTGTGCTTAATTTCTTAAAAGTTATTTACATATTTGCCTGATGTGGTTTCAAACTAAGCGAATGTGGCTTAGCTGGGCTTGAGGGCTTGCTGCTCTGCTGCTACCTACTTGTTTACTGATGGTTTTAGAGTCGTTTTGAAGGATGTGGAACTGGGACTTGGGGGCTGGCTAGAAGACTTTTGTCAGACAAATATAATCCAAGATAGGCAGCTAATAGAACAGCTAATATTGTCGTAACAATGTACATTTAACTTGATATTAGAATATTAGTATATTTGGCTTAAGATTAAGATTTAAAAAGCCTGATCACAAGTATTTCAATATTATGCTTAACATTTCATAATATGTGTATTCTTATGCATAATAAAACATAAATTTGATAGCATACTCCTATTATATACAGAGGCAAACAATCATTTAAATGATAGTAAACTAATTTTATTAAAATATTCTAACAATAATTTCAATATTAAGCTTTATATTTCATAATATGTGTATTTTTATGCATAATAACGCATTAATATTGATAGATCACTTGTATTATATACAAAGGAAGATAATGATTTGAATAATTATCTTTAATATCGAAATTATTGAGATAATATAATATTTCAATATTCCAGCTTATCCCAAGGGATTTTTGTGTTATTATTAGTTCTCCTTATACATGAATGTCTTTAGGGTATATAAGGTGAAAGAAGGATTTTAGTTTTAGAACAGTATAATCAAATTTTTTAAGGAATATAAGGAAAAAGCTTTTCTCAAGGTATTTTTGTGTAATTATTAGCTCTCTTTAGGGCACTCTCTAGTGGAGAATATTCCATTCAACTTGCATACAAACACACCCTCAAAATGTATATACCCAAAGCCTTTCAACTATGCACTATCACATAAATAAAATCAGAGCATGTTTTTGGCGCTTTTGCAAGTATTCGAAACCAAATCAAATTAAGCCAAAGCCAAACAATGTGAACATTCATAGTTGCCCTAAGCCCACTGGAGCCACCTTGTTTTTAATTTGCCTGCACAAACATTGAAATTGTTCCGGTTGCATGTGAAATGAAACAAAACAATAACAGGGCCAGAAAATATGCGGCCAAATGCAGCCGGAATGAATGGCGAAAGAACAACAGGAACAAACCAAAACCCATCCATACCAAAAAAAAACAAAAAAGTTGCAAAAGGTACAAAAAATTGTTTCATATTACAGCAATAACAGTGCGGAAATCAGACTCTGAGCTGATGTTCGGTCATGATATGAATCGTTCCCTAGTTTTTCATTCTTTTTTTTTCGTTCCATCTGTTTTTTGTCTTTTGCAGCTGTTGGAAAAAAAGAGGTAAAAAAAAGCTAAGCGGTCGGCAAAAAAATTTTTAAAATTACCAAAAGGACAACAAAAAAAATGCAGAAAGGTAGTGAGCCCAAGTAAATAAAACCAAGGCAACCATACAGGACATACACAACCTGATGTACATTCGACCAAACTTCTGGTCTATAAATGTCTACCTATACGCATACATTTGCATATCGCAAACACGCTCACACACTCACACACACACACACACACACATGGACATACACACAGAGTGTAATACAAATACAAAGATAGACGGCGGCCATTGTTCTGTAGCTCCATTTTTTATGCTACAGTCTTTACATGCTTTTAAAGGATATAATGACTGTGTTATTTAGTATGCAACGCCTAAAGGATAACGTTTGTGTACTGCAATTTTTCATTTCTCTTTTTTTTCTGCCATATCTACTCATATGCACAGACATATCTACATACTCTGGACTGTGGATAATGGATTCATAATCCAACCGGAGTGTTATTTATTCCCCATCGATTTTTATCTTCTTTGGAATTTTGTACAACTGTTGAAAAATATAGTTTTCACTGGATTTCTTAGAATTCTTCTTAAACAGGGATGGAATATATGAGACCATATATATTCCCATACATAGTATTATTGCCTAGTCTATAAAAATTGTACAATCGATTTCTGATTTTGGTAAGTTCCTTAGAACTCTTTTCAAATAGAAATTCAAAAATATATTTTTTTTAATTATTTCTATTTAAATCTAATTGTGGAAAGTGTCTTAGAGTTCTTCTTTATATAGGCATACAAAATATGAAACAATATCTAGTATTTTTGCCTTAGATTATGCTATTTTCTATGGATTTCTTGCGTATCAAAATATTTCTATTTGAGGAAAGTTCCTTAGAACTCTTCAAATAGACATTCAAAAATTGTGGAAAGTGTCTTTCAGTTCTTCTAATATAGGCATGGATTATATGGGACAACATCTAGTATTTTTGCTTAGTCTAAAATAGATTTACTGTGGATTGTTTGCGTATCAAAATATTTCTATTTGAGGAAAGTTCCTTAGAACTCTATTAAAAAAGAGATTCAAAATTCAATATTTGGCTTTATGAGGAAAGTTCCTTAGAACTCTTCAAATAGACATTCATAAAATTGATTTTTATCTAATTATTTCTACTTAAAACTAATTGTGGAAGGTGTCTTACAGTTCTTCTAATATAGGCATGGATAATATGGGACAATATCTAGTATTTTTGCCTAGTCTAAAATAGATTTACTGTGAATTTCTTTTAAAATATTTCTATTGGAGGAAAGTTCCTTATTCAAATAGAAATTGAAAATTCAATGTTTGGCTTAAAATAAATAATTGAAGAATTAATTTTTTGTATACTAGATTTTTACTTGTGAAAAGTTCCTTAGAACTCTTTTCAAATAGAGATTTAGACAATGCATATTTTTGATTTATATGAAATTATTAAACAATGTATTCCTTGCGTACTATATTTTTACTCGTGCAAAGTTTGTGTCTTTTATTTTATACACTCCACTCTCTCTCCTCTCTCTCTCTCTCTCTCTCTCTGTCTGTTAGAGTATCTAGTACTCGTCTTGGCCATTTCAATTTCTCACTGGTTATGCCTTTTTCCCTTTTAAGTGGCAGACTGTTGCTTTTTTGGGCTCTTTTGTTTGGAACGAACCTGGGCGGCATTTCATTTGTGCCTAACAAATCGATATTTTAAGCATTTTAATGTCTGCGCCAAGCGCAAAATGTTGGCGCCAGTTTCAGGAGCCCCGGAAGCCCAACCCCAACCCCAATCTCAACCCCAACCCGTAGCGAACACGGACCAGGGTTGACTGTCCATGTCCACGTTCATGTCCATGCCTGTTTCCGTATCCGTATTCGTGTCCGTGGCGGCGTTGCCAGTTTCCTGGTACTATGTACACCCTTGTGACCAGGCCGCAACCCTCAGCTGGAAAACATGTGCAACTCATATTTTTCTGCAATTAGCCTTAATTTAGTGTATCAATCATGATAAAAGCGCCTTTACTTTATTTTTGGAAGGCTCCCTAAAAGTGTTGAGGTTTATTTTAAGCCAGGACCTCGCATAGAGATAGCAGCATTTAATGTGTGTTAGTTTAAGGGTCATTTAAGCTGCCGCAGAGTGGCTACAACTGAGATTCAGACTGTTAAGTGGGGTCAAGTGTGGGTGGGTTGATTGTGTTTTGCATGCCAAGCACAGCGCAGGTGCAGGAGGTTGGGGCCATCCACAAGTTAATGGCTGACAGGAGTGAAGCACACTTTATAAATAAATGTAGCCAATTTTGGTTAAGAGCTGTTAATGCTGCACTGCTTCACTTTTGAGAAGTGCTTTATTGTAATTTATATAGCAATATACATATATATACTTGGGCTAGTTTGGGCTTATGTTATATTTATGTATACTAGAGGACGCCTTGTGGGCGACTTATCGACTTGCAACACTCAACTTTACTCTCTGAGTGCGATTAGCCGTCAAAGGTTTTAGCCTGGCTTTACAAAATCTCTCACAAAATCCACAACATGCAATATATATGTTTTTCCAAGCTTTGAGTAGAATCTAAAAGGAAAACACAATTTTAATGAATTTTATGCAGACATAGTTGAGATATTTGACCAGCTTATGCAACCGATTAATATAAACATTGTATATGAAAGCCATTTGGCAGAGTTTATCCATGGCAAGCTTTTCAACTTTGATGAGTTTTTTTTTCAGGACACGCTGCAGGCTTTAAAACATTGACAGCAAAATGCAATTGAGCAATGCTCTCAACTTCTATATTCTATATCAAAAATGGCCTAAAACATGCAATGCTAAATTGTTGAACATATTTACGTTGCTTGATGCCACACAAAATGTAAAAACATCAAAATTTAACGACACGTTGCGAGTAAAATTTTGTAGATTTTTTGCGATGCCCTGAAAGCTAAAAACCAAACCAAATGTTTGAAAAATATACAAATATGTATCTATATACGTATCTATGGGTGTTGCACATGTGTCTGTGTCTGTGTGTGTGTGTGGCAGGCATTAGTGGTGTGCAGCTTACAACGCAACCACATAAAACTTTAATATGCCCCTGTCGAGTCGAGTTTTGTTTAGAGTCGCAGACCCTCAAGTGCTACATGTGTATATGTCTGTGTGTGTGTGTATGTGTGTGTGTTTGTGTGTGTGCCTGAGTGCTAGCTGTTTTTGCGCCCGCTCTCCTGCAGTTATGCAATTTTCATTTTGAAGTTTTCGCTGCGGTTAAAAAGGGGAATAGACAACTTAGAGCCATGTTGAAATGAGTTTGGAGCGCGCCATTAGCCGACAGCGTTTTAATTTGCAATATGCGTAACATTTTGTTGTGACGGTGCTTAAATTGAGTGTCAACGAAACAGCATGCCAACCCAAAAACCACCCACTGTTCACCCACTTGCAAACTTTTTGCCTGGACCATTTGTCAAGCTTAACGCGGCGTATGCGTAATATTTGTGCATGTTACAACTGTGAATGCGTCTATTGGCTTGAATATTCTTTAGCACTTTGATATATATGCAGATCGAATAGTAGCAGCTTCAGTAGCACGCCAGCCACGCAAATCGCCCATATATCATTTGTCTGCTTCTTTTAGTCCAACTCTCTCGATGGATTGGCTTAAATGGCATGCAAAAATTCAACGTCAGTCAGGCAGTCTGGCAGTCGACAGTAAGGCAGCCTGGCAAATGCAGCAGTCGCCTGTTCTTTATATCCTTTCCATCTCTTCTATTGTCTTTTAGTTTTAGTTTTGTTTTTTTTATTAGTTTCCTGGCAACGTTTCACGTTTACGTTCACGTCTGTGCACGTCCGCGTGGCCTTCCTTTTGTGCTATTTATTATGTAACGCAAAGTGTGGCAAAATCATTTACATAAATCAATCTTAAGCGCCACTCAAACAGCGCCTCAACTCGCACAGTGTCCAATGCGGAGTGGCCATATTCGAGTGTCCTGCTGAGTGTTGGCGATGCCTTTCGGGTTAAGTGCCATTTGTAACGCAAAGTTGCAAACACTTTCAACACTCGAATCTTACAGCTCTTAGCCATATTATAACTTAAGTTATAAATTTCATATAAAAGCCCTTAGTCTCAATTTGTAAGAACTCCAACAGCAAATAAATTGCGATCAAAAATATATTGCTCAATATTATATTTCCTATTCGCATTTCCTTCGAATTGTGGTAGTAATTTTCTGCTTTTGATTTGATGTCGATTTCAAATAAAATTGAGTGTAAGTTACTGGCAAAACTAGCTAAAAATTTAATGTTCAGAAATGAACTAAATTAAAAATAAAAAAAATAAAAAACTAAATTCAAAAAACACAGCTTAGATTAAGTCTCTAATATTTGCCTTTTCTATTGTCGAAAAAATTAATTTTTTTTTTTAGAAAGTGAATAATATTGTAATTATATATCGATTAAAAGTAAAATTTCAAGATTAAAATTTTTTTAATTTTTTTTTTTTTTTTTATATGTGTAAGGGGGGACCCTTGACAAATTTTCAAAAAATATTTCTTTCAGAATATGAATAACATTTAAATGCCAAGTTAATTTAGAGAACAAAGTCTGATCAAAAAGACATGCCGTATGGAAATGGGTTAAGTTTTGGCAAGTTTAAGTTTTGTGGGAGTTGATAGTCTAGGTCCTAGACTCTAGGAGGTAGAGCTCTAGTGTTGTTTAAAACTTTTGCAAAATGTGTAAGTTCTCACCAGGACTAACAGAAAAATGTAATACCAACAAATGAATAGGGGTTTGCAAATCTAGAAAATCACTATTTATAGATCCAAGATGTGTTTGGTATAGACAGGGTATTCCCTAGTTCATTACGCCTTACTACAGCATATGTGAGTGGGTATTTTTTTATTATTTTCTTCTTCAGTTTTAACACATAATCTGAGCTGACGTGAAATTTGTATAATTCATTTAGTATGCCACATATAGTATACCTATATATACAATGCTCCCAACCAACCAATAAATTTTCACGTTTTACGATTGTTTGGATCTGCTTTTATTTTTGTAGCCTCTTCATATTTATGCATTTATATTTCGCATTTATACCGCTATACGAATTTATCGGTATGCTGGGACCAGAGCAGCACGACCTCGACTTACATTCCTTCCGCTTGGCGTTCCATGCCGAATATTGCGCATACGCCGCGTTGTTCGTGTGGCTTGTGCAACATTTTGAAGCACGCATTTGCTGCCAGTTGCTGTTGTTGTTGCTATTGGTGGCTGGTGTATTTTACGTAGTCATAAAACTTTCCAGCGCTGTTGCACGGCTTAACTTTGTTGTTTGGTATAAAAGCCTTACAGCTGGTTTGGTTTGTTGCGCCCGTTCGTGTTGCTGTTGTTTTGGACGACTTTTAGTTTGTGCACATTATCACTTAGCCGAGCAGTTTGTGAATAACAAAAACCAACTTTGTTCGATCTTCTGCCGCAAACACACGCACACACACACAACAACTGATACCCCAACTGCTTTGGCCAAATAGTTTGGGCCTGCACTTTAAGTACTTTTGAGCCCACACATTTGCAACACCTTTAGCTGGCCTTTTAGCACCACACAGACGCAGGTCCTTTGGACCCTCATTTTTCCATCCTTTTGCACAGCAATTCTTTTTTTCTTGCCTCAGCTCTGGCAGCAGCTGGCAACTCTGGCTAACAGAAATTTGTCTGTGGGTGGCAGCTTTCAACTTTTCTAAGACAACCCAAAAAGTTGCCTTTTTGTGGCGCAAGTGTTGCCAGTTGTTGTAATAGTTGTTGTTGTTGTTGCTGCTGTCCTTTTTTGTGTTTTTGTTGTTGCCGCATATTTTGGCAACATTTATTTTTGGTTACGTCGCGTCGCTTCGCGCAGCGCTCTAAATAAATAAATATGAAATAAATATTAAATAAATGGAGCAAAAGACGACATAAAAAGGCCAGATAATCTGAAAGTGAGCCAGGCACAGGACTAAAGAGAGTATCAAGCACGCCAGTCAAGCAATAAAAGTTAAGATATTGTAAGCCATTTGTTGAATCTCTAGATCAATGATTTCGTTGTATAAATGATGCTCTAATAAGCTTAGTGATTCATCTTTGGCTAAGACGAAGAATATGCATTTATCATACATCATTTCATTTGATTAGGCTTATGTATGCTCAGTGAAAATTCAAGTGCTCTGAGCTGCAAGTTATAACAAATATGAAATAAAATATGGGTACGAAATCATTAGGAATTGAAATCGACTTAATATTAATTACTGGAACATAATATCAAAAAGCAGAATTGATTGCTTCTTTATTACAAATGGGAAAATAAAATTAAGGACAATGCGGAAGAGATATTTTCGGAAAAGAAAATAGCCCTGAGTATTTGTTTATTTTTATTGCTGCCTCGAGTAACATAATTCGATTAATGGAAAAAATTTGATATAGTAAAAATAATTGAAATTTATGTTTACAACTCTCGTTCTGTTTTTGATTTTATTACAATGCTTTTTCTAGTTAAGTGTCTTATTTATTTATTATTTGATTGCAGACTATATTTCTTATTTTATTATAATTACTAAGGGTTTGTGGCATAACTGATTCATCCCTTATTTAATAATACTTTCTTTTAGCGGAGCCCCTTTTAAAAATCTCTGTCTAATGTGCTTAAATCCTGATTATGTTTACCACCCTTATGCTGTTTGTGCTTTTATTGAATGCTTTTTTCTAGCTGTAAGTCTCAGAATATATTTCTTATTTTATTATAATGACAAAGGGTTTGAGCTAGGGAGGGATAATTGATGCACCCTTTATTTAAAAACACTTTTTTTTTGTTTAAATCGCAGTCTAATGTGCTTAGAGTGTTTGCCTAAATAATTCAAGCATTTGTGGAGTACAAGCAGTAATCTCAGCATTTTTACTTACACGTTTTATTGTTAACCACTCTGCCCCAGCTCCTGGGCCATCATATGCAGTAGCAAGTATTTACATAAGTTATTAGCTCATCTGATCCCCTGAAACCCTGCAACAAGGACAATCCTCCCCACACTAATTGCAGCTGCTTAGGATATATGTATGTATATGTAGAACGTATGTTTGTGTGTGTGTGTGTGTAGTTCCACTCGGTGTTTTTGCTCAATCTTCTACTCATTTCTCGTATTTGGCATTTTATTGTTGCCATGCTTCGCATTTTAGCCTGACACGCAAATAAATTTCATTTTGCCCCCTTTGGTCGTTTCGCCAGGGGTAGCGAAAAATCAAATGCTGAATGCCACCCTCATCCTGCTGGTGCTACTGCTACTGCTATTGCTCCTGCGGCTGCTCCTGCTCCTGCTGCTGCCAGTTCCTGCCATGTTTTCATGCGATAACAGCAACATTGTTACATTGCGTATACGCAGCGTAGTCGCCTTCAATTCGTAATTACTGCAAAGTAATCGCACGATTTTCGTTACATGCCCCAGCATGTGAGCTACCTCCCTGCCCCTTTCTCTCCCCCCCTCCCCCACCTCTTTGTGTTGTTGTAAATCATAAATTGTTGTTGCTGTTACGGCTGGGCTGCATTGTTTTTGACATTTGGCGCCAACTGGCTGCATGATTCATCGTGAGGCAACAACAACAACAACTGCGAGGCATCATTGCCATAGCCATCAATGCGTCCTGGGCTGTCGCACGTATCGCTTACGCAACGTGATGGCCATGTCCTGCCAGTGTCCTGTTTGATTGAAACGCATTTTGATGAAAATCTACTTTATTTTTTATCGATCCGTCAGTTTAATTTTTGTGATTTTTCCCTACATGCGAGCACACACATACATACTTACTTGTGTGTGCGTGCGTGGGTGTGTGTGTGTGTGCCTGATTGCTCCTTGCTCCTGAAGCTATTAATGCTGCTGCTGCTGCTGTTGTCCTGCGCTGCCTTATGACCTGCTGTCAGCTGCGCTTTCATGCAAATATATTGTCCTTTTTAATTAAAACACAAGCCTTAAATTAGTGCGCACACACACACACCAAATACACACAAAGCATATGTATGTATATGTATATCACATTAATTGCTTTTTTCATGTCTTGCCTTTAAATTCTCTCAAAGTTTCAGTGCCTTTATGAAGTCATTTTTTCTCTGTGCAATGTTTACTTTCAGATTGTGTCATCTGACATTTAAATTTTGTTGCTTGGTCAACATAAAAATTTCTAATTTGCTGCGCTTTAAGGAAGTTACCTTTTGTATATACCTCGACCCACATACTACATGCGTATTCGAGCCATAAACAAGTTGGCTCACCTCACTTCCCCACAACAAGTTTGATGTGTAATTTCTGCAGGTGCTCATTAAAAATAATTACACCTGCTCTGGGGCCAAGAAAATGGCAATGGCAGAAAGGCAGCAAAGCTGACAGCTGAAGAAACTGTGTGGGGGGCGTTTTTTCTTTTACTTTATACGCAATAAAAATTAGATTGCTGGCCCATTTATATTCTATTTACAATCTGTAAACAAGCCGACAGCGTCCAGGCAAACAAAATAAAGTACAAAGCGCCTTAGTCTTTAAAATAATAACAATTCTTGAATTGAACATCAAAATTTATACCACAATGAGCCTTATATATGTGTGTAAATTGCTTAATCAATAAAAAGGAAGGGGGTTTCAACTTCAGAGCATAACTTTGACAGCCAGTTTAATCGCTCCCTGTGGATTAACGTATTAAACAGGACACTCATCATTCTTTTGTTGTCATTGGACAATCGATTGTTTTAAAACAATCTGCGCAGACTATTTAAATTATTAAACAAATGTAAATGGAGTTCAAAAAGTTTTGTTGAGGGCCACAACTTGAAACACATCCACTTTGTGTATTCAAAGCTTTTCAGCTTGACATTCTGTGGCTAAGCCTCAAAAATAAATATAAATAAATCAGAGATACACACAGACAGATACGCACACAATTGTGGCTGGAGGTGACATTGTATGGGCCTTTAAAAAAAAAAACTTCCGCACTTAAGACAAGTGTACAGATATCCTGCAATGTCCTGAACTTTGATATCGAACTGAAAGCGGACCCCATATGGCAGCACACACAACAAGAACAAGAAACGACAACACATACAAGTATATTTATGACCATTTTCATGATTGACCGACTTGCACACACAATTTCAATGGGTGTGTGTGTTGGTGTGTGTATGGGGGGAAGGGGAGCAGGCAGGGAGGGCCTGTGGTTATAATATATGAGCATGCTCCGGCTTTCAGTCTGAATGTGTGTGATGAATAAATGATGCGCCTTGGAAGTTCAAATGATTTGCTTTAGT
This sequence comes from Hirtodrosophila histrioides, assembly GCA_037075165.1. Classification (NCBI taxonomy): domain Eukaryota; kingdom Metazoa; phylum Arthropoda; class Insecta; order Diptera; family Drosophilidae; genus Hirtodrosophila; species Hirtodrosophila histrioides. The sequence continues at coordinate 98,611 of JBAMCL010000727.1, read as the reverse complement.
TTTGCTTTGCTCTGCATTGCTTATCCCCCCCGTCCCTCTCTCCCTACACATATGAAATGGGCATGTTTGGTTTCTTGATATTATGGAAATATATGTGCCCAAGTCGAGTAATCTGAACACTTATGTACGAATATATTTGTTCCCAAAACCTTTGAATTTGAAATCATACATGGAGCTTAAACTAGGCAACGAAATTTTTGGCTTATTTCTTAACAAAGAATTAATTAGGGTTTATATTAGAGATAATAGGGATTAAACCTGTTCTTAAGTAATAGTTATAATCAAAAGGAAAATTATAGTTCAACTGAAGATCCTTGACAGCTATTGCTGATACACATTTGTCATACAGTTTTAAGTATATGATTATATGATTCAGGAAATAAATAAATAAATTATAGTTATGTGAATAAAAAAATGAGTGCTTCCTAAGAATAGTTTTCAGCTACATTTAATTTATTATTTCTTATACCACAGCAATAGAACAATATTACAATCAACATTACAATATTGTAAAATGTATTATGATAGATAGCATTATATATTTTTTGACCCCTCCATAATTTGTTAAATAAATATGGAAAATTAAAAGAAAATAATAATAATAATAATTCTGTTGAAACTATCATGAAGGGTATTTAATGGTTCAATATAGTTCTATTCAATAAGATAATTGTAGTTCTGTTAACAAAAAAATGAGAGCTACTTTTAATAGGATTAAAATCTATGAGCTTTCCATAATTATCTACAGATCATTCTCCTGTAACTATCATGAAGGGTATTTAATGGTTCCTCATTATAGTTCCATTTAATAAAATAATTGTAGTACTGTTCACAAAAGAATGAAACCTACTCTTGTTAGGATTAGATTCCAAGAGCTTTCCATAATTATCTACAGATCATTCTCCTGTAACTATCATGAAGGGTATTTAATGGTTGCTCATTATAGTTCCATTCAATAAGATAATTGTAGTACTGTTAGGATTAGATTCCATGAGCTTTCCATAATTATCTACAGATGATTCCCCTGTAACTATCTTGAAGGGTATTTAATAGTTGCTCATTAGGTTTCTTGGCACGTTTCGGCAAGTTTCTTCTTTATATTTGGGCTCTGACTTATAGCCTCAATTGCCATGTGTCGCATATTTGCTACAGCTATGTGGGAAATAAAAATAAAAATGTAAATTCTAAATTTTGTACGCACAAGCGCACATTAGCCCGTTCCCAAAGTTGCAGGACCCATCCACAGCTGTTGGCAGCGGCCATTTTTATTTGCTTTTGGCATTAGACAATGCCCGCCTCGTATTTATTTATCTGTGTGCGTGGGTGTGTGTGGGTGTGTGTGTGCTGCATGAATACACAACAAAGGCAGCTGGACACCGTCATGACTTTTGGCCTGCCTCCAGACAACTTCAGATGTCCTTAAAGCGTAAAATTGTTATATGTCGATCGTATCCTTTCTGATAACATATCAGGCTACCTCTGTTGCTGACTGTGTATTCATGCAGGAGCTTTGTGTGTCTTGTCCTGTCAAATATATGCGCAATTCGGTGTATTTAATGCAGTGCCAAATGTTTAACTTGGCCCACACACCCAACACACACACACACATACACAAATACACTCTCAAAATAGACTGGGCCCAAACCCAAAGCACTCCTCAATGTTTACGCTTATGCTAATTTTGGGCAGCTCTGAGCACCGCTTAGTGTATAGCCCATGTTGTTGTATTCTTCCTGACTGTTGTCCTTGCCACCCTTGATTGTTATTGTTGTTTGTGTATTAGTTGGCAATTTGACCAGCGCATGCAACAAATTTGATGTGTGGCACATAAGAGCCCTTGCATTGCGACTAAAGCGGCAAGTGTCCTTTATTATGTTCTTGCTCCTTGCTCTCTCTCTTACACACAGATCCTGGTATTGAGCCTACGTCTCTAACCGCATAAATCAGCATATCAAATGCAGCAGTTTAACAATAATGCTGGAAACATTAAGCAGCCTCCTCTGCAATTTACCTCTCAACCAGCCAAAGGACTCCCTGAGCTCCGCCAAAGGGGGCATCGCTCGGAGCATTAAATGTCCAGGCATAAATGACATGCAGATTCACTTTACTTTAGCTGCCAGTCTGCTGCGTTTGCAAAGCTTTTGAGCTACTAATTAGATTCAGAAAGCCCCCAACCCGCCCCCGATAGTGCTCACCCACCTGCGTGCCAGGCGTGCCCCCAACCTGCCCCCGTTGGCATCTCTTGCTCGAGTTTAACTTAATTTACTATGCAATTCTGTTGATTTTGTTGTTGCTTTTGTATTTGTTGTTGTCGTTGCAAAATTAATTTTCTCATGATTTAGTTGGCATTTGCGGTTTTGATTTTGCGGTTGAGTGGGCTTTAAAGGCCTTTAGCCAAGTAAATGGACATCAAAAACGTTAATTAGCACAAAATATAACGCATACGCCGTGTGTGCCCGGGAAAATCTATGCAAGCCATGTTTATGGAACATGCAATCCCATTTTAAAAAAATTATGTGGGACATGACGCGGGAATTACAAATGTGCATTTAATGTGCTTAACTTTCACTGGGTTTATGCGCGGAAAAGTCAGCAATGAGTTAAGTATAATTTGAAATCAGCCATTTAGAAATGGTTTTTCATTGTTTTTAATCTCTCTGAACTTGAGAATGTGCTTACTTTTTGACAATGAAAGAACATATTCAATATTTAACAAACAAAATGTCTTGTTTGGCTCAGCGAAGTGTGAGTTACTTCTCTGGGTATTTAAAGGCTGAAATAGTTATCTGGAAAGTATATCTTTCAAGAAGTTTGAGTTTATTGCTTAAAACTGGTATTATTTGTTGTATTCAGTGCATCTTGGTTCAATAAACTCTATATAATATAACTGTTTATATCTACCAAACTAAGAAATAAAGAAGAATATTTATGAACATATAAATAGAATAGGTTTGCAATAATTTCATTTCATTTAATTACAGTAAAATGTGTGTGTTCAAAGCATAGACTTTATGGCCTTTACTGCCTAAGTATATGTATCTTTTAATGAAAATTATAACTATCAAAGATATAAATATATAGGGAAAAAATTGTTTACAAAACCCCATGTAGAATATACAAGCTGTATTGCTTAAAAGCTAAGGAGTGTTTGCTTTCAGATTTATGTTTGGAAAGCAAGCAATTAAGTAACTTTAATCAGTATTTTATCTGCAGTTGTATTTGAAATGAAGCTAAGATACTTGCCTACTTACTTTCTGTAAAGTAAAGTCTCTTGGAGCGAGATACTCCTCGGCTCTTCCCTTTCAAACAGCTAGAAAACAGCTACGATAGCTGGCGTCCTGAAAAGACTGTTCAAGAGAGTTATTTCAGTTCGAAATTAAATCTCGTACTGTTAACTTTAAGCTGCTATAGATTCAGTACATAAAACTCCACACGTTGGCAGTTTCTTTAGCTGTGCCATTCGTTTTAATCCACGATATAGCACTCACCGTATATCGCGATATTCACACGCTGCATAAACCTCGCCTTGCATGTCAACGTTTCTATTAACAAACTGCCCAACCACGACAAGCACCAAATGTACCACCGTCGTCCTGCATTTTGCCATGGAGGACTCGCATGAACCTTGCTGTGGTTCCACTCTTTTTTTTTTTTTGCTTGCGGTCAGTTGGTCGTCGGTCAGCAAACGAGCGTGAAATGGCACAAAAACAGTGTCAGAAAATGGAAGAAAAAAAAAAAAAAGGAATGAAGCCAAGGGGTAAAGGCAGCGCACAAAAGGCAATCAAACTTGCGGCCTAGGGAATGTGGCACCCAGGCAAACCCACCTTCCGCCCTCGGCGGCATTTGCAATGCGGATTGCATTTTGGCCACAAGGACACACGAACACGGCGGGCAAATTCCTTCTCCGCCCCAGTGTTATCCTGCAAGCCAGTTGGCAGCGCAATTAATGCCCCATTGATGATGTTTGATTAGGCGAGTCCTTTAAATGCCAGCTGCAGGGGATTTTGTTATTCAAATTAAATGCATACAATTCACAACACGCGCTAATGATTCAATTATCCTTATTACTTTGCCATATATAAACAAGCACACAAATACATTGTGTTAAATATGCATGTGGCGCTGTTGAGCACACACACTCTGTTTTGATCCCCTCTTCCCCTGTTTCCCTGCTCCACAGCTGTATTGGCGCGCTTGGTTTAATTAAAACCGAGCTGAATCGATGGCCAGTCCACAGCACGTTTTAAATTTAGAGCTCTTGTCCAGCGGTGCACAAGGATTTTTTCCAGCCAGCCTGGCATGTGTGTGTATATAGTGTGTGTGTGTGTGTGTGTGTGAGTGATTGGCAGCCCCAACGGGCAGTTCATTAAAGAGTGTAAAGTTGAAAATTTATTTGCATCATGCACCCAGCCTTCCATGTTATTGAGTTTGAATGGGCGATTGATGCAGGCTGCCCTACTCGTTGCACCAATGCTATAAATTTTCATTGCAGATCCTTTGAAGGCTTGACCGAAGATTTGCGCTTTTGGTTGGCCTATAAACCGCTGCGCACTTCGATTGAGCCAAATACTCGTATCTTAACATGTATTTGTGGCCTTGGGTATTGAAACTTACTTTAGAGCTACGCTGCAATGTTCAACTAATAGCAGTAGTCCTTTAAATTCAGTTTTTACATAGCAGGTAGCCTTTAATACTCAAGGCACAACGTATCTATACTGACAGACACTTAACATAGCATGGAAATGTTTGTAACAGCGCGCCATTGCTGTAGACAGCTTTCTGTATAAAAGAATACGATATGATTGCTGTCTATGTATTAGACTATGTATTAGGCTTTCAATGCCTTAAAAATCTACAAATTTAACTTAAAAGTATCTTAGAATTAAACTAAATTTGCATTAAATATTTTATATAAATAATATATTTTTAAGGATGCTGCTACAATCATTATTTCACGATTCTTGGACATAAAACTAACTACAATATAACTAACTTATTGGAGTAAGAGTTAATTATGATTAGAGAAACTTTTCAATCGATAATCAATGATCTAAAGAAAATATAAAGCCGAAAATGTAAAGTAAATATATATTATAGAAATAACTGTATCAGTGGGAAATTTATTTGTAAACTGGCTGAGTTTAAGGCCATTACTTTTACTACCTCGTTTTTTAAACCTTCATTTCACTGAGTTGATTTTCTATCGTGTTCTGTCAATCAACTTTCAATTATTGCCGCTAATTTAGCTGGCCTTTTTAAAGCTCACGCTAGCAGAAGCCACTTTAGCATGTCCTGCAATTTGATATATATGTATTTATTCCAATCCTGTTACTGCATCTGGCACTATGCCGTTGGAGTTTATTTCATTTCCATTGCATGCACTTTTATATATCGTTTTTTTCCATTAAAAAAATCGCTGCCAGCACAACGCTAAAAATAATAAAAATGCCAGGATGAAAAAAGAAAATGTATATATGTAGGGAGTAAAGGGAGTTAAAATGAGGCGCATAAAATGCAAGCGGCGGCATTTTGCAGCTTTACGCTGTTATGCGGCGTGAAAATGCACGGGAAACCGAAGCGTAACCGAACAGAAGGAATAAAATAATAAGAAAAAACAGAAAAAAACGAGGGAAAGAAGGAAAATAACTGTGTGACGTTGCATGTAAGTGTTGGGAAACGCGGTGTGAAATGCCTCAACACTTTTTGTGTAGCTGTTGTTATGTATTCTTGTCGCTGTATGTGTTTGTATGTAGGTCAGCAATGCAGGAGAGCTACTGATGCTGACTCTGTAGTGGTAATACCCTGGGATTAGGCAGATTACATTGGGTACATAAGTGTTGAGCAACACTGCAATGCAAGTATTGTAAATGACTACATTGATAGTGTTAGCTATCACTCAAACCTGCAAAATGAGTACATCGACCGAACACAATTGGAAATATCTCTATAGTTAAAGATTTGTTTGGGAAATTTGGCATGGCATTTATTTAAGGAAAGTTTTTCCGAAGTAAAACTTCATTTGTGACAAAATAAACTACGAATATTTTCCTGTCTTTGCTGTGCCAAAAGTATCACTAAAAGTGCATTTCGAAAGACTCATTAAGTACAAGAATGTGGGTATTATATTGTCGAGTATTTTCTCCTTTGCTATTCGGTTGTTGCAGTTGCCGTGTTTTAACAAGTTCGAGTGCATCGCATTTGTAAAATTTAAGAAGCATCCAAAGTTCTGTGTGCCACAAAAAAAACAAAACGAACAGTGAATGGAACTTTTTGAGGCTGTCGCTGACACCAAAACACAAAAGCAACAGCAAAAAGTTTGTTTAACAATGTGTAAAGAAGCTGAGAAATGGTTAGGAAAATGCTGTATAGGGGTGATGGGTAGTGCCAGGGGAGGGGGGTAACACACACACAAAAAACCAACAACAAACATATTTGACATTTGCATACGAAAAGTGTCAAAAGGCGAACACACACACACAGACACACACGCATACACACAGATGCGACCCCAACTTCCGTTACGTTCTTATCTTTTTTATACCCTGTACCCATTAAAAAATGCTGTAAAAAGGGTGTAATAAAGTTAGGCAAATGCATGTAACACGCAGAAGAAGTCAAATTCGATTTACTTTATATTCTACCGTAAGTCAATCAAGTTGGTTTCAAATGCAGGATTTCCCCCCGCACCCCTGAAAATCAATAAAAACGATTTACAGCAACATTTTTAAAGATATTTCCTTGATTTTTTGTATACACATGTTTTAGTATGTTCATTAGCTATTGTGAAAATTTCAATATAATTGGATAACAAAAACTAAAGTTATTTAAGAAGTCATTTTGCATATACTCAAATTTTCCGCACTTCTAACGACAAAGGTAAAGGTCGAAATATAGGGTATCTCCCAGTCCAACACTATTTAAAATCCTTTTCTTATATTGTTGTCTCATGCTCTCTGTCTCTTTTGATCTCTCCGCAGGAACGTTACAAGGCCGACATTAGTCTTGCCATACAATTGCTGCAGTGCAAGCCGGACAGCTTTGTGGCCCAGAAGGTGTCCTCGGTGAGTGCTCCTGGAGTGTATCCAATAATCCGATATATATATACTTATATATATTGACATTTCTTATATTTTGATATTTAAGCTGCCAATTGACATCCAGTCAAAGGTGTCGGCCTATATGCGACTGGAGACGAACTCCCACTCGGATTCGGAGTGTAGTAATAGTGGTGTGGGTGTCGCTACCACGGCTTCCTATAAAGTGCTTCCGGTCTCGGACTCGCCGCCACCGGCTCCCTGCCCCTTTCCGCCCACCGCCATGGTGTACTCAATGCGGGGCCTTGGTAAGTGTTAGTAGACCATGTTGATTTTATTATTTCATATTTATTTTCATATAATTTTCTCCCTTAATTTAAATCTGTTGCCCGTATACTGTATATTTATTTCCTAGCCACATTTTCTGTTTTCTTAAAGGGGCGCACTGTGAAAATGGAGAGTTTTTAACTCAATTATAATCATTCTCATCAACATTCAACATTTTCCAACTGCAACTGCACATTTGTTTATTATAATTTTAATTTATTTTTCAATTGTAGCATTTAATGGGTTTTTTTGCTCAAATTGCTTGCATTAATTGTTTTCATTTTCATTTAATTTAATTTATTGACATAGTTTTAATTACAGCTCAAATGTATTGTTAATAATTTGATTTATTTTATGTTTGGTTTGTATTGTATTTAATATGAGAATATGTTTTTAAATATTTCATGTTTCTCGTTTGTTCGAAATTCTAGCAAATTTTGCCTCTGAATATTTGCAATAAATTCATTATTTAAATTGCCAAACTATTTGCATATGCAAAATAAAGCAAATTTGTTGGCTTTGCTATAAAACAATGTAGTTGCTAATTCCAATTTGCAATGAACTTTGTAGAGTAGGAATTCACACTCTTTAACAAATGAATGTGTTTATTAATTAAACCTAACAGAATAGTTGAGCAAAATTTAAGTATTTTATATCTTAGCTACTGATTTATTAATCATCTGATCTGACATTAAATATTAAATAGATTTAAAAGTAATCATTGTGCGAAAAGTGATTAAAAGAGGATGAAGTTTTAGTTAAGGAAAGCAAAGCAGAGATTTGTAATATATTCTTTATGAAGGCGTTATGCCTAACTAATATAAATTAAAGCATTTCAAGCAATATGCAAAGATAACTTTTAATAATAAATATTTCCATTTCCGAGCACTTTCCTTCCTAAGGAAAGGCTTTACTTATTATTCCTTATTACACTCCTAATCATTATAACTATTTTTTTATTTTTATTATATTGTTGTATTAAAGCTAATGGGTATAATTTTCTTAAAAGTATTTTTCAAAATTTAAGAGATTACTTTATAACTTGAATATTTGAACTTAATTTACTTAATACAACTAGTTAATAGAGATTACAAAGGGTTCATTCCTTATAGTTTTCGATATTGTTTTCCCTTCAATCGATATAATAACAAGCTGTTATCTTTTGGAGGTTATGATCTCACAAGTTTTGAGGTTATGATCTAACAAGTTTTGAGGTTATGATCTAACAATTTTCGTTCGATTGACATAAAGGCAAAACCTTTTGGAATTCAGAACAGTTAACAGATTTGATTCGATTCGAAAATGTTGTTTTCTTATCAGAGCCAACGATTGCCTCATTTACTCAGACATAACCTAAATTTATGATATTCCCATGCAAGTTTGTCAACTTATTTGGCTGTTTTTCTTTCTCAAACAAAAACAGACGCCAGCAATGGCAACTCAAGCAATGCACAACAACAGCAAACAGCACCAGCGAACAACAACAACAACAATAACAGCACCAATTCAAAGGACACAGTCAACAATAATAATAACAAGCACAGCAACAACAACAACAACAACAAGTTCAGCTCCAGCCAATCGCTCAATATTCAAACCAAGAACAACAACAACAACAACAATGCTGATCCAGACATGATCTCACCCACGGTTATGGCCAAGTTTCTGGAGGATGAGCTAAAGGCAAACGATGTGAAGCACTGCGATACCTGCCAGTGCAACAAGCAGGATCTCACTGTCCTGGCGGATGTCTCTCGTTCCTATACGGTGGCCACACAGACCCCCCACTCCCTGGCGACCAACTCCGCGCTCAACGAGCCGCTGACGCAGCTCTGCCTGCGTTGCCACAGCAATCTGAACTCGCCGTCAAGGACCAATAGTCCTTATCTGATGAAGCTGGTCAAGTCGAGTGATTCTGTCATCTCGGAGACGAAGAGCTCCGTCTCCGATCTAAATGATATGGACAAGCTGTTCACGCCGCCCAAGAAGGATGATCTGATGGTTAATCCCATATTGGGACACCACAGGCTCTGCGAGCGAACGGCTGTGCAGGACTATGCCACTGGCAAGATGACGGCCTCAACCATGATGTATCCCACCACACATCTGGGTGCCTATGCGGCCGAAAAGTATCTGCTGGAGACCAGCAATCTGGGCCAGCTGCGTCATGGCTATCAGCGTCGTTTCCTGGACGGCGGCGGCACAGCGCTGCAGCTGCTCAACAAGGGCGAGGGCACAGCCACGGCTGCTACCGAGGAGCTGGAGGATGAGGTCAGCAAGCCGCTGCTCTCGGGCATATCCCAGCCCAGTCTACTGGAGACGGAGCAGCCAACGGCAGCCGTCCCAGTGGCCAAGCCGGAGGATGTCTGCGAACCGCAGCCCGCGAAGCCAACAACCGTTGCCGATTCTCAGCTCAAGTCAAATAACTCGGGCAGTGTTCAGAGTCTCTGGAGCAACAAGACGAGCAGTTGCGAGGGCGCCAAAATGTTTGAGACTTTCAATAGGAATCTCATCAAGACCATTAAGGTAAAGGAGGAACGTTAAGGATAATGTTAAGATGTTTTCTTATCAAAGAGACAGATTTTCAACGGAAAATTGGCGTTTATTAACCCGTACAACATTCTTTTCCGTGACTCTAACTAATACCCACCCTTTTTCAGGCGGAGAATCCAAAGTATCGCGGTCCACGTCTCTGTGCCATGCGGATCCAGCAGAATGGCCAAAGCAATATACTGCTGGACAATCTGGAGTCCGTAGAAACACACGTGCCGGTCATCTACAAGCGACGCGAGCGATTGCTGGATGAGGAGCTCAACGATGGCAAGGACATCATCACCTCCAAGGAGAGCAATGCGGCGTCAGCCGTCGAGGCTTGGCAGGGACCGGCAACGCCGCACAAGAGTGTGGCGCTGCAGCCCGTGCTGGAGCCGCAGGTGGAGGCAAAAGAGACTGAAAAGACCGTGCAGTTGGACAGCAACACGGCAGCGGCAGCGACAGCAACGGTGACAGCGGCGGTGGCGGTGGGGGAGACTGGAGCAGCTGCAGCAGGAACAACCACAGCAGCAGTGGCCAGCTCACCCAAACATTCGGCCAACTCCAGCTCGATAAGCGATGCCATTGACTACCAGGAGAGCGTGCTGTTGCGACGCCAGCAGCTGAACCGGGTGGCGGAGTGGGTGCAGCACAATACACAGCAGCTGGAGCAGCGGGCGCTCCAGCAGCCGGCTACGCTGGCCAGTGACTCGAACTCCGGCACGGAGCGTCAGTCCTCGTACTCAACCCTAGACCGCATGGATTCCATATCCATAGAGAAGCTGAGCATGGACTCGGGCTACAAGACCACGCCGCAACAGCTGACCAATGGCTATGCAGATGCAGGCAAGTCAACGGAGGACTCGCTGTCACCCAAAACGGACATCACCAGTAACTCCCTGCCGGAGTCCACGCCCATCAGCCAGCCCGTGGCTGTCGCTGTTGTTACCAAGAAGGCAGAGCTCTGCACCACCTACTACAGACGCACCACACGGTCCGGCTTGCCGGTGGCCTATACCACGACCACGACAACAATGGCAACTGGCGCTGTGGCTGCCACCGGCGGCGACTCGCAGCGCTGCTCCTCGTCGGGCTCCCCATCGCTGCTGTGCCCCGAACAGCCCACGTGTGATATACTCAACTACAAATACTATCCCAATGATACGGACAAGACGCGCTCCGTGCAGGCGGAGCTGCACACGACCACACAGCACGTGGACATCGCCCAGATGGAGTACAATGTGAAGCAGTTTCTGCTCAAGCAGAACGAGTGGTCCATGCGTGCCGAGGCAGGAGCCGGCGGTACGGGCAGTGGCGGGGCAGCTGCGAGCGCGGGTGCTGGTAAGAGGCTGATGCGGCACACGCGACTCCTGGGACCAGGTGTGGGTGAGCGGGTGCGCATGGCCACGCCCGGAGGCGCTGTGGCAGCCACGCCCAGTGTCCTGGCGCCGCACAGAACTGAAACGAATTTATAAGCTGAAGGAGCAGGCGGCGCATCCGAATCCCCGTATCCCAAAGAATGATAAACCAAATTGTATTCTAGTTTAGCGCAAGTTTGTAAGAGTGTAGTGGGTGAAGATAAAAGATAATGATGCTTATAAGGACGATTATGATACTAGTAAATGTACGATATATATACATATGTAATACTTTAATCTACACCTAAGCTAGCAAAGAAGCTTCAAAGTTGCGCTTATAATGCAGCTATATGGGAATCATGGCGTTGGCATACTATTAAACTGAAAGGAATAATACTAAATTTGAGTTTTCTTAAAAGTTGATTCCATTTAACAGTTCTTAAGTCTTCCTACTTCCGTATAAACTGTACAAACTAACTTATAGAGATCGCATTCTAAGCCTAATCATCCATCATCCATTGATTTCTCAACATGTGTGTCTTCCTTTCTCCATGGCTTTCTACTATAACTTTCTTCCGATTCTTCTCACCAACGCCAGTTTTGCCCGGCTAGTCTAAAACATATGATTATTCCATATGATATTCAAATTTCGCATTACCTTTTGGTGTCTGCATGTTAATCGCCCCATTTAATATAAATATATATATATATATATATATCTGCCTAGGCTATAACGATAACAAAAGATATTATGCTATAATAAAATCGATTGATATGTATTTGATAAGCGCATTATATTTTCTAGATTCCAATTGTGCAATATTTGTTATATTAGCGAGAAACAAAAAGTGAATTTTTATTTTTATAAAATGCGACCAAAGAAACCCAAGCAAACCAAACCAAATACGAGAACATAATGAAAACCCTTTTTCGAGAGTTCTACATTAAGTTAAAATATCATTTTCGCACGGTTATATAACTCATAAGCCGCCAAGAACCTGCCTAAACTAAGCTTCTAGGATATAGCAGCCGCTCTATAACTAACCTATATACAAGTGTACTGTACCTTCTTAGTAAAAATTTGCAGCAACTGTACTCATTCCTGCCCATTAGATGACCTTCATACAACCGCCTACATACTCTCGTACATACATACATACATATATACAAACATACATACGTATTGGTGTTGCAAAACTATGGATGGTAATCAATTCGATAGCTTCGATAGTCATTACAAATCGATACTTTCGATAACTCTAAATATATTAATTTTAAACTTAATTTCGAAGCTTGCAATTTGAAAACAAACATCGCTTTTGTATTTAAGATATAGTTTTATGTTTAATTATTGAAAAATAGTGAATTCTAGACATTTATAGCAATTTGAGACAACACTATTGAAAGCTATCGATTATCGATATCGAAGAATCGATATTATCTATAGCTTTGCAGCCCCAATACATATATATAGAGAAAAATGTAATCTTGAGCTGACTGCTAAAATCATTTGATATAGCGTACGCATTGCCATATATATAAAACGTATCTGAACAGACATATGATGTAATACCCAGACAACATACACACACAAAACATACATACATATATTTACATATATACCGCATCAACTCCATATTCACATATATATACATACACATATATATTTAAACATACATACGTATACCCAACCCACAAAACACCAAAACTTTAAACGGCTTCAAAACAAAATATCTACCGAATCCCTTTCTATATACACGCGTAATCCCTCCCATATTTAAAACTAAAACAAAACAAATACTAAATCAAAATTGAAATGCCTATTTACTCGTCTATTTACAAGCATTATGACAACATACATACTACTTACATATATCTCGATATTACTTTACCATGTATACACTGAGCGTAATGCTAAATGGAAATGCTTTAAAACTGTTATGTTTGGCCTAATTATATACATTTAATTAGATAAATTTGTCATATAAACCAGACCTATTACTACTAATAAGCAGCCTCTTCACACTGCGTATCTATATCTATATATCTGAACTATTCTTTAGCCTTCAGTTGAACCAGTTGTGAACGCTGCTGTGTCTATTAAGCACTTATCATTATAATAACTTGAACTATAAACCAACGCAGATAAGTTCGTGAACAACAAAAAACAAAGACTTGATAATGTTCTTCGAAAGACACTCAAACAAAACACAATCAAAACTAACATATTCGTACAATACATATTTCAAAAGTCACATCATACATACATTCTAAGAAACCTCTTTGCTCCCCCGACTTACTCGCTAAACTTGGCTGCTCAAAAAACGTTTTCCAATTCCAGCTCGCTTAGTCGCATTTCAAATGATTAATAATATATACATATATATATATATAAAATCCGATTGTATTCCTTTGATATAGCAATAGAAGAACACTGCCCCTCATCTAGTCATCTACCCACAATCACCTCATTAAGCTACGCATTTAACTTTAAGTAGACTTATTTCAACAAATTTTCGAGCTCAAAGATCTTTATGAAGGCAGCTTAATTAGCAAAAACTAAGTAATATGAAATGGAATTTCAATAAAAACAAAACAACAAATTTAGCGCAAATATTTGGGCATAAGTTTTTCCTCCTCCCCCCAGCTGCATACCTAGTTTTAAGAGTTTTCCTGAGTTTTATTTTCCCTAGCCTTATATATGAGTGTACATTTTTGCGTCTAGGTTGATGTAACAATTTTGAGCTATCGAACCACCTTAATGTGTAACAAAAACTAAAAACGGAAACAAATTAAATAAATATGAGATAATTTTTTGAAGACACTATTGTTTTACTAAATGAAATATAAAACATTTGCATATAAATCAATGTATTTATATAAGGAGTTTCTAAAGCAACGGGATGAGCACTATATTATAATAAAACTTCAATATAGTAAAGCAATTTGAACATTGTTTTTAAATGGTTTATTTGTCCCATTTACTGATTCAGATGATATTTGGAACTTTCCTTTTATTTCTTAAAATATCAAGATGGGAATGCTGAAAGAAATTATACGGAGAAACTTAAGATCCAAATGAAACCATATTTTTTACCATATTTCCAAAACATGTTTCCCTTGCCCCAATTTTCTCCATATTTCTTGTTATCTTCGAAAGTTTTGTGAACTTTCGATTAACATTCTAAACTTTTTCCTTTCGAAAACAATCTCTTCCCAAAAATATAACCAAAATAATCTTTAAACTGTGATTTTTATGAATTATGTATTGTTTTTATTAAATATAAATTCCTGCGAAAATGAAATAAATAATTTGTTGCATGCACTTAAACAACTATGGAAAGTTCTCTCTCTTTTTTTTGCTCTTTTAGCGATCGAAAAAATGGCGACAAAATGGCTTCAGTCAATGCGACAACTCTCCCCACCAAAGTGGCGGGCAGATGGAGATGCAATATTAGAGTTGGCTTCCCTCAGAGGGCGACGGCATCCTCCGCCGTTGCCAGCTGCTTCTGCTGCTGCTGCTCGGGCTCCACAGAATTGTTGGGCACGGCATCGGCAACATCGGCAACGGTATCGGCAGCGGAGGCATCATCATTGACCACAATGACCTCGTTGGAGGGCACAGCCTCCTCGAAGGAATCATCGATGGCCTCGGCGCTGCTGCGCACCTCGTTCTCCGACTCGGCGGGCTGCTCGTCCAATTCGACGGCCTGCTCGATCTTGTCATCGACAGCGGGCTGGGTGACCTCGGGCTGGGCTTGAACAATAGCTGGAGCTGGACTATTCTGTGGCCGATTGCCGCCCAGGAAATTGATGATGCCCTGCAGCGGTCCTGGTGCCTGTGGCTGTGGTGGTGCGGCAGCTGTGGCATTGTTACCACCGCCAAACACATTGTTCACAAACGATTGAATGGGTCCTGGGGGACGGGTTGTCGTCGGCTGGGCACTCTGCTGGCCGGTGAAGCCCGAGAGTGTGCTCTGCAGCTGTGCACCTATATTGTTGGCAAACTGCTGTATGCCCTGGAATGCCTGTGTGGTGCTATTAACCACTCCCTGTGTAAGCGCCGTAACGGGAGCCAATATGCCAGGCAAAGTGGGCGTTGGAGTCGCTGGCTGATCAGCCAAGGGCTGCTGCTGCTGCTGCTGAGGCTGACCGCTGAACTGATTGAGGAAGGCGCCAATGGGGGAGTTCTGTATCAGTTGCTGCACAAAGTTCTGCTGGGTGGTGCTCTGTGTGGGCGTGGCCTGGGTGGCCTGGCGTACATGAGGCTGTGCGGCGTCCTGGCCCTCCACATTCTCGGCCACAACGGCAGCCACAGGATCAGCCACCTCAGCAACAGTTTCAACGACATCATCAGCGGGCAGGGCCTTCACTATGGGCTGTGTCTGTGGCTCCGGCTGCAGCTTGGACTCTGTCTCTGGCTTGGTCTCCGCCTCTAGCTTGGGTTCTTGGATCTCTGGCTTTGACTCAGGCTCCAGCTTGGGCTCTGCCGCAGATTTTGCCTGTGGTTCTGGCTCTGGCTCTAGTATTTCTACAATTTGTGGCTCCTCGATTTTCTTGTCAGGCTTCTTTTCGTCAGCTATGGCCTGCTCGAGAACCTGCAGTATAACGGGTTTTTTCTCATCAAAGGACTTCGGCTCCTCCAGCTTCTGGGTTTGCGGCTCTGTCGCCAGCTCCAGCTCCGGCTGCGTTTGCGTCTGCGTCTCTGCCTTGATCAGTGGCTCTGTTTCCTGTATAACTGTGACGGGTATGGCATCAATGGCCTCCTTGGACGGCTGCAGCACACGTCCCTGGCTGGCCACCGCCAGGCAGAGTAACAGCAAGGCAATTGGCTTCATTTCTGCTTTCAAATACTTTTCAATACTCTTTTCAAAAACTTTCAATACTTTCAATACTCCACTTCACGTTCAGATCAAACTCTACAGCTTTATGTACGCTAACGCCTCTCGGCCACAACTGTTTGAAATTTCTTTAGCCTCGCCGCATTTATACACACGCTGTGGCCCGTACGCCAGCGTCGGCGTCGACAGCGACTGCGACTGCGACGGCAACTGCGACTGCGACTGCGTAAAAGACAAAACCAGCGTTGGCTTCCCATATGAAGATGCTGCTGCCGCCGCCGTCTTGGCCAATTCTTGTGCTAAATGTCATTGAACTGGTGCAGGCGAAGGTGAAGCCTGCAGTCGAAGGGCTCTTACACTGGGCCCAAAGAGGCCAAAGAAAACGCTGAGCATTAATTGGCCAATTCGAGGACCCCAGCTGCTGCGGGGGTAGGCAGGAGGAGCAGCACTCGTTGCAGTATCCAGTTTCTTGTTGTTGAACTGATCAAGGTTATCTATTAGAAGATCGATTCTAAAAGTGAGCTTAATTATGTGATTGCTGGTACCTGAACTTGTTATGGGGGGGAACAAGTGAAGTGAAGTGAAAAAAGGGTGAATTTTAAGTTCTTACAGAATAAGGGCATCAATTTTTATTGATTTAATTCCTATATCATGAATTTATATCTTTAATTTGATCAGGATTTAATTCTTATATTATTAATTTATATCTTTCATTTTTACCATTGAATTCATATATTCCAGCTATTTCTTTTCACATTTGTTAAATCAACATTGGAGATATTTTGGTTGTTAAAATTTGTGTATATTTCATTTTAAATTAGTTCAGAGAGTAATCTGAGTTATCTGCGATCTTATAAACTATTTATACGAATAACTTAATCTTTATACATATTTATTCAAATCCATCGCACTATGTTCATATAACTAAATACTGTGCTACGAGTAAGTCTGCTTTTATAACAATTGCGTAAAAATTAAAGAACCTTTTTAACCTGATTAAAATTGATCGCAGAAAACTGTGAGAAGACCTATATAATTTTTGATTTTTTATCCAAGCAAAATAATTCTTATTTGAAGCTTAGAAACCGAATGTGATCAAAATTATTTAAATTTTAATTTTAATATTTTTGATAATACATTTTCAAGCTAAATAATATTATAACTGAAATAGAGCACTGAGTAACAAGACCTTAGACTATGATGATCAAAATAAGACTTTCATATCATAAAGAAAACACAAGAAAGATCAAATACTCAAGGATATCAAGGAAATTTTCTTAAATACTTAAATACTCAATTGATCAAGTGTTAGAATACCTTTTACTTAAAACAATCTTAAAACACACAATTAATAAATGAACAAATCAATAAATAAGTAAATAAATAACATAAATAAAGTATTTAAAAAGATATTATGAGTATGAGCAAAATTAGTTAGCTTCTTTAGTAAATCCAAGTATAAATGTCTCAAAAATATTAATAATTATAAATTATTTCATATTAAGATTGATATTTTGTATTCCTGACTAGGGAAATGTCAATGTAAATAAATTAAATTAAATTAAATTATAGAAACTTTAAGCTATTCAAGCATATTTGTAATTTCTGAATATAAGAAACTTTTAACTATTTAAGCAATTTTGTAGTTTCTGAATATAAGAAACTTTTAACTATTTAAGCAATTTTGTAATTTCTCAATATATACTCCAGGGCATTAAGTTTTCGACTCCTTATAGAATTATCCTCCTTTAACGATCCTCAATTCAATTTTGAACACTGTATGCTTTGTGGTGTATGCAACATGCACTTTGCCACACTATGCAGCTGGTTTTATCGATCGTCGATCGTCTACAGATCGCATATATTATTTTCCAGCCAGCCACCCACCGCCGCCCGCCACCGCCCCGCCGCTGGACCGATGCAGCAAGAACACGCACAAGTTTTAAAAGTCTTTGGTTTTTCACTCTCATTCCTTGTGGCCATTTGATCAGAAGATCAGACGCTGGGCGCGTCTTACAAGAAAGTCTTAGCCATGGTCTTTGGGTACTTTGGTTGGGCCACAGAAACAAGTTTTATGGCCAAGAAACCGAAGAAACCAGCTCGCAGTGTGGCTATTTTTAGAGCCAATTAGTTTTGTTGCAGCGTCTGTAAAGCTGAGGAGCTGGGGACTGGGGACGGGGACTGGGTAAGCTGTAACTGGGCCTGATGCATTTAAGATGCATTTTCACCCATTTTATGGTAATAATTGATTAGAAATGCGCTAGAATCCACATGCCAGCCACAATACAATATGCAAATGAGTAAAAACTAACACAAAAATGCATTAGAAATGTAGTTAAATGGGTCAACGATCGCCAGCTGGCATTGTGACAAATTGTTGCAACAAAAAACTGAGAGTTTGTTCCTGAGCAGAGGCAGGCAACCATTTTGTGGCAACTAGAAGAAAAAACTATTGGCTAAAAGCATACATTTTTGCTTGAACTTGACACTGTTTGGCCAAAATGCTGGCCAATTTCGAATGGTTTGTCCGGATAGAGCCACTTGGGACTTGCGACTGGCTGAAGAAGAACTCGTTTCGTTTCCGAGTGGCCCTTTTTAAAGCAAACAGGCTCCAAGTAAGTTTGTTGTCTCTTTGCCAAGCCAAAGGACATTGACATTGTCTTTTGGCCGCGACTTTGATTTTTTATAGACTTGGCTCAGTCTGCTTGCCTGGTTTTAATTGTTGGCCAGTGTTGGCCGGCTGTCTCTTAATTGATTTCCGCAGCGAGCAGAACAAGTTCGAGGCCTCAAGTGTTTTTGTATTTGCAATAGTCATTAAGTTGGAAGTTCGTTTTATGTTTGCTTTTTTCGCTTGACTCTTTTTTTTTATATACTTTTATTTTATATTGTGGTCCGTGAATCAGCTCACAAATCAGCTCAACAAGTCCACGAAAAATCGTACAATTATTATGTAATGTAGTGTATTTGTTATCCCACAGTTCGTCTGACGTATTAGCATACTAAAGTTTACAACAACACTCCTCCTATTTAAAGTACAGTAAAATAATTGGCAACTGAAATTAACACCTTGCTCACATACATGGCGCCCGAGCAGGTACGCATGTGGGCGATTGTATATTTATTTGGGGCGTGGCAACAACAACAACAACATTGACAAACGGTGGCAACTTTCACTTAACAATTCGTGCGATATCTGAATAATAAACAACAACAACAAAATGTGGGTAAAGTGTGTGGAGGAGGCGTCAACAGATCTCGTCAAAAAATTATCGCATATTCGTAATTCGCTTCGAATTGTTGTTGTTGTCGCAATATTTGTGTCATATTTATTTTGTCAAGGTCAAATATGTGCACAACAAAAAGAAAGAAAATAAATAAAATTCAATAAAAATGTGGCACAATTGGCTTAGATTGTTGTGTGTCAAAGCGGCTTTTGAGGCAATCCTTAACAGCTTAAAACACTACTGAAATACACTTTTATAGGCTTTTCTATAGTCTATTCAATTTTCATAGTTTTGTTGCTTTTTTGGCTGTTTTCTGGCAATTAAAAGGATTCTAAGTCCGCAACATCAATATTTAAAATTTCAAATTCAACAAGCTCTAATAGCAGGCAGCTTTACGACGCGGTCGTTGAGCTAGCTGACAGAAGCTGCTTAATATAGAAAATGTTGTGAGCGGCGGTCTCTGTATTGCGCAGCGTGAAGTTGGCTGCAACTGCGCGCTAAGAGTTGAATTCAAATAAAGGACAATATTTGTTATAAAACTTACATGTTTTGAGCAAAATATTGAAAATAATATTGAGATTGTCTGTCAAAAATGTATGTGAGCTGGCAACTGCAAGCAAATAAAGAGCAGGTGCCGTGTTTCTATTATTCCTAAATGGCGCGCTAAAGATGCAATAATGCCAGAGAAAGAAGATCTCTAACAGCAGAATAATAACGCCATTATGCTAGTCAGGTTTTAGCACACACAATTGAAGAGACATGAAATTTAAATAATTATTAATTAATTACTTTAAAATGCAGCTGCTTTTTGAGTCACAAAATCTAAATCTATTTCACCGCCAACCATATGGTCACATTAATGCTGTAAAAAATGCCACAAATATGGTTACTCTAAAATATCGTATAACGCGCACAACAGCAGCGTAACAGGGCATTAACATGAGCGCAACAGTCACGCTGCCGCGGCTAACAGCAGCAGCCAGTTGGCTCCCGTCTCTAGCTGCAAAACTATCGATAGGTATGAACGCCGCGCGTTCGCGTTAATATTACATTGTTAAATAAACAAATAAATTGTTAAAAAACATGTGCAAGGTGTACAATAACAGCTGCGTAAGCTGCCCGTGTGTTAGTCAAATAACTAAGTGAATGCACGCATACAAACAGCAGCAGCAGCAACAACAAATTTCTAGCGCTGCTTGCGCCCACACCACGCAGCAGCAGCAGCAACAACAACAACATCAAGAAATGAGAGCAGCGCGAGTGCCAATAATAACAATAATTGTAATTAGGCGCCGCAGCGTGGCTGCTTATAAAACCTAAATTAGTTAACAATTGCGTGCGTGCGTGCTCTTCCACACTCTCTCTCTCTCTCTCTACAGTGCAAGCCCCCTATTCCCCTCATGATCACCCACACGGCAGCGCAACAAAAACAACAACAACATGTGTCGCTTCTTATGCTGCTTGTGAGAGTGTGCGTGTGCGTGCGTGTGTGTGACAGCAGCAACAACAAAAGCCTTGGGCCTGCAAGCAACGCCAACGAGCAGTCGAATTTTTGTTTAATTTGATCAACAAAAAGCAACAAAAAAATAAAAAAATGAAATACAAATAATCAATTAAATGCATATAGTGTAATCAAGCATTGGCCTAATTGATGAGTGTGTGTGTGTAGTTGTGTGTATGTTTTCGTTTCGGTTTTTGGTTGCTGCTTCAACGAATCAACCATGAAAATGAAATAAGAAAGAAATATATATATGTATATATAAAAAGGCAAAGGAAAATTATTATCTGCCTTTTGGCTTTGTTTGCGTTTTATTTTGTTCGTCAGCGTCTTCGTTTCGTGCATTTATTTCCTGTTCTCTTCATTACTCACACACAAACACAAACACACACACACCACATTATTGTTTGTTTATGCATTTGTGTGCGTGTGTGTGTGCTGCCAACCGTTATTGTCAAGCGTTTTCGCGACGTTCTCTTATCAGCGACGGCGCTACGGGTTCAAGTTCGTCGCTGTCTGCCTGATACGACAGCCGCAGCAGCAGCAGCCGCAGCAGAGGCAGCAGCAGCAGCAACAATAGCTACAATAACAACAGCAACAATTAGAAACGTGACTAATGCACTGCTCGCGTAGCCTCTCAGCTGCCGCGGATACAACAACATTCTTCAGCGCGGCGGCAGCGGCGTCAGCGTCCTCTGCCAGCACAACGCCAACAATGGCGACAACAACAACAACAGCTAAAGATGGTAAGTAAGCCGTACTTAACTTGATGACTATTGTGACCCACAAAACTCCATTGAAGTTTGATATTCAAGCTAAAGCGAAATCAAGAAATTCTTCGCTTTCAAAGTTCAAGGCAACAGCGCGGCACAGTTTGACAAGCCCTACGCTGGCCAGTGGCTTTGCAACTGCCAGGAGCACAGACATATTTTAAATACCCTGTACTAGAGCTGGCAAAAATGCGATCATTTTGAGAGATCGAAATATATAAATAAAAAAAGAACTAAATATAATCAAAAGTGTCTTTGATAGTTGTTTATTTACATTTTTTATGGAGTTGAATAACTTTCGATAAACTACTGTATTTAAGTACATTTTAGATGTCTTAACTATAAAAAATCTTGAATTTTTTAAGCATAAAATGTTTATAAATTGTTAGGATTTTTCATATTTAAGACTTGTTTAAGGCGATCGCTTTTACTATCGATCAGTGATGTACAAAAATCGATGTTTTATGAAAAACATTGGAAAACATCATTTTTTTCAAAGAAAAATCGATTTTTTTTACATCAATACTATCGATCGATTTTGCGTTTTAGTTTTTCGTTGCATAAAACTATAAATAGCCTTTGCATAATAATTTTAAATCATTATTTTAGTTAAGTTAGTAAAAGTATCAACTAATGGTAATGTTTCGGTTTAGTTTCAAGTATAATATTACATATTCATTGCATACTCGCATAACAGCCCTGTAACGCATACTGATATCGATAGTTTATTGATGTTCCCACCAAACATTAATCCCTTAGCTTGTGTGGGACCATTTATATATATTATTTTAATAAAAATTATTGCAAAATAGTCAACCTCTGCTGCTGCAAATCGAAATCTTAATCTTATTTCTGAATTTTTGAGACGAGAACCATATTTTTTAGTAGCCTCTTGGAAAACAGTTACTCAACCGAAACATTGCCCAACTATAGCTAAGCTCCTTCTACAAAAAATATATCCCATGTCCATCTCTAGTTCGATTATTTTTGCCTTCTACGAAAAATAATCCCATGTCCATCTCTAGTTCGATTATTTCCTTCCTTTTACAGAAAATAATCCCATGTCCATCTCTAGTTCGATTATTTCCTTCCTTTTACAGAAAATAATCCCATGTCCATCTCTAGTTCGATTATTTGTTGCCTTCTACAGAACATAATCCCATGTCCATCTCTAGTTCGATTATTTCCTTCCGTCTTCAGAAAAAATCCCATATCCATCTCTAGTTCGATTATTTCCCTCCTTCTACAAAAAATAATCCCATGTCCATCTCTAGTTCGATTATTTCCCTCCTTCTACAAAGAATAATCCCATGTCCATCTTTGGTTCGATTATTTCTTGTCTGTGATAATCGGTTCTGTGTTCAATTTGATGATTTCTAAACCCAATTAATTGGAAATTCGTCAAGGCCGAAAACAAACCTGAAAATCGCATCGCTGACGTAACTTGTTGAGCAGAGATACAAACTGGTGTGGTGGCCATTAAATGTTATTAATTAACGCCAACAACTATAAAGTATACGCGCAATTATTGGCAAGAGAGAGCAGCAACAAATAGGGTAAGAAATTAATGATTAACTGTCTGGCAAACGGCAGCCGGCCGGGAAATTAATACCTACACAAAAGCTAAACAAAAATTGAACACAAATCAAAACCGGCAGCATAAAAGCTGAAGCCAAAGGCAAAGCCAAAAGCAAAAGCAGCAAAGATCAACAGAAACTACAACAAAAATAATTAAGCATTTCGGCGTGCAAAAATGAGTTAAGAAATACCCACATACACATAAAGGCTTAATTGGCCGCTGTGTAAGAGGGGTAGGTGGTAAGGAGGCGGGGGCGTGGGTGCAAGGGGCAGCAGAAGGTCACTAAAGTGCTCAACGGCTTTAGCTGAAGGTCAGAAGCATTTTCGACGTTGTCGTCACCTCTGAACCCGCTCGAATTTATTGATTTTGCACGCAGAATATTACAACAACTTCAAAACAGTCTATATATGTTATGGGTTTGTTTGCATTATACCCTGTATCAAAATTTAACAGAAAGGCTATGCTTGGCCATAAATTAAATGAGTCTATACACAAAAGATTCGAGTTCTTGCATATATTAGGAGACATACTTTTCATTACATTCAAATGTGTAACGAAAAGAAACTATATAAGATTTGTGTTTATTTCGATAGTTATGTTGTAGATGTTATCGATAATGTATCGATTCATTTTATGGTTAAGGTGTGAACAACTGAAGTTATCGATAACATTGTGCTGACTTATGTGGTCTACCGATAACATTTCATTAGCTTAAAGTTGTGAACTATCTCTAATCTGTTAGCGAAATAAGATACTTTGAGTAGTTCTACTGTCGAGTATATCTTCATTCAGTTGTTTTTTATTTTTGAATTTAGGGCATTCCCCAGTCGAGTATACACAACTCCAATTTATGTTTAAGGTGTGAGCAGCTGAAGTTTTCGATAACAGTGTATTGACCCCATGTGGTCTACCGATAACATTTCATTAACTTAAATCTGTTAGCTCTAATCTGTTAACGAAATAAGATACTTTGAGTAGTTCTGCTATCGAGTATATCTTCATTCAGTTGTGTATTTTTGAATTTAGGGCATTCCCCAGTCGAGTATACACAACTCCACTTAATGTTTGAGATGTGAGCAGCTGAAGTTATCGATAACATTGTATTGACTTCATGTGGTCTGCCGATAACATTTCATTAACTTAAATCTGTTAGCTCTAATCTGTTAACGAAATAAGATACTTTGAGTAGTTCTGCTATCGAGTATATCTTCATTCAGTTGTGTATTTTTGGAATTTAGGGCATTCCCTAGTCGACTATAGACAACTCAGACATTCTGACTTGTTTTATATACTATTGTATTTCTCGCGTTTCTCGTTCGGCCGTCAGAGCGACTTTTGTGCGGTTTGCCGGACAATCGAGCCGCTTTCTGGGCCGGCTTTGGGGTTTTTGCGTTGGCTTATGCCAAAGGCCAAATGGAAAACCTGCTTTTTGTGCAGAAAGAAACCCAGAAAGAGCAGTAAAGCAAATCTCTCGCTGATGGTCACATTCGCAAAAAATCCAAATCTAATAAAAAACTTCAATAAACTGCCAAACAAAAACTGATTTAATTGAATCAAAGCTAACTGTGAATGGCGATCAATTGAAACCGTTTTGTTAACTTGGCTTAACTTAGTTAATAGATAACATTTTTTGAATGCCAATTTATTAACAATTTTTAAGTAATTTGTTGTGTCATTTTATTAAAGTTCCTTATTATCAGCACACATTGATAAGGCGGGGGGCTGCAGCAAAGAAGTATGTGAATCACTTTGCGAATTTCATGCATGTATTTATAACTTGTGCTTTTCTCTTATTGTCACTGTTATTGTTTAATTAAACAAGTGTTTATTTATATACCCAGGGATTGTAATTGAAGAATAAATAAATATATGTATATTTGATAATTTACTTGTAAAGATTATAATACAGACTGTTTGTATTTGGCAACGGGTATTTTATATATTTCTTGTGTCTTTTCGTTTGAAAATTTCAATTAATTCATTTTTAGCATAGACATGTTGCAAGCTTGATTAGCGTTGAAAAGAAATCAAGGCTAACTATTATTAAAAGTCTTTCAAGCCAATATTTTTAAAGGCAAAGTCTAAATAACTAGAGTTGGACAATTGTTATGAAAACCCAGTCAAATAACAGACCACTTTGAGTATGCACATATATAAATATATAGATTTGATTACATTGTTATTAAACATAATAATAATGCTGTGTGTGGCTCTGGACAATAATGAAAGTAGAAATATCTGTAACATAACAGATCGTTTTGAACATAACACAATAATAACGTAAAATATCCGATAACATAACAGATCCTTTTGAACATAACAGCAAAACATAACAGAGATAAATGATGAGCATTAACATTTGCTTACATGTTAATTAACATAGCTGTTAAATAGCTTCGCTCTGCTTGGTTTGACATCTCAACTGCTTATTGTTGGTTATAAACGATCAAAAAGCTGCTTGATTTCAACTTTACTCTCCTTGGATCTTGCTCTCTCGCGAGCGTAACAGCGGCAATCATGTAGCTCTCTTTTGTGTGATCGTTCACTCAATTCGTTTAGATCAAATGCCTGCCCAACTGTACAGTTTTGTTTAACAGTTCAATAGCACTTTAAACCTTCTGTTATAGTACAACATTTATCGTTTGACCTTTTTTTCACATTTATCACAACTAATTGTCAGCTTTTTCAGGTTTTTTATCAGCCATTAGCAGCGTACATGTAGCAGCCATTCATATGTACTATTTACATTATACTACATATTATTGTATCTATTTTTTATCAGTTGTGATTTCGTGCTTATCAGCAAATGCAACTTTACCCAGGGCAAATACGAGTAACACACGTACTCAATTATTTATTCTTGTTGCCTTTTTCAATTAGTGCACAACACAAAAAAAAAACAAAGTCAACAACAAATGGAAAATAATAATAATAAAAAAATACAACAATAATAATAATAAGAAACACTTTATAATTTCATTTCAGCAATGGCAGCAAAAAATGTTAAATCGCAGATAGCCTTACACAATATTTAATGAACATAAAACGCAAGCAAAAAATAATTCCCATACAATTTTCAGCTCTCGCTCTTTGTTGGCTTTATAGTTAAATTATAAAAAATAAAAAAATAAGCGTTGAACAATTAGTGTCAATAAAAACAAAGATGAAAAGAATATTACGCTAATATTGCATAAAAATATTAAAAAAATAACATTTACCAGACAGTCAGACAGACAGAGAGACGGACACGAACTCTGTAACATATTAACTTTTCATTTTGCATCGTTTCCACTGGGGAAAAGTGCATTTTGTTTCCACTTCACGTGCTGGGCTCATTCGGCAAATGCATTTCGCCGGCTGGGCATCATTTTTCATTCGCACTGCCATTTGCCTCTCCAAGTGGCAGCAGTTTGTCATGTCCAATGTCCATGTCCAAACACTCCGCTCCCCCTGCAACCTACTACCTGCCACCCGGCAGGTGCTCGTCGAGTCTTCCTGTGTGCCCCCAGACTCAGTGCTCAGCTCTTTTGATTTGTGGCGAGTTCTCTGTGCAACAATTTTGCTGAATTGCCGTGAGACTGTTGCACTTGCGAATTGGTTTATTACAATTTCTGTCGCCTGCAGCAGTAAAGTAGAAAAAAACAGCTGCTAGTTAGCTAAGTAAATTAAATTTCAAACTTGCTGACTGAGTTTAGATTAGATTTTCTTATAAGTACTTCGTTTCTAAGCACCCAGCGCTAGCAACCCCACAGGTAATTTTACTCCCTGTACCCATAAAATGGGTAAAAAGGGGGGTACTAATCTGTGCAAATGTATGTAACAGGCAGAAGGAGACATCTCCGACCCTATAAAGTATATATATTCTTGATCAGTATCAAAAGAGATTTCAATTTGGCCATGTCCGTCTGTCCATCCGTATGAACGCGTCGATCTTAGCAACTATAAGAGCTAGAGACACCAAATTTGGAATGTAGGTTCCTGTATACCATACGCAGATCAAATTTGTTTCCAATTTCAGATATCTTCCCTCGTTCCCCCGAAATTCGATAAACAGTAACAATTTTCAAGATATAGCTTTGGGATTTGGCATGTATAATACTTTGGTCACTCTTAATTTACTGCTTAAATTTCAAGTCGATTGGATAATAATCACGGAAGTTATTCACGAAAGAAGATTCAGTGCTGCAGCGCGTACAGGGAGTACAGGGAGTCGGGTGTTCTCTCCCTTTTTAGGGGAAGAAAAGTTTCAAAATATTGAAATCATTAAATAACATCGATGAAGCTACACAAATTCGAAGATAAACTTTGTATCTTGGCTCGAATATAGGCCTTTCAGAATTGAAACGAGGAATTTTCTTGATAATTACAATGATCTAAGAAGGCTTTGAAAAGTGGTTCTAATACATCTCAACACAGCCAAACATTTAGTTATCCTGGGGCAGCCGTCAGAGCAACACCGAAAAAATTAACTTAATTAAAAAAAACAAAAAAACAATATTTTAAAAATATTTTGGCTACTTTACAAAGTTTGCGACATGGCGTTGGAAAACACTTGTGGTGCTGGTAAATTTTTGAAGCCACGCAGAGACGAATATGATCTTGGAGAAGGACTTTTGCTAGTTGAGCATCCTGCAAAGAAGATGAAGTTGCATGAGGCAGAGGGCACCACCACAGTGGCCTTCAAGTACCAGGGCGGCATCATTGTGTGCATGGACTCACGCAGCTCCTTGGGCGACCATGTTGCCAGCCAGGAATTTAAGAAGCTCGTACCGCTGGACGATAGCATGCTGGCCACCGCTGCTGGCGATGCCGCTGACTCCTTGTACTGGCTACGCTTGCTCCGAGGGGATTGTCGAACGTACCAGTTCCAGCGTAAGGAGCACATGCCGGTGTCATTCGCCTCACGGCTGATGCTCGACATAGCGTACACGGGCGTCTGTATGGACATAATGCTGGCCGGCTATGATCAGGATGTACCCAAGATCATTTCTGTTACTTCTGCGGGCGAACACATTGAGGGAAATGTATTTTCAGTTGGCAGTGGCGCCATGCATGCTCGTGGAGTACTGGACAATGGGTTCATGTGGGAAATGCGTGATGAGGAAGCCTACGACTTGGCACGACGCAGTATTTACCAGCCCAATGTAGTAGGTACCTACAGGAGCGGACTTGTGCGCCTCTATCATATAACAAAGGACGGCAGGAAGCTAATTTCCGGTTATGATTCAGCGATGTTGCACGATATGTACATGGAACAGGAGACAGTGGATGCTGAGGGCGCAGATTACGAAATGGAATGAGTTGAAGTTGGAAAAAATATCCTTGGCGGACGTGAACTCGTATTTGTTGATGCTGCTGGTGTTCTAAATGAAATAAATATAACTTATAATTATATAATTTACCTAAAGCGATTATTATCTACTTGAAAGAGTTTCCTTCCTAAGAAAGGAAAAATTCCTGCTCAAATGAAGTTTCCAAGCCGAAGGAACCATTTTGGATCATTCCTTAGGAGCGATATCAAATTTCAAGTTTATTCTTTTTCTCAGTACTTAGTTGAGATCATATATTTCTCATTCTCTAGGGCTGATATGAATGCAGTACGAGAGTTTGCAGTTAAATCCATAATCATTGAATGTGGATGAAAAATTCAATTGAAAACTGAGTTCTCACTACGAAATGAGCTAGGGAAATGTTTTTGGTCACGTTGCGGATGAATAATATTGTGGTTTAATAGTTAATCATTCTTAAGAAAAGAGTATGAGTAACAGGCAGTCCAAGTTAGCAAACAATTTGTCAGCATATTACTCGTGTTGCTCACAATTTCAACACATTTTCAATTTTCTTTGCTGCTTTGTTTTCAGCTTGAGTACCCAAAAAGAAAATCCATTTAATATACGCTTTCTTGCTCAGCTCTGTAATATTTCCGCCTGCTTGCAGCACAATTTAGATTCCCTACTTTGATAGTTAATCTACCTGCAACTTAACTGTTCACCCACTGCAGACCAATTTGTCTTGGATTTCAACTGCACTCTGCTGCCTGCCCCACCACCTCCGCTGTCTTGTCTTGTGTTTTACATTGGCGCTTCCGCGCTAATTTGCTTAGCGTAATTTGCATTCTGCAAACGCCATTTGAGGCGTGTGAAGAAAAAACTGAGTAAAAGTATTAATTGTTATTAAACGAAGTTGAAATACTCTTGGAAAAAAACGCGGAAAGAAAGAGTTTCGCTGCAAAAATGTCTAATCAAAGGTTTGAAAATGAAAACCCAAAGAAATTAATTAATTTGATTTGTATTTAATTCATTTGTGGATAACAATAAGCTGACGTTTAGTTCAGAATAGCGTAAATGGGAACCTAAGAAATAAAGGAAACTTTGTACCTACTTATATAATACAATAAAATGTTTCATAAAGGCAGATTCGACCCTAAAATATAAATATACCTAAATACATTGTTGATCAGTTGATCTATTTATTCTTAATCAGGAAGTAAGTCTCTTTATGTAGTTTTGTTCTTCTAGGAAAACACATTTATCTAAGGAACTAACACAGCTAGAGTAAGCAAATTTGGTATGTAGGTTCTCATAATCCCTACGCAGCCGATGTTGGTTTCAATATACAGATATCGCCTGCCATCTATCCGAAAAAGGATTTAAACAAATTACACCCATTACGAAAAATGGTCATACCTTATGCAGCAAATGAATATAGCCTGCTGAATACTCTGCAACTCACTGACTTTAATAAAAGGCTTTTGCTGTTTACCCAAAGTATAGAATATCCGCCATCAAACCTTTGCCCTGCCGCATGCCCTACCCCTTTTTGGTAATTGCTGCTAATTACGCGCATAAAATGCTTTGAGACGCACCCACTCCAATCCCCTCGCACAACCCCTTGACCTGGCCTATGTGCAATCCTGTGCCGCCTTTAATGTCCACTCTGGCGTTCTGTTTTATGTTGCGCGCTTCATTACGATTTTTATTGCTCAAAAGAAATGACTGAAAGTTGATTACAAAAATATATGCATTGCTCAAGGAGGCGGAGGCTGTCGTATCAGCTTTGCATCTCGAAGATGTCGAACTCCAAAGATGTTCAAGTGAGTTCAACTCAACGGAGTAGAAGGGAGCAGGATAGGTAGAGGGGGGGTGGAGTTGTATCGTCCAGTTGGGCCCACCTGCCTTTCCTCTTGGCATAAATCAAATGGCGCGTGGTTGCATCAAAACTCGTTCAGGTTGTCGCTGCTCCTTGAGCGGTCTGCCCACTTGGTGGGATGCCGCCCCTCGATCCCCAAACAACTTCCTCAGCTTTCCTCGCTCATTAGCGCGCAATTTCCACACGAATAACGTTGAATGTTCTGTGACGTATCGCAGCGATTCGGGATTCATCAGAGATGCAATCGCCAAACAATTTTGGAATGCAAGTTTTTATGTTGTTTCTTTTTTAGTAACTATACTCAATTCCCACAGGCAACAGGGGAATATTGGGTTTGTGCAATGTCCGTAGGAAGGCAATTATAGTTTTTTCTCTAATCACATAAAGTATTTAGATTTTTAGGCTATGTCCAAACGTCCTATTGATAAAATTCACTTTGGAATCTGTTTTGTTTTACCATTTTGATCAAATCATACGGAATCGAAATTATTAGCTGTTCTGAATTCCGAAAAAGGGTGGAAAATTTGCTTTGAAAAGCATTAACTTTGAGTTAGGGGGCAGAAAACTCTACTAACCTATCTAGGGAATAGAAAATCGGTTATTACTTCAATAGAAAGCTGAGACACAGAATCAATAAAGATTCGGAACGAAAAGTAGTTTTTTTTCCCATTTTGATCAAACTTTTCGGAATTAACATTGTTAGCTGTTCTGAATTCCGAAAAAGTATGGAAAATTTGCTTTGAACAGCATTAACTTTGAGATAGGGGGCAGAAAACTCTACTAACCTATCTAGGGAATAGAAAATTGGTTATTACTTCAATAGAAAGCTGAGACACAGAATCAATAAAGATTCGGAATGAAAAGTAGTTGAAAATGGGAAAGCTATAGACACCATTTGATGTGAGAACTCCTCGTTTCAGCTTTGAAAAGTTTGGCCAAAATAGTTGCCTCCGAGCGTGGTAACAGAGTATATAGCAGTCGGGTGCTGCTGCCTGCAACGTTCTTACTTGTTTATTTTCTCTTTTTTTTTTCCAGTTTTAATTGACGCTGCGCTCGTTTTACTGTCATCAAATTCTCTGGCACCTCAAATGGGCAGCGCCAAATTTTGTTATTCGCATTGTTTAGTTTGAATTGCTTGCTGCCATGAATCGTTTTTGTGCTGAGTGGCTGTTGCATCTGTGAGATACAAACACGCCTGTATCTATATACAGTTTTGCATTTTGCATATTTGGCGCTCTGTGGAGGCGTTTTGTGGCCCATTGCACTGACGCACGACTGCCAAATGGGCTGAAAGACTTGCCCATTCAGTGCAATTATATTAACGATTGTTACGCATCGAGTGTTCCAGAGTTTGAAGAGCCAACTGTGCCTGTTATTGCCGTCTCGACTTGGCTTGGTTTAATCACTCTATGTCAATGACAACCGCAGGAACAGCAGCAGCAGCAGCAGCAACAGTTTCCAATTGCCAAATTCGCGTGAATTTCGTCGAGCATCTCAAACTAATTAAACTTGCATTTGAGGTATCTCTGGCATGCTGAAATTGCAGTGAAATTAAAGCGTCACAGTGGAATGGAATTTATTAAAATAGCTTGCATTTAACAGGTAAACCAATGAGGATAAAGTTATAAACAGGAAATACTTACAATAATATAATAACATTAAAAATTGGTTTATATTCCGTTTCAATATGATAAATTGACATGAGAGTGTTATGGATTTAGATACGAATATATTCCAGAGTATGCTAGAGTACAATATATTGCATACAGAGTATGTACGTTTACCTCTCTCTCTGTCTCTGAATCGTGTTTACTCTCTCAAGAGCGTTTTTTCTGAATTCCTTTTTGTTGGACATTCTTAAACGTTTTGTTGGTGTCACTGCTCAATACTGAGATAATTATTTGAATACCTCCATATAGTACATACATAGTATGCTTGCTCTACAGCACTTTCGTGATTACTCTCTTAACAGCCTTTGAAATTCTTCTTTGTGCTACATTCGTAAACGTTTTGTTGGCTACGCTGCATGAATGTTAAATGTTCATATGCAATTTGTTGTCTTCTAGTTAACTTAATTCAAATTTCCCCAGTAACAAGCAGTATATAATAATCAAAAATTTGTAGAGCTTTATTTTTGATTAACTTTTAAGTCATTTGTTGTCCACTGTGGCAGCCCAAGTGTGGACAGTCCATTGCCATTGAAGTGGCAACCGCAGCGGGAACACGCATCCAAATCGAAACAAATTTGCACGCTACGAGCCAAATTCACCGCAAAATGCAATGCCGGACAATCGACACTGGACAGAGACAGATGCAGAGCTAGAGTGAGAGGGATATATAGAAGAGAGAGAGAGGGAGATAGAGAGTGGGGCAGCTTAGTTAGACACGCCTCGATTCACCCACTCTCACCTAGATGGCTCATCCACTCAAATATGTGGAGCAAACAATTGCCGTTGCTGTTGCTTCTCTTACTCCCTGCCCCATCTCTCAGCGGCCCACTGTCAATTTTCCCCCCCAGCTCCCCGCTTAGTGCATTTTCCGGTGTGTGTGTGTGTGTGTGTGGGAGTCGTTTGGTTGTGTGTGCGGTAATTTAATGCAATTTGTAAATATTTAATGTGCATTAATTAAATGCAAATGTAAATGCGAATTGCGAATGTTTTGTGGTACCCCCGCTCTGCCCCGCCGTTGGTCTAGCTGCGAGTCTTCATTTGCCACATCCTATGCCACAGACACTTACATACATATATATATATTTTTTATATTTTCTCATACACATATGCTGAGCAATTTTCATTTAATTTTACTGCCAGCTGCAGAAGCGAGTGCAAAAATTGTAATACTTAAATTTGCTTCGCATTTTTTTTTCAATTTTGCCTACTTGCCGCCCCCAGCGGCACTGCCCCGGCTAGCCCGCTGAGCAACAGCAGCTGTGTCCTGTCGTTGTCCTTGGGCCTCAAGCAGGTGGTGGTCGAGTGGGTTCCTTTTGGCCGCCTTTGGTACACACGCGCGCCTTCCGTTTCTTTTGCTCAATGTGCGTAAACATTTTTATGAGTATTGCGTTTTGTTGTTGCTCTGCGCTGTCTGCCACAATTTGTCCGCCCAACCCCCAATCCACTCCCCTTTCCAACCCCACCAGGCCCTCTTTTATTCAAGCATTTTATGATTTTTTACCTTTTTTTGTTGTTGTTGTTGTACAAGGCAGCTGTTTGCCTTTCTTCTCAGTTGCTGTTGTAGTTTCTGC
The DNA here is from genome assembly GCA_037075165.1 of Hirtodrosophila histrioides. Taxonomy (NCBI): domain Eukaryota; kingdom Metazoa; phylum Arthropoda; class Insecta; order Diptera; family Drosophilidae; genus Hirtodrosophila; species Hirtodrosophila histrioides. The sequence continues at coordinate 65,058 of JBAMCL010000727.1, read as the reverse complement.
ATGCGTTTTAGTTGAAAAATTCGGAAACTACGCTTGATTGCGCTCTTCTCCGCCGCCCCGCACCGCCCCGCTCCGTACACGCCCACTCCCACTCCCCCGGCCCCGACCCTGGCTTCTACATATTTTGTTAAGCTTATTTTTAGCATTCCTATGCAAAAGCCTCCTTTGTATAACCAAAATTCTAAGCCTGTTCTCTGGCTGTTCTCTTGCTTTTGTATGTTCTACCCTGTAATTTGGGGCGTGTTTGTTCAGTTGCACACGTGGAATGAGTCAAGCATTTGTACTCGAAATGAAGTTAAGCAGGTAATACTTTTGGTTGTAATTTAACAACATATTCTTCGATATAATGTGAATAAGTTTTGCGTACTTTAACAAAACTTATTCATGTTTTCTAACAAGAATATCTTGTTTTTGTTAAGGTTATATCATTTGAAATGGTAAAGGAATTTAAAGGTTCTTTAAATTACCATTATCTGTAATGTAGCTAACCCGTTTTTGACTTAAACGGTGTCTTTATAAAGAACTGTTCTGGTTTTCACTTTTGGTGACATTTCGGAGAAGTTTATTTCCCCTAAATGATTCAGATTTCATCATTGTTTTCGAGATGGTGAATTGAAACTTATCTCAAAGGTGAAATATTGGGGAAGTAAATTTTCCTTAAATGATTCGCATTTCATCATTGTTTTCGAGATGGTGAATTGAAACTTATCTCAAGGGTGAAATATTAGGGAAGTTAATTTTTCTTAAATGATTCGCATTTCATCATTGTTTTCGAAATGGTGAATTGAAACTTATCTCAAGGGTGAAATATTGGGAAAGTTAATTTTTCTTAAATGATTCGCATTTCATCATTGTTGGTGAATTGAAAATTATCTCAAAGGTGATATATTGGGGAAGTTATTTTTTCTTAAATAATTTAGATTTCATCATTGTTATCGAGATGGTGAATTGAAACTTATATCAAAGGTGAAATATTGGGGAAGTTAATTTTCCTTAAATGATTCGCATTTCATCATTGTTGGTGAATTGAAAATTATCTCAAAGGTGAAATATTGAGGAAGTTAATTTTCCTTAAATGATTCGGATATCATCCATGTTTTCGAGCTGGTGAATTGAAATTTATCTCAAAGGTAAGGGAAGACAATTCTTGTCAAAAGTGAAAATGAGAACTCAACTAATCACTTCAGATGAGATGTATTTAAAAACAATCTTTTACCCAAGCTCGATGGAAAAACTTGATTGTGAACCTGTGAACCGGTTCGTAAATGTTATAAAAGGGAACACAGATGTTATAGAGTAAGAAATACACCCAGTAATCAGTATGCTAACATGAGAACTCAGTAATACGAGTTTTATTATAAGATATGTGGTTTTATTAAGATTTACAGAGTAAAAAGAGATTTAGGCTATGTACATAAGGAAATGGTATTCGTTTCAGATCTAGCATGAGGTATTTTAGCGTCGAGGACTTTCTTTTTTTTTTGTTTTTTTTTGGTCTTTTTATGCTCTTTGTTAGGGCGGATAGGCAAAGTGTTATTGTGCTGGGTTGTCATTGTTCTTGTTTGGTCTTCAGCTGTCATTTGGAGGCTGTAATATGTTTTGCGTCCCTCGCATTCACTATTTGCCCCTCCATCTACCCAACATCCCCTCATACCCCACCCCGCTCTGTGGGCCGTGGTTCATTCATTGCCTCTTTATCTGTGCGTGGGCATCCAACTTTTGCTTTCAGCGGCTGCCTGAGCATTTCCATTTGTTTGTCAGAGAATGACAGCAGGCGGAAAGAACAACAAAAGCACTTGCCGCTGTCTGTGGAATATGCACTACACATCTTTCAGATACTTTTGATATTATTGGTATCTTCTTGAGCTATTTTTAAAGCGGCCACAAAACCAAAACCAAAAACAACAACAATATTCGTGTATCTTTTGTTTTCAAAACAAACACAGAGATACGAGAGGAGACAAAATGAAATGTTTAATTGCTGTGCGGGGCTTATCTTTGTTATAGTTTTTTAACTTTTTGGCAGTTGAGGCTTTTAATTAGCCATCAGCCAGCTGGGAACTGAGAACTGAGAGGAAGTGCAAAAGGCAGCTTAAATTCCAAATTGTTGTCAAAATTAGCGTCAATTTTTCAAAAGGTTTCTTTTTGTTGTTCAAAGTTGCTTTTGAGCTACTTATATTTTTGTTGCGGATGCGGTTTATACTTTGAAAACATTATGATGACCATTTGTTTATTGTTGCTGTGCTGTGCTGTGCCTTTTGTCAAAGCAAAGATAGCGAAAATTACTCAACCGCTGCGAAAACGTAGCGCAAAAGTTCGAAAAGAGTTGAGCAAAAACTTTCGTGATTTTTCGAGGCGAAAAAGTTTCCATTTTTATACTCGGTTTCTTAAAAATGGTTGAAGAGTATATTGGGTTTGTGCAATGTGTGATATTAGTAGAGCTAAAGCAAGCAAAATTTATAAAATTTAAGATTTTTTTCATCCTTCCCGGAAATTTATAATAACCTTATATCTTCTACACCCTGGAACACCTCCTCTGTAGTTGTCCAGCGCTCATGGGAAGCAGACTCAACCATCTGGGATCCCATACCTTCACTTCCTTAGAGAGTGTATTGAGGACACCACTGAACCAACTCTTTAAACTCGCGAAAGTTATCTTCAAAGAATCTTAAACGTCACAAGGGTCAAATATGCGGTAACACTAAGGACCAGATGGTCTATGGGAGGCCACCCGTGGGGATGACCTGTCGTCTTAACCTCACCTAACCTATATCTTCTACAATTTTCGAGCTAGATATATGAAATTTGATATGAGTCTTACTGAGAACTTTATTGACTTTCCTTCCTCTCCCGCCTTGAGGAGATACAATATCTTCCACTCGTTTTAGGATAGTGTAATTGGGCACTCCTGATGAACCCCTTGAAAGATTCGACCGCTCGGAAGAGTGGGAATCGAGTATATATCTTCTACAATTTTCGAGCTAGATATATGAAATTTGATATGAGTCTTACTGGGGACTTTCTTGACTTTCCTGCCTGTCCCGCCTTGAGGAGAAAGCGAATCTTCCACTCGTTTTAGGATAGTGTAATTGGGCACTCCTTGAAAGATTCGACCGCTCGGAAGAGTGGGAACCGAGTATATATTTTCTACAACTTTCGAGCTAGATATATGAAATTTGATATGAGTCTTACTGAGAACTTTATTGACTTTCCTTCCTCTCCCGCCTTGAGGAGAAAACGTTTCTTCCACTTCTTTTTTAGGTAGAGTCATCAAATTGGGCACTCCTGTTAAACTCCTTGAAAGATTCGACCGCTCGGAAGAGTGGGAATCGAGTATAAATCTTCTTCAATTTCCGAACTAGATGTATGAAATTTGATATGAGTCTTACTAAAGACTTTCTTGACTTACCTTTCTCTCCCGCCTTGAGGAGAAAGCGTATCTTCCACTCGTTTTTAGTTAGAGTCATCAAATTGGGCACTCCTGTTAAACTCCTTGATAGATTCGAACGCTCGGCAGATCGGGAATGGAGTATATAGCAGTCGGGAAGCTCTCCGCTTACTTATTATTATTAATTTTATTTGCAACTTTATAGCAAATGTTTTGGCTGCCTCTTGGCCCTCTTTTCCCCCTAACTCACCCACATTTAGCTCATTTATTTTCGTTGCTAATTTTTGACATTTTTCTTGGACGGCATTTTGTGTTTATTTTCATGTTTGGTTGCCAGTCAGAAAATACTTTGCAAGATGTTTTTTTCCGTTGATGTTGCCAAGTATTTTATTAGCGTGTTTTTTATGGCCTGGACACGCGTTCGCATTTGCCTCACACTAAATTGACAGCAGCTTTAATATGAGCTATTTTATTTTATATTTGATTCGATTTTGATTCGATTCGATACGTTTTGTTTCCGTTGCGTCTCGTTGCGCTAGTTTTGGCCAGATCCGACTGTCTGACTGGTCATAAATTTCTTGCTAGCTGCCGCTAATTGGCAGTCTCATGAGTGCGCTCAATTAATTTCACTGCCAATTGACGCACGTCTGTAGGCCGCACAGGTGGCGTATACTTGATAATTGTTGACACTTGCCATGCCACGGCAATTAAATTGAAATCACGGCTCGAAAAACGTGTGGCAATTGTCTTTTTTCTTAACTTCCTCTGCTCGAACAGCAACCAAGTTTATAAAGTTAATCTTGCTGAAATAAGCCCGCAAGTGAAATGTATTGATTGTAATATATTTTAAAGAGCAACTGAATGGAAGTTTTCATTTAAATTGAAGTATTTTCTTTATCTAAATATGATTTTGTTTTAAAAATGGAATTCTTAAACAATTCTTTAAATATTGCAATGATTTTAAGCTGGCTTAAAACTTAAACACTTTGAACTACATTCTTCTTTCTTATCACTGGAAATTAATAGAATAAGGCTTGCTTTTCTCTTCCCACGAAATTATCAAATTTTGCCTTCAAACATTTAGTCAAAAATAGAGTATTGGGCTTGGAATCAAATGAAATTTTAATTCAATACATTTTTTTTGTTTTAAATTTATGTAAACGTAGTGACTTTGTAAACTACGAATACCATTATTATTTACTTTGTGTCTAGTGATAAATATTGTTATCGATCATATAATCGTTTTGTGAGATTTGGTCGAATAAAGAAACTTGGTCACACTAATTGAGACTTCTTGAAATTGAACTGCGAAATATGGAGTGAAAATCATAAGAAAGTATTTAATTTGACAATCAGACGCCAATTTACATTTGAAACAAATCCATATTTAATTCAAATCATTCATTTGTAAGATCAGAAATATATTGATTTTGAATCTAACAGAAATGAAGTGAATTTGAATGTTACCGAAAAATATAACGATAAGTTAAGAAATAACTCTGTGCAATATGTGAAAGTATCGATATTAATGATGATATCGATACCTAAGCAGAGATAGAATTAATCTATACATGTAATTGAGAACGAACAGACGTAAATTTAAATAAAACGCAAATAATAAGTTTCAACGGTATTCTTCTTTACACATTTATATTTAATAAAATTGTAGTCTTAGTTGTCTTCCTTGTTCGACGTATACTTTCGACTGCCTTTATTGAAGATCCACATCGATACTTCTTTTCAAACGATAACAGATATTTATGATAACTATCGAGTATTTATTAAATACATTACGATACATTTCACACTTCATTACTTGACAAATATCTGTCGATAACATTTACATACTTATAGAATACTTTATAACTAACGTTGATTATATACTAATATTGCACATGCTGATACTCTGTATTACTACAAAATGTAATTTTAATTAAATTAATAATCTTTTGGTGAAATTCATAAAATGACAATTCAGTTAGTACATTGGTAATCATTTATAATGTAGTTAGATTTCCAAATCAATCTTTTTTTGTGTTTAACTATTTGTGTGTATTTATTAAACGAGTTTTCTGCTACCTATCGTATTAATTTTCCTACAGTTTTCTTACTTGGGTGTACTATTTAAAGATTCATCTTCATGGTTGAACTCGCAACTTTAGTCTTTTGGTATCTTTTCGGAATCAAACTTGTCTGCGCACTCATTAACCTAAGAGCTACACCTTTTTCTATTCAGCTTGCTATCTTTCGATTACATAACCCAGTTATTAATGGTTTTCCACGGCCCCGCCCCCAGCTCCCAGCTGGGGTCCCGTTTCCACCCACCTCAGCTACCCATCATCGTCTTCGTCGTGACGTGGCGACTTTGTGACATGTGGCAAGATACAAATGTGGAGCATGTTTGAGTGAAGTGGAAGCATGTGTGTGCCCGGTTCAGTTTACGTAGTGCCGCCGTACCGTCCCCCCTCACTTGATGTCCAAGTTCATTTACGTCACGGTCAGGTAGAGCGGTCTTTGGGGAGACGGCAGTCGCCCGAGTTTGTCAATTGGCACATAAATTGTTGACTGTCATGTTCTTCGCATAGTTGAGGCAATTTGTTAATGAGTTTTTCACACAGCAATCGTGGCACACGGCGGCGCGTATGAGTAATGCCCCCATGACAGTTGGAGAGCCACTGATTGGAGTTCATAAAGTTCATGAACTTTGGCAGTCAGCCCAAAAGAGATTTCAGTGACCTGTGCACAATGCATTGACGCCGGCCTAAAAAGGACTCCCAGCCATTTACCAGCTATCAGTGGCTCTAAAACTGTGTATACACAGTCTGCCACATTTGTGGGTTAGTTTTAAAGCCATATACTTGCCGCAAGTTTATGTGCAACGCCTTTCAATGCAGTGCCACAACAATTGCGGCGTAAAAGCGTAAAATGGCACCAACAAGGAGCAGCGGTCGGGTGGAGCGAGGCGGAGAACGGAGGTGCCTGCCATAGAAATTGTCACAGGATGGCAGAGTTCAGAGACTGAACAGGTCTGTTTTCAACTGAAAAGAAGTTGGCGAGTTGGCAAACACTGTGAAAATTGACTAAATAATAAAGTCGTGTATTATTATTTATTATAATTCATTCAGTTTTTTTAATATATTGTGAAAAAATATGTATTTTATGAACACAAATAATTTGATAACATAAAACAGCTTTACAAAAGTATTATACGTATTAATCAATATAATTAATAATAATAGTATATTGTACTTATTTTCTTAATTAACTTCTATTTGCTAACTGATTAATAAATAAATAAATTTATATAAATAGCAGCGAATATTTTAAATTCAGATTTGTAGAAAGCAATTACTCCAATTCTTTCAATTCTTTTCATGGGAAATGTGCCAATAAAAGAGATTATTTGTATAAGAAAAGTCTTTTTAGCTCTGAAAGTCACAGCAATGTTTATAAATGCTTTTTATTTTATTTTTCCCTTTAATTTCTCTTCCATTTCTCTTCACTTTTTCCATTTATTATTATTAGTGATGGGGGCGTTGCACTGCGACCTATGAGATCTATTGTGCCCCCTTCTAAGCCTAAAGCTCACTCATCAACCCTATCTCCTGCATGAATGCAAGGATCTTGGTCGGATCTAGAGTACCTATATCGTTTGTCTGAAGGAAAAACCCACCCAGGTACCTGTTCTTCTTCTGGCAAGGGCAGTGCAGTCTGTTAGTATGTGTGATGAGGTTTCAGCCTCCATTTCACAGAATCTGCATGTCCCGCTTCTTACAATTCCTAGCTTGCTTAGGTGGTTTCTCAGTCTACAGTGCCCCGTCAGAAGGCCGGTGACTATTCTAAGTGAATTCTTCCCCAATGGTATTAGTTGCTTGAATCTTTTAAGATCATAGTTTCCTAAGAGTGACTTGGCCTGTCTTAGACCTGGTGTATTTCTCCAGCTTGACTGCCTTCTGTTGTCTTCTTCTATCCTAAGATGTTATCTTATTGTGTGTCTTCCTATGCCACAGAACGGTTCTGGGCCTACCAGAGGTTTTCCTGCTCCTAGCTTAGCCAGTTCATCAGCTGCTTCGTTCCCGGGTATATCTTTGTGCCCTGGGATCCATCTGAGGGCAAGCCTATTTTTCCTGCCTAGTTGGTTCAATTTGGTTCGCACTTCTCGAACCAACTTCGATGAGATTTTTGGGCTGGCTTTTTCCATTTAATATCTCTGTTATTTTTATAAATAAAGTATTTATTTTAAGCTGATAAATATATATATATTTCTAACATTTATTAGCTTTCAATGCAATAATCTTTAATTTCTCCAAGTGTAGTAGTTGGCAGTTTTGCGTTTATGAAACGGATGTTGCCGCTTGCATTTAGTGCACTTGAGCCTTGAGCGTCATCCTCCTCGTCCTGCCACGTTTGCTGGCATTGTGCGTCCTGCCCCACATGTGTCGGAGCATGCGAATAGCTTCACGCGCTCCACGACGCGTGTTCTGTGTACAAAACTCTGCAGCATAGAGTGTAGTGTGGCAGTGTGGCAGATGAGGACCAGTGTCCGTGGCAGTGCCAGAAGTGAAGTGCTAAGGCTGCTGGTCTCCATTAGAATCCTTTTTGGGCGCTTGCCTTGTGCTTTGTTCCGGGCTGTGCTTCTTTCTAGCTGGCGCCAGAGAGTGCAAGGACCCGTCTTTGCCTTTAGCTGTGCACCTCAACAAAGGACACTCGTCGCCTTTTCGAGTTCGAGTCGCAGTCAGTTGGCAATCAAAGGCAGAGCTCCAGCCCGAGCTCCGTTGGCCTTTGGCCTTTGTGTGGCATTTTCCATTGTGTTAATTGAATTAGTTGCTGCCGCTGTGCAAAATATATGCAACAAATTTCATTTCATTTCAGCTCACTCTATTTTATTTGATTTGATTATTTTGTTGCTTATATTATTTGATTTAATTATTTTTCTTTTTGCTGTTATTTAAATTGCGTCTCACGTTCGTTTTGATTGGATTTGCACTGTGTTGCAAATTATGCAGAGATTTTTGATTTGAATTTTGACATAATTTATGCATTTTAATACTATCTTTGGGTGAAAGGCAACGTCTGTGAAGATACAGGCGTCAATTTATGCATAACTAAAACCATACACATGATAATTTATAAGAACACAACTTTTTGATGGTTCTGAAAACAGAAAACCAAAAAGATCTCTATAGTTTCTGGTCATTGAACTACAGAACTGAGTTGAAAACAGTTTATCAAAGTGTTTAACAAACTTAAGAAAATGGAAATTAAATACTTAAACTACAGTTGGGCAGGGAACAAGTTTAATTGTTGTGGGTATTCCCAATGAATATTAAGAAGGTATTGACGTTGAGGTTGTTAGAAAAGATTCTGTTTGATTGCCAAATTTTTAGATGATTTGGCTTTGGTTAACAATTTTTCAGTAAGGAAGATCAGCTTAGTCAGATGAGAATTGTGTTAAATAATCACTAGTTTGCTGATTGCTTAGATTAGCTTATTCCGATACACAATTTTAGTTAGGTTAGGTTAGGTTATTCACCGTCAAAGCCAGTCCCAAATGTGTTTTAAAATTATTTTTATAATGAAACGCTTTTTTTAATTATATCGTCTAATAAAAAAAAAAAAAAAAAAAAAAGGTTAGGTTAGGTAGAACCGGTTGACCACCACATGGTGGTCACACATAGACCGTGTAGGTCCTTAGTGTCGCCGGATACTGAAGGTCATTAGGAGGTTTGTTTATCCTGTAGGATTCGTGTGCGCTTGGCAAACGCCAGCAGCGCATTGAGAGTGTGACCGGCCGCTTCTTCTAGTGTTGCGAGCCAGTGTTTGTTGAAGTATCGATGTCTTAGTGTTGCGAGTGCTGGGCAGCTGCATATAAGGTGTTCCAAGGTTTCCACAACTCCTGGTTCCTTACATATCCGGCAGCCGTCTTCCGTTAATATCCCCAGGATGAACTGCTGCTAGGCAATGTCCAGTTAATACTCCCATCATTAGTCTGCAATCTTTCCTTGGAAGATGTAGCAGGAAGTTAGTGAGTTTCTAATTTCGTTTCTTGTACATAATTTTAGCGATTCTGCAGCTGGAAGTGTTTCGCCACCTTTCACCAGCTTTAGCGCCAAGCACAATTTTAGTAATCGCTATAAATATCAGAAGACACTTGGCATTTACATTATGTTGCATTCAGCAGAACTAAGCGCTGATTGATTTCCGCTGACTGCTTTTTCACACAAATATATACTGATGATTAAAGTTTGCTTACTTAATATAGAATTGTGGTCACAACAAACATAAAATTTTGACTAAAATATCATCCTTAAAGTCACAATAGATAATTTGCAGCGAAAATTAGTCAGCGATTAGTTCTGCTGAACGGACTGATTGCTTGCTGTGCTAAAATGTATCTAAAATACTTCTATTTGTGTTTCCTTAAGCAGAGCTGAAAAATCTTGTGCTAGACCATCTCTTGCTTAATTTATCATTGCATTTACCAGAGACATGTATCAAGTATCATTTATCAAGTAACATTGATCAAAATACTTCCTACTGACTGCTTCCGAATGACAACTTAGCTGATATTTTGTTATGCCCCTCCCTCCCTTGATTTCAAAGTGTTTCCAATAAATTCAATGCATTCATTATATGATTTTTATTTAAAATGCAATGTGCAACTTTCAGTAATATCAACAAAACTCAGACGACTGTTTTTTTGTGTTTTTTTGGTCGTTGGCCCGTTACAAACACCCCGAACAAAGTCAGAAACGCATCTGCTTAGCATATCAATGTGAAATATTTGCATTTAAAGCCACTTCATAGACATTAGACACACACACTGACAGAGGGTTGTGGGGGGAGTTCCAAATCCGTGGCAGGCCCCTCATTTTGTTGGGCATCAAAGTCTTAGGTGTTATACTCGATGTTATTTATGCGTCTGTTTGCACTAATTCCACACACAACTCGAGTCGAAGTTTTGGTCTGGCTTTACGTTTGCTTTATGGCGGCCACACACACAAAGTGGCTAACGATCAGAAGGGGCTGGGGCGTGGGGCAACAGCCTTAAACGGGGTGGCTTATCAGAAATTCTAATTGTCGCCTGCCACAAGCCAAAAAAAATCCACAAAAACACAAACAAAATATAAATTGAATTACATATTTTATGCAAACAGTGCAGACAGGAAAACACACACAAGGGCAATCTACCCCCTGACCTGTCCTTCAGTTGCTCTCCTTTGTTTTTTTGGCTACGGCAAAAGTTCTCCGTGTCCATCAGTGTCAACAACGTGGACGCCCCACGGTGTCCGCATGCGACATGCAACAAATCGCCGCATTTGGCCGGCGTGTCGCCGTAGTGCAAAAGTCAAAGGGTTGTCATCCTCTCGCCTCTGTTGGCGTCTGATATCCTGGCCCCAGGTCCTGCTCCTCTCCATCTCTGGCTGTCTTCTGTATATTTATTAAATAGTTTCGTGCAAATCCTTTTGAAGTGCTCGACGCCTGGCTAGAATGCTCTCCCATTCCCTGCTATATCAATTAGCACTGCAAAGTGCTTCCATTTTTATGGCATACATGCTTTTGTACAAATCCTTATATGTAAGTAAGCACTTTGTCTGGATCAGCTGGATTTAACAGCTAGATGGAAGACTTTAAACTGCTGCGCAAGTAAGCATTTTGTTAGGTTAAGCCTTGTTTGGGTTTTATCTCTGTAGAAGTCCTTTGGGCTGTTACACAATCAAAGAGGTGATATCTTTAGTGTTTGTGTATCAAGAAAGCATTATCTGGGATAGCTAAGTATCTTATATAATACGCTACAGATTTATATTGGGCCATAAAAGCTTAAGTTTTATCTTGTTTTGATATGCATGTATTTACTAGCTGCTACATGACATTGAAATAAGGTAATGTATGCAAGTAAATCCCAAAATAAACAACTAAAACAATATTCTATTTATATTCATGTTTATCAGAAAATTGGCAGTTGAAACCATTCATATCTCAAAAACTCTTCAAGCAATGATGGTGAAATTAAGTATATAGTATTCTGGTATATAATTATATATATTAATAATGATATATTAAATAATACCGTTGCCATACGCTTGAATTCGTAGAATAGAGAGAAGCCTGGGAAAGTATTAGGCGAAATCACAAAAAAGTCTTTTTATTAGAACAAAAACAAATGTTTTCTTGTCCGAAATGACCTGTTTTATGATAATTTCTATTGATGTTGTATGTCGTCAACTACAACGTGTTACGCAATTGTTTATTAAGCAATGACAATAAAGAAGTTGACTGCTTGAAGACCTCAAAGTTTAACGACTTATACTGAACTTGGACAGGGCGACTTAATGGTTTGACGACTTCAGCACTCAAAATGCAACATTAATGTTTCCAGGTTGAACTTGAGCGGTTGTTTTATGAACTTGAGATTTGTGGGTAGCCAATGCCAGTGTTGCCACCTAGTTGATAATATATCCCTACTGTACTTGCCATTATACTCGCTTATATTTGAAGTATTATCGCTACTCAAAATGCAACATTAATGTTTCCAGGTTGAACTTGAGCGGTTGTTTTATGAACTTGAGATTTGTGGGTAGCCAATGCCAGTGTTGCCACCTAGTTGATAATATATCCCTACTGTACTTACCATGAAGTATACTCGTAAATATTTGAAGTATTATCGCTTTAAATTGCCTTAACTTGGCTGTCTAATTTCCATTAGGCAATCCCAAAACGCCTTCCTTCTTGCTGCTCAAAGCCAGCGTTGCCACCCAGTTGACATTATTTCTGTAATGTTCTATACTTAAGTAGTTTTGATATTTGAATACGTATAATATGTCTGTTCTAACAATTAATTTTACTTTATTTTGGTAGTTCACATTCCTGAAAACCTTCCCAATTGCTACTCAACTCGCTGGCCACTCAGTACTAGCGTTGCCACTTTATGAGTATTATTTCCCTATACTTTTTATTAAGTATTTGAAGAGTATTTCAATTTCTGTTTTAACTTTTAACCTTTCCACTCTATTAAACAGTTCACAATTCTTAAATGTTTCCTCTCCAGCGTTGCCATCTAGTTGTTATTATTTATATTTTCTGTTAATAAGTGCTTAAACATAAGTGTAGGCAAATGATGTTCTATTTCTGACTTAATATTTCCTTTAGCTCTAGCTGCTGGTAGTCCGCATTCCTCCCAACATTCCCACACATCCCGGGGCCTCCCCCTGCTGCCCGCTGCCCGCGCAGTTGCGCTAGTTTGGGTCACATTGCAGTCGGGTTACTCATACGCCGCGTGGTGTCCACTGTGCCACAATCTGTGGCGTCTCCTCTGTCTGTCTTCGCACGCAATCAGACCGAATGATATTATTATTATTATTATTATTATTCTTATTCGGCGAGCTATTTCCGCGGATTTCCCCCACTTTGCTCGCATTTTGTTTTCACTCACACCCAGGAAAACTTTGTTACCTCTTCCTACCCCCTCCCGCTGTGCACCACACACTATGCTACAAAAGTATATGTACGTACTATGTACATATGTATGGATATTCATATAGATAGTTGGATGTATCTGCTGGCTATATTTCTTGGATTTGGGCCAACGAGTGTGTGAAAATAGAAAATTTTGCTTAGCATTGGAATGTGCCATGTTCTTTCTATTCGATGTGTCGCAGTTGTTGTTGTTGTTACTGTTGCTTTTGTTGTTTTTTTTGTTGTTATTTGTTGCTCTTGTTTGGTTTGTTTTCATTTCATTTGTTTGTTGGCATTTTGCACTTTGTATTTTTAAACATTTTGCAAAATGCTCCAACCTAAAGTTTGATAGCTGCAATTTGTGGCATGCACTCAAAAGACCAAATGCATGGAATGGGGAAGTGGCAGCCAAAGCGACGACAAAGAGGGGGGTTAGAGTGGCTACATCGATGTTGCCGCCTTGTTGCCAATCGGCAGTCGAGTGTTTTTGTTCATGGAAGTTTCGCCATTAGTAAGGACTCTTGAAAAGTTTTGGAACAGCATCTGATATGACCTATATACATATGTATGTATGTATATGTAGGAATACTTATATATGTACGAGTATTTTTGCAGCTTGGCTGGCAAATATACGCTCAATTGAATTTAATCGGATTAAGTCGACAGAGCAGCTTTTAATAGTCGCGCAATTGAATTAAATCGTGTTGGGATAAAATATAAATTCAATCATCAACTAAACTTTTCAGCCTTTTTAAATGACTCTAAATGCAACTAAATTTAGGGCAATTTCATTTAAGTTTTTTTGATAACTTTTCCCTGCAAAAGTTTTAAAGTTTTCTGCCCAAAATAAACAAAATTCAACTAACATTTTAATTAACTACAACGATATTAAATTTACTTGTTTGCAGTGCAAATATTAAACCCATTTTCATTTTATCATCTTTTCATTAAATGTTTCTTTCATTTTATTATGTTTTTTCTGGTTACTTCAATATTTTTCCATAATTATTTCTTTCGTTGTTTTTTTTTATTATATATTTGCTTATCCATTTTCATTCCCACACCTTTCCTTTCTCAACTTCTTGTTGTTTTTAATTCTTTTGGTCTCTTTTCATCTGTATTTCATTTAAATTAAGTCCTTACACACTTTTGTTAAGTTTAAAGGATGACAAATTGACAGTAAATATTCTCCTCTTCAGACACATCCTGCTTTAATTGAAAGTCTTCCTAGTAGTCCTCCATGTTGACATTCTTTTCCAAATTTTGTTGTTTTCTATTTAATTGATCCTTCAAATATAGGATTCTATAATATTCCCTTAGAATATATGGCAAGCCATAAGTTTATTCAATTTCAGCCCTCCATGGTTGCATTATGAAGCACAGCCACCACTTAAAATGCTTCGCTTGTGCTGTCGCCTGCGCTGTTGCTTGCGGTGTCGCTTGTGTGTGTGTGTCTTTGTGTATGTGTGTGTGTATAAGTGTGCGAAGATGCGATCGGAAATTTTTGACCTGGGTACAGGGAGTTTTGTAGTCGGGTATGCTCGACTGTATCATTTTTACTTGTTTGTTTTTTTATACGTTTTCTTTTTCTTATAGCTTTAAGTGTTTCCTTTAATGCCTTTTTAGGCTCAATTATTCACCTTTTAAAGCTCCCTCACCTTTTACTCCTTAATACTTTGCTTTTTTAACTTAAAATTAAATATATATTAGGAAAAATAAACCTCCATAACTTATTAATTTTAGAGTTTCGGCTATTTTTGTTTGCACTACTTGAATGTTGAAAACACTAAAGTTTATCTCTTGCCCCGCACCAGCTTGTCCTTAATCCTCACTCCTTGCCATTATTACAACTGCCCACCTGTCCGGGCGGGTAAACAACCTATTCCAACAAAGTATCCCCCGAGGGGCATGCCACACTCACTTTTAAGCCTGCCCACCCAACGACTTGGCGAGGCAATTATTAATTTTAATAAACTTGGAGCACTGTGGAGATGCGATGTAAGGAAGCTGCCCACCAGCAACGCCTAACAAAACGCCTACCCATGCCGCCGCCTGTTCGTCCTGTCCCCCTGCCCGCCCTCCCCCTTTTCAGCTAATGATATAATTTTTCTCAGTTAACTAATTGAATACATTTGCACCAAGAAGCTGCCCACGGCGCCTCAAGCTGCCTGCAGCTGGCTAAAACACATGGCGCGCTCACAAAGCGGCCAACAAAGATTGTTAATAATGGCAAACAAGCGAAACGAGCGATGCCATGGAGCAAGCAGCTCCAGTTCCATCTCCAACTTCAGTTCCAACTCTTTGTCTTTGTCTTTGTCGAGCCATTGATAGTCAGCACAAAAATAAACTCGATGGCTACACTCAGCGAAAAGATTTGCGTGTTTTGAAGCAGCGAGTGCCAAATTCTGTTAATATAATTTTGGTTTCTACATTTTTAATCACAGAAACACAAGGAAAGTATCTTGGCTTATAAGAATATAAATAGAACATTCCTTTTAAATATATGATATATATTTTCCTATGGAATATATCTGTGATGGTATCCAGGGTATTTCCTATCACATCTATGTATATAAAAGAGTTCGTGCTGACTGACTGACTGACTGACTGATTGGCAATCATCGCACAGCCCAAACCATAAGAGCTAGGATGCTGAAATTTGCACAGTAGGTTCCATCTATGATGAAAGTGCACACTAAGACGGGATTTTGGAAAATTCCACCCACAAGCGTGGAAAATCGCGGAAAACTGTTGTATGAAACTTTTTTGTTTACCATCCAATCGGCTTCAAACTCATTTTTAAAGATCTACACCAAAATTAATTTGAAACATATTTCACTGATTTTGGAAAATCCACCCCCATGGGCGGAAAATGGGGGTCTTAAGCTTGTGATATATATATTCCTATGAAATATATCTGTGATGTTATCCAGGGTATTTCCTAACACATCTTATTGTGAAAATAAGACTCATATATATAAAGTTATTCAATTGAAGCCTTGGACTAAGTTAGGCAAATTTTGAAGGTGTATGCATAGATAGAAAGAAAATGTATTTATTTCTTATAATATGGCTAAAATAGCAAGGAATATTCTTAAAATAGGAAACAATAATCAGAGTTTTCTAAGAAAATTTCCTTATTTCATTCAAAACTTTAAATTTTCCTCAGTGCAAAGCTGAATGGGAAGAGTCACCCGAAAGGGAAGGGAGCAGCCCAAGAAGTTAATTGGCAGGAGAAGGGCAACGGGAAGGGGTAGTGGCAGGGGCAGGGGCAGGAGCAGGGAAGGCGCCCAATATGTAACCAAGACAGAGACGAGCACACAAAACGACATTCCGCGGCAGGAAACTTGGATGGGTTGAGCAACTTGGAGGGACTTGAGTTAGGGAGGAACGCATTACAAATTCCATTACTTTGAGCAGCGAACATGACCTGATTTTTATGTTGATGTGTGTGTGTGTGTGTGTGTGTAGGTGTGTATGTGTGTGGGTCGGTGAGTGTGTCCCTTTGGATGCTGCTGAGAAGGAAATTAGGCAGCAGCCAAAGACAGGAGAATATGCCACTGTGTCTTGTGCTGTCACACCCTCAACCTTTGCCTCACACCCTTCCGCACAATCTGGTTGTGTGTGTGCAAGTGTGTGAGTATGCGAGTGTGTGCGTGCGCGAGTATTGAGCCACGTATTGAGCTAAATGCTGCCCCGCATACTCCCCCTCTCTCATGCTCTTGCACTTGTCGAGTCACGTAGCAAAAAGTTTTAAGCATTGCCACTTGCGACGTGCAATGGTCGTTTCCCTTCCCCCCGCTGTTGGCCCCCACCTTTAAGCGCCACAACCGCGTGCTGTCTTGGCTATAAATTAACAAAAATGAATGGGGGCCAAGATTGGAGTGGGCCAAAACTGCCTCTTCCCCCCACACAACTCAAGCCAGCCATCAGTCTATACTTGCCATTTTATGTGCCTTAAGTAGAGCAGGCCTCCATGAGATGAGATAAGTTGGTGTTCTCTTTCTTTTTTGGGGTTATAAAGTGCAGTGGGTTATTGGCGCACTTTTATGACCGGCCAACAAGTCCTGCTCCTCCATCCGCATAGCCCCCACATACCCATACCCCCATCATCTGGCAGGACAGTTCACAATGAAAGTGTGACAAGTTGTTCAAGCCACAGAGAAAGGCACAAAATGAGGTTCGTTAGATGGTCACTGGAGGAGGGGGTGGGTAAGGGTGTGAGGGGAGCCAGGGTGGTTGGGTGTTTGGGTGCCGTGTAGAGCTCAAAGTGCACTTTATTCAATTAAAATTGTGGACACAAGCCTGGCCATGTAAAATGTTGTAAATGTAGCCCAAAAGGCAAATTGTGTGACAGCTGCAAAACTGAAACTAATTATGAAACGCAAGGGGCAGGGTACGGGTGGAATTGGAAACGTTTGGACGAGTTATGAACAGGTTAATGTTAAGGGTTGAGTGGGTGGACTGGTGGGAGATTGCCTTTAAAGTCTGACATGGTTTTCAAGATTTAAACTTAGCTTTATGTTAAGTTAAAGCCCGCAATCGATGAAAAGTGAATATTTCAAAATTTTAATTTTTGGAAAATTTTATTTACAAAAATGTTAAATTTTCGAAAAATATAATTTTTTTTTTTTTTAATATGATTAAAATGTATGCCAAGTCAATTTAGAGTTCAAAACATCATCAAAAAGACATTCCGTTTGGAAATCGGGTAAGTTTTCACAAAGTTATGTGAGTTAGAAATCTAGAAGGTAGATAATTTTTAATTTTACAAGTCGAAATTTTTTGAATTTTTCGACATGAATTTTGGCCGAAAAATCAACTTCTTCAGAACAAGTTTTAAAATATTGTTTAATACTAATTTTGATTTTCGCAATCGATTAAAAGTGAAATTTCGAGATTTTAATTTTTTGAGCATATTATTTTTGCAAAATGTGTAAGGGGGGACCCTTGACAATTTTCGAAAAATATTTCAATTTTTTTTTTTTTTTTTTTTAAATAGACTATTGGATTGCCAAATAAATAAAGTTGTATAAAAGGATAATATTTGAGAGGAGCTTAGTTTACAAATGAATATTTGAATTATAGGTGCACTTAATTACCTGCTCTACTTCAAAGTTAATTCATGCTCATTAGCAGTTACCTGGAAGGTGAAGTACCTTCGCAGCGCACAGTAATATCAAACATCATTATTAGCTAGCATTGAGATGCATTCAAAATTCAAATTTCCGCAGGTGTCGTAAGTTATGACTGACAGCATCAACGCGAGCGCCGGCAACGAGAATCACTCGATCTATTACGGCAATTTGCAGTTATTAATCAAAGCAATGTGCACTCCATGCTACAAATGCTGTCCATCAAATATGCAACAGCAATATCAACAACAACAACAACTACAGCAACATCAGCTGAAATTGTGTAACAAGCAAGTGTGGAAGATTTACGACCTACTTTCATATGCATGACAGCTGGGATGCAACTCTGTGACTAACCAACCAGGCGGCAGGGGAAGTCAGTCGGTTGAAATCAACAGCCGACGACTCCTTGGCCTCGAAATCATATGGCAATAAGAACAACAACCAGACCAGACTGCTTGAGTTGAGAGTGCCTAGACTCGGAGATACTCTGTAATCCAGCTCTGAGGGACTTACACTGAATATTTGCAATGTTTATCATCCGATCTTTAGGAAATTTTAAGGGTATTTGAAAAGCATTATAAGATCTGTGTGTATCAATGGCAATAAGAACAACAACAAGACCAGACTGCTTGAGTTGAGAGTGCCTAGACTCTGAGATACTCTGTATTCAGCTCTAAGGGGCTTACACTGAATAATTGCAATGTTTATCATCCGATTTTTAGGAAATTTTAAGGGTATTTGAAAAGTATTATAAGATCTGTGTGTATCAATGGCAATAAGAACAACAACCAGACCACCTATTAGAGTGCCTAGACCGAGAACCTTATCCACTCCAAGGGGCTTACACTGAATAATTGCAATGTTTATCATCCGATCTTTAGGAAATTTTAAGGGTATTTGAAAAGCATTATAAAATCTATGTGTACCAAAGTTCAAAGCTATAACTTCAAAACTGTGCTTGTAAATAGCTTTTAACCTCTTGTAGGGGTGCGGAGAAAATCATAAATTTAAATCAAAACTGCTGTTTAGACGGATAGATTTTTTATGATTCATACAAATATTCTTTAAAGGGCCGAAGATGCCTAAGTAGATACCCTTTTAACCCATTTTTAATAGCTGCAGGGTATCAAAACCAACAAAACGCAGTCGCCCAAATTGAGTGTCATAAGAAAGAAAGGTTGGGAGTGAAGTTTCAGCCAGATGGCAACTGACGACTGAGTACATGTGTATGCAATTGTTAGCCCGCTTCTGTTTTGCATTACTCATTTGACACTTTGTCTATCAAAAACTTAGCTGCAGACAGCACCTGCTACAAAGACGCATTGCCAGAAAACCGCAGAGCTGTGAGAGAGTCAAGACGAAGTTGAGGTAGAAGCCGCAGACAAACTCTTGAGGCCGAGACGTTGATGAACGACGGGTAACTGCGAGTCTAAAATTTAATCCTTCGTTGCCAAGTTGCAGACATGCAATTGGACTAGGGGGAACCAGAGGGGGGCAACGGGTAGCGGGTAGCGGGGGAAGTCGCTCCACATATGCTTGATATAAATCTCAAGAGCTGCCTGCCATGCACAACATGAAACCACTAATTGAAGTGAAAGAAAAGGCAGCCAGCAATGACGTTAGATGAGCATCTCTTGGCTTCGAGTTTAAGGCTGTAAGAATGCCATACTCCAAACTATATATATACACATATATATGTGTGTGTGTGTATTAGTTTTCAGTTTTAATTAACATGTGGCATGCCAAAGAAAGAGTTTCAGTTACAGTGTCTGCCGAGTTGCAGCTCGACACTCAATCAGCGAGTTATTCGAAACACAAATGCATACTAATTGGGGTTAACAAGGCATGGATACCACAGCGATGAGTTCCAAGCTTGACTCGGAGTCAAAATTGGACTCGGACTCGGACTCGAACCTTGGCAAATGCTGCAAGATAATTTCGTTTAACCCTGGCCGCATAAACTTTACAAAAGTGGCCAAAGTTTAATACCTAAATGAGGCAGTTGTGTTGAAACTTGAAGACAAATCATTTTGTTGCTGTTGTGTTATTTATTTTTATTACAACTTTAAAAACTTGTCCTCTTCTGCATGCGCTTAATATAATGCAAAACTGTTTTTTTTCCGCTTTCATTTTTGAAATTCCATCAAGTTTACAGCTTGTTAGTTTCGTGCTTGACTCTTCAAAATTGGTTCAAATTAGATTTTCCAGTTAACGTTTCACACATCGCAGATTATCATTTTGCAGGCCCACTTTTCTGCTTGTTTTGAATTTTGCTTTATTAGTGATGGAAATCAATCAATTTTAAACGTTTCTTTTGAGTATTTGGAGTAAAATAAATTAAAATAAATAACCTAACTTCAAAAAGTTGAAGAAAACACATATTTCGTTCTTAAACAGCTTCAATAATACAAGAAATTGTTGCTTTTGATATTTCATAACACATATATTGTGTAAGGTTGATATTTCTTCTAATTCCGCTTACTAAATACCCAAAAATCGGAAAATTTTGCGGATTTGCTTGCGGAATTCGGAACAGCATTCAATTTCACTTGCTCAAATAATCAAAATTAAAACTAGGTATAGATCTGACTATTCTTTATTTAATAGTTGTATTTATACTATTTCTCCTTTTCTGAATGTATTTTAAATAGTATTGTAATTACATTTATGTTATTTTCTATAGTTTGTATAAATAACTGTCTAAAAAGAACCCCCACATGTGACAGTGGGTTAAAGCTAGATTGTAACGCCCGCTCAACTCAATTATAATCCATTTCGAATGCAACACAAATCCAAGCGGATGCCGGAGGCCTCGACAGGCTGCGACAGCTGAGTCAACCTTGACATTAGCCTTGCCGCAGGGCAAACAAAGCCAACTGAATTTTATCTGGTTGGGAATCTCGTCTAAGCGGCTCTGACTCTGGCAACGTGGCTCACTGACTCACTCTCACTGGGGCAGCAGCAGCAGCCAGATGAGTTGAGTTACATGGGTAACGGAGGGGGGCACGTAAATAAAATGCCAATGATAAAGGCGAGAAGGGGCGTGCTGAGTGCCGTCAACGTCATTCAAACGAGCTGATTGAATGCGCCAGACAAAGGCGATGGCTGCTGCAGGGAGAGAGAGAGAGAGCAGAGGCAGAGGCAGGGGCAGGGGCGGTCATATTCATATTATAGTACGAGAGTGCAGGCCAACAATTCACAATTATGATATGCAAATTTGCTGGCAAAATATTCATATAAATTATATGCACGGCCGTGGTGCAATATTTATTGCATCCACTGTCTGCCAAGATCTGAGATGGTCATACTTCAAATAGTCTATGGAATTCTATACTCATACTCATACTTATGCCAGTTTTATGACTTTAGGAAATGTCTTAAATTGAAATCAAAGTGCCCAAAAGATATGTTTGCCAATTGTGTGCATTCCAATAGGTAATTGCAGTAACCAACTGAAACTAATTGGATCATAAACTTTTAGTACGAAAGTCGAATTGGATTCAAATTGAAAACAACAAATGGGACTAATTGGCCTATACATAAAACTGAAAGAAGGATAGAAATGAATGAATGGCAAGATGCGTCTAGGATTAAAAAAATCAACTATATCTTTGAGCAAAGTGAATGTAAAAGAAGAGTTCATTTATAAGGTTCCTGAAAGGAAATCTATCTTCAGAATTAATAAATTTAGATGAAAAATCAATACGGATAAGAAAATAGACATCAGAAAGGTATTCCTCATGTAAAACGTTTTTGTTTTGACAATATAACATTTGGAGATCCATGAGTAGCCTTTTTTTTTTAATGAATTTTGAAAGCATTGCATAGTCAGCTTCTTATTTTTTAAAATTTGGCATGAATTTTGATCCTGCTTGGATTCTGGCCTAAAAACAAGTTTAAAAACTGCTTTTAATAATAATTTTTATGTTTGCAATCTATTAAAAGTTAAAATTAAAGAACTAAAATTAAAAAAAAAAATTTTTTTCAATCCCGAAAAAAAGTGAAAGAAAATCAAAAATAGATGACTAAAAATGAATTTTGGAACATGCAAGAAATTGAAATGCCAAATCAATCTAGATGACAAATCATGACCAAAAAGACATTCCGCATGAAAATCGGTTCAGTTTTGACAAAGTTATGGAAGTTGGAAATCTGATGACTTTTGATGAAAGATGGGATGACTAAATTTTGCCCAAACTTTAATTATAAACCATATTAAATTCATAGTAACATATATTCTATTAAAAGCTATTGAAATTGAAATTAATATGCTTTTCTTTTCTATTGCAGGTGAGTGTCGTTTAAAACAAAAGTTTGCTACCGAATCCAACTCTGAAATTTCACTTACCCACTCAACGCATGACGGATGGTAAGCCTATGCATGCCGACTGTGACTGTTGTGCGCAGGATTTTCAAGGACATGCATACATCATGATGTAGTTGTAGTGAGTGCAAAACGGCTTGAAACAGCCATAAAGCGTGACCCATTACAGGGCATAAACAAACCGAGCGACCAGTCAACAAACCCATTAAACGCCATTTATACTCGCTCCCTCCACTCTCTGCTCTGCCAGGATGATGAGACGGAACCGCCTAGAGTGCGCTAGCAGCCAGCCAGGCCAGGCCTAACTGGGGCTGACCTGGCTGCTGCAAAACTTTCATTATGGCATTTTATTGTCCTGGCGACCATTTGAGCCTGCATGTTGAAGTTGTTGTTGTTGTTGCTGCTGGTGGGATAGAAAATGGCTGCTTTGTTGGCCATCAGCAACGGGCATCGCAATGTCAAACGAGCAATTGGAATGAGTGGCATGTGTGTGTGTGTGTTGGTGTGTGTGTGGGTGTATAGAGGATTGCCAGATGCCAACTGGCAGCAGCTGAAGGCGTGGGCGCGGGCGGGGGAAAGGAAGTAAAGTCATGTCACCAGAGCGCTGCCAGCAGCCAAAACAAGCGAAAAACAATAACAAAAACGGCAAAGTTTTTTGACGCCTTGTTTGTTGTTGTTCAGCTGTCGCTCGCTCTGTTTCGGTCACACACACATACATACATATATATCCATCTCTCACCCTGTCTCTCTTTCTATCCCGCCGTCCCGCGCTCTGCCATGTTTTGGTTTTGGTTTCCTTTTTGATGCCTTGACAATGGCGTTGATAATTATTATTAGTTTTATTATGTAACTTTACAGCTTTTTGTTGACGTTCTCCTTTTGGTTGTTGCTTCTTTGTGGCTTCTGTTTACATGCGCTTTGTGTCAGTTTTCGGATAGTTACAGCTACGCGAGAGTGAGCTTTCCCACAGAGAGAGAGAGAGAGAGTGGGCAGTCTGTCTGTGTGTGTGTGTGCGCTCTTTGTATTTGCTTTGAGTGCAAATTATAAAGTTCACTATTGTCAGATTTGCGATGTAACGGGAAAATCATTTCATTCGCTAATTAGACACATGTGCTTTCTGAAGGAGTGAGCAATTGAGGTTATGAATTAGGGAGGAATGGAAAACATGCTCTGAGGGACGAAGAACAGTTGGGAATTAAAACTGTATGATAAGTATAGTAAATATAATGGAAAATATGCAGTGAAGGACAAAAGATGAGTTTGAAATTGAGCTTATTTTATACATAACCTTAAATTCTCCCAACTTATGTGTTTCCCAGGAGCTGATTTTGGTGAGGAGGTGATTTTGGGTGCAGGATAACATTTTAGTCCCACAATTGTCGAAAAACTAGATAACTTCATTCTGTATCCTTCAATAGTATATTTTCTCTTTTACTCGAGCTATTAAAGGGATTAAAGATCAAATCTTATATAATTTCCTCTTTCATTCACAATAGAACGTCCCGTTTGTGCTCCAACATTCTATCCGAAACCTTAGTTTGAGTTCCATTTATTCTATAACTTGTTCCCATATTCTGTACTTGTTTTCATATATAATTTCAGACTTATTAAAATTTTCCGAAATTTCTCTAACTGTGAAACTCTAGAGATATGTTTATTTACTGCTCTTATATACAGAAACTTTCTTTTAACTTTTTAAGGGCTTCTGTTGTTTTCTCTGCACAACAGAATTGAAGTTGTGACTTTTCCTGAAAATATTTCATTATATTTCGTTTCTTCTCTTGGCATTTGGCCGGGTGTCTAGTTTATTAAGAAAACCCTATTCCATTCCCAAGTCATTAATTTCCCCTCAGCCCTCAGCGCCCCGCAATCGGCCCACATGACGTTGTAAATTGCGACAGCTCAATTATGTCAGAAATTTACGGAGCTGAGCCGTAGCCATAAATGGCACAAACTGCAGCCAAGGAATGCAGTGGCCAACAACTACAAGAATAACCAGGAGCAGGAGCAGGAGGGGGATGAGGGATGGGATGGGATGGGGGTGAAAATGGTTTGGCTTCTGCAGCAGTCAGTCGGCAAGAAAATTAAAAGGCATCGCAATCGAGAATACACAAAGGGTTAAATGGCTTAAACGATGTGGGCCGAATAGGGAGCCGGGGCGTGGCAAGTGGCCAATAAAAAACGTGAGTAATGTGGCGGTGTGGGGGTGTGGGGCAGAAGTTCGACCAGAAGGGTCATACAGTTGCTGCGCAATAAATTGATTGTGCCACACAGCAACGCGAGGCAAGCGAAGCGAACAATGAAACAACTGCAACATGCAAAGGCACAAATAATTGAAAATAAAGAAAGGAAAACGCCAACTGCGAACTGGGCAAGCACAGGGGCGGGAGCGGGAGCGGGGGACAAGAAGAAGAAGAAGAAGAGGAAGCCGAGTGCAATCCAAATCCAAATACATGCCCAAGCTGAAATCCCAAACCCAATTCGAATCTCAGTTGCAGTGCGGCCCACGTGGCGTATGAGTGACGCGAATTTATGTAAGCTGTCCGAAAAAGCAACTTGCCACACGTTCTAATCAGTGAGTGCAGCAGCTTGGCAGTGAGTGGGGCAACTGGTTAGAACCACATTGTTTTCAAAATGGGTGGAGATACGAAACGAAACGAAACGAAACCAAACCAGTTGACTGCACCGCCCCGCCCACCAGACCCAGCAAGTTGTTCACCTTCAACGTCCTTTAAGCTGGGCAGGCAAACACTCCAAGTAAATGCCACACAAAACCAAAGAATCAACAACAGAATGTATAGAATGGTGTGGTGTGTGTGTGTGTTGAGTGTGTGGCAGGCAAACCAGTTGAGACTTCGTCTACGCAGTCAACAATTACAATTCAATTAATGCGCTTAGTGCAATTTTTTACAGTGTAGTAAACACGTGATAAGAACCAGCGCAATGAAAATGGAGAGTCCAAGAATTCCGCGTTTAATCGCCGCCTCAAAAGTTAAACGACCGCGCAAGTTGATGATGATGAAGAAGCTGATGTCTGGGCGGGCGGGTGGTGGTGGGCTGGGGTCTGACGTGCCCCTCGTAATCAGCTCATGTGTGAGCGTTAAGTCGTCAACGTCGCGACGTCGTCGCACAGTGGGGCCTGCATTCAGAAAAAGGCACAAAAAACAATCTTTAAAGTTAGGAGGGGGTAGGTATACTAAAGGAAGTGGGGTCGGAAATCTATGAGAGTTCCTAAACAGGGTTTTCCTTATGAAGTGAGGAATGTTTTAGGAAGAGCTTATCAAAGTTTGGTTAACTATTTCTAGTAGGAATAATTAACCAAAGATGATGAGTTCTACACCCAAAATTGTGTTTATGGCAAAAGAAAGCATCATTTTAATGGCATTGGCTATTTTCAAACGCATTGATTAT
Organism: Hirtodrosophila histrioides; assembly: GCA_037075165.1. Lineage (NCBI taxonomy): Eukaryota > Metazoa > Arthropoda > Insecta > Diptera > Drosophilidae > Hirtodrosophila > Hirtodrosophila histrioides. The sequence goes on along the minus strand of JBAMCL010000727.1, from coordinate 39,341 downwards.
GTTTTTTATATAGTTTACTTTCTATTAGAAGTGTGGTAGGGGAATAAGCCTAGTAAAAAGGTTTTAAAGTTCGAAACTCAGTCAATAATTGAATATAATTCTTAATGATTGAATTATGTATTTCAAAATGGTTGAATCGGTATTTTCTTTTCTCGTTTGCTTTATTTTGAAAGAATTGTAGGTAATATGGTATTGTGGAAAGTTCTGAAGTTCGAAACTCAGTCAAGTAACAGTTTTTATAGCTCTTTTAATGACTATGTTTCGACACTACATAAGCGACTAAAAAGTGGATTGAATGATCTGTTTTTTCTTTACTTTAAGACTATTTTGAACTACAAAAAATGTCAGCTGGCCCCACTGTGCATTGTCGCTGTGGTAAGCCAAGAAAATGGCAGCGTCAAGCCCTTAACTTCCACTTTACATGCATCCTTACAGCTGCATATTGTTGTTTTGTTGTTGTTGTTGTGCACACGTCATGGGTGTCGTTTTTCAACCCATAAAATGGGTGGAGTATGGTGAATGTGGGGGGGATTCACCTAACTGTAATACGACTGCTGAAAGGCAGCGATTCTGGCATGAACAATGAATGGTTTTAAATTGCATTTCATTTAATTAAGCCAAAGCGGCAAAATATAAAACAAGTGCTAAGAATTGTTCTCAAGTTCTTGTTGCTTACAGACGAAAGTTTACGAACTATTAAATGCGAAATATATATAAGTATTTGTAAATACTAAATTAGTGTGTGAACTTACAACTGTGGAAAATCTGTGCCTGAAATTGGGAAAGCCAACAAATGGTAATTAAAATGCTCTAAATTGTAAATTAGAACTTGCAAGTTGAAAAGATATGGAAAGTATGATTAAGTGGCAACGCCAGGGTGAAAAGTGATTATTAGAAGTAGATGGTAGGATGGAAATTCAATTAATAATCGCAAGAGTTGAAGGATTACTAAAATTAGAAACAAAATGATTAAAATAATGATTAAAGGAAGTGGTTTCCTAGAGGTTTCTCTGGCGGATACTCAAAGAAAGAAAAAAGATATAAATTATACTATATGATACTTACGTACAGAATAAACAACATAATGTTAGTAAATGTGCTCGTATATACACTTGTCTATGGAAATCCTCTTCCTTTCTACTTTTAACCTTTTGCTCTTTCACCTTTTCACTATTGATGAAGCTTTATAGCTTCACATTGAATTACCAGCAGTTTTATTGCATGCTAGATTTATATTCATTTGAATGCAGTCCGTATTCCGTATTCTGTATTCTGTATTCCGTATTCCACTTTCTCCCTAAACGGCCATGAACTGCTTTAACTATACAATTTTCTCCCCCAACGCTGCTCACATCTGCCGCCCACTCACAAAACGCAATCCCCGTTTAGAATCAGAAGTATACGCTTCCGGTTTCGGTTTCGGTTTCATTCAATTTGCTGCACTTTATAGAAATTGAAAAACAAAACGGCAAAAAGCGAGCACATCAAATGCAAAATGCCCCCCGACAAAGTCTATAAACATTTTTGAGTCATCACGAGGTCGTGAGAACGAGAACCAATTCGCCGACAAGCGAAATGAACTAAAATTGAGGAAAAAAACAATCAAACAAACAAACAAACAGCACGCACAACTGTTTAATGGTATACCCCCGGAATCGGGGGAACCAGTTTCCCTCAACTGAGAAATGAGAACTGAGAACTGAGAAGAGTATACAAACATGACTACAACATGTGTGTGTTGATGGGGGGAGAAGCTGTGAATTTGAATTTTAGCTACAATTTGCATAAAATCAAGCGAAACGGAAATCATTTAAAAGCTGGACAGGAACTGGTACTGGAACTGGAATTCGAACTGGTCAGCTGTGGCTTCCGCTGTGGAAAGTGTCAAAATGTCTCGAGTGCTTTAATTGGCTGGACAGGAATAGTTCCTAGTTTGTCCGGGGGATAAAGTAATTTGCTTAAAACTCATTTGGGCTCTTAACTTGTTTGACTTTGCCAAATTCAATATAGAAAACTCGAAAACTTTTCCATTTGCCAGTGGCCAGGGTAAGATTCATTTTGGCCATAATATCACGACATCAACGGTCTCCTTGAACTATTTTACATAATTAGACAATTAGCCAGGCCAAATAGTTCTTGCCTCAAAGCCGAAATTCAGCTGTTGATAACCGAACTTTGCTGGTCCTGCGGCCAACTCCAATCCTTTTCAGCTTCACTCCTATTCTCCTCAGTTGTTTATTTTACTGTTGCCTGCAACTTTGCAGCTCATAAAAATGCAAGTCTCCTCTCTACCCACTCTCTGTACCCCCGCCCCAAAACCAAACCACAAATCTTTTTGTGCATCTTGGGCCAAAACTGTTTAAGAACTGAGGCTGTAACTTTGGTTTGTCCTTATTTGTTGTTCCTCTTGTAGTTGGTAAAATACTCTGTACTTTTTAAAATGTGTAAGGATTTGTGGCTTTATAAAGTCTATATGATATAACATGTTATATATGGAAAATTTTGGGAGCTAGAGTCAGCAAATTTGGTATGTAGGTGCTCCTAAGTTTAATAAAGAGGAAATTAGTTACAAATATTAAATGTTTCAAAGCATGATATTGGAATCTTGTAAATAAGACAAATAATATATGAATAAAGATATAAAAGTCAGCAAATTTGGTATGTAGGTTCTCCTAAGATTAATAAAGATGAATTTAGTTACAAATATTACATGTTTTCAAAGCATGATATTGGAATCTTGTAAATAAGACAAATAATATATGAATAAATGATAGAAACTAGAGTCAGCAAATTTGGTATGTAGGTTCTCCTAAGTTTAATAAAGATGAAATTAGTTACAAATATTAAATGTTTCAAAGCATAGATATTGGAATCTTGAAAATAAGACAAATAATATATGAATAAAGATATAAAGGTCAGCAAATTTGGTATGTAGGTTCTCCTAAGTTTAATAAAGATGAAATTAGTTAAAAATATTAAATGTTTCAAAGCATGATGTTGGAATCTTGTAAATAAGACAAATACTATATGAATAAAGATATAAAAGTCAGCAAATTTGGTATGTAGGTTCTCCTAAGTTTAATAAAGATGCAATTAGTTAAAAATATTAAATGTTTCAAAGCATGATATTGAAATCTTGTAAGTAATATGTACATGTTATATATGGAAAATGATAGCAGCTAGAGTCAGCAAATTTGGTATGTAGGTGCTCCTAAGTTTAATAAAGATGAAATTAGTTACAAATATTAAATGTTTCAAAGCAAGAGATTGGAATCTTGAAAATAAGACAAATATTATATGAATAAAGATATAATATTTTTATATAACATTACTTTCTAATTTCTAGCTACAGGGTAACTTCTTGTCGAGCATATTTATTGCTATCTTCTGACTGCGCTCTTAGGCATAAAAATAATAAATATCTGTGAGTTTCGAGTTATGAAATTTATTAGCTGCAAAATGCTATTTGTTGTTGTTAGTTATCTCTGGCGGCGCTGTCTGCGCTGGTTTTATTCTCTCAGTTTCTCAGCTTTAACGGGAAGTGTTGCACATTAAAAATTTATAGTACTATACACAAGAATTTCTCGGAATTTGTTGTTGTTGTTGCCATCGAGTTTGCCTTTGCCTTTGCCTTTTCAAGTCGTTTGCTTGATTAATGAAGTTGTGTGGAGAGCTTGGGCCAAAGGGACTTCAAATATTGCTTAGATTTCATTTGATTGGATTCGCACAAATGTCGAGTTGATTAAGTTGCGGTGAACTCAATTATAGAGTCATTATGAAGCTGATTTTAGTTTAGAGCAGCTTAGGGGATTAGGAAAAACGTGACAAAAGTGTGATAGAAATAAAGGTGGGGGGGGATTACTTGTGCAAAGTCAAGACGAGGTTGCAATTATCAATTAAATTGCAAAATGAATGAAAAGATCTAAGAAGGCAGCTCTGACCTAATCTGACACGGCAAGCTTTGTTGATGTAACTATTTGTTTTGTAGTAATTTTAAATTCATTTGTTAAAGATGCTTTTTATTATAGAACAATTGTTCATACGTTCGGTAACCTACTTTATAAGTTGCTTAAGATTATTACAATGAGAAATTGATATCTTAAAGGGTGAACAAAAATGGAAAGGTTTAGAAAGTCGGGTAATAACAAAATGAATCTATATACCCAAGCAATCTTTCAATTTTAAAGCTGAAATTAGGTATAGATGTGTCTTTTTATATAAGTTTTCGATAAGTATAGTATTTGAAGTCGAAAATCTACTTTATAGCTTAATTTGCATTATTCAAAGTTGGTTTTACTTTATAGAAACTCAGGGAATTCGAGTAAAGGGTCAAAAAGTATGTAAAGTCGACTCTAACTCAGAATTCTCAATACAAAAGTAAAGTAAAAACCCAAAGCAATTATTAATTCAGTGCTTGAGGTTAATTCTATGAAATTTGGTACACATGCTCTTGATAACCTTATTAATCCATATCCTTTAGTATTTCAGTAAAAAAATCACTTAATAATTCAATTAATTTCAATTAAAACTCTCACATTATCACTTGCAGTTTATAATTGGTTTAACAAGCTTTAATTTATATGCGGAAAATCTCATTAGATGAACTTATTTCAAAAACTGCAATACAAATAAATAACCGCAAACTTTTCTGTTGCAAGTTGGAACAAAACCACAGGAATAACATGGCCACACCCACCACAGAACCGCAGAGCCACAGTTAAACAGCCATTTAGCATATTGATTTGAGTGCATGAATTATGAGTGTGGTTGGGCTGTGGCGTTGCCACACAGTACACAGTACGCAAGCAGATCTGGCAACGCTTGCAGAATGTTTCAAACGCTTTTGGCCATGTTTGTTCTGCTGGCCAACTTTTAATGCCAAGCTGAGCGCACTTAATCCACATAATTACAAAACATAACTGCAGTCAGGTGTGCTCTGTCAGGGTGGGGAGGGGGTGAGTGTGAGGGTGGAGCGGTTCCATGGAACGAACCAGTCAAGTTTCATTAGTGTCACAATGTCCAAGGGGGTTCCGGGTGTGGAATGTGAGTCAATTACGATGATATTGCAGCAGCTGGGCGAATATGTGTCTCTCTCTGTGTGTGTGTGTCGATGTGCTGTGTGTGTGTGTGTGTGTGGCTTGAATGCTGCTCCAATTTCATTTATTTATAGTTATTTTTGGGCTTATTGATTTTATGTGCAAACATTTTGTAAATGTTTTCATTACGCTCGTAGGCAACTTTGATTACGGCCTTCCAGTTTAATAAACTTTTGTCGCATTTATTATTTAAATGCTTTTATGTTTGTTTCATGTGTGTGTGTTCTGTATGTGTGCAACGTTAGGGAACCAGCAAATTTGGGGCAACTTTGCGGACCGAGCATCACTTCAAAAGTCAATTAAGTTGGACAACCCAACTCAGCTGCCCCAGCTGCCTCCCGCCTCCAACCGTCGACCAACTGTCAATATGTGTGGCTCATCAGAGTGAGTGCCACGCCCACTTTGCCTTTATGCCTGGTTTCATCTGTTCGCCTTCAGTTCGATTGCTTCTTTAATCCATTTCGATTTGCAATAAATTCATTTTGTTTATTCACATTTCGTATGCTAAGAAAGTTTAAATACCCTGCAGTCAGATGCTTGAAGGGGGATGTGTGCATACAAGAACTGAAAAGCAAACAAAGATATGTAATAAAATAAATACCTACTCAGAAGAAGGAAATTGCCATTTCTTAACAGCTGATTTCAGTCAAATAGTTCGTGAGAAACGTTTACGAATGTGAGAAACATTAACGAATGCAACATAAAGGGGAATAGGAAATGAAATGAGGGAGAGTAAAAGCGAAAACATCAGAACATGCAACTACCAAACAATGTTGTTTTTTAATGTGCTGCCTGCTAAACGTTTACGAATGCGCCACAAAGCGGAATTGAAAACTAAGCTAGTGTGGTTTAAGCTGCTTGTAAAACGTTTACGAATGTAACCTAAGAAATAAATGAAAATTAAGCTAGTACATGGTTAAAACTGCTTGTTAAACGTTTACGGATGCGCCACAAAGTGAAATTGAAAACTAAGCTAGTGTGGTTTAAGCTGCTTGTAAAACGTTTACGAATGTAACATAAGAAATAAATGAAAACGAAGCTAGTACATGGTTAAAACTGCTTGTTAAACGTTTACGGATGCGCCACAAAGCAGAATCGAATTGAACGTTGCCGGAGCTGTGTGTAAAAAGGGTATGGTGTAGTAAAACATTCCTGTGGCTCAACACTTTTCCCAAGTTTGTTCTTTTATTTTTGGTAGGCGTGGCAAGTGTGGATTTCGACACACGTCGTTTTCCATTAAATTTGCCTGCGGATAAACGAAAAATGTCGAGCAAAAGTTTTTTGTTCAGCCCAAATCTCACGTGAGATTTGCTCTCCCCGAGCATCGGCTTATCCTTGTGGCAGCCGATGCGGGGGGGAACAAGTTGTGGCGGGCGGGCGCACACGCATGCATATTTAAATAGACTTATGTGTAAAAACACACACACAAACACACACACACAGAGGAAAGTCAACTGAGTGGCAGACAGTGGACCACGTGGCGTATGCGTAATGTGGCGTGCTGAACCCAAAGGACTCGCAATATTTTCCTTTTGCGTTGCTTTTCGTGTTGTTGCACATTGAAGATAAAAAGCAAAAGTTAAAACCAATTCGCACGCAATTTTTGCCCACTGTTTGCCTTTCATGTTGTTGTTTAGTTGTTGCTGTTGTTGTTGTTGTTGCTCTGGTCACCCGGGAGCTGCTCCACGTCGAGTGCGTGTCTCCACATAGTAGTCACATTTCCATTCACAGTCCCATTCACAATAGCCGCCTCACCTGAGCCTAAACAAATGCAACACTTTGTTTTAACAGGCGAGGCATGACTACAAATTTATTTGTTTACCCAGCTCCTATACATTTATTTAGTAGTCACTGTAAAGGGAGGAGGCTCCCCCAACCCCGCCCCTTGATCAACTCAACTCTGTCCAGGTGCGCTGCTGCGGTTGTGGTATGGCTTGGGCCCGCAGGGCGTTCAAAATGCAAAGTAGCCCCGACTTTGAATGGGGAGTGCTTAAAAAAAGGTTGCATAATTGAAAGAAAACTTTGAGACATTGGCTCTGATTAGGGTGTTGAAAAGTGTGTAGCTGTGTAGGTCAAAGGTCGGAATCGGACTCGGACTCCGACTCGGGTTAGGGTTTGGTTTTGACGCAAAGATTAATGACTTTGAACGCAAAGTGTGTGCGTTAACTTTAAGGAACTTAAACTTTAGTGGAGGCATCTTGGGGATTAAAAACCACTTCGTAATCATATCAGTTCATTGAGCAGTCAAAGCAATGAAGTTCCTGAAAGGAACTAGTATTATAATCCAGCTTAGACTCCAAAACTGGTTCGCCATTGTTTCCAATTCAGGAGCGGAACTAATTAGTTCTATAATAAGCTATGTGTATACTTAAACTACTTAAGGAACTTGCTGACTGGAGCTTGTTCAACAACTTTTCAAAAGAGAATCTTTGCGAACTAATCAGTTTTGGAACTATTAAGAAGTGGAACCTGTTCAACAGACACAGCTACATAAGTACTCACGTGGTTTCAAAGCTAGTTCCAAATTTTCTAAATTTTGTATTCTGTAGAAATTAAATTGTACACAAAATTCGTTCCACTAAGAACGCGCCAATTACTGGAACTAGTTCATGAGTGAACTTACACTAATTTCACATGTGTACATATGTATGTAGTAAGTTAAGTAATAGATGTCGTGCAATACAATTTGTTTGTATTTATATTGTAACTAGTTCATGAGTGAACTTAAACTAGTTCCACTTAACTAGTAAGTGAATTTTAATAAGCAGAGCTTGCAAATAAGTGTCAACACATATTTTCAATGACATCTCCTCACTAATAAGACAAAAATATGAAGCAGTCGTACAATTTAATTTATTTTTATTTTCTGGAACTAGTTCATGAGTGAACTTGAACTAGTTCCACTTAAGTAGTAAATGAATTTTATCAGCAGTCGTGCAATTCAATTTGTTTAATTCGTTGGAACTAGTTCATAAATGAACCTGAACTAGTTCATGAATGAACTTGAACTAGTTCCACTTGAGTAGTAAGTGAATTTTAATTAGCAGTCGTACAATTCTGTTTTATTTGCTGGAACTAGTTCATGAACGAACCTGAACTAGTTCCACTTCTGTGTTTTAATAGGTAATTGCTTCATCAGCGAAATACGCTGCTTCTTTATCATCGGAACGGGTTTGGTTTTATCATTTAATTTTCGGTTTTATTACTGCACTCACTGGTTGCAATAAACCAGAACCCTAACCTAACCTCTAACCTTATCCAGCAGGTTAACGGTACTCGGGATCATATCTTTTTATTGCCCAGCCACAATCAAATGTCCATTGGCCAGCAGAGCTCAATCCAATCCAACAGAATGAAGTCGACAGGAGGTCACCTAATCAAATTTGCGGAATTCGTTTCCTGCAACTCCAACAACAACTCCAACTCCAGTTGCTCTGTGCTTCATCACACATACACACATACACTCGCACACCTGGGAAAAAGTGTGCACGCTTGTTGTTTTTGTTGCTGCGCTCTTTTTTTGTTGTTGTGCTGTTGTTGCTATTCCCAAGCTTTTAATAACTGAACAAGCCGCTCATTAATAATTTAAAATAGAGCAAAAATTATGCGCGCTCTTCTTTTGGTAGCTGCTGGTGCTGGTGCTGCTGCGCTGTCGCGTCGCTGCTGCTGCTATTAGTCCCAAGCGGCAGCATTTGCCCCAGTGGCGGCGCGTGCTTGTGGTGAATTTCGCCTGCTGTGGATGCCAATGCTGACCGAAGAGAGCCAAAGCGCCTGTTGTTGCCGCTCTTTATCGCTCACTCGCTCTCTCACTCTTTTGTTCTTTGCATTGGCATGTGTAGCGCATTCCTTCACCAACGCACAAGCACACACACACACACTAACACATGCATATGCATTGTGGATGCCTTCGCAGACAGCTGCCCGCATGCTCCCTGCCGCTCTGCCCCCAGTTGCTTCCTACCCCCCACGCATGCTGCGCTCAACTGATGATTCATGCTATTTGACTGTGTTGCTGTTTTTGCTCTTGTTTTTGTTGTAATGCTTAAACAATTTATTTTGATCACACTTGGTAATGCTTTGTTTTGTTTCTTGTTGCTGTGTGTTTTAATTTGCTTTTATTTGTTTACTTTTTGCTGCCGCTGCTGTTGACTGCGCAGTGACGTAAGCAAGCAGCGAAAAAAAACTAGCCGGCTGCGCTTACTGAATGAAATACTTTTTATAGTACGCTCAAAACTCACCACAGCAGCGCCGTACCAATGCAAGCGGCCTGCGCTGACGTAGCGACGTCAACGCGTCGCTGCAACTGTTGTTAGCGCTGTCGTTGCTGCCGTTGCTGCTGCTGTTGCTGCTGTTTCAGTTTAGTTCACAATTGAACGCTTGCCGTGTCTGACGCGTCGCGCTCTCTGGCTCCGTTCGCTCGCTCTCTCTCCCTCTCTCTCGCTGTGTGACTCGACAAGTGACTCTAAAACCTGCCTCTGGGTTTGTTGTTGCTGCGGCCCGCGTACGTCACACTTTGTTATTGTTACGTGCTTTCAAAGCGCTTCCGTTGGCTTTTGCCGCAGCATCATAAATCAACACTAACAAACAACAACAACAACAGCAACAACAACAACAACAACTATCTACAATCATATTTAATAATTTTTGTGCGCTGTTTGTTATATTTCTTTCTTATTTGTTTAATTTATTTGCTTTTTGTGCTCGCGTGTGCTCTCTTTACTCTGCGTGTGTGTGTGTGTGTGTGTGTGTGTGTGTGTTTGTGTTTGTTTATTTGTTTGTTTGTTTATTTGTGCAGCTCCAATTAGAAACTACGCCAAAACTTGTATTGCAAACTCCCCCCAACTTCCTCTTACACGCCCCACCCCAGCTACCCTCTGCCCCCCCTCTTCAAACCCTACTCAAATTTCTGTCTCAAGTTGAATTTTGTTTAAAATCAAACTTCATTTTCCACACAAATATTGAGAACTATTGCTAACTGTGTTTTCGGAGCTTTTGCCGCATTATCTTTACCGTTAATTTGTTGGTTCCAATTTAAAAGGGTTCCATTTGTAATCCAATCCATATCATATCCAGAGTATAGTCCTGTTGATTTTTGGAAATTTATTATAATTTTTAAAAACTATTTTTGAAAAAATTAAAAAATTACTTTCATATTTATTCAGCGTCTTGAAAATTGCATTTGTTTAGAGTTAGGTTATGTTTTGAGGAGATTTCAAGTAGATTCCTTAAAACGAAATATAATTTACTAAAATATATAGTATATAGTATATACTGTACAGTTTATAGGGCCTAAAAATTTGATCAGTCGAGCGTTTCCATTTCTGACTATGTTTTAATAGAAACCCTTTTCAAATCAAATGAATTTCTACTTTTGAAAGAAGAAGAAACCCTTTTTTTGCTTTTTGAGGTTATATTCGAACAGTTTTCCAAACTAAATATTTAATGCTTTTTTGGAAAATTCAAAAAATAAACAGTTTTCTTTGTAGAACTTCATGTGATTCTATTAGGAACTTAGATTTAGAATTAGAATAGAATAGAATAGAATGGAAAAGAGTAGAATAGAATAAAAAGAATAGAATAGAATGGAATAGAATAGAATAGAATAAGTAGAATAGAATAGAAAAGAATATAAAATAAGAGAATAGAGTAGATTAAGAATGTGGATTTAGAGTTAGAATAGAATAGAATGGAATGGAAAAGAGTAGAATAGAATAAAATAGAATAGAATGGAATAGAATAGAAAAGAATGGATAGAATAGAATAGAATAAAGTAGAATAGAATAGAATAGAATAGAATAGAAAAGAATAGAATAAGAATAGAATAGAATAGAATAGAATAGAAAAGAACAGAATAGAATAAAATAGAATAGAATAGAATATTATAGAATAAAGATTTCGAATATTTATAGGGCTACAAAGTCAAGGAAAATAATATAAAATAATATATAAAAAAATGTAATGTAAAAGGAAATTAATATTTAGGAAGTTAAGGGAAATTAATATAATATATATGATATAATATAATATAAATATAATATTAAAATATAAAAAAACAACAAATGAAAAGAAAACGTTTAGAAATCTTTAGATTATTCTAGAAATAAACTAAAAATTTTCAGAAAGATTTTCAAAGATATTGACAATACTATTTGTTGTCTTTCAAGTTGAGTTTGAGAGTTCTTAGTTCAATATATTGACAATATAATTGTTGTTTTCCAGGTTCAGTTTCAGTTTTCAGTTCAATATATTGACAATACCATTGTTGTTTTTCAAGATCAGTTTCAGTATAATTTTCAGTTGAAGTTTTGAGGTTATAGAAATGCTTTGTTGACCCAGATACATTTGAAAGTTTAACGGAATTCTTATGCTTTTGGCATTGTTGGTTTGCGCACTTTTGGGTAAAGGGCTGTCAGCTGACTGGAAAGTTGCCGCAAATGCAATTTGCATGCATCAGCCAGCAGGCTGTGACGCAAATGGCGAGATGCTTGCCACACAGTGGCTCTCAAACTGTGGCTACAGCCACAGCCATTTTATGGCTTATCAATTTGAGCTGCAGCCTTTTTAAACACGTGCCTTTGACCCAGAAGTGTAATAACATTATAGGCTTACCGCTTGCCCCGCGCCGCTGTGAGTGTTTGGCCCCCCCTCCCAAGTTAGCCAGTTACACGACCTACTCACCTAAGACGTAATCAACGTAATGCGTATACGTAATAGCTAAGCCAGCATTTTGATAGTCGCCAAAGGAAGCCACGCTTGCCCGGGCGTGCACAGCAAGAGAGAGAGAGAGAGAGTGGGAGTGAAAGAGAGCGCTCGGCAACATATGCGAGCCGGCTTGTGTGGAACTTAAGAGAGCGCGCGCTTACGCTCCCTCTCTCTCGTTCTCTCTCTAGCGCGCGCTCTTTTGCTGTTGCAGAGGCCCACCCACCCCCAAAAGCAGGTGGCGGCGCCCTTGCGCTACTTTCATATTGGGCAGCTCTTGCGTTGAAACGTAAAAACGTAACGTAGCGCAACGCAACGCAACGCAAGGCAAGGCAACGTAAGCGTAGTATCTCGTTGACCTCATTTCGTGTGCGAAACTCAACGCGGCAGGTTGTGCAGCTCTCCGAGACCGGCAACGGTTCTTTCATCCGTAGTAAACTACAGAAACTCGTAACAAACCAAACAAAAATTCCTTCAACTACGTCGTGAGTGTTTTTACTGTGTGTGTGTGTCTGTGTGTATTGTTGTGTGTGTTTCAAGTTAAATGTCAAAGTGTTTGCTCTCAAGTTGAACTCTTAACCTTGCCACGGTTTTTAATGTGTGTTTTCAGTTTTTCATTTTTCATTTTCCATTATCCAATTTCAGTTTTGAGCTTTTCGTGTAAACACATTAAAAAGAACTAAACTTCAAGTTGTTGTTAATCTTTGGCAGGCAAATCGATTTGACGAGCTGCTAAAGCAAATCGAAAGATTATAAACAGCCAAAAATGAAAACAAAACAAAACAAAACAAGAAAGAAAATCCCAAATTCGGTTGACCGAAGTTTAAATACCCTTGCAGAGATGTCTATAGAAGTTGATTCGATATAAGGTTCCATATAATAACTAAATTTTGCAATCTAACCTTCCTATGTCAACTATAGCATATAGATACCCGATTTTGATCAAATCATAGTCAACTATATAAATCGACATAAAACTCGCAATTGTAGATTTTGTTTCAAAAATTAAAAAAAAATACATAAAAAGTTGTTTTTATAAAACTCAATTTCCGGCCGATTGTTCCTATGGCAGCTTTAACAGATATATTGAAAGCCAATATAAGGAAAACTTGTGCCAACTATATAAAGTATATTAAAAATTCCAAGTGTTAATTTTCTTTGAAATATCTAAAAAAACGCAAAAGAAATTCCCATGGAAACTCAATTTTCATCCGATTGTTCCTATGCCAGCTATATGATATAACCATCCGATCATTATCAAATTAAAGTCAACTGTAAAAAGTCTAATTAAACCTTCGATTGTTGATTTTGGTTCAGATATCTCGAAAAACAAAAATGATATTCATACAGAAACTCAATTTTCATCCGATTGTTCCTATGGCAGCTATAAGATATAGTCATCCGATCTTAATCAAATTAAAGTCAACTGTATAAAGTCAAATCAAACTGCCGATTGTTGATTTTGGTTGAGATATCTCGAAAAACAAGAAAGTTGTTCATACAGAAACTCAATTTTCATCCGATTGTTACTATGGCAGCTATAAGATATAGTCATCCGATCTTGAATAAATTTAAGTCAACTGTATAAAGTCAAGTTAAACTCCCGATTGTTGATTTTGGTTGAGATATCTCGAAAAACAAAAAGGTTGTTCATACAGAGACTCAATTTTCATCCGATTGTTACTATTACAACCTGATCAGGAATACATATACTTTATAGAATCGCAAATGTCTCTTTCAATTCGCTACACATTTCATAACTAATTCATAATATCCTCTGCAAGGGTATACCAAAAATAAAACACCCTCAACAACAACAGACAAACCACCCCAAAAAAAGGAGGCAAGGAAAAAAGATATTTTATTCAAGATATTTTTTTTCCTTGTGTTCTCCAGGGTTGTGGTTGTTTTTGTTGTTTTTGCTATTGTCTGTGGTCGTAGCTCAATATTTATTGTTGTACTGTCTGCAGATAAAATTTGACCTCGTTTGCAGCCCGATAAAACAAATTCAATATATTATATATATAGATATAGATATATAGAAGAAGAAGAAGTGTCATAAAGTGTACAAACAACCGCAAAATGTTTGCCATAAATAAAAGCTTTGCAGCTGATTAAGAAACAAACAACAAACGATAAAAGTTGTCAAACAAAATAGAAACAAAAACTGCCTGGAAATCAAACAAATTTTCTTCAGAAAGCAGCTACAAAAAACGGCCTCAAAATTGCCGAACTAATCAATCAACCCACAAAGCTGAACAACAATAATTTTGCCGGTGCGTATTCAACCAAATAGAATTTTACAAATACTATCTTAAAAATTGCATTGAATTGTGTTTAAGATGAACTCACGTCACTTTGGCTGTTTGCTTTCTTAATTATATTTACGCTTGATTTACAGCCACAATAGCAACAACAAAAAAAAAGAGTATTTAAAAATCAAATCACTAAGTGGAATGTTTAAAGTAAACAATCATTAAACTCAATGTCTGCCCAGGCAGCAAATTGTTCAAATATAATCTCATCATTTGATTCTTTTTATATAGAAATCTCGATTTATTGTTATTTTTGATTTTAACAAAATGATTCTAATAAACAAATCTTGTTTAGGTTGTAAAATTGTAATAAAAAGCCGCAGGGATTAAAAACGTTTAAGTTTAATTAAAAAAATAAATACTTAACACACATAGTTAAAAGTAAATTAAAAATTGTTTAAAGTATTTCTCAAAAATGTTCATTAATAAATCTAAATTGATTTTGATTATTAAACTTTGCAAAACTGCCAAATTAGCAAAGAATATGAAAGTAAAGTGAATTTGCGTGCCAAACAAGCCTGTTCTGAATTCCACTTTGCGAATTCATTTCACTGAAAAATATGTAGCATACTTCACGGTGCAATTTTTAGGATTTTTAGGTTTTTTTTTTATAGTTTTAGTAATTGTTTTATTTATTTTTTTTATTGTTAAAAATGTGAATATTATATTTATCAAATATTTAGTAATTGAAATATCAGTTTGATTAGAATACTATTACCTATTAAGGCAACTTAAGCTAGTGTGAAATTAATGAAATGAAACTATGTCTAGATGAACTGAGATATTATTTTTTTTTTTTTTATTAAAAAAAGAGAATTTTATTTTACAAAGGATGAGTGTTCTGCTACCTTACAGGCAACTTAAACTAATCAGAAATTAAACTAAAAATTACAAAATTACTTATGATAGAACATAAAAATGAATTAAATATAACTTTTAAAGGGGAAGTTAAGGGGTGATACTGGGGAGATCGTCTAAATTTTGGTAAGAGATCATCATGTCAAGACCCGGTTCAGGAGGTCTTGAGGGTGGTGAGATATTATAGTATACAGAACAGGCTAGACTAACTTTCATCTCATCACTTATCAATATACCCATTCAGCAGAACCAATCGCTGACTGATTTGCGCTGCTTTGTGTTTTCTGATTGATTTATCAATAATCGCAGTTTTGAAGTATCTTAACTTGTTCATAAGTTTCTATATATAGAGCAAAATTAATCCACTGATTAATTTATAATATTTACATGATTAATTTTTGCTCAGCGCAATCACTAAGCGAAGTCACTTTAGACAAAAAATCAGCGGAAGTTGGTCAGCAATTAGTTCTACCAAATGAACCCAATAGTTAACTACAGCCAAATGTTCTTCCATGTTCACTTTGTATCCTTATAAGCTTTATTTTGTAAAAGCAGAAAGTTCTCAATATCCTCACTTTGCCAGCAGACCAATGATACCATATAGTTTCTATTATAAACTCAGAAAGTTCTCGTTGTAACAGAAAGTTTCGATGTCCTTCCTGTGCACTTTTGCAAGTACTACAATTCATATTTACATTTTCTGGTCTAAGCCCTTTGATCTGTTTTATTTGTAACTTTTAAATGCCTCTGATATTTTGAAATCCAAAGTTTGAACACTTTTGTGCCATTTCACATGCAACAGACGCAGCAAATAATACAAAATATTATTCATTTTTGTGGCAGAGGCATGAGAATGTGAAAAATAAATGCATACGCCCAAATAAATATTTTAAAATATGCGTAAAAGCCTATTTAAAATGCTGCACAAATATGAAATGGCTGCAACAGAACGTCAGACTGGTAAAAAAGGATGAAAAAAGGATATGGAAGCAAACGTCAGGCAACAATGTATAAATTTTATTTAAATGAAGCGCAAATATTTTGACACGCCGCCAGTCGAAATAAAACATAATGAAATGTATTTCATCAACACGGAGGAACACCAAAGAATCTTGTATTTAATTGAAAAACTGTACAGCAGTTGAATATACATGAATATATAAAAATATATATATATATACTTTTGATATATGTTAAGCCCCAATTGGTAATAAGCTTGTGGCAGAATTCGATCTGGAATCCCTTGAAGCTCATTTTCAGTTGGATGGAAAACCGGCTTAAAGCAGCACGCGGAAGACTTCGAACCCAAAACTCAATTTAATGGCCGCTCTCTTCGTGTTGTTGTATTATTATTTTTTTATTGTTATGTGCAATTGAAATTAATTCAAGTTGAATTGAACTTTTTATTAGAACGTTGACCCAGCTGCGTAGCCGCTGACGTCGTTGCCCAGGCCGAGCACTCATTGGAGAGGGCGGCAAGGGCAACGGGGTTGTTAATCAGCTGTTAAATCACTTGTTTAATCAGCCTTATCAGCCACACACACACACACATACGTAAAAACATAAATCCAAATACGCTTCCGTTATCAGAGAGACAGACAGCAAACAACGTAATCAAATCTCATTACAACGCACGGAGAGCACCAGGCATGGGTGGTTCAAGAAGTATTTGAAATAGTATATAAACATAAAAAGTTAGCTCTAAATTGCTCAGGAAGAAATTTAGTGAGGAAATAGTTAAATAAATATACCAAAATCATCTATTCCACACTTATATTAAGTTAGTCTTTAGTTAACATCTACCAACTCTGTAAATATGTGGTAGATCCTGGTTTAATAAACTCTATACATGGTAGGGTAAGATCGTAAGGTGCCGAACATAGCTGCCACATAAATCAAATAAAAAACAAGAAAGAATGCTATAGTCGAGTATGCCCGACTACAAAACACTAAGACGCACACACAGCGACAGCAAAGCGACAGCGCAAGCGAGGCATTTCCGTGTTTATTATCCGATCGACTTGAAATTTAGACACTAGATTTAGAGTGACTACAGTATTGTACATGCCAAATCCCAAAGCTATATCTTTAAAAGTGTGGCTGTAAAACGTTTTAATCGAATTGCGTGGGAACGGGGGGAGATATCTGAAATTGTAAACAAACTTGTTCTGCGTATGGTATACAGAAACCTACATGCCAAATTTTGTGTCTCTAGCTCTTATAGATGCTGAGATCGACGCGATCATACGGACAGACAGACGAACGGCCAAATCGAAATCTCTTTTGATACTGATCAAGAATATATATACTTTATAGGGTCGGAGATGTCTCCTTCTGCCATTTACATACTTTTGCACAGATCCAATACCCCCTTATCATACTAAATGATATTTAGTTTTCTATTTATTTTAGCTATCTAAATTTGTACCTTACAAAATATAAATAGACATAAAAATAGACATAAAATCAATCCCTTTATAACTTGCATAAAGCATAAAGTTTCATTATTTTATGCAGAATTCATGATTAATTAAAACTATCAGTCATAAGTTGATAATGATAGATTATGGCTTCAAATTGTTAAATTTATGTAAAGTAAAGCATAATAAAGCACAATTTAACGCATCTCTGCTATAAAAAAGTTCACATTCAAATTTATGATTAAGTATGCATAAATATTGATTAAGATATCGCTTTGTATTTAAATTATATACAAGCGAGTCTGAATATTTGTAGAAAACTTACAGATTTCTCTCCTATATTCGTTTCTCATAGATTATAAATGTTTGTGCTTCGTTTTATGCTTTGTTTCGCCTTCGTAAACGTTTTACTGGCTTCTATAGTTGCTGATTTGGCTATTTATTCGATCTGCCCTCGCTGCTGCGTGCTGAGTTTTGATTTATTGAGCGAGCCAGGAACTTGCCTAGTTTGCCTAGCTAGTTGAGTGCAATTTAATTAGAAATCGACTGGCTGTAATTAGTTAAAGCCGCCTTCTAGGAATTACAGGCAGCACTTGTGACAATGTCGTTTGATTAGTTTTGGGGCGGACTCTCGGTTTTGTTGGCTAAATCAATTAGAAAGCCGGGCAAGGCTCAAGGCTTCAAGTAATTAAGATTTTCCAGTTTATACGGTTGATGTTATTATACTATATGTATATATATATATTTTTGAAAATTGTAATTAAGTTTCGTTAGCCTGGCTGCTTTATATGGCGATTTGGCAGCTTGATAAACGGCCAACAGGCACGCTAACTTGGCCAAAAAGCTGCTCTCGTGTGCAAAAACTATTAAAACAGGTGGGCAATAACGAAAACTTGGCCTAAACTTGAGCTGAACTGGGCTGGGCTGGGCACCTCACATGCAACTGGTTGACTAATTTTATTTCGTTAGCTTACTTTTCTTTTTCGGCCAACCAGACCTTGGGGCCTTATCGCAAAGGCCCCATCACCATTTCATCATTTCACCGCCCATTCATCAGCCCCCCGCACCGCACCGCCCCCGTCCCGCTTTTAACTGACATTTTTCACCCGCCTGGCGATCGTTTAATGCGATTTCTTGTTGGCGATAAAAAATAGTTCTATATGGTAATAAAACTTGTACTTTGGCAGGCGTGTTTAGCATAAAAATCATCGCACAAAATATATGCTAAATGAGTTGGGCAGGGCCCACGCCCCCCACTCCCCCTGCGAACCCCCGCCGTGCTTTACATGCTGTTTATCTGATTGATAGTATGTGTTTTGAGTTCATTTTTGGTTTATCTTTTTCTAATGGTTTTTGAATTTTATAGCTGGGAGAGATAGAGAGAGAGAGTGTGAATGACAGCGTTGATTGATAAGATTGTTTTTAGGGAAAGCTGTTTAGTAATATTATGAATATAATTATCAGTCAAGTTTTGCTGGGAATGTTAATTCTCATTTATCTAGACTTTTCTGTTATATATCACTCTTTATATACTTTAATTTACTAGAAAGTTTGTCTTCACTTGAACGATTTCTACAGGTAGAAGCTAAGCAAATAATTACTATTAGGATAGCCTTCATAGGATGAGATTATAAAACTGCTTCATATACATCAAGTTAGCGCCCCCCCTTTCACTGACCGTTAATGTTCAATATTATCTAAACCATTTGAGCTGCAGCCTTTAAATTGTTATACATTACACTCTTATTAATTCTCCTTAAGAAAAATCAACAATGGTTACTGTAACAATCGAGAAAATATTTTAATAAATGTTTGAGTACAAGTATACAAGAAACCCTTAACGAAAATTTGGTCATCAGGATGTACATACATGTAAAAAGGTTGGCAGCGCTAGACAGGAGTTAACAGCAGGCTAACAGCTGTTAGCATTAGCAGAGACACAGTCGATCGGTATAAGTCAGAGAGAGAAGTCGTCATAAAAAGAAGTAGAAAGGCAGAGATCGGAAATTAAGTTGCAAGCTCCCCATTAGAACACAATTTAACTCTTTTTAAACTAACATTATCATTATATAAATAAATAAATAAATTGAAAGTTGTATTAAGCCGTGAATGCAGAACGTTATATGAAAAGGAACAGTTGTAAAGTCGTGAATACCGTATTGTCTGTCAACCAAAACAAACATTAATCTAAATACTTTATAATTCTTAGCTCTAATTTCAAAATAATAATAAATAAAGAATATTGTTAATAAACAGCTATTCACATACATATGTATTTCTCTCTGTATGCTCCTTATGAGCATTTGTCATACTTGCTCTCTCAAGAGTATTATTTTTCTTCAGTTCTGCTTTGTGCGGCATTCGTAAACGTTTGTGTGAAGTGGAAGTGCGTTCTTTACCTAAGCTGACCACGCCAAAACAAAGTCTTTTACACATTTCTATGCTTCTATATAAGCCTTTAATTTATTACCTTTTACAAGCTACTTATATCTTCTTCCTTGGGTTGCTTAATTCTTGTACAACACAGGATCTTCAATAGTCTAATTATGATTATATATATAGCTGAACGATTTCATCATTTTTTCCATGATAGACTCAACTAATATGATTAAAAATGTGTTTAATTAAATATTGTTCAAATTCCATCTATTCTAAGTATTATTATAACAATTTAAGCTTAATTAATTTTAAATGTTGTACGCCATTTAATTTATTTATTCAAATAATCATTTGCATATTTGCAATCAATTTTTGTTCACTTCGTGGAACTTGAACACGTTTATCCTTAAAAAAACTTGTTTTATTCATTTTGAATAATATTTGATTCTATTTTCATTAATTTTCCGCAATTTCATAAATACTTTTTCTATTTGGTTATTTGTTAATTTCTATTTTCATTTAATTACTTTTAAATGCATTGTCATAAATGTATCTCAAAATGCGACAGGCGACAGGCGGGAAAGTCCTGTGACGTGACTGGCAAAAGGATTATGCAAATTTACGCCGCATTTGTCATTAATTATTTGTGTTATTGTTGCAATTCAATGCAAATTGCATTTACAGTTATCAATCGTCGATTACATGCCACACACACACACACACACAACGGATTACCAGTTATCCTTTGGCCATTGTCCTGTGAGCTCACGGGGGCCAGCACGAGGCGTGTCAATGGAGTTCTGGCTGCTGCGTCATTAACGCCTTCAACCCGACAGCGACAACGGCAACGGCAACGTGATGCTGCCTCACGTGGCAGGCTGCGTGGCACATGCCCTGACGCTTGTTGCATCATCTGCAAGCTATTTTGGTTGCAGCGTTTTCCGAGTTGTCGCCAAATTGTGCACGTCATTTATAAGCCGTTTAATCATTGGGCCATCGGTTCCGTCAGCTGTCAGCGCTGCCCTGCACTTTAAACCTTTAGCCAATTGGCTATTTTTGGCCAAGAGAGAGAGAGGGAGAGCGAGGGAAACTCTGGCTCTCCAGGCTCTCGCAATTAGTCAGCTGCTGTCGCCAAGTGTCAAAATATTTCGCATGAACATTTTCTACAAAAAATCTATTTTCTCATGTTGCTGCTTGGCGTTGCGCCACACAAATGACAGACGCATCTCTACAATGGGCCAAGGGGGTGGCAGGTGGGCGGTGTGGCAGCATGGCAGCGTGGCAGCAGGGCGGTAGCTTGAGCGGTTTCGTGCTGCGGCTGCTGCTGCCGCTGCTGCTCCGAGCGGTTGCATGGCGTGGCCAAAATGTCACGTATACGTCGTGTGGCACGGCATGGCAACATTTTCACTGCTCGGTCGCCTCTACCTCAGCTCACACTCACCCTCTCCCTCATCCTCATCCTCATGCCTCTTGCTGTCTTGGTAATTACGTCATTAACAAGAAATTTGAAAAGTGCTCATCATATCATTTGTGCTTGTATTTATTTCTCTGGCTGTCTGTCTTGTAGCATGCAATGGGCGGGTTCTTCCGTTCCCTGATGAGCCTTGACATAATGGAAATTCGTTGTAAGCTCTGCCTAAGAGAGTTCAGACTGTGTCAAATGAATGTCTGTTAGATATACTTCTAAACATTGAAATTAGTCATAGTCTACCTAATTATTGATTGCAGGGGAAGTTCTTAGTCACTTTTTATCAATTTGACTCACGTCTGTAATCAATCTACAAGAAATACATTCATTTTATAGTTAACTACACTTATTATTAGTATATGTTCTTATCAATACACACACATCCGGAATATACCTTTTTGTATAGTTTAAAAGGTGTTTCAGATAATTGGAATATACATATATCTTTAATAATAAATATACCCATAATTTCTTTGATTTTATCTATGAATTTATTATTCTTATTATCACTCGATTAAGCTGGACACCATACTACTTCTAACAATTGTGAAATAAATAATACAAAAAAATTAATGATAACCAGTAAGAATGCTATAGTCAAGTATACCTGACTACAAGACTCCCTGTACCCAGGTCGAAAATTTCCGATCGCATCTTCGTACACAAGCATAGACACACACACATACACAAAGACGCAAAAATATCTCGTTTATATGAACTTGCTTGTGATTTTTGACCAGTGTTGTACAATGTTTTCTAACAAACTCGGTTAGTGTTGTAAAACTAGACACTGTTTTCAACGCAAACCTTTTTTTCCGCTGCTAACACTGAAAAAATGTTCATCACAATTTATTGCGTAATAGCATTAACTACTGAATATACATAGATGCGTTAAAGAAGCATTTTTCTGAGGCAAGATGCTTTGCTGAGCGTACCACCCCAGGGATCTTCGGCAAAAAAGCCGAACTACCACAACCCCAGTCGTGTGTTGCCAGCTCGGCAAAAAAAGCCGAGCTACTAACGCCTCTGCTTCGAACAAATATTTAGTCTTCGATCGACACCAGAACGATGAGCACGGCTGTATATTCAGTAGTTAATGGTAGTAGTTTGAATGCTAAGTAATATTTTCATGTAATTTTTTTGAAAGTTGCGCGAGAATAACATTACAAAATATTGCTCTAAAATATTAAATAGTGTGCAATGTAATTTCGTGTAAGGTTTTTAAATTTTTCTAATCTATGTAAAAAATAAATTAGATTTTTCTTGATTCGAGGCAGTTCTGTTTTGTCTTCGTAACTAAATAAATAAAAATATTCTAGCAAATGTTTGTTAAGTTTATTATATTTGCGATCTGTCTTAGGACAATAAAAAAATTCTAGCAAATATCCCAAAGTATTTAAAGTTTTTCGTTGTCTTTTTAAATGTTTCTCAGTAAAAACAACGAACTTTTCTAAAGAACTTACTTGTTTGTTTAAAAATATTATACATTTAAAACTTAATTATTATTATATATTTAAATTTTATTTTACTAAAATGTATTCATATGCAGTTATTTTGATTTTATTTGACAACATATATAATGCATAAATTTAACTTTCCTTTTTTGTTGTCACCTTTTGTAATCTGAAATTCTCGCTAACATTGTCTAGCCCTAAATAATCATATATCATTTAACGGGACTGTAATTAGGGCCTGTTCTGGGAAACGTTTTTGTAATTTACACGTCGAAATTAAAAGCAGGCTCGTTGTAATTCTCATAATTGGCAGGCAATTCATTATAACCAATTGGCAGCTTTGTTCTGTTCAGCGCTAAATGGGTGTCAAAAGCGAGACGAATTATTCTGTCGCCCACTGTGTCTGTTTTCGTGTGTGTCTGCTATTTTTGTGCATACTCGCATATCTCGCGGCTCACTGGCCGCGCCCCTCTTTGACGCCCCGTCCCCACTGCCCCTACACCCCCCACATCCCCAGCCTGACAGGGAGGAGGCTATTGAACCCGAGACAGTCACCTGTCGTCACGCAATGACTGCAATTTGTCTGCCTCTGACATTGATTTCGATTACAAGCTGTGATTTTGATGTGTGCATCTCATTAATGCAACAAGCAGGGCAGCAACAACAGCAACAACAACAAGTACAACAAGCAGCTTCTAAAAGTTTTGCAGCGCCTTTTGCAGTCTTAATTAAATAAGTTTTGTGCATCTGAAGTTGCTGAAACTTTCAGTTGCACAAACCCTCCCTTCCCCACTTGCAACTGCAACTGCAACTCATTTTGCTTGTTAGTTTGCCTTTCGTTTTGGCCAAAAAGTTTTGTGCCTGGCAAATAACTTTAATGGGCTTTTAAAAACAACAAGAATGGAAATGAGAACGAGTACAAAAACTGGCAGTGCCACTGCCACTGCCACAGCCACTGCTGCTGCTGCTACTGCTGCCACTGCTTATTTGGCAATCATTCCCTTAATGTAATGCAATTGTTTGGAATTCGTCGTCTTTAAAACAATTTGTCAGTTGCGCTAACTATTAACTTGGCGCCATTTTAGCCATTTGCATATTGCATATTCTATGCGACAATTTTGTAGACAGTGTAACAACACTGACTTCTATTTGTATGCAATCGGGCGTTGCCATTTGCCATTTAAGCGCTGCATGAATACACAGTTGACACTTAGCTAGTCCCTAATTCCATGCAAGTGCGCGTAATTGTCATGCTATTATGTGCGAATGTGTCTTAAGATTCGTTTTTTTTTGTATACTGACTGCTAATTCGTTTTCATGCATTACAGTGCTGCATGAATACACAGCACTTAACATCTCCTAATCTCTAAATGATTAGGATTATGTGATTGATTTGAATGGATTATTGTAAATACTGACTAAGTATGTTTAGTTACCATGCATTAATGCGCTGCATGAATACACAGCTTGCACTATAATCTACCTATTTCCACTTAAGTGTACTGCGCGCTACACTGCTTTATTATAAGGTTGATTTGAACGATACGCTTTCATACAGACTCAAATTTGAACTTGTTTCCATGCAATAAATCCCTGCAAATACTACTATAATCGTATATAGCTTACTACTTATACCATCATATATTATTCTAGTTACAAAGCTATGTCCCAACACGAGTCTGTGAAAAATAGGCAATTTTATTGGACTACCATGAATTCTTGAGAATCGCAGAGAAAGGCGATCAATTGACCTCCAAAATAGGCAATTGTATTCGACAGCTATCAAATTTTAAGCATCGTAGAGAAGGGCGATCAAAAGTAGACCTCCAAAGTAGGTAATTCTATTGCATTTACCTTGAGCTCTTGAGAATCGCAGAGATGGCTTTCAACAAACCTCCTAATTAGGCAATTGTATTAGACTCCCATTGAATTTTTGAGCAATCGCAGAGAAGGGCTGTCAACAGACCTTCAAAATAGGCAATTGTATTGGACTTCTATTAAATATTGGGAATCGCAGAGAGGGGCTGCTAATTCTTGAGAATCGCGGAAAAAGGCGATGAACGGTAGACCTCTAAAATATACAATTGTATTGGACTCCCATCAATTTTTGAGCAACGCAGAGAAGGGCTGTGAACAGACCTTCAAAATAGGCAATTGTATTGGAGTTCTATTAAATTTTGGGAAGAGAGAAGGGCTACCTGAATTCTTGAGAATCGCAGAGAAGGGCGATAAACAGTAGTACACACGGATTGATGAGACAGTCAGCAGTCAGGTCAAACACTTTTATAGATAGTATCTTTAAAGACGGGCGTATCTCCCACTTTATGTGGTATGATAGTATGGCCTTTGGTGTGTATTCATGTGGCAGCGTAGTTCGCCCCAACCGCCGCAGGATCATAATCAGTGTCCAGGACTTATAGACGAGCTGCAATTGCAATTGCAATTGTTGTATGTGAGGCGTTCTTTTCAGCACTGTGACTGGTTGGCTTATGAGTTCGAATTGCTGTTTTCAAGTTGACAACAATGGCAACAGCCATTGCCACAAGAGCTCACAGATGTGAGTGTGGGCCAGTAATTGAGTTGAAGTGTTCGGTTTTAATGCTTGCATGTGCAGGCGGCTATCTATCTATCCCTCCATATATATGCATATGTATAAAGTATATATGCATTTATGCCATAAATTGCTCTGCTTGACTTGTCTGCATTGTTGTTAAGCCAAATTGCTTTTGAAAATAACAACAGCAGCAACAATCGCTGCGAACTAAAGCTCTGAAGAGACACTTATCAAATGATTTAGTGCTGCAAAAGCATTCCACAATAATATTTTTATTTTTTTTATTTTTTTATTTTTATATTTAATTGCTGGCTTGGTTCAGTCGTGGACAGTTGAGGTGCCTGTCTGTCGATTCTTTGGTAGATTAACGGGGGCTTCGAACTATCCACAGAGGCATTATGCTCTTCAGTGTCAGTTTTGGGGGCCATATGTAAAGTGGATGATTTTGATAAATGACTTTTCAAGTGCCAATTTCCTAGTTGAATGCAAATAAAGCTGCTAACGAAGTGTGAACGGGCTTAAAGTGTTGTAAATACGTTAAATAGATGGGTTAGTATATATATGTGATACAGATATACAAGGATAAACAAGAATGAGGGGAAAGATACATTAGTTGTTTATACTTATGCAAATAATGTATGTTGGATATGGGAAAACCTATAAACTCATATAAAATCAAGGATATAAATACCTACTTCAACAAGAAATAGCTGTATATAATATCCTAGTTATTCTAGACATAGTTTCATTCTTTTCATTTGACACTAGCTTAACTTGTCATAATAGAAAAGAAAAAAAAGAAAGATATACAGTCGCTAGGTTTAACAAGTATACATATATACAAATTTTAAAAATATAATAAATATATCATTCATTATCGCAGAATTACAACCTAATTTGCATTTAAATTATATAAAACAAATTATACATAAACCAGATCAATCTTTTAATAATAAAGGACGTCCAGATCAATCTGTTGACAATAAAGAACTTATCAAAAATATAAGAAAATATGGAATATTCCACTTGAAAAGTTTTCCTCCGAAAATTATCCGTATAAGACTTCAAAGATCAAATCCGATTGTTATTTCATTTGAAGACAGGAAAACAAAATTGAAATCTATTCGGAATGAAAGGTACTCGAAAATGAGATCAGCTCTGAATAACTTTTTAATTAGGTATTTTTATTATCCTTAGGGAAAGCTTTTGATATAACATATATTCCTCGATTTGAAATAGATTTAATGCTATTCTTGACAAGTTATAGATAAAATATGCATACTGAATATAGATATAAAACAGATTCCTTGATTTATATTCGAGTTTATGCTATTTTTGACAAGTTATAGATATATTCGCAAATATGCATACTGAATATAGATATAAAAGCAGCACTTAAATCCATTTGTCGAGTCTGTTAGACAATCGTTTGATTACACACACATTACACAGCTATTTACACAGTGCTAACCAAATCATTATGCCAATCAACGAACCAGCTAAACAGAAACAAAAACAACAACAACCATATGAGAGCCCTACGAAACAGCTGATACAACAACTCCACCCAATATGGAGATAGAGATGGAAATATGTGGCGTAAAAGTATTCACAATTTGCATGCCTCACTGGACGCTGAAATAACTTGGCTAAATGTTATTATATCATGGGCAACAACAACAAAAGCCAGTGCAAATAATAACAACAAAATTATACAACTCAATTACGAGTGCATCAGCATGTGTGTTGTGTGTTGTGTGTGTTGTGTGTGTGTATATATAGTCGTAGTATATATGTTTATAGAGTTCCTACATGTGCATACATAAATAAGCTGGCTTTCTGTCTCCCCTAAAAACATTCACCGAGTGCATTATTTCTATTTTCGAGTAGTTTTTCATTAGAATTTTACGATCGAAATTGGATTTTCATTTGGAAAATTGAGTGTGTGTGTGTCTGTCTCCAGAGTTTTCCCCGCTGTGGGTTCCAACTCCACCCCGCTTATCTATTTATTATTATGGTACACCACGCTCCATTGATTTATGTTAATTTCAAATGTCAATTTTTGTGTGTGTCTGCCACAAAAGTTTCAACATTGTATACGCTTTGTGTTTTGTTTTTTAATTGTTGTTTGTTTTTGTGTGGGATCAGACAACATTATAGTAGTATAATTAAATGCATTTTCACAATAAATATGTCAACTGCAAGGGCAGAAAGATTGCAGCAACTGTTGCGAGGAGTCATCAATCTGACCGTATAAGCAGCCAATTAACTAATTTGTTTAACCTATTAACCTTTTTCCTTCAACATTATTAACTTTTTATACATTTTCTGTTGTTTTTCTTTACAGGCGTCGCAATGCGCGAGAAAAAAGGCGGCGCCCTGCAGAAGCTCAAGAAGAGGCTATCGCACAGCTTTGGCAGATTAAGTGAGTACCAGTTATCGATAAACGTTATCGATAATTTTCTTACACACTCATATAACCATATTACATTTGTCAGAAAGCACTTTAAACTTTGCCCTCCCACAAAAATGTTAGTTATTATTTTTTTCAACAAACAAAGCCAAAACTACAATAAATCAGCAACAAAAGCTAACCATAAATGGGCTCCAAAAACTAAAAGAGAACATAAAATAGCTGACAACAGAAGCCAAAGAGATGTGGGTGCAGTCGCTATACAATGGATACAGATATGTATATATATATATATATATATATTTTATATATACAGATTTACAATGGGTGCATAAAGTTGTGTCTAGTTTGGTTGTTGGGCGTTGCATTGAGCAATGAGTATGAATCATCCGCAATAATTCTCAAGCTGAAGTTGAAAAACTGCGCTGTTGAATTAAAAGTGGCTGAAAAGCTTATAAATAAGATCTAAAGATTAGCTTGAAGGTTACGCTGAACGCCTCCCAGCTAAGTAAATCTGTTTTAATATGTTATTGACAGCGTATTTAATCTGAAAAGATTTCCTAATTCATTTATAATGTTTCCAAAATCATTGCAACTTATTAATCAATCAATTGCTCTCTATTTTGCTTACATAAATCTAAAAATAGTCTTACTCTCTTGCTTTTACGCTCACGAGAGAGTATTTTTGCATTTTTGCTTTGTGTGGCATTCGTAAACGTTCGCCTGGATATATAAAACACTTGTTAATTATAAATATACATACAATTTGTTCAGTATATGTTTCAACTTATTAATCAATCAATTGCTCTTTCTTTTGCTTACATAAATCTCTTGCTTTTACGCTCACGAGAGAGTATTTTTGCATGTTTGCTTTGTGTGGCATTCGTAAACGTTCGCCTGGACATATAAAACACTTGTTAATTATAAATATACATACAATTTATTCAGTATATGTTTCCGGGCTTCTTAAAAGTTCTTTTTCTTTGTTTTTAAGCTTTAAATTTAAATTTAAATGCAAATGAGAAAATGTGAAAACTTAATGCAATTTTCTAACTTTTGTAGCTTCATGAAAAGCCCAATTTTCATAGCAAAAGTTACGCAAAAGTTGTCGGCTGTGAAATTTAAATCCAGTTGCAAAACTTATGCCTCAAAATAGCATGTGCTGCAGCTGAAGAGCTTTGATAGATTCTAAAATAAAGTTGATATGATATGAGACACCTGACAAGTCCCACAAAAATAACAACAAGAGAAAACAAAAAAGTTGCTGCGGAAATTTGGCCCCGCAACATTGTCAGTTTATTCACTGGGCTGTCAAAGCTGCCAAAGCTGCGTCAAAACAATTCAAACACAAATAGTCCGCAGCAACGCATCGGGACAAATGCCAGCAGGGTTTTATTTAAAAAGCTGCTGGCCACACACAAAAAGATCCAAATCCAAATCCAAATACTGCGCCTAGTTTGAGAGCAATTGAAAAACAACAACAAAAAATTGGAAAACAAATGTTTGCCGCGCACAACAAAACTGTCGAATGTTGAGTCATTTGGCAAAGCATTTAATGGTCAAACATTTGGGGAATAGCTCCCAGCAGCTGTCCATGGTAATTGAATGCAGGCAGCTGAAACTGACTATGACAGACAGACGGACGGGGCAGATAGACAGACAGATACATAGACAAATAGGCAGACAATAAACGGAAGATGAAATAAATGGAAAATAATCCAAAATGTGCTTGCTAATAGCACCCTTACGCTCCTCACCCCTATTCCTATGTTTTGGGGCGCTTTTCATTGAGTGCACACTTTGTGCTTTTTCCTCTATGAATTCCATAGTTGTTATACTCTGTTCTTCAAACTATGAAGAGTATATTGAGTTGGTGCGATGTTCGGGTGTGTCAGATTGATGATATTCCATCAAATCACCGATTTTGAGTATTAGCAAAATGTATAGCTAAAGTTTGGACTGTTAAGAACATTGAGGCAAAGGTATTTTCGTCAGAACCTCCAGATAAATAGAAACTATTAGGCCAGCTCTGATTTCTATTAACGGCAAGATTTTGCGGAGGTAAATTTGCCTTACGTGTTCCCATTTTCACTTTAGACTTGGTTTTGCGGATTGAATTCACTTGCTCTTAATCTACAGTTGAGTTCAGCTGTAATTGAGATAGGTTAGAGAGAGATTGGAATAGAAATCGGGATATTTTAGGAAATTCAGTTCTTCAAAGTCTTTTCGGTAGTGAAAACCGGAACAGGTCTGTATACTCATTAGATTTGATATATGAACCTTCTCCTTGAAAGTTATAACGAAAACAGACTGTAAACAGAGTATACCACAATCGGGCACTAGCGACTGCAACGTTCTTACTCGTTTTTCATGCATGGCTTGTTTTGGACTAGGGTTAGAGGCGCCACTGTGATTCCGTATAGTTGTTGACTCACCAAACCCGTTTCGGGTTGCGGCATGCGGCTAATTGTCTCTCAACGCCCACAATCGCTTGTTGTTTTAGTGCCTCTCGATATTCGCGGTCCAAAACGAGTTTGGCTTTGTCTAAAGAAACCGCTTTATCTGCAGAGAATTATGTGAGCGGGCCGGGCCGGGCCGCAAACCAGCAAACAGTCAACAGAAAACAGTCAAGAGCCAACAGCCAACAGCTGTTCCCCATTCCCCTATAAGGAGAGCAAGATAGAAGAGTAGTTAGTAGTCTGGGTTAGTCAGCGACTGGCTAATGGGCTGCTTTGGATTGGGAACAGTAGTTTAGTTTCAATGTGACCATATTTGGCTCGATATTGTGCATTTCTGAATAGTTATTGATTGCCCCAAATGTGTTGTGTGTGAGGGCTGCCATGAACCAAATTCAAGTTTGTTTAACCAATCATTGAAGTCAAACAAAATCAAAATTGTTTATTTTCCAGTTGCCGACATTTACGTGCACTACTTTGAGGGACTGTTACTAGCGTAGAATGGAAGAACTCTTCCGATTGATTCTCTCCTAAAGTGCACGCCCCTTTCAGAAATTTCAAATCTTAAATTTACTCAAAAGAAATCATCCGGAAGAGCTGATGCTACTTCAAATTTACCGACTGAAGCTTAACTGTCTAAAAGCTTGTACATATTTATAGCATCCTTGTACATTATTATTCAAAATCTATCCTTTTTTAGTTGACAAACTTTATTTAAAAGTGACTGTATCCCAAGTTGAAGCATAGGAAGTTTTCTCACATAATGCTGTTTGGCTTTGCTCGATCGTCGCATCGTCTGTCAGTCAGAAAAACCAACAATATACCAAATTGCATTTTCTTTATAGTTTTCCTTGACTGCTCCCTCGACTGCGTGACAAGTCTGCACAGTTTGGGTTTTTCTTGAAGATGCTTTTTGGCAATTTCATTGTTATTTTCCACACGATTTTGCCAGTGAATGCAGCTCATAAATTTTGCAATTGAGAAACAGTTTTTATTTGCTTTATTTCTTCTTGCTTTTTTAGCAGCCAAGTCGCCAAGTTGCAGCAGCTTAAATGTTTTCATTGCATTATTGAAAAGTTGCAGCAGCAGCCAACAGCTGCTGCAGCGACACTCGATGTGGATGCCACACGATAACGAAAACAAAAACAACAACAAATCAAATCCAAGAATGTCACACAAGTTGGCTGCAACTTAGATGGGGAAACGCTTGAAGTCGCTCTCTGTCAAGGCTATTACAGAAGCCACTTGCAACCGTTGTGGAGAGAAACATATTCTTGTTGTTATTGCTGCCTTTAACTATCGTTAATTGCCGCTAGTTGTTGCTTGTTGCTTGTTGCTTTATTTTCAACGGGTTTTCCTTACAATTTACAATTATGTACATGCTCGGACAAGCTCAACTGCTTCATTCGCTGGCAATAAACGCTATGAAGTAATATGTAGACGGGCCAGACGGATGAGGTAGCTGCTGCTGCTGCTGGACAGGCATTAAGTAAATTGCATTTAACTGAGCTACTCCTCCCTCCCCAGCTCCCCTGCTGCCCAGTCCACTTGATGAACGCATCAAGTGTCGCTTATGTTACCAGAAATATAAACAGAACCAGAACCAGAACTGGTGTCTGGGTTCTGGGTTCTGGTTCTGGTTCTTGACTTGTCGCTATGTTTTTCTTCGCTTGATGATACCGTCACATTCTTGAGTCTCATTCTTTGGCTCCATTGTGTTGATAAGCCCCTTAAAATACTGCTAGAGTATGTGAGGGGGAAAGTGTGGTTGCGTTTCTTGATCTATAACAATTCTAGGTATTCCATCTAAGCTAATAAGTGATTGTTAAATGATTGTGATACATTTTTTGGCTGTTTCGAATTAGAGAACTGGCTAAAATAATATATCGTTAAACAGCTAATGAACCCAGGCTTTGCGGAAAACTATTTATTATTTGCATGGTTGCGCTATAACGCGGATCTACCGGGTATAACTATTGACAAAAAGGAAAGGTAAAACCAAGAAATTTCCATTAACTGGGATTCGAAGTACCAAGCACCCTACGCGGCACCCTTTAAAATAAAAATATACAACTGCTTATAGACACTACTCACATTGCGAAGAAAGACTCGAATTCCTCAGTTGGAAACGTTGACAGTAAAAATATATAGCCAAGAACTATCTAGTATCAAGCAGCACCCTACGTGGTACCCTTTAAAATAAAAATCTAGAACTTCTTATACACACTACTCCCATAAAGCAAAAAGTCTAGAATTCCTCAGTTCTGTTGGAAACATTGACAGTGGAAAGATATAGCCAAGAACTATCTAGTATTAACTGGGATTCGAAATACCAAGCAAGCACCCTACGCAACACCTTTTAAAATAAAAATCTAGAACTTCTTTAACATACTACTCACATTGAGAAAAGAAGACGCAAATTCCTCAGTTGGAAACATTGTCAGTGGAAATATATAGCCAAGAACTATCTATTGACTCCGGGATTCGATGTAGCAGGCAGCACCCTACGTGGTACCCTTCAAAATAAAAATGTAGAAATTTAACATTTATACTCACATTGAGAAAAGAGACGCGAATTCTTAAGTTCTATTGGAAACATTGACAGTGGAAAGATATAGCCAAGAACTATCTATTAACTGGGATTCGAGGTATCAAGCAGCACCCTACGTGGTACCCTTTAAAATAAAAATCTAGAACTTCTTTAACACAAATACGACAACAAGCTGACACTTATACCAGTTTTCAACATTATCAGCTCAACGTTTGGACAATTCTTGAGATATGAACGTTGTTATTTCTTCTTCTTCTTTTACTTGCCACTTTACCAGCTCCTTCGTAAGTTGTGTAAATATTTTATGGACTCTTTCTGGCCAGTGCTCGATGTTGTTGTTGCTGTTGTTGTGTACTTTTTGTCGCCTGTCAACGATATCATTGAGATATGATTGTAGTAGTCGGCTCTTTGTGCTACTGATACACTTGGCTCTCCTTTCCTCTGATGTGCTGTGCTCTGTCTGTGCTCTTCTCCCCTCTCAACTGTGTAGTCTGTGCGCTTGTCATAATCCTTTTTGATAACATTTTATGTCACAAGCCATAGCCAAACACTCGACGTTGTCTATGACTTTAACCCTTGACAGCGACAACTGCTGTCCCAGGCAGCACTTGATAACTTTACACTTGAGCCTCCCTCCGGCTGCTCCTCCCACACTACCCTCTCCCCCACAGCTCATACCAGCTCTCCTGGGCTGCTGCTATTTGCCAGAGCTACTCAAAGCGCGATAAGCAGCTAATGGCCTCCGCTCACTTCCTTGCTCACTCTGCCTCTGATTCTGTCTCTGCCTACTATCTCTTTCTGCATTTCTCTATCTGCTTACAAACTGCCCGCATATGCGAGTGTCCAGGCCCCAAAGCTCCGTTCAAGTGGCTGCCACAGTCTAGGTTGCCACTATCAACACACACATCGCGCATCGCATCATGTGTCGACTTCATTGTATTTGCTCTCTGATTTGTGAAGCAGCTGCCATCCCCTCCCCTACCTCTCAAACCCCTCAACGCCTCCTCCTCACACTCAAGATATAGCAAAATCCGCTTTTGCCTTTCGTTTAATATAGCATGCCATTGATATGAGAGCCTCTCCTTGAATTGAAAGCAGCTGCACAGCGAGTTCTTCTTTTATCTCGCATCCGACACACACGGCGTATGAGTAATCACGCACATGACCTTTAGCGTTTTTTTTCTTTTTTTTATTCACAATAAATAGAAAGAGCCTTGTACTTGTATACATACTTATTATTCGCGTGTAGCAATCATTAAACCCAAATGTTTAACACAAAAAATCATAAAGCGAAAGAGTTTTTTCTTCACTTTTTTCTTTTTTATTTTTTTATCGCCTTCACGCTGTGTGCACCGAAATAGAAATAAGTTTGAGGTGCTATTTAGATGGATAGATGTTTTTTACTATTAATTTGAGTAATTTAGTGTGCAAACATTGAGATCGTATAAAGCAAATGTGAAATGGGAAGCTGAAAGCCATTAAGAAATTACGCTATATAGTTTAGCATAAATCATAGAGAATTTACATTATACCTAAACATCAATAAATTTAATTGAAGGTTGTAGATTTTATATTTTAAGCAGGATTTCTTTAGTTACAAGTACACTTAACTCTTTTTTTACACGGATCTCTGAGGAACGTATCTACCGTGTAAAAAAAGAGTTGGGTGTATTCTATAAAAAGTTGTTATAGAGTGTAGGGCTGGTTCTTTATAAGACTAGTTCAATGATGGTTCTTTATAAGACTAGTTCAATGATTACAACAGTATCATAGTTTAGATGACATCAGTTGTTGCGGCTAGACGTTTGAGTTCCTAGGATTTCTGGCGAATATGAATGATACTTGGGTTTCCGATGACGGATTTTTATGAAGAAACTGTCTCAGTTTTAAAGCTATCATAATGAAACTTGGCACAGACCCTTCTTTTTGCTGCAGGCAGTACATATGTCGGAACCGGCCGGATCGGACCACTATAACATATAGCTGCCATAGGAATGATCGGTCGACAACTATGTTTTTGTATGAAAAACTTTATTGTTTATAAATGTATCCTCACCAAACTTTCCCAAACAGAGTCTCTAGAGAGTTTATACAATCTGACCAAATTTGGTCAAAAACGAACCACTATATCGCTATATCAAACTTTTTGTTTATACAAATATTTCATCCAAACTAAGTGAGAGTTTCATTGTACTTCAAATAGTTTCCTATAATTTCGTACAAAATTAAGTTTTGTATAAAATTAATTCCTAGAAGGGAATTTTCTTGTTTCTCTTTTATTACTAATCTTGCTTAAAGATATTAGAATATATTATTAAAAATGAAGACTGTATTTCTTTTAAGATATCATTTAGTTCACCAACAATATAGTATCTTCAAAAACATACATTCTTTTTATATCTACTGAGATAATAATAGATCTGTAGGGTTCTTAGCTCCGAGTATAATACCATATTTTCTGAATATTTGGAGATTCCTTATTGATATATCACATTGTTTAGTTAACGCTTCCAGGATCTTAGTTCTTTTTCGGTTAATCTTTCACTTCTTCTGTTACCCAATAGAACATCTTCTCCGCTCTTTGGGGTATCCTTTTTATATCATCCTTAAATTGAGTGTCTTTTATTCACTTATCGCGAAAGTTGTGTAAAACTTTGTTTTTGATTTCTGATTCTGTTTCAGTGTTTCTCTCTTGTGCAACTGTCTCTCGTATGCCATGTTAACAATTCCCCCATTATCATAGACTATCTGTAAACACATCGCAGTCCGTCCTTGTCTGCTGCTCTTGCTCTCCTTGTCGCTCTGGGGCACTTTCTTTTTTACATAGCCGTAGTACTACGTATGTACTTATTATTTCAGTGCGACTCTGGCAATGACAGGTTGAGGCGTCTTCAGCATGTTCGATAATTTGTTTTTAAACGGCATGTGTACTTGATTGTTGTTGTTGTTGTTGCTGCTGCTGCTGTTAAACTGCTGTCGAACGGCTCACCAATACAGGTACAACGAGCGAAAGAGAGGGAGCAAAAATTTCCTTCCACCTCACGCCCATTTGGCAAGCGAAGCGTCAACGTTGGAACGTGGAACGTGCTTTGAATGCGAGCAGTCAGCAGACCAGCACACCACACACACCACACACCACACACACACCACACAACACACACACACACCATACTCTTTGGTTTTTTATATTCGCTGGCAGCATAATAAAAGCGTTTTAAGTGAAATTCACTGCCTCACTCGCACTGTAAATCGTAAAAATTCTGTTTTCAATGTTTTTCAAACTTTTTGGTTTTGTTTTCAGCGTTTGGCTTTTTGTTTGGCTTTTACTGTTTGCTGTGTTGTTGTCTTTTTTTGTTGTTTAGCGGCGTTATTTCTTGTATTTTATTGCAGCAAAACTACTACTTGCAAATAGTACATTTAAGCGTAAATCCGCAGCGGTACGCGCACAGAATTGAATTAGTTACTTAGGCAGCGCAGCTTCCCACCCAACGCAGTCGCGCAGTTTGAGAGCAATTTTACAATTAGTTGTGTGTGTATGTGTGTGTGTGTGGGGGCCCAGCAACAATTTCAAGATTTCTTTTTTCAATCTTCTTCTTTCGTCTGCTGTCGTCGCCAGCCTGTCTCGCATTTTGCTTTTGGCAGCGTTTGCTCTCTCTCTCACTCACACTTTCAGGCAACTGCTGCTGCTGCTGCTGCCGTTCAATGACACGCTGCCGCTGCCGCTGTCGGCTCTGTTCTGTTCGCGTTTTAATGCCCACTTGGCGAGCGAATCTGCTTCCTCTTTGCATCCGCCTGCGCCTCCTCTTCCATTGCCGCCACACCATTCACCGATGCAGTTTTCAATTGCTTTTCTGCTTGTCGTTTGCCTCTGTTTATTTATTGTTTATCTATGTCTCCTTCCATTTGCATTGTTTATTTTCGGTGGCTTATGCGGCGTCGACGATCGACTCTACCCCTCTCACTCCCTCGCTCGAGCAGCAACACAACTCCGCTCTCGCTCCCACTGATTATTATGTTTTTTGCATGCAAAGTGCAGTGCCAACAGCAGCGAACGATAAACAGCGTAACAGACAGACAGCGCATAAACAAGGCGCAAGGCAAGGCAAGGCGCAGAACGACTGCAAAAGCGGATAAGAGTGGGTTGATGGGAAACGTGAGCAGAGTAGCGTAGCTGAGTGCGGGGGGAGGGGGCTGCCGCCAACAAAGAGAGTGTAAACAGCGACAACCGCAAAAGGCTTTTCGCATTTTAATAGAAATGTGATTCGTCTTGTCGCAGAGTCTCTCTCTATCTCTCTCTCTCTTTTTCTCTTGCCAGTTTCACAACTGCACTCAACTCTTTTTTTTTGCAATACCCTACACTGAAATAAAGTGTTGTAAATGTATTGTCAAACTTGTCGGAAAATATATTATAATAAAGTTTTGCTATACTCGTTTTCATAGTTATTCAAAAGATCCTTTTCCTTTTTAAAGATCATATTAGATGGTTTTTCTATTCACTATTTTATATGACATAATATACAAGACATTTCAATTAATATACATGGATATGTAGGATAGAAGTTTCCAAAATATAAACAAAGATAGATCGAATAGAACTATATTCCAAAATGGATTAAAAACTGGGACTAGTAATGTACAGATTTAAATAATGAATTGGATTGAATGTCAATGTCGAGGTCGGTGTGACCAAATATAATAAGTTATCGGATTTTGGTGTATATCGATCATAATTTGAGATATTAAGATAGGAAGAAGACGGTCACATTGGAGTGGCGCAAAAGCGGAATAATTGTGAAAAGGGAAGGTTGTCGCGGACAGAGAAAATACGAAATTAAAACGTAGTTTAAATTAATTGTCGAGAAATTGTTATTCAGTTACTTATATTTAAGTTCAACATTATTTTATATTCAATAAACTGTTGAAATTCAAATTTTGGTTTTTGGTCGCCGAACTTTAACAAGTAAAAAGAACGTTCTCTTCAAAAATATATACTTTTTTAAAGGAGCAAGAGGATTGAAGGTAGGCTGAGTTATCTATAGTCTCATGAATGTGTTGATTACCCTTTGAGATCTCACGTATACATATGTACCTACCCATAAAGAAAATATAGTTGCCAGTTGTATCTAGTTATAGAGAGAGAGAGAGAGAGAGATTAAATGAATTATAGAAATAATATGAAGTTATCAAATGATAAATCTTATATAGGAATATCTTATAGGGAAATACAAGTTTTTCTCAATTTCAAAGCAATTCACATTCTGAAAACTACTTTTATAATGCTAAATAAAAATTAGTTTAAATATTTCACACCTAGAACTAACCAATTGCATT
This sequence comes from Hirtodrosophila histrioides, assembly GCA_037075165.1. Taxonomy (NCBI): domain Eukaryota; kingdom Metazoa; phylum Arthropoda; class Insecta; order Diptera; family Drosophilidae; genus Hirtodrosophila; species Hirtodrosophila histrioides. The sequence continues at coordinate 1,347 of JBAMCL010000727.1, read as the reverse complement.
TCAAGAGTATTTCTGACCTCAGTGTGAACTCAGGAAAATGTTTTTATTCTGTTTAGAATATTTTCCACTGTTTTTTTTTCTCCCACCATTGTCATCGATTGTCTATTTCCATTCAGCGCGTGACTTTGAAAATCGCTTTTCATGCTACACATAAATAGAATAGTTGGAATCATGCAGAATTTCCCTTAGCATATGTACATATTTCCCAGCATTTTCCGACCTGGGCTTATCAAGCAAATAGGAAAATGTTATGGCTACGTGATTTGTGATTTGTAGCCGCATTTGTTGCTTGAATGAATGCTGATTGCATTTTGAAATTTTCGAGGTTAGGTTTTGGGGCAACTTTGTGGTGCAATGTGTCGCCCACTTGGTGCCACAAAGGAGACATAAACATTTAATTTCCATGTGACAGTGTGTGGAAAACAAATGCAAACAAATGCAAAATTTAACCAAGTGTTAAATATTTGACATGGGCGTCTGAAAATTTCTTGGCCCCAAGGCAACAACTTTTGCTGCATTTCCTGACAGCAGCAGCAACAACAATCTGAGGTGTGTGTGTGTTGTGTGTGTGGAGTGCCATGCAAGGCGTCTTCCGCTAATGACTTTTGCTTGCCTCTTTTACCTGCCCCCCGCCCCTCTTTTCGCAGCCAGCAGCCTGTGGCACTTCATTATTTTGAGTTGCCTCTGTGATGAATTCTTCTTGGGCTGCTTTTTTGCCACTCTCCGCAGGGCTCCTTAAATGGTTCAAGGTGTTGACTTTGTAGCACAAAATAAGTGGAGTCTTCCCCGGCTCATCCTCCCCTCCCCTTCTACGTCGTTATAGCGAAATGAAAAATTGAATTCTCGACATATTTTGCGTGACCTATATTCATGCATCAAACGCTAATTTAAACAAAGCTTTCACCTTATAGCAATATCCAAAGTTGAGATTCTCGACATATTTTGCGTGACACTATATTCATGCATGAAACGCTAATTTACCCAAAGCTTTTCACCTTATAGCGAAATCCGAAGTTAAATTCTCGACATGTTTTGCGTGATCCTATATTCATGCATGTCACGCAAATTTCTCCCTAAATTTTCATGCTTCCATAACTTTGTCAAAACCGAACCGATTTTCGTGCTTAGGTCTTTGTTGTCATGGTTGGACTTATAGCGAAATCAAAAATGGAATTCTCAGCATATTTTTGCGTTACCCTATTTTCATGCATGAAACGCTAATTTACCCAAAGCTTTCACCTTATAGCAATGTCAAAGTTGAAATCTCGACATATTTTGCGTGACCTATATTCATGCATGAAAAGCTTTCCAAGACTTTCACCTTATAGCAAAATCCAAAGTTGAATT